>CM052545.1:15690346-15731807 GCA_028533065.1 Trachops cirrhosus | reverse complement strand
TGGACTGTTCTTAATTTTAATTTCTTATGAGAAGAAAATTCCAAAACTTTATGCAGGTAACAAAATGACCTGGGTTTTTTCTTCTTTTTTTTTCCACATCCATGGAGAAACTTTATGAATGCCAAAGATTAATTAGATATACTTTGTTTTGATCAATTACACATCTCATTTACGTGCATATCCTATGAGAGAACCTTTGAATATAAAGTCAAATAGAGTAGAGGTGTCTGGTGTTTAGCATGAGTGTGCATATATGACTGAAGCTTAGATTTTAGGGAAAAAAGCATGTGGCTTCCTCTTCAATCTTTATTTTCCAAAATCAGAGGAAAAAATATTATTAACAAGGTATAAAAGAGGATGTGCAATAAAAATGAGTACTTCGGTGTCTAAGCTAGGTCGTGTCTGCTCGGAACACTAAGGGAATTGTTTTCCTGGACGCCATGAGATAGGAGGCAGGGGGCGTCCAGGGGAGCCTGGTAAAACACTGGCTTCTTAACCGATGAACTAGAGCCAGTGGTGATCTAAGGCTGTGTTTCATCGTGTTTGTGAGCCAGAGACCTCATCCATTTTGAAACCACAACTTGTCTAGTTTATAAATGCCTGTTGAGAAGGAGTCCAACCTTATGCGTATTGTGGGGATTTCACTAGGATTAATTAGCTAATATTTGCCAAGTTTTATGAAGACGAAAAGCACCTGTCGGTGCTAAGAGGCATATTAATGTTTTCTGCTTACATTAAGACTGTAATATTTTCTGGATAAGGAGAGATTAACTTTAGAAACTTGCCATTGAATTTTCACCTAAATCACCCATTTTTAAAACTTTACAGTTAGAATGGCAGAAACGTTGACATTGTTGGAACACAGTCTCCCTGGCCAGTCAAACAGGTAAGAGATGACCAGTAGCCAGGCATGTAAAGGTTGCAGGTAATCACAGAGTAAAAAAACATTAAGCACGAATTTATGACTTAGGTATCAAGTTAGACTAAACAGTTAAGTAAAGCTTTTTCCAGTTAAAAGATCAAAGCTCATTTAAGAATTTCTCAGTATTTGGATTGAATTTTAGTCTTTAAATTTAATTTCATTTTAGTATTGCCTTTGTTAATTGAATTATTGTCCCTAGAATTGGTCAGAATTCAAATTCAGTTTTCACGACCATGGGCAAGTTACTTAAACTTTCTCAGCCTCAGTTTCCTTACCTGTGGGATGTAGAAGGTTTTATAGTTTTTCAGGAGTTGTTTGAGCCTGGTTTATATAAATCTACTAGTGCTACCTGGTACATGGTGGGTGTTCAGCAAATAGAAGTTGTCTTACGACTTCCTTTTTATTTTACTTAAAATATTACCATTTAACCGAGGAATCTCTTGTGACCTTAAATTGATATTGTGGAAGAGAGGGACGTGGAGGTTTAGAAACAGAAGATGCAGGATCTGGAGGCAGGGTGAAGGAGAGAACCCTGCCTGTGTCAGGGTTGGACACTGGATGCGGACCTAGGGCCGGGTTCCTCCACTCACCCAGGCCCAGTTTCCTTTTACGCGACCAGGCCCCTGAAGGTGTTTGCAATTTCGGCCTCTGATAGACCTTCATCCCATCATCTTATTGTCTGGTCTTTTCTAAATTGAGGGGTTTACTATCTCTGTAGGTGCTGTGACTGAAAGGGGAGAGCGCAAAATCTAATTGTACCATCAAGAAATCAGGCGGAAGTGTCATTGGAGACTGGTTGAGATTATGTGCTAAAGGAGGATTTGGAAATAACTGAGAATTCATCTGCGATCTGAAAACCCAGGGTTAGAATTGTGTTTCCCCATTTATTGGTTGTGAAGCCTTGGATAAATTCCTTGAGCCTGCACAGCCCTCTGGTTTACTAGTGGCAGTTAACCTGTTTTAAGTTTCATCCCTTTGTGAACAGAGAATCGAATATAGTTCTGAATCAACGATGCCTTCTTTACTGTTCAGACTACAGGATACAAATTTTTTAATCTGGATTAGCTGGATAAATAACTCCTAAAAATTTAGGACAAGTGGCATGGTTGCCATTACATACTGGAGAGAAGCCTTTTTCTTTTTTTTCTTTTTTTAGAGAGGGAGGAGGATCTACTCACATTTCCTGTACACTGTCCAAACTTGGTCGTCACTTCTCTTTCTTTGGCAGAGGAAGGCAAGGGAAGACGGAAGGATCAACTTCAAAGGCAGGGCTATGGCTTTGTATCTTTTCTCCCTTTGAAACATACAATGTGTCCACCTTGCCGCAAGGAGAGATGGCCAAGTGTTAGGTGGGCAGCAGGTCTGTTTCGTGCCGCAGAAGCGTTTCTCTTTCCTTAGCATAGGTTCCTTGCTGTGCTGATTCTTCTTGCTTTGACTCCTCCCCTCCTCCTACACTGGGAAAGAGAACCTTCCCATCCGCAGCCCCTGAATGCCACTGCTCTGTGCAGGCTTATGTTGCTACAGGCAGGAACGGAAGTAGAACAATTCATTCCTCCCACAGCTGCTGCCACCTCTTTCCTCATCACTTCAGTCATTTCTGCAGCAAATGCAGCCCTGGCTTCAAGTGGCAGAGCCCTGGCAGGAAGCCAGTGTTGAAGTAAATACCAGTCGCTGTGGGGCCCCACTATTGCCTCTGGAAAAGGACAAGCTGGGGCATGGCGTGAAGGCAAGAAAGGACAACTGCAGAGACCAGAATCCCCCCAGGAGAAGGAAGGTGCTTTAGGGGCTGGGGATGGGAAAACGCATTGTCTTTAATGTGGGGCTCAGCAGTGCTGCTCTGCATGGGGGTAAGAGTGTGTGTGAAGGGCACGTAGGAAGGAAATGGAGAGGAAACGGGAAGTCTAGTGGGTAACACACCTGTGCTGAGCGATGAGCCCGAGCCGTTTCATCCCAGTGTGGTGATACTAACATGCCAAATAGTATCAAGAACTGGTTTTATGTGGCTTCCATCACAGAGCACACATACCCGTCCCTTATCCAGGCATACCCATCCACTCCTGTCCCATCGCTCTCTGTGGTCAAATCCAGTCCATTTGGTAAAATCATCAGGAGGGTGTCACAGAAGGCACTTGGGGAGCCCCAGTGCCCCGGAGTTATCAGCTGAGTACGGAAGGTCATCACAGTGTGCTGGGAGGCGCGCCAGACTGCAGACCCATAAAAGTGTGTGTTTTGCCACAGCAGCAGCGCCCGGGATGCCATAATACTCTAAGGGACCACTGTGGTGAGTTTGAAGAGTCCATGATTAGAACGTTTATTGTTTTTGTTTTGTTTTTTTTTAGACTGGGGCTTCACAAAGTTGAACTTGAACTGGAAGATTCTTATGTCCTAAATTAACTTAGCTACAGATCCTTAATTTTAAAATACACTTTTTCTCCTGTCCACATTTTGAACATTTCTGAAATAGACCTGTATCTGACCATTGATCGCGACTTAGAATTGAGGAAATTAGGTATTCTCATTTATATTCCTGTTGAGCTGCACTGATGTCGAAGATTACTGCCCTACCCTCACTGACATTGTTTTTCAGTTTAATGTTAATTTTCCCCCATTATGTAGCTTCTCTTCATGTAGACTTGACAAGCTAGAACTGAGTTATCAAAAATAATTCTTATTCAACTGCGGACTTGTCTTAGAAGAAGGTACAGTAAGCCCCCACTTAACATCATTCACAAGTTCTGTGACTTTAAGAGAAACAATGCATAATGAGCCCAATTTTATCACAGGCTAACTGATATAAACAAGAGTTAAGTTCTTGTGGCGTCTCATCAAGGTCTTAACAAAACGATGTCATTCAAGGTCCTGCTGTATGTCTGAAAAGAAGTCGTTCGGGTATTTTAAATCCATTTACGTTTTGTAAACTTAATGCACTTCAGTGGTCTTACTAAAACTTAAATTACTGAGCTTTTACTTCTTCTGATCACTTGTGCTATTCCTTAATTTACAGGACAGGTACTCTTTTAGACAAACGGAACTGCAGACGGTTGCAAGCGTTAGACAGGAGGGTTTCTCCACTCTGTGATGCACGCTCCCTTCAGGAAAGGGAGACTTGTCAGTGGCAGTGAAGCGTCCCCGTCACAAAGTTTCACTTTGTCTGCCCTTATTCTAAGTGTATTGTCCACATCTGTATGTTACATAAACACGTGGTGAACAATCCTTCAAGCTCTGAAGGAAAATCTGAGGAGCTCCAGTCTTTAGAGGATTGGCCACTTGCATCCTAAAACAATGAAAACAGTGGATCCCACAACCCTCGCCTGCAGCAGCTTCTAGCAGTGTGGGACCATCTCTTCTCCAAAGAACTCTCTCAACTGCGAATGCCAATGCTGGCACGCTGGAAGCTTTACGTAAAGCTGATACAGATACTTCGAAAACATATGTTTTAAAAATTCAGCATCTGTAGTTCTTCTGACAGCCTGGGTCCCATGAAGTTGCTGATTAGATTTCACATCCAAACTGAATAATAAGTTAAAAAATTAAGTATATTTTTGAGGGTCAAACTTACTTGTTCATGAACTTGCTCAGTGGTATGATTTAAGAAAACCAAAATTTACAGAATCTTGATAAATGCAGCCAAGCTAATATATGCATGTATATGTGTATCTCCTACCTCACAGACAAAACAAAACAAGGTCTTAGGTACCGCCCACCACTGTAAGGACTCCCCGTTGAATGTATGAAAGGGTAGTCAGTCATTTGCTCTGATTATTACATGGGACGGGGGAGTCTTTGTTGACATTTTCGTTGGGGAAAACTCCCTTTCCCATTTGCTACAAGCTTGTTTGCTTAACAGCAACCCTAGGAGTCTGCATTCTCTCTGGTGCCTCAGTGATCTAGCGTTTAGTTTAAATCTGCTTTGCTCTCACCTTTTTCATGCTGTAGCACACTTGTAGAGGCAGCCACACGTGTGCAACATCCACCTCCGCTCTCGTGAGAGACACCCGGGTCTCATGCACTTACGGTGCACCACACATCATGACGTTCTGCTGGCACACACACTCCCACACTCGCTGCCTAGTCACAGCAGCGGACTTCGTGGTGCTTGTATTAAAGAATCATCACAGGCATTTTGCCTTGTTTTAATTTGCCAGCTTGTGGCAATTAAAAATAAAAAAAGGCTTCCACAATAGTTATTAAGGCAGGTAGGGTGATTCTTCATCCAACTAACGATAGCTGATCTTTCTCTGAGTTGCAGTGTTTTCTCTGGTTGACACGGACTGTCGTGTGGGGTGGTAACAGGGCGGTGGTCTGTGCTGGTCCCACCAGCTAGCTGGTTGTGACCCGGGGCTGGGGTTTAGATTTGATGTCATGAATGCTGTGTACCAGTTGGCAGTGAGAAATTTATGAAGTGGAAACAAATGGAAATGTTTTAAGTTATAAAATGTCTTTTTAAAATCTTGAAATTGAAGACTTTTGGAAGTATGAGATTTTATTTCACTTTTTTTTTTGCTTTTTCTACAGATCCATCAGGTTTTCATTTTCACAACACTTTTTCACTTGTACATATATTTGAAATAATGCCTAAATGATATATAATGTAGCTTTCAAAGACAAAACTAAATACCTTTCCCTTTGAGGTCATTGTTTGCCTTGTTTCTGTTTATCATCCTCAAATCCACACACTCTGCATCTTCATTATAACCCTGACAATTATATTTTTTTCCATAGTTTCTTATGCTCAAAATAGGTTCAAAGCTCCGTGGTCTAGTTATACTTGGTTGGACCACTGCAGTTCTGATGAAACTAATAAGCTAGTATTGTCTTAATTTCTGTAACTAGAACATTTTAAAGTACTTTTTCCCCACTCAAATAACTATCTTTTATGAGAACCTAATTACATAGATTACATTTCTAGTGTCTCAGGTCAATAAATTCGTAAGCATTAATAAAACTATGAACTTCCTTTAAAAAATACTGGTAAAAAAACATCGAATTGGGGTGATCCAACACCTGTGTATTTCTAAGTATAATTTTGGCTAATTATAAAATTTTGCTTCATAAAACTATTTGAAAAGAGATAATTTCACACATATCTATTGACTTCTATTTCTCAAAATTCTAAGTGATACTTTATATGTCAAATTATACTAATTTTCCCATCCTATCCTTTTTGTAAAAATGTATACGGTGGTATTTTCTCTTATATTCCATACGAATTGGCACTCACATTAAGACAGTGTCTCATAGAAATTTGTGTACAGAAAATTTAAAGTACGTTGACATGGGTCATGGCTTCCCAGAAACTAAATAATCTGATTTTCCCACTTAAAGAGGGTATTAAAAACAGTAAGTGCTCACTATGATATGTAAATACTATATCCTCCCCATCTTTGTGTATGTGTACTAACCCACATATATTGAATATACATGTGATCATGTTTTATATTACAATTCTTTCCTTTTTTTCAGTTACCATACTGTAAGCATTTTTAATATGGGAAATATTTTTACTGCTTGAAAAAGCTCACTGTAGTCTATATCATAGTATGTTTGACTTTTCTCTTACTGCCTCATGTTGGGGTTTTTCCTCATACAACTCATGTAATGTGCATATTAGTACTTAAATCTTCGTCTGAATTCTCACCCTTCAGTGGATTCCAAAATTTTTTAAAAAGTGATTGTGAGGTCAAAGAGGAAGAATTTGTGAAAGTATATGTTATAAAACCTTTTTATAAATGTAGTACAGCTCACATTTACTGTAAGCATTGATATTTCACTTATATGAAAGCAAAAGATCCTTATAAGCTACATCAAGAAAAGTTATTTAGAAGGTGTTGTAGGATCTTACAACCTGAGAGCATCATTGTAAAGCAACATCATTTGTTGGTTAGATAGAGAGTAAAGGGTTCAGGGCTTTCCAGAAGAGTTTATTCTTATCTTTCTCAGGTTTTAGTGTCAGGTAAGTGCGAATACTGAAGATCATTTTGCATGACAGGTGGGCTCAGGCACAGGACAGCTTCAGACCACCCAGAGTGGCTGTGGCTAGCCAGGGAACGAATGTCTGAGTAACTCGGAGCTGGGGACAGCCAGCCCTGGGGAGACCGCATGGGATTTCGGGAGTCGCTGGCAGGTCAGGGTGACGGAATAGTGAGCCCTGACGTTGGAGGACATGGAATGCTGGCCCTCACTATTCTGGTCCCATGACATACTGCAAAAGCTGCTTTTTAAAAATAAATTCTCATGGCAACTTGGATGCTATCAAAACATTGGTTTAAAATGTCTGTTTGCCTGAATTACAGATAGTCAGGGGTTTCAACATTAAAAAATACAGGGTCCAGCACAAATAGTGCCCCTTTTTTATTACAGAATCTTTTAGTACAAAATTATAAGCATGAAATTCTGTAACACAACAGTATCACACTCAGGCACACCATGTGAGATATTAGGTGAAACATTCAAAGTAAAACTATAAATTACTACACCTATCTTATTCCCCTACCAGCCACGCTCAAGCAGGCGTTACTTCTGCCGCACCCTGTACATGATCATCATTTATTGTATGTCTGCCAAACACTATTGGCACTCTTAGAATTTTACGTACTGCAAATTTTACATCATTTTCATGGAAACATTCAAATTGTTTACCACGTTAAAGATACTGTGTAATTGGTTGTATGTTTTCTTAGTTATGAGACTATATGGTAATTTATTTTGATATCAGAAATAGGTATGGAATCTCCAGTTTTTACAATGAGATGTAATGGAAGACTAGGGATTTTAATTTTTCTGGATTATTAGGAAGTCAGACACATAGTTTTCACCTTATTGCCAATGTAGACATTAGATCTTCAAAGTGAGTTACTCATTCTAGGAAATTATAAAATCATTTGCAGGTAATTAATAATAACATCAAGATCTAGTTTAAAATATGAGCATACAGGTAGTTTTATGGTATTGTAGTAAAATACTGTCAGCTCTGGCTGGTGTGACTCAGTGGGTTGAGCATTAGCCCACAAATGGAAAGGTCGCTGGTTCAATTCCCGGTCAGGGCACATGCCTGGGTTGCAGGCCAGGTCCCCAGCTGCAGGGCATGGGACAACCAATGTTTCACACATTGATGTTTCTCTCCTATCTTTCACCCTCTCTCCTCTCTCACTAAAAATAAATAAATACATTTTTTTAAATACTGTATCAGGTGAAGGTCTTTAGATACTCAATTTTCATTACTGTGTAAATTGTAACTATAAATGTAAAATTTAATTTTATACCAGTCAGACCATTCGTGGAAAAACATCTATGAAACTGTGGCATAGCATAGTATACTCTCAACAGCTTTTCCTGGGCTGGGACCGAATAAAGCTCTTAATGTAGGTAGGCATCGCATTGTAAGCAGGGTTGTATATTCAATATCTGCAAAAATGATAATACTGCTCACAGAACTAAAAAATGACCAAGTTTAATACTGTGCAAAAAGAGTGTCCTTGATCTGATGCCGCCGTGGTTTCTGGGGAAGTGTGGACGGGCGTCTGTGTCATCTCCTCTCGTCACACTTTCTCTTTCTCATTCCCACTTCAGACCACACGTACTGCTTTTGAAGACCACTTTCCCCCTGTAGTCCTTCGGTTGTCGTGTAACCAAATCCATTCTCCGTTGCTCTCACGCGGGTTTGTGATTCCGTAGTCAGGACTGGAACTGGAGTATCATCATGCACTTGCTCTTACAACAAAATACACCTCTTTCAAGTGGAAGTTGGAGAAGTTGCTGCTGCTGTCAGTGAGTCACCTGCTGTCCTGCTGGAAATTAAGTGAGGCCGGTTACATTGGCCATTGTCACAAAACCTGCCAGCAGTGGGAGCAAGGAAGACTTGCCACAGGGTTGGGGGGGTCTTAGTTTTTACCGTTGAGCTTTGCATGAAAATTGCTTTGCTTGGGGGTGTGTTTGCCATCTTTGCAAGACAGGATGCAAAGAGGAGAAGTCAAGCCAGGCAGCAATAGAGTGAGGTCAAGGCAAATGAAGTTTAAAAACTGGTGTATGAAGTCCGTTTGGAAACTCAGTGGAGTACAATGGAAAGAGAGCAGAGAATTCAGAGCCAAACCTGGGACTGAGGTTCCCACCTTATTGTGTGGTCCTGGATAAGCCACTGCAGTTCAGTTTTCTTTCATGTTTAAAGTGGGAGCAACAATATCTACCTTGCAGGTTTGTCTTCAGGTGTAAAAGGATTTTAGCAGTTTGCTTAATTTATAGTAATAGTGCTTGTTAGTTTGTAAAATGTCAATTCAAAGATTTTTTTTCAACCAATACAAGGTCTACTAGGAACCGTACCAAAATCTATTATTGTTGTCCGTCAAGTTAAATCATCCAATATGTTATACTTGTGAGAAAATTTAAAAATATTTGTAAATATTAAACCTTGCACGGAGTGAGATGGCCTTGTTGCAGATTTGAAGTTTTTCAGGACTGTGGGTGCTGAAAGTGACCATGTGTTACAGTTTTGTTTTAGGGGACGTCGTAAGTCTGCTTACTCCTCACAAGATACATGTTGTTGGACTGTGGCCCAGGGACTTTCTAAAGACTGATAGACTTCCTTTCTCTGACGAGTTATCCATCCTGTTTTATCCTGTTTCTGCGTGGCTTACTCCTGGCAGTTGGTAAGAAGAGAGAGTCCATGGTCATTTAAACAACTAATTAAGAGGACAATTTACTATTTACTGCCTTTGAATGGTGTTGATTTTACTTCTTGTGGGTTAATGATGCATTTATTGTCTTTGCTTCCAGTTTCCAGTGCTTCAAAGGTGAATCATACCAACAGTTAAAATTATTTTCTCTAATAGTTAATTGTCACAGATCTTTAACTAAAATCATAGACTTTAAATTTTTTTAAAAGCCTTTTTATTACTTTTTTATTTTTTTAACTTTTTTATTGCTGTTCAAGTTGTCTCCATTTTCTCCCCACCACTCTCCCCCACCCCAGCCATCCCCACTTCCCACTGCTAATCCTACCTCCCCTTGGTTTTGGCCATGTGTCCTTTATAGCTGTTCCTGAAAACCCTTTATAAATTTGCTGAAATGCAAAACTCTGAGGAAAGAATATATTAATTTAGAAAGTGTGATTATTTAAAATGCCAGCTGAAGCTAAGTTGTATCATCATTTTATGAGACATGTATTTGAAATAATGCGTCGTTATTTAATAGAATACCATATAAAACTGTATATGACTTGCCAGTGCAAATGCATTATAGTTTTGCAGTTTCTATCTTCTCAGTAAACTTTTGCAAGTGAGTTCCAGAGAAATTCATTCTCTGAGCCCTTCAACACTTTAGTACCTACTGTGCGCCAGGCACTGTGTTAGGGGCTGAGCTACAGCATGATACAGTCAGACAGGCCGTTAGCACTGTGCTGGTAATGGTGAATGGTAATAACTGGCTCTCTTTGGGGGAGGGGGAAGAGAGGCCCCGGTTTCTAGTGTTTGCTGATTTCTGCGGTGTAAATATTCCCACCAAGACCAGTTTCCAGCCACGGATGTGATGTTACTGCATGTGAACTTGGGAAAAGGTGCTAAGTACTACACAGTTAACATAGTATTTTCACCATACTGATAGAATAAAATGTAGTAAGATGATTAAAAAAGCAAAACAAGAAGTTTTTAGTATTTATTACCTTTTAAAGTTAATTAATCAATTTAAGGTTATAGAAAGTAATTTCAATAATGGCTGCACTTCAACAAACAATTTGTAAAATTCCTCCAAATTTAAAAATTGGCTTTCCTGGGTGGGTGGGCTGGAATGGGAATAAAGGATAGAAACTGTACTGAATAAACTAAAATAAAAATTAAAAAAAAAAATTGGCTTTCCTGATTCAATAGAAGCTGCCTCCAGTATTCTTCTAAGGGACCCAAAAATGTGTTAAAACAGGACAGGTGCTGGAGACTGCTCTGTACGTGTGCACACGCTTTGCTTTAGAAAAGCTGGTCACAGAGGTCTTCCTGGGAAGCTGATGTGGGAGCAGCCTTCGGATGGAGGGGAAGGAGACAGGTGTGCCCCCTCGGGAGCAGGGTGTCCCAGGCCGAGTGAAGAGCATCTGCGGACACCCAGGGTGGGACTGCCACTCCTCTGGGACAGTTCCAGAATCATTAAGAAGACCCTCGTGGCTGGGGCAGACCAAGTGCAGAGGTTAGCTGAATAGGCAGTGGGATCAGTGACCAGTAGGGCCTTACTCTCACGTAGGCCCTTGTAGGCCATTACTAGGACTTGGGCTGTTTTCTCAGTGACTTAGGCAGATATTGGTAAGATATCTTACCTTTTGAACAATTAAATGACATGCTTCGTGTGTCACTGCATTACCCTGGCTGCTGTGTGATGCTAGAGGACCAGGGCAGAGGTATGGAAACCTGTTGGGACACTGTTGCAGTAATTCATTTGGGGATTGCTTGAACGTGATGTAACGAGGGAGATGGTGAGAAGCAAGCAAATTCGGGCTAGACTTCGGGAGTAGAGTGGCTTGGACTTGCTGACGTGGGGTGTGAGGGAGAACAGGATCACTCCGAGCCTTGTGCTTCAGCAGCTGGAAGAAGCGGGTTGCCGGGAACTGAGACGAGGAAGACTGCTGCAGGTGTGGAGGGAGATGTATTTTTTTTTATATTAAGTTTGAGGTGCCTGTTAGACATATGTCGAATGGCAGTTGGATTTAGGAATCTGGGTAGAGACTTGATTTAAAGATATAAATCCCAGAGTCTTAAGGAGATGAATGAGGTTGCCAAGAGAATGGAGAAAAGCTCAAGAGCAATCAGCACAGCGGGAAGGGACGGAGGAGCCTGGGCAGTACAGCCTGGGTACTGGGAGAGAAACTGAAAGCACGGAGTGTCCGGAGAGCAAGCGATGCCCATGGCTCAAGAAGGAGAGAGCGATCTTGTATGTCTGATGCTGCAGGTCACGGGTCAGATAAGGTGAGAACTGAGAACTGTCCGTCAGACTCGAAACTTGAAGGTCGTTGGTGATCGTGGTGTGAGCGGCGGCTGACCGTGTGTGGGAGTGGGTTCACGAGCATACAGGAGAAGTTGGAGGCATGGAGCATGGAGAACTCTCTCCATAGTTTTTATTTACGAACTTATTTAAAACAGAGCTCTTCTTTCACTCAGTGGGACCCACCAGGCTTAGGAACACATTTGCTGTCCTCTCCTGTGAGTTTACTCTGCTCTTTGTTCTGAGTGTTTCCCAGCTGAGTTGGGCCTCCATCCCAAAGTAGTGCTAGCACCGCCTCCAGGTCGTTTTGCGTATTATCAGTAAGTAAACATAAATAGGAACTCCTGAAGCAAAGGCCCAGTCACGGTTGGCTTTGTGTATAAGGGCGTCCATCAAGCACAACTTCTTCATGATTTCAGCAGGAAAGATGTTTTAGTACTTGCTCTGTGTCGGGCACACTTCTCTCATGTTCTGAGTCTCTTCCTTGGTCAGGTGCCACCGTCTAATTTCATTTCATCCTCATGTGAATCTAAGTTAATACTCAAGGCAATTAGGGTGAGAATTATGAAGTACAGTAGGAATATATAGAATAGCTGATTGATTTCTCAACTCACTTTCCAGTAGATAACATGCTTAAACTATAAGTTAGGTCTAAAACCATAAAAAATGACTGCTCTAAGAGAATTCAACAGAGACATCTGACATAGAAAAATTTCTTCAAAGATAGTTGCCATTTCTCTTGCCAAGTTTTATCTTTTTGCATTTCTTACCTAATATAATACAATAATTAACTCTCCTAGTGTTTGAATATAACTGGGTTATTTATAATGAGGTAGAAAGAGAAAAAATTAAAATTCAAAAACTGTAAACTGTCACAAAAATATTTTGGATAAAGGGAAAGCTGTTCCTCTTACACTCTGTTAGGATATTAAGATGTAAATTAAGGAAATAGTCTTAAGTGTTATTTAAAACGCTATTACATTTAATCCATTAATTCTATTAAAAGGGACACATAGTTGTAAACAAGCATTATCTCTTAATGAGGAGCTTAACCACGACAAAATTCCTTTTATCTTTTCATTTGCCCCATAAGGCATATGTGCTATAATCTATTTTTAATGTTTTACAGCATATTTGTAGGGTGAAATTATACATTTAAATCTATGGTATGTGTTTGGAAGCCATCTGTTAGAACTTACTGGAAAATAGAAACTTCCTTCATTAATGCGTTTCCTTATTTGGGAAACTTAAACATTTAATATAATCCTTCCTAACCCACAGCTGAAAGAACAAGAAACATTATTGAAAATGAGATCTATTGTGTTCCCACTGGGGAATTTGAACTTTGCTGTGTTGGGTTTTGTCATACTTCAGAGCTGTTGTGTTATAAAAATAAATATTTATGATTGACCAAGGCAGCAGAAAACTTGTGTCCTGTTAATAGTAATTTAGTTTTTAAATTTGAGGATATGTTAGAGGAAGCTTCATGATAGGCTTTGCCCCAGATATAGGAATAATAAATTTATTTATTTGAAAATTCATCAGGCCAGTTGGAGAAGACGAAGTAGAAGGTGGACTCAAAAACGAATGCATCAGAGTCCCTGATTCCAAGGAACTTGGATAGAGCTGCAGAATGTGCATAGTAACTCATAACCAGGGGATATGATGAGTCTCAAAATAGGGGTCCAGAATCTTTTACAAATTGATCATACTTTGTTTCAGTGTGATCAGTCAATTTATAGGTAATTGTTCTAAGAAAATTATTCTGCTCATTCTCCGTGACTTTTATGCCTTTAGAACTGAATCAGTATTATCAAATTTGTTCTCTTTTCTCAATTATTCTTTCTTATTATCCAGGAAATTTTTACCTCTTTTAAAAAGTATATGAAATCCCCTCTATCAATTGTGGAAACATTTATAGATGACTTTTAATATTAAAATGTCCTCCCTCAAGAATGGCAAGTGCAAATATTTCATTGACTTACTGCAGTGATTTGCAAGAATTTTTAAAACATGCAGTACCTAACTGTTTAGTCAGGGATACTCACCTCGTTTTCCCTTACATTGTCAAATTTAAAAAAAAAGACAATAGTCAACAACTGTCCAGTACAAAAGAATCAAAATTGCACCAATTTTTTGTCAGACCAGCAAGAAATATATTTTGTGGTATTTCCAGAATTTTAGTAATAAGCTTCTGTGGGAGGGATGGTGGGAGGGAGGCCATTCTGGTACCAGAACTCTGGGCGCTGCCTTCACCGCTGCCGTGACATCACCACCAGAGGAAGGACAGACAGACAGACACTCACAGAGCACCACTGGTTCAAAACTCGTGTTGGCACGTATTTCCAATTCATGCATTAGTTTTTGTAAGTGAGGTACACGTGTGGAGATGTTATATAGAAAGTGATGACAGAAATACACCCGGGTCAGCAGACCCTTGCTACACATAAAATCAAGACTCTTTAGCCCCCGGTTTTCATTTAACTCTCAGTGTTCTTCTTTGATTGGTATTCTTCCTGTATTTCTTCTCCATATTTAAGTATGATGTATGAGTGTAAAGGAAGGTGAAGTAGAGAAGTTTTACTTGCACCATAATATAAAAGTCAAGTTGTTACTTTAAAAAAATTGGAAAGAGATGTTTGGGTTTTAGTATCTATTCTAGACTTCAGAGAATTCTCTTTTTCATCTAAGAATGTTGTTTTCCAGGCATTTGGAAATATAAACTTGTTCTTTAGCTTTTCTTTCTTTCTTCTAAATAAAAACAAATGTAGCAAACAGAAAGTGAGCAATGCGCATCTATAACAGAATTACAGAAACTACAGAAGGGCGGTGACCAGGGTCTTAATGTTGCGTGGGAGTTGACAGACTTACATCACTTCTGGTTCTTTCCCAGCAATTGTTTGTATAAATATGTTCTAAGGAGATACATGTTGATGTTTATGTGATAAGATCTTATGATGTGTACATGTATTTTCACATGTTGCAGCCGAAAGAAAAAAACTCTGTGTACTAGGCCGGGTTCTCCTGAGAAACAGAACCAGGAGATGGAGGAGGAGAGAGGAGAGGGGAGAGGAGAGGGAGAGAAAGGAGGAGAGGGAGGAGGCAGAGGAGAGAGGAGAGGAGAGGAGAGGGGAGGAGCTGAAAAGAGGAGAGAGATGGGGAAGAGAGAATAGAGTGTGTGCATATAGACAGAATAGATTGGAATAGAAATAGAGATTGAGGTTGAGATTGAGATAAATTGAGATTGATTTATTTTAAGGAATTGGCTTGTGCAATTATGGAAACTGTCAAGTCCAAAATCTACAGGGCAGGAGACCCAGGAAGAGCTGACGTTGCCATTCAGTCTGCAGGCTGCTAGAAGATCCTCTTGCTCGGGGGAAGATTTTGCTGTACCCAGGGTTGCAACTGATTGGACGAGGCCCATCCATGTCATGGAGGGCAGTCTGCTTTGCTCACAGCCCACCAATTAAACTGTGAATCTCATCCAAAAACACCCTCACAGAAATATCCGGAATACTGTTTTACCAGATATCTGGGTGCCGTGGCCCAGCCAAGCTGGCATGCAGTGGTAACCGTCATACTTACACCTGCCCTATCTATGAATCTGTGTGTAAAGAGAGAAAACAAACGTGGTAAAACATTAACAGCGAATCTAGGAAAGGGCTGTGGCTGTATGTACAAGTCCTTCTACTTCTCTGTAGGTTTGGACCTTTTCAAACTGAAGGATTAGGAGAGTGACACACACGTGACTTGCTTCTGATTCCCACAGTTTTCTTCGTGATCTAGGCTTCCTGATACCTATGGCATCCTGTGCCCCAACTACATCTCTGGCAGACAGAAAAGTTAAAGTGTCCCAGCTGTCTGTCTTAAATTTCAGCGGAAGTAGTCGTCTTCCTTCCCTAGGTCCCCGCATGCCACCAAGAGCAACTTAAGTGTGTGACAGAACAAAGAGCAATTCTGTTTCAATCCAGAAAACCTGCACATCTAAGCTCTTATTCTCTCTTTTGCTTCTTTGGGCAGTTACTTGATTTACTTCCCTTTTTGTTTTGGGGGGGGTTTGTTTGTTTTGGAAAATGGAATTAAAATTGCCCAGGACAGTGCATGCTATGCAGCAGACGAATAACTGTGGGAGCAATGTAGACGGTAAAGTTGCTGCAGACACATGTAAGGCGGTGGCCTGTGCACTCTGGGCCAGATGGCTGTCGTGGGCCATTTCATTTTAAAATAGAATCAACTTTTGTCCTTTCATTAGCCCGCCCTCGGCATCCTTTCTGTAGCATTCCGGCCCCGGCGAGTCTTTCTGAGATTTCTGGGAGCAGCTGCTGATTTGGCATGTAAAATAAAAGCAGCTGGAATAGCCATTATACATACTGAATTGGTAACATCTATGAATTTGTATAAAATATTCATTCCTGAGAAAACATTCGCTTGTTTTAACAGTAGTAACATTTCGTTATTTTCGCATCCCCAAATTGGGTTAACTGCCTGCACGTCCCCCTTTTCTAGCTGTAAGTCTTCGCTTTCATGCACAAACTGCTGTTCGGCTCAACCACGAGGAGCTTTTATGGGCACAACTATGGATGAAGATTGTCCTAAAGTTTCCCCATGTCACAGCCTTTTCATCATTTTGGAAATTTCCAGAGGAGTTTTGGAAAATGTAATTTAAAAATAATTAAAAGAACAGGATACTTGAGCAATGATCAGTGGAGTCTGCACCGCTCTGCAGCACTCTCCACGCCCCTCACTCCACGCCCCTCGCCCCTCGTCCCTCGACCCTCGTCCCTCGCCGTGCGGTGCGGCCGGGGAGTGGGCATGGCAGGTGGGACCACTGCTCCCTGGGAAAGGCCCCCCAGCCTCCACCCGCCCTCCTGACAGGCTGTGCCTCTGCCCGCTGTCTGCGAGAGAAGATTGTGTTGTACGTTGAGGGAAAAGGACAAGGAAATGTTTTTTACTTCCTTCTGGATCCCAAGGATATTTGGTCCAAAACTTAAAAAAAAGTTAAACAAGGATCGAAATTAATTAGATGGAAAATGAATGACTTCATACTTCCTTTTTCAACATATATCTACCAGAATTTTAAATTATTCCAATGACACCCAAAACGCCTTGCACTTTTTTCATTATTCTGCACGTAAGGAAATTTTATTTTATCACTTCATTGATCACTCAAGAACTGCAAGGAATGGTAAATCACATAGAAATCAAGATATAGATTGTTTATTCATTCAGGAAAAAGTTCTAACTATGAAAGCCTTAATTTACATGGAAGATATAGCATATTTGCAATAGCGCCCTCAATTTCTGTGCAGCAGAACCCCTTGAATGTTTGTGCCTCGATCACCTCTGAGCAGCCCGGATGCCGACTGACAGTGTGTGACCCGGACTAAGGAGCAGTCACAGTTGTGCCGAGTGTGCGCTCTGATGCTCTGCTCTCTGCTCTCAGACACCCACCTAAGCCGTTTGATCATTTCGTCCCATCACCATGATGGGTTTTTAAACGAGCTGTGTCTTTGCTGGTAAAGAAGAAACTAAACTATCCATTGATTTATAGTTCTTTCATTCCACTTCCTCATTTTAAATTAAAAAGCAAAACGTATACATTCTAACCCTAGGAATCAAAATACAACACATTTCCATTTCCCCAGGCATTTGCCTCCCTCGCCCTGTTCCAGAGGCAGCCACTGTTGTGAATTTTGTGTGTCTTTGTTTTGTTCGACCATAAGTTTTGTGTGTTCTAGAACTTCAGGTAAATGGAATGATGTGGTGTGGTCTTTATCTGCTCCTCATAATGTTTTGGGGAATTAGTTACAGTGTTATAAAATTGTCCTTTTTATTGCTGTGTAGTATGCCACTGTCTGAGTATGCCACAGTCCATCTCTTGTGTTGGTAGATACCTAGGTTGTTGCTAGTTTTCGGCTCTTAAAAACAAAGCTTTCGTGAGTGTTCTAGTAAAAGTTTTCTGCAGACATGCTTCTCTTTTCTTAAGTAAATAACTAGGAGGGGAAATGTTGAGTCATAAGGCAGATGTGTGGTGTTGTAGAAGAAACTACCAGATATTTTTCAGCAGTAGTTAGAGCGATTTCCATTTCCACCAACAATGTCTGAGCGTTCCTTTTCTTCACATTCTTACCAGCATTTTATGTTATGTGCCTTTTTAATTTTAGTCATTCTTATGGATACACACTGCATGACTTTTTACTAAATAAGTATATTTTTAAGAGTTATAAGGTTAATTTGAATGCTATGAATTATTCTAAGTTATACTTACCTATTTTGCTATTTTTTAAAAATTAGAAGAATGTAGGGGTTTTTTTCAAACTTGCATAGATATTTTTGTCAGTTTGAGTGGACAGTTTTTTCACTTAAAGATAATAGATAATGATAGTATAACAGATAAGGCAGTTCTGAATCTTCATCACATTTAATATGGAAACATGGTTTTCATAGGGTTTGTTCATTAGTCAGATCACATATTTATTGACTCACTCATTCATAAACACTTTTTTATTGTGCTTGTCTGACATTGTTGCTCAGTGGAACTTTCTGTCCTGATGGACGTGGTCATTCAGTGCCACTCACTCTAGCAGCCACTAGCATGCGTGGCCTTTGAGCACGTGCAGTGTGGCTAGTGATACTGAATAAAGGACTTTCCAACCTAATTCTCGCCAGAGGCTGCTCTGTTGGACAGTGCATGTCTAAATAAACACACTCAGGTGATACGGTCCTTGTACTATATCGTAAATAAAGACGCTGTCCTTCTCATTTACTAGGAAGTATAAGCCCAGCTGTAATCATTGCCTTTAATGTCACTGAAAGTTTTGATATTGGGAATTTTATCTTTTTTAATTATTTTTCATTCAAATTTATACCCTGATAATTGATTCATATGCAGCTGTAGGAATTAATAAAGATCCTCAGTGCCCTTTATCCACTTTCCCCCGATCGTAACATTTGACAAAACTGTAACACAGTATCACAACCAGAAGACCAATATAGGGACAGCGAAACCCCAGATTCCTAGTACTGTGAAGTTATGTTTTGTGTATGCTTGATCTAATGCTCAGGGTATTTGGAATTATAGGTTATTTAGAAAAATACCCTGCTGGTCAGTTGTTTCTGTGCATAAAATGAATGAAATGAGCAGCTGATTCAGACGTACAAGTTTCGAGCATTTATGATGTTAGAAACTCATACATTCCATTTATGTTATAGGCACATGTGTTTTTTTAATTGGCTGGATCATTACTGAGCAGATTGAAGTCATAAAGATAATGAATCATTAAAATCAATCCAGTTTTCTTAAGAATGAAGTCATTTGGCTTCAATGATTATGTTGTTATGAAAGGTATAATGTTTTTGGTTTGAAGAAAGAAAACAAATAAAAGATTCTAATTAGACAGTGTTCTCTTGTACTATTAAATGTAATGGGATAAAATAAAATATTGCTTGTCTGTTTTTTCCGATCTAGAATCTCTTACAGATCTTATAGAATAACTGTCATTATGGCGTTTTGGGTTAATTGCCACAAATTAGTAACATCTTAAATGATGCTGAAGCACCGATAAGTAAATTGGCAGTAAAAACACTACTTACATCCTTCACAATAATCTTTTAGAATAATAGATGTTTGTTTAAGGAGGATGCGAGTCCAGTAGGATGTCTCTCAGCCTTCCTAAGCTCATTCTAAGCTCTGCCCAGCCCTGCCTTGGTGACCCAGCCCCATTCTTATTTTTTTAACTAGCTCATATTAAGAATCTCTCTGCTTTAGGCAGAGTATTTATTCACTTGAGCACATTTGATCTATGCGTTGTGTACTTGGTGTATTTCTGGATGAAATGGGTTGGTTCTGGAATGAAACATACAGCGTTTGTGGCTCCTGTGTGGCTGCAGTGTCTGTGAGCCCGGAGTCCTGCAGAGGTGAGGAGAGGCCGGGAAGGCTGGACAGCCTGCGTACGTGCCTGCAGGTGGCGGGAGGTGGGTAAAGTGAAGATGAATTAGTCCGTGAGGGCCGTTTCTTGCCCTTGTTGAGCTTAGGTTCTAATGGAGGAGGGTAGGCACATGTCAGACTAATTCACTGTGAACGTGTAAGCAAGAGAGAGCCATTTCACCTGGGTGTTCGCTGGCACTCAGGCAGAGCCGATGGGATGGGCAGTACTTTTGACAGCCAAGGATGGCAGGAGTAGGCATTCTAGCTGGAACAGTCAACAGGGACAATGGCCCAGGGACCAGAAGTGCGAGAAGCGTCTGAGTGCATAGTTCCTGCAGTGGAGGGTACATATGGGGAATTAGTGTGAGGACTGGAGAAAATCAGGCACCATGGCTGGAGCCCGATGGTGAGGGACAGTTCTCACTCAGGGCTGTGTGGCTTCTGGACATTTTTCAGGACAATGCTTATTTTTGTACTTAAATGTACTTCTTAGTTCTTCCAATTTTCACTATTCTTCTCCAGAGTCTCTTCTCTTATGTCAGCATAGCTTAAATATTAATTGGGTTCCAGGAAAGATGATCTTACAATATACCCTATTTTAAAAATAAACTTATTTTGTGGAAGGTCTAAAATCAGGGAGAATTTCGTAATCCTGTCTGTCTTTTATCTTTTATAGTCTTCATTTTTGTGGATATATTTAAGTAGATTTTTAACTGTTTCATACTTTCATCAGTATTTAATATGCAGCGGCTTATTTTTATTGTCTTTTGATTAATGATGTTACAAAGCAACCTTTTTTAATGTACTTGAGGAACTCTACAAGGAATTCTTGAGCTCAAATGGAGGTACAGGTACTATAATATCAGATTGAAATTTAGACTATCTGTAGTTGAGGTGCTTGCTTTAAATTACAATAGAACACAGGATCAAGGGCTGTTTTGGGAGGGAGGAAGTAATGACATGGTTAAACTATTTCCAGAAAATTTAAAAACTGTACTATCAAAAATAGCAATGTGCTAGTTGTCTATATATGGAAAAAATCATAATTATATGTATAATTTTAGGTGAAATTACCTGGAATTCACATAAAATATAGGATGGGACTGCCATACAGGACTTGTCAGAATGTATGACAAGTAATGGGAGAGTAATACTGAGTGCTCATCGTGTCCCCAGTACTGTGCCAACATTTGTCTCGGGGAATCATCAAAACTCTAAAGCAGCTACTATCCCCCTTTTACAGGCGAGGAAACGGTGACTTGAGACAATACGTATTCAATTCAAGGCCACACTTTGCTAACTGGGACACTTTCACTTGAACCTCGTTCTGTTTGCCAGTAGAGATGTGCTCACAACCATCAGTGATGCCACTGGATCGGTTTTCATAACAATGTGCAGGTCCCTAGGAGGACCCCCAGTAGGGCTACCTCTCTCCTCTGTGGGGAGCTACATGGAGAATGGGGGCTGTGAATACCAGAGGCGTCCTCAGTGACAGCAGGTGGGCCCCGGTCCCACCGAGAGGATCTGGTCCAGATGCAGAGACCAGGTCACGGGCAGCCAGCGAGCTGGCGTCATGTGTTGGTAGCGGGCTTTTGTAACCACTCCTGATAGACCTGGGTGATGATACCTGACCAGTCGACCGCCAGGGTGAGCCCCTCCGTCTGAGCAGGTCCTGTGCCGGGTGTGGCTCTTCCTCTCCTCCTGGCCTCTGAGATGTATGGAGCGCCTGGGCCAGACTCCACACCGTTTGGAGAGGCCCAGAAAGCCCTCACATGGGACCCAAACTCCTCAGAGTAAAGATCGACACCAGTTGTGATCGTAAGAAAGGAACTTAAAATGTCAGCATTTTAGGCGCACCTACATTGTTAAGGCATTCTCGGTCAGTCATGGATTGGAAGAGGAAGCAGCACACAAACCCTGAGGGGACCTTAGCCTAGGTAAGCCCCACCTACGGGACAGCAGAGTCCACCTCTGGGAGTCCTGAGCGATCTTCCTCTAGAGTCCCCAGATGTTCCCAGCCAACGAGATGCCCTCTTGTCGAGTGGGCTCTGATGCTGTGTTTGGTCTGAGCGCGGCCACAACAGAATCACTTCCCTGCGCTGCCCAAGTCAGGAGTTTGAGCTAAAGAATGAGTGGTTATAAGTGAACTCTTTTTTTTTCCCAGAGAAGGATTTATGTTTAGTTTGATCTTCACTGTAGCAAATGTTCTGTAGTAGATATTATTCATATTCCAATTATCCATAATATTATTGTCCATAATATATCATCCATGTGATATATTAAGTTACCTATGTCCATATACATAACATCTTATAGATGGATATATATATACACATACACATATTTTTTGTATTTGCCAGAAAAAGGTACAAACTTTTTTCATTAAAATTGTAAGTCAAATAAAAAAGAGAAAAATGCTTGCCATGAGTTCTGATGTTCTTACTTTAAGGTTTTCCAAAGCCTCTCACCTTGAAGTTAATTGTTACCCTGTTTCCTATCCTGCGTTCTTTCAAAAGCTGTCTCAAATACGTGGTTTGCTGTTCTGCGCAGCTATTACTCAGCCTCATCTCTGTGCCCCTCCCCCATCATAGTAGCCCCGGTGTCGGACCAGCGAGCACCTTCAAATTGCCTGTTCGGCAGAGTGTTATAAAAAACAATGCATTCTAACAGGTTCTCTCTCAAATACTGCTTTTCTATAGACGTTAACCTGTCATGTCCCAGTCATGGCCGGTTTCGTCGCCCCGTCAGTGCCTGACAACAGCCCTGGGGACCCACCCAGGAGCTCAGGTCCTGACTTCTTTAAAGGACCGTGTTCTAGTTCCCTAAGTTCGGATCCCTTCCCCTCATTCAAACCACGGTCTGCGGGAAACCTCCCGCCCCGGCCACCGACCGGGAGCGGATCCCTTTGGACCGTGGCAATTGTCAGCAGGTTTGGGGGAATGGGTATGATTTTCTCTGTAGGTCTTCACTTTCCAGCCTCGTAAGTCAGTATAGCTGAAGTTGTCTAAAATTTTAGAATTTTTCTTTCCCATCCCTTTCAAACCTCCGCTGTGTATCATAATAAGGGTTTTAGTAATATTCACATGATGTCTTATAGCTGTCTTCTTGTATGACCATATAAAGCAGCAGATCTTTAGTGGGCATTAGTGCAGCCAGGCAGCATTTTAGTTAAGAAACCGTGAGAGGTAAGTCTAGAACCAGAGTGACAGTTTCTTCAGAGTATCAGAATGACAGCTGATTTACATGAATAAAGTAGTTCATCCTCTCTGTGCTATAAATGACATCCAGAAGTGGTGATAGTACAGTATAATAAAGACCAAAAGAAGGAGACTTAGAAACATAGGAACGTAATAGGAAAGTGTATTAAAAAACTAAGATTACTTCAAATACTGTAAATAAATATATTACTAAGAATGTAGTAATACTTTGGAGTAATTACTGCAAAGTAAAGTTGAGGATAGCAATGCTACTGTAGTATTTGTTCAATGCGAAAGTCAATCTTTTGAAAAAGAAATTAAAAACTAAACGTCACTCATAGTAGATTAAAAAGGTCAAAGAAAAAAGGCAAGCAGAGTCATTTCACTGTGTATAAACATAGATGAGAGTGGAATAAAAGGTCATGCTTGCAGATGAGAATTGGTTTTTGTTGACTAGCATTCAGTAGCACACTGAAATAGCGATAGTAATTAGAAAAGATACAGATATTTCATCAAACTTCAAAAGCAATATTAATAAAGATAATGTATATAAAAATAGTGTGAAAAGCAGTCCTCCAAGATGTCATCTCCTAAAACATAAGCACGGATATATTTTTGGAAAATAGTATGTCAAAAGGCAAAGTTTGGCAAAATTAAAATTTGGAAATAAGACCAAAATTGAAAAGAGCATTTTTTGACCTTTAAATAATGTGGATCCTTTGTTTTAATTAACAAAAGGCATAAGAGTAGATGTCAGTCTAGAAAGCTGATTTGTTTCACATACCATCTTGCAATAAAAATGCTAATTTGATAAGATTTTTAAGTAGACAAGTGCTAAAGACAGATCTGTATACAAAGTCAATGAAAGGAATTAACAGAGATGAAACAATCATTGTATTTGCTCAACAGACATTGAGCATACCACATGTTTTTTAAAAAATGTTTATGAAATATATCAAAATGTACAGAAAGTCAACAGAAGTGTATAATATACACTCATCACCAAGATTTAACAATTGTTCACTGTTGTATTTATATCATCTCTTTTAAGGCTATAAGAATTAAAGTATCATTGCGGACATGATTTTTAATTTCTAAACATTTCAGTACTCCTATCTTAAGCATGTTTTTCCACATAACATATTATTATAGTGATATGTAATAAAATGATCAATTACTGCATCCGCAGTTCATATTTAAATTAGCCTTGGTCGTCTGAAAGAGGCCTTTTTTACAGCAGACTTGTCCAGCCCAGAATCCCGTCAAGAGTCGTACATTCCCTTTGGTTTTTATGTCTTGTGGGTTTCTGTTAGCATACTTCTTCCCCTACCCAACTCTTTTCTTTTCACCAAGCATTCCCTCAGCAGTAACGTTTCTTATCCACACTGGACTCTTGCACCAGAAGCCTAGTATATTAAGTGGAAGGCACAAAACAGATAAAATAGAGACCTCTGCTCTGATTCAGGCAGTGCTGACAGCCTGTCCCCAAGACACCCCATCCTTAGTCCCACCCATCTTTCTGGTGGAACCCCTGTGTTTGGCACAATTTGAAACATCATTTAAATCATAAATGTTTGCAACTGAAAGACACAGTAGGAAGAAAGGAAAGGAGCAGAGTGAACCAGAGAGAAGAGGAAAGCGGCTGGGCAGGATTCACATCCGACAACCTTCTGTGTTCCCCAGAGCAACTGGCTGGTGCCCAGGGGCCACGTGCTGAGTGGAGGGGTGAGGACAAGCTGACCAAGGGGCCACTTGTTGGCTGGCATTTATGCCACAAGCCAACCTCTTCCTGATTATTCCTGTTAGAGTGACAGCTCCACATGGGCAGTGTCTAGGACAATGACTGGCACTTAAGCATGCTCAGTTAATGTTGGCTGGATAAATTTATGAATGAAGTATGAGTGAGCTAATAGTTACAGAGCATCAATTTTATGTCAGTCTGTGTGGTGCTCACATAATAAGATATTCATGCGTTACTAGGTCCTTACGAGGTAGAAATTATTGTCACCATCACATACACAAACAAACTGAGCTACAGAGAAGTATGAATTTGCCTAAAATTATTCAATCCAAGGCCCGGGAACCTCTCAAATTCATATTACTGGCTACAGTAGAACTAGAAAAAGCCAGGAGAGCCGAACTTTAATTTTAGCTTTACTACATGCTATTTATAGACTTTATTTTATGGAAACCATTTTTGTGTGTTTTCTGTTCTTTAATCCCTTACGAAAAATGTAGTTAGTTAATTATGTTTTTACTGATTAATTATGAAGGTAGATTTGATATAGGTAGACTAGAGTGTTGTAGAAAAAACTCAAGCTCTACCCCGAAGTATTATCCACTATAATGTGTAGCATGTAGTTGTCACTCTTTAACTTCTTGTCTGATATTAATAACTTCTGAATGATAGAGTTTATGCATGCCACATTGTGTGTGCTGTGTTTTTGGGGGGCTCTGTAACCAAAACCATGATATTTCAAAACTTTTCCAGGAATTACTATGTCTAAGTAATATTTATGCTATACACCCAAGGCACTGTGTGAACTATTTTATACCAGAACTTAGCTGAATATAATAGTGAACTAAAATGAAAGTAAAATGGTACCTGATCATTTTATCACATAGTTTTCTTTTTAATGGTATTCTTCTTAATGGAATTTGAATTTTTTAAAGTGTAGTAATTTTATAGGAAAACTTTGACAGTTTTAGTTGGCGATTCCAAGTCAGCCCTCTCATTGTGTTCACTAAAGTGTTCTTCCAAAAATAAATGAGGAGGCTGGCATTGTGTTTTAAACATCAAGCTAATTTTGGTTAATTATATAAATCTGAAAGCCATGGGCAAGGCAGCAATCCAGTTTGACTAGATGATGATCAGTGAAATTGTCAGACAGCCTGCTGAATGGTGCACATCAGGCTAATAACCTGCACGCATTGTGTCCAGAAGGACAGTGCCTGGCAGGGCATCAGATAGGAAGCCTTCCCAGTGCTTAATAAGGGGCTTGTGAAAGCTTGCAAAAGAGGGTACAAAGTTAGAAACAGTAGTAACGTCTCTGATCGGAATTCAAACACATCAGAGGGGGAAAAATGGTTGCCAGGCATAGCTAGCAATTCTCTGTTAAATAATGGAAAGCTGGGGCCAGCAGCCTCGTGGCCATCCCTTCCTTGCTCCTTATCTCCAGTTTTTGTGTAATGAAATGAGAGTGCTACATTATGTGGGGCTTTCATTTAAATGAGTTGAAATTAGCATTCTGCCACAAGCCAACAGGAAGTGCAGATGCAGAATAAGAATGTGGTGCAGGCAGGAGAGCTTAGAGCCCTTGACTCTGGAAGGACTTTCACATTCAGAAAGGAATCATGACTCCCTTTGCAGGTGATCGTGAAGTAATAATGGGCAGAAACTGTGTTACGCTCTTGTTGCTGTAACTGAGTTCAATGGGTGGATTTACGTTGGTATCCATCAAATAAGAGGTTGAATTTATTAAAATACTTTTATGACATGATGGAGATTTCTTTAACCCTCTTCCATCATCAGAGCGATTCCACCCAATGTCAAGGAGAGGCTGTATGAAACTATTGAGAAAACTATTGGACTTCACAGTTGCTCAAGTTCCTTCTCTTGAATGAATGATCGCTTGGATTTATTCAGGAAAAGGGCGTATCTCCTTCATCCAGATTTTGTCGGATGAGCCAAGAATGACTCTTCAGCTATTTTATTTCATGAAATTACAGATTTGACTGAACTTTCCTGCGGTGACTAGATGGTCATTGTGAAGACCCAATTTATTATTTGTGTAAGTGAGTCACAGAGAATTTGTATTGCTCCAGCGTGTAAACAATTCATTCGTGTAGTCGGATTATTTTCCTCAGTGTGGTGCAGTCTGATATTTACTGACCTATGCATTCACGAGCACTTGAATGAAAATACCCCAGAAGATGACGGAGACAGATGTGAAAGCCATTCCCAGTAGCTGGAATTTTCAAAAAAGTGATTCCTAATTTGCTCTGTTACGATTATCAGCTGGATTTACAATGTTGCAATAACTTAGCAGTTCGGCATATCCCAATAAAATTACATTTTGTTCACTGTGGTCTTTTATGGAGTTTAAACAGCTGATAGAAATTTAAATAGCGGAATTATTTGTGCTATACACCCAGGCCTGTCCTGTAATGTCAGTTTAGATAAAGCCAAAAAAATCCCAATTATTCCTATTTAACACACTGCTTCCCAACTCTCCTAGTCCTATGTTAATTATAAAACATGATATATGAAATTCCACTTGTTTTTAATATTTTAAAACACACATTGTAAAACCATTCTTTGAATTAAACTAGAGTGTTATTGTTTTTCCTCCAGAATAAATTCCATGAAAGACAAATGTATTTTATAACATGCATAAGTGTGTATTTAATTCATTCATAGAAGTTATACAAGGAAGCGTCACAGTTTTTAAAGTAACAGTGTATTTGACTGCGGCTGAAGTTGCCTTGTCATATCCCCAGTGGAGAGGACGGTAACGCAGCTGTTGCGTATGGGCACAGAGGGAGCTTTCTAATTTCCAGAATTGAAGTATGATCCCCCTGTTGCCTTTTTGATAAACCAAGCTTGTTGCTTCTCTTACTGGCACCAGGAGAATCTGTACAATCTTGGGCTCATTGTTTAGAAGAGTCAATTTTTCTGTCTTCAAGTGACAAATGAGAAAGCCCCAAGCAATTTTTAATGCACTCGTTCCATGATAAAGGCTCTCCCCCGGGGAAAATCACTTTGTTCTTGGGGCAGAAAACATTGTGGCCTCCTCCCACGTCCTGGGTTCACTTTGTCGGTGTGATGTCTACCCACAGTGACCTAGGGTGGGACTCTCAGAGCTGCACCCGAGAGCCAGACCCTGGAAATGAGCCCTGTGTTGTGCAATCCAGAGAGACAGACAGTGGCCTTCGACTAGCCTGGGTCCCAGCCTGCTTCTGCCAGGTTCCCGTTCGGTACCCAGAAGGTGGTTGTATGTCACTTTTCCTGGGCCTGAGTTCCTCATCTGTACAATGAGAACCATGTTCTGTAGCAGGAAGGCTTGTTTGTAGGGTCCAATGGGAGGATGCACGTAAACCTCCAGCCCCCGAGTGCTCTCAGGTCCAGCACATGCTCATTTCCTTCCTGCTCCCCTTGAAGGTCAGAAGGTTTGGACAGAGGCCTGGGAGCGCAGTGCTCTGGGCCAGTGTGCCATCTGATGGCAGACGGCACTAATTGGAGCTCTGCTTGTCAGTACAAAATACAGCTTGGCTCACAAGGCACGAATCATGGGTCTTTTCACCTTCCTACTGGTCAGGGGCTCTCACGGTAAGGTTCATAAACAACTAGAAGAACTAGCAGGAACCTCTTAGTAAGTAATCTGAATGCATTTACTCCCTTACCTCATCTGTCACAGAAAGAAAAAGACCTATTATTTCTCTAAGCCAGCGATTTTCAATCTTTTTCATCTCACGGCACACATAAACTGATTACTAAAATTCTACAGCACACTAAAAATGTGTTTTTTGCCGATCAGACAAAAATATAGGCATATTTGTGATTCATACCCACCGGACGGCTGGATATATTGGCTGTTGTGTTGTTGTTGTGTTGACCGTTGTCGTATTTTATTTGACAGTCTAAGGGAAAAGAGGTCCGTGTCCCTGGCTGACTGGTCAGGGACTGCGTGTTTTAGAAATCCTCGTGGCACAGCAGCGCTCTAAATAAAAGTGGGGCCCTGAGAAGGAGCTACCTGGTGGTAGAGGTCATTTTTAAGGCACTTCAACCAGTGCATTCTTATTTCTGGCATCTTGATAGTAACTGTAATTTCTCAAACACACACTGTTTCACTAGCCACACTGAATTCTGAATCACACATAAATTGCTCTTGAATATAGTTTTGGTTAAAATTTCTTCGGAGATTCATCATGAGAAAGTTATTAAGAGTGAGATACCATGATCCAGGAGAGCAAACCAACCTCTCAGGATGTTTTTCTTTAAACCTATTCTTACTGTTTGGAAAAGAAATAACATTCAGGCTATTAGAATTGGGTCAGTTAAATTTCAATTAGACCAACAAAAGGATGTATTGAATGAAAGAGAGGAGAAAAGAAAAGGAAATCTATTATGTCTTAAGGCATTTAACCTGATATTAAATATAATTTGATGCAACATATTCCAATTAGTATAAACAGAGTCTGTTAAACATTTTTACATTGCCTTTGTGACCTTAAATAAAAACTACACACACACACACACACGTCAGTGTCCAGCCTTGATTCTGCCATGAGTTATCTATGAAAACTGAGACATGTTCCTTCGTGCATTTATGTCAGTAATAAACATGCACTGAGCATTAATATATGTCAGACCTTTCGCTGGGGACCCAACAATTAGTAGGTCAGACCAGTACTCTCAAGGAGTCAGAAGGGTTATGGAGGATGCATGTATGTGCGCAGAAGACCCAGAGGAATAAATATCAGTAGAGGTTTGTCCACACGGAGCTTTCCTCAGGGCCCAGTAGTCCTTCATCCCTTCGCTGTTACACTCTCGAATTCCTCTTTACAGCCTATCTCTCGAAAGGTGTAAGGCACATGTTAGCAGGTCAATGAAGCGTTTCCTCAGAGAGTTTAATTGGCCTGGGAACACCTCGGAAGTGGTCATTACCCACAAGGGTAGAGATGGGCTGGTAACCCGTCCTTGGCCTCAGCTGTCTTGTGACATGAAGGAATCTGTGTCCTTTAGAATTTCTATGGTTCCTACTATTAAAAACGAATAATGATTTACCAGAAACTGATATAATCAAATATGAATTAATGAACTAAGTCACTTGTTGTCTAGGCAGCAGTTAGCAATTAACCAAGAATTGAATTATAAGTTGCTGTGTTTTATTGTATAGATTGCATAATTAGCATTTTTTTCTTATATTCTGAAAATGGAGAGAAAAACTTTAAGCACCTTTTGCCAGTTGAGTTACAAAAAGAAGTAGAGAAGGAACTGAATGTATGACTGTAAATGCAGTGCAGCTAAAAACAGTCATTTGAATTTGAAGTCGTCAATATGTTTTCAGTTTCTTGAGTTTTTCAAGATTCTTAAAACACGCGTCCGCAGCCGTCGTAGTGGGGAAACCACCGGGAGCTGTGGGGCTCCATCGTCACTCTTGTGTTCCCCTTGTTAATGATTTTGTGTTTTTTTAATTTTGGTTTTTTTTTAACACAATATCCCTCACATGAAGGAAACACTATTTATAAATTCTAAGTGTTGTAAACTTGGTATCATTTATTTAAAAGTTTAATTTTTTAATAAACCTCATCAATTTTACTATGTTATAATTTGCATAGAAATTACAGTTTTCTGATCTTTGTAGTTATGTGTAACCTGACCATACACTTAAACAAGGTTATCTTATTTTTTATTTACTTAAAGCCACTTTCTTCCTACACATGTTTCTTCTCACCCTCAGAGGAACCCAGCGATTCTGATGCTTGTCTTCGGTGCTGTGTGTTTGCACTGGCAGCATGTCCACGATTGAAATGACTTTTCCGTATACTTTGCTGGGTACGCTTTTTACCACAACTCCACGATGCCTTTCTTTTGCTTCAAAACCTCTCACTTCATTGCTTCCTATCCCTCACATTTCATATACAGTTCTTCACTCTCATTCTCATTTTTTTCCTCAACTTTTAAATCCTGTGCTTCCTGTTAATGGCATGTTTCACTCAGGTTTATCTTCTATCTGTGGAGGAAAATATAAATAAAAGTATACGATAGTGACTGAAAGTGTGTAAACATACATAAAGTGCTTATTGTTTGAATGAGGAAGGGACACAGAAGTTATTATACAGAACCACAGAAGTGCTGAATAATGTTTGAGTGGATTACAACTTCTGTTTCAATGAAAGATAATTAACTACAGTTCAAACAGTTATCCCTGCATTTGCATATGACCACAGGCACTAGTTGGATGGAAGAAAAAAAAAATGCTTTCTCTTCTCTGTCGCCCACTTGTTTCCCGGGGGTGACTTTCTGCTCTGGGTCTGTAATTAAACAAGTGGATAAAGGAAGACTTAGAGGCCTGGGGAGCAAAAAATAATGAAGCACGGCTGGGAGATGAAGGCAGTGAGGGACTCTGAGTGCAGAGTTCTCAAGAAAATGGCTTTGGCAGGTCCCCCCCACCCGCGGCTCTGGCCCAAGGGGCACAGGTGGCTGGGGCTCCCATTGCTCTTCTTTCTTGCCTTTCCCAACTGGTCACCACCCCTTCTCTCAAACACATTTTAACAGTAAAAAAATAACATAAACCTTCGTGCACATAGGAATCTTTCTCTTACCTTAATGTGGGTTTACCAGAAGAAGATACGTACCTATGCATACTGTGAAACAGAATTGATTATATCGTTTGATACACTGTGCAACGTGAAGGCCCTGTCATATTATTTCTAAGCACCCTCAGGTTTTTCTCTGATATAATTTGACATTCTTTTTGGTGTTGTTCATAACTTTCTTTCCAGTTAATCCTCTAGGTGAACAGATAACTGTATTTGTAAACTGAAAAAATTGCAGTCATTTTTTTGTCCGGTGAAATAGGATCATATTAGCTGTGATAATAGTTAGCAGAAAATGCACTTCAGAAAAATTGTGAGGATACATAATGCTTTAAAATTTCTTTGAACGGTTGTTGAAAACTAGATTTGGTCTCCCATAAGAACTCAATGAAATTTGTTAAAGGATAAGTCTATCTACTGTTATTAAGTTTTCATATTTCCTGATGTAAACATGTTATTTTAAGGTAAAAGTAAGATAAAATTTCTATTTTGCAGAGTGTGGTAAAGAATGAATGCAATGCTTGATTTGATTCAAATTAAATCCTTTGTCCTACATCGGGAATGATAAGGTGCATTATATGTTTATATATAAATTTGTCAATGTATATATTACTGTTTTGTAGAGACTGAACACTCGTGGCTGGTACTCTGAGCTGGAAGACATAGGGCTTAGTTTGCTCATATCTTGTTTTTGAATTATTAGTCGTGATTGATAGGCACAGCACTCCCAATAACAGGGAGAAATGGAATTAAAGCTTGTGCTTATTTAAAACTGCTCTCCACCAAGTTTTGGCCTAATGAAATCACTTATTATTTTGCTTTAGACTAACAATTTTGAAATTTTTCCATCAACATCTTAGGGTGAAATTTAGCCATTTCACAAGCCAAGAAATCAGTCTTGATTTTTTTTCCCTTTGACTGTACTTGCGTTCAAAATCCAAGATTGACTTCAGAGCCAGAGTATAAAAAAAGAATAATTGAGTAGTTCTCGTTTTAAAGAATACATGTTTTGTCTCTTTATGTAGTATGATATATAGTGCTCTCCATATGTTATCTTTGTGTGTATATGTATATTTTAAGTTTTAAATTCAGTGCCTTTTTCACCAGATAAAATTTCTTAGGGAGGTATTTCTTGACAAAGTCATAAGAAAAACTGAGCTTTCTTGAAGGATGAAGGGTTTGGGGTGTGGTAGGGGAGAAGTCCAGGTGTCATCCAAACCTTTAAACTGTTAAAAAACACATTGTAATATTTAGAGTCATAGGTTCATATTTAGTCTCCCCTAGTTATCATTGTAATCAGACCAGGGTCCTCGAAAGCTGTATGTATCAGTTAGCAAATCTGATTACACGCCATCTTCAACTTACAGAATCAGTTGTATTTCCAACTTGCTTCAGTGAGTCCTTTGAAACATGTCCTTAAAGATAATATAATATAAATATACTCATATGTTTTATAATACTTAGTATATGATATATTTCTATTATAGTTACATAAATATAAACATAAGTAATGTGATTCATAGCATAGAGTTCCATCTTGGAATGCTAGGCATCTGTTTTCATTTCCTCTTGGAGAATCCACTTTGGTTCCCAGGAAGGCAATCTGTACCACGACTAAGTTGCGGGCTTTCCTTTTCTGAGGTCCCGTAGGTGTAGAGCCGTCTCCTGCCCTCCCAGGTCTTGGCCTCTGCAGTTGGCACTGGGTGCCGAGGGCAGTGTTCCCACCCACACAGAGCAGCAGGAGTTCTGGCCCGAGTGCTTGGGTGTGGTAGGGGCAAGGGAGCAGCCTTCCTGAGCTGTGGTTTATTTTCAGTTCGGGCGCCATTTGTAAGACTTTTATTTCCTGTTATTCACTTGAACTTTACCGCACAGATAAAAGAGCCTGTATAATTTTGATTTAAGTTAATTTTTTAGAGATTTGGATAGCTTATTATACTATTTAAAACCACGTGGGGCTTTGTACACCTGTGAGGATGACCCATGGTCATGAGGATTGCAGGGCGTGTTATTTTCTACACGGTGATGTCTCATATCACATTGCTGGTCTTTAAATGTCCTGTTTGGGTACTCATCATCTTGCTCCACATTACAAAAAGACAGACCCGAATTTTTAGACCTGAACTTGATGCTTTTATTTGTGACAGTGTCCCATTTGGTCGGAAAACATGCTCATGCTTATGAAAACTACGGCGATGTTGATCTTCACGTTGCTGCCCTATATCTCCCTGCCCTGGCAAATATTGTCCATGAACATCGTGATGCCTTTGGCAAATCAGAAACTTGCTTCTAAAGCTCAATTGAAACAAATGCTAATGTGTGCTATTGTGAAGTCTCTAAACACAGTAAATTATGTTTAGGTCTTAGTCTTGCTTGAAATAATATGCAACCAAATATAATGAGTTTTTTTTAACAAAGACAGCTGTCAGTACTGTTGAAACTTTTCATAGAAGTGAAATTCATCACTGGGTTATGGTGTTAATGTTACAATTTAGCAGTAAATCATTTCATGGAGTAAAATGAAAATGGTAAAACCGTTGCCTCCCCCTGTACCTTGGGGAAGTGTTGGCCCAGTTTCTCTTGAACAAGTAACAGGGAGTTGTGGTTCACTTTCGAGTGCCCAGCATTTGTTTCTCAGGAACAGCCTGTTACTGGTAGTGGGAAAGGGAGAGTGCCCATACTCATCGATTTCCATCCAATTCCACCTGCTATGCAAACACCGTGATGCAAGTGTTGTTAGCAGACTGAATGTAGTCCTTTATCTAGTTTTGGGTAAGGTTGGCTGGGACTTGACCTGTCATTAGGGATAGGAAAACCCTGTCCCTGTACTACTGTGATACCATTATTTGTTTATTCTTACGCTGGGTCTTTTATCTTTCTTAAACAGTGAGTAGTAATGGTAAATTCTCCTTTCTTTGGTCTTTCAGCACTATATGATGAGTCGACTTCAAGATCTATAAAATACACATCATAAAGCCCATTACATCAGAGTTGTGAGTGTTTAAAAAAGCACTCCAAAACCTATAGTTATAGAAATCTAAGTTCATCAGAGCCTGCAACTCTAATGTGCATGCAGAATTCCTGTAGTTAATAGGAAATCATCGACCAAACAGCACCTCACAGCCATGGTGCCCCACCCTGCACTTTCCCCTCTGCCCCCGGCGGGGCACATTCTCAGGTCAGACATACGAGGCTCCCATAAAATGTTCACAGTAAGAATTCCAGGGTCCTGAGTGAGATGACAGTCTTCTGTTGGGTTTACTATACTCTGTCTGCTTTAGCATGATTTTAACATGAGTTTTCTGAAAGAGATGTTTATGAATAATAATCAAGTAGTACTTTGAAATATCATAAACCAAATTAACCTCTTTTTCCTCTTTTTCTTACAATCACATATTACTCATATATCACATATTTATTTCAGTAAGCCTATGTTGAAATATTTTTTTCCTATTTCTAGAATTGTAAATTCAATTAGAAATGTGTTCAGGTTGTTGGGTATCTGTTAACTCAGGAATTTCAGGTTTTCTTCCTATTGTATGAATGGCATATAATTATAAATTATTTTTATTATAGTTCATATGGTTTACAATATGATGTTAGCTCTACTTTATAGCAAATTTAATGCTTCATAAACTCCTCTGCCTTCATAATATAAATTTTGGAAATAAAAGTAAACAAATCTTTTTAGGTTAACTTTTACCTCATCAAAAAAAATTTTTTTACCTTACAAATGTATAGTAGAAATTTCCTTCTTTTATCCTAACAAATCCTTTTTCTTGCCTTTATTTTCACTTACTAATGATCTTTCTATTTAGTGCGGCTGTAATTATCTCAATTAATGAGTAGCTTCTAGGTCTAGAAGATAAACAGTGAACTTAGATGCATACTCCAGAATTTATTTTGTCCTCAAAAACAATATATCTCAGATATATTTCTATCATTATTTTCCTGTTTCTTCCTTGGAAATACATGCCATTTTTAGGTTGCTTTTTTGATGGAACTAAAAAATACCACCTTTTCTTCTAGGACTCCAATAAACTATTTGTCATTTGTCTCTTAAGCACCCCCTTAAAACACTTCGCATATCAGAAAGTTAATGCTGCTTCCGGCTACCTGTTTCTTTTAAAGGTTTATTTTTCTCCCTTTGCTTTCTTGGCTGCTCCTTTCCCCCCATGAACTGGCTTTCTGTTACCCGTTGAACCTGCTGGCCTGGTTTCACTCTGTGTGTCATGGTCTAGGTTGAACACACCCACCAGCCAGGGTGAGACCCCAGCACCCTTGGGTAAGCCGGGGAGGCATGCGGGGTGACGTGCCCCAACGCTGTTACCTAAGTCTGTCCCCCAGTTCACCCCAGCCTCAGCCAGCCACCGTGACTCTTGTTCTGGAGCTCGGCCCTGTGCCCACTGCCCAGATGGCTGTGACTCTGTTGCCTGATTTCCCACGGCCTTGCTGACTCTGACCCTTTCCTTCTCCATGGCTTGGGTGTCTCCGTGCCCACTGACTCTAGCTGGTTGCCCAGCCTTTCCTTGCTGTGCTGTCTCTGCTCCTCATTCCTCTGCTTCCTGACTCCCTTCTTGTCCCAGCCCTGTGTCCCTTTTCAGGTGTCCTTCTTGGGCTTATGTAAGTTGCCTTGTGTCCCTGGGACCCACTGTGCTGGGGTCACAGCACAGCACTACTAAGGCTGACTCCCCCTTCTTCTCTCTCTTTAAAAATTATCAGCATGGATAAGTTTTTCTAACTTAAGGGGTGGGAGAGGCCAAGATGAAATCCTGATTCCTGAACATTATTTTACTCCATTAAAAAATTATACTGTTGACCATATATATTCAAGCATGGTGAAATTTGCATGTATATAAATACATGTACACATTTATATTATGTTCCTTATATTAGAAAGTTTTTGTATTTCTGTCTACCAAAGGGTACACTTAGTATGTACATTACATCAAACACCAGAAAGAGAATATTGGTATACATTTCAGTGGTTTTACTGCCAATAACTGTCGATGGTGTAACTTGCATTGAGGACGTATGCGGTGTCCTTGAGGTCATGTCAGGACGTATAGCAGTCCTATTCTTTTCACACTGAAATTGAGCATAGGATGTTGAATAAATCTTATTTGCACTATTTTTATGTACTAAAACTGCAGCAGAAAGGCAGGCTCCCGTGTATTTGGTGGTGGGTTGTCAGGGTGGCGTCGGGTGGCTGTCCTGTTTGTCATCTGGCCACAGTACGTGGCCGGAAGCAAGACAGATCTAAGTGACTTCTGCACCACTTCTTGCCTTGTTGCCATTAAAACCGAGGAACGCCCTTCCTTAACTTCTTCACCATCTTTCATCACTATTTATAAATACACTGAAAGCTTTTTCTTTTTCTTTTTTTACAAACGCCAGTGGAACTACTTCTGATCACTAAACAATGTCATATTTGCTTTGATATCTGTGCCATTTGTTTTGTTTTTAAAATGGTTTTTTTTTATCTTTTCTCAGATCTATTCCAAAGGCAAAAGCCTAACTTAATTTTTAAAACTTTTGAGAAAATCTTCTGTAGCTGCTTTGAAGAATGTCAGGGAAATGATAAAAATTATTTTGGGGCAAGTCACCAGTTGCCTTTGTGAGTGTGCGTGCACACAAACACACATGAGAGCGCTGAGCAGTGCAAACGTGTGTCCACATACTGATGCAGCGCTCCTGGGGGCACTTTCTGTAAGGAGTCTCTGTGATTCCCCTCCCATGGGGAAGAGACAGAAGTCACACTGAGTTACCTGAATCCAGAACTTCCATTTTGGTTTTTCTTGCTTTAAAGAAGGGCCGTTTTAAGCGGGCTCTTCCTTTACTTTCCAGTAGGGATTTGTCTGTACTCCTACCCTCACCCCATGCCGGCACTAGAATATTCCCTCCTGTTGTGAGGGATTTTAGGGTCTCCTGCTAGCTGATGTGTGTCAGAGCTTTAGAACAGTGCCAGGTGCTCACGAACGGTACTGAGTAAATGAAAAAACAGATGTTTCGGCACCTGCATATTACTCACAGCACACAACCCAAAGGCTTGGAGAGAGACTTTGAGGGAACTGTTCTTGTCCCTTAGCACCAGAATAGCTACAGGGACAGGGTGAGGGAGGAGGTAGAAGTAAGCTCGCCAGGAGAAAAGATGACCCTGATTAGTTCATCGTTCTTCCACTCTGCCAGCAAATACCTAAACGGTCCTTCAAATTTAAATTAAATATTGAATAGTTTTAATGTTTGCTCTAATAAGGAATGCCCACACCTCTGATAATACTGGTAGCTTTTTTCTCAAGGCCAAAATACGGATGAGTGTGGGGTTGGAGCAGGAGGGAGCGGCGCAGAGATGAGAAGAGAAACGGGGATAGAGAAGGAGGGAAAGACAGTATTCTGTAGACATTTCTTGATTTTTCTAAGAGTAAGGTAGGGTTTAAGATACCTGGAAAAGATGGCAACTGGTGAAGTAGGCACTGCATTTCTGTGTGTCTTTGGGGTGGCCACACGGAGCAGCCCCGAGTCGGTAGCTGTGCGTGAGCGCATACAACCAAGGAAAGGCCTGTCTGAAACCTTAGGTTTCGGGTCTTTTTAGTGGGGGGAGATTAAGGAAACAGCCCCAAACTTCCCACCCTAAGGAAAATAAAGACCCCAAGAAAGTACTCAGGACCCTCTCATTGTTTTCTGCATGCCACTTGGAAAGTGAATGTACGGTTTGGTGTATTAAAAGGATTTTTTTTTGAAAAACTAACATTTTTACTTAAAAATGGGAGTAATGAAATTGTGCAGAAAAAGTGAATAAAGTATATGACAGCAATAACAGTTTTACAAACTAATAAGCGCATTGGGTGGAGAATGTGGTGACGGAAGGGAACTCAGCAGGCTGGTGGTGGAGACCACGACTGCCTCAGCCCCCTGAGTTGCCTCGCAGGCCTGAGACCACCGTCCCTGTAGTGGCACTGTTGCCCAGGGAACAGTCAGCGATCTACCGTGTTGTTGAATGCAAATGCTGCTCTATGACAGACGCTGGCTTTATCACCCAAGCCAGAGGCCAGGCCAAATGGAACCATAGTAATTCCTGGTTTTGTAGGTCAAAAACAGTTGAAAAATGGCAGTTTCATAGATGGCTTCATCCTCCAAACTGTGCTTTAGCAGGAGGATTTTAAAAGGGAGCCTGTGGGGAACTTCAAGGTGAGCACAGGCCACCATCGAGGGAGCAGCAGGCACTGACTGCTGCATGGGTCCTGGGGGGTCTGGGGTGGCGAGGTGGGAAAGGCGCCTCTGAACTGTTTTGCAGAATAGTGGTCAAAAATCTCTCTCTAGTGCCCTACAGTTCCTCCCACTTAGAACCACTGCCATTTTCTTCCGAGGGAATTCTTAATGAAAAATATCCAAAGAGCAGCAAATCTTGACACTGCAGATTTTTGTTCCTTTGAGTATATGGTTTCCTCTTCTGTGTGTGCGCATGCGCCCCTCATCTCCCGAGATTCCCGGGGAGGCTGGTCTATCCCCCAGCCGCCCTTGGCAGCTCTGACAACCCTTCTGTCTGGTGATGCCTGCCGCCGGGGCCCAGGGCCAGGCGGGCTGTGCGTGCGGCGGCCCTGGAGGCTCCCGGAAAGAACGCCCTGTGGATGGCTTGAAATATTCATTAATGTTTTGAAAAGGGAAATACATTTTACCTGTCAAGCTAATGTGTGGATGGGAAAGACTTTTGTATGCCTTTATTGAAAGATCATTTCAGAGTGTTAAACTGACCAGAAAGCACTGGCATTATTTCACAGTTGTAGAACTAACACTAAGAAAATAAGTTTATTACTTGGGATTTTTTTTCACGTTTTTTTCTAATTTTCAAGTGACAGTTCATTGATTATTCAGAAACTGGAACGTTAATGAATGAATTTATTTAATTATTTTAATGTAAGCATTCTTTAGGACTTTGTCATATTAAAATGCTATTTTTACTGTTCTGAGGGGTGGTAACTACCAGAAAGGGAGTAGATTTGAAGTAAATGTGGTAGGTGTCACGTTGGCAGAAGCACTGTGACGGTGGTCATTGTGGTTAATTTGTAAATTTAGGAATGAGCTTCTCCAAACCTATCACATGAACATTCTTAAAATAATAAAGAGTATCGCATTATCGTATGTGAACAAACGCAGTGTGAGGCAGGAAGAAGAGAGGGCATGAGTTGGTACGAAAGCCCCTGTGACCCCACGTACAAGTCATGCAAAGCAGCAGGAATAAGAGCTGAGTTTGTGAATCCAAGTGCTATACCAGTGAAGTCATTATTTTCAGAATGGAGGAAAACCACTCAGGGAAGAAGCAGTTTGGAGCTTGGACTCATTAATTAAATTGATAGGAAGAAGCCATATTCTGTTGCTCAGAAAGGCCACGATGAAGCACGATTTATATCAACTTTTTGAAAATGTGGTAAACAAAAAACATGCTGAAGTCAGTAATTTCTAAATAACTCGGGTTCAGGTTCACAGCTAGAACTAGAAACCATTAGCATTCAGTGTCTCATGCTGTCTGTGTTAGCATATACGTCTGCGTCTTAACATAAGGATAGTTAATGTTCAGGGGAAAGTGAAATCATGTTCAGTATATATATATAGGACATTTTAAAAGCAAAGTCACTGTAATTAAAAGCACTCAAGCAAGCATTTAGAGGTAATCTCCTTAAAGTATACTGTACAAAGTACTGACCCACAGATGATGTGAGAAGTTCATCATTCCTTCTCAGAGGTCTCTAAATAGCTTGTGCATATAAATACACTCACACATGCCAGTGATTGCAGAGGCAAAATAGAATGTGGAGGCATTTTTTTTCTTTTATTTTTTTTAGCAAATGTGTTTGGCCATTGTCTTAGCAACCACTGATTGGCATATCATGCTCAACAAAGGTTTCTGGAGATGATTTTCTGTTAGATCTTTTTAGAGACTCTGCATATGCTCAAATGATAATACTAGATGCAGTTTTATGACAAAGACAACTTCCCTGAATGTGGAAACTCCTTAATAAAAAAGATGGTGAGAGCTTTTCACTTCAGTATGGCTTTTCTGTGCATCTTATATATACACATAAAAATGGCCATTGCTAGGGTCAGCGGTGCCAGCCATGACCATAACTTTAAGTCTTGTTGCTTGGTGGCATTGGGCACTGTTAACCCCCACTGGTCCCTTTGATTCCAAGACTCTGCATGACTTTGCCTTCCTGCCTCTTTGGTTTTTCTCCTTCAGGTTTGCTAGTGACTTCTTGTTTCCCTGCCTAAGTAGAAATGCTAGTTTTCTGTAGATTTCCACCTATTACCTTGTTTCTCCTTATTTAATCTTTTCTCCAGGTGAACCCATTCATTCATTGTTCCATGAGCAAAATCTAGAATGCTTGCTACTTAGAGTAGTCTTATCTTATAGTGCATTGTCCAACCTGTCCATTGTTGAACATTTTTTTGTGTGCTCGCCCTGTTCAGTGGTACTTAGACATTTTAGCTTTCATTTGTCTGTAGTGCATATATTAAAAATTGTGATCACTTTAATTACGTCCTTTAACATGCTAAATACCATACCGTTCTCTCTCATTTTTCTTGCTATGTTTCCAGTTGCCTACCAGATGTGTCAGCCCATTGTCTAGGATCATCTTACACTACTTCACCGGGTGTCGAACCTTCTGTGCTTTGGGGCCCTTTTTCATGCCTGTCTCCGGAGGGCAGCTCGTCAAGTGCTGGATCCCAGTGCGTGTGCTGTTGCCCGGGCGTCTTTCTTGGCCCCACTAATTTGCACTTTGCCCTGTTCCTTGATGAAATTTCCCTTCAGGTCAATTGCCAGCTATTGGACTTTTTGGAGTTCTGATTCATTTTTAAGCCATGGGTCATTAGCACGTGGTGACTTTCACATTTATCCATCTCTAGGTGTTAGCTTCCCTCCTTGACTATAATCTCACTGAGGGCAGAGGCCATTGCTTATCTTTGTAGTCTCAAAAGGACTTTCATATCACTTGTTCAATAAAAATTGGTTGATTGAAATAATACAGTGGCCAATAATTAAATTGTCCATTTCCCTTGATTTGTGAGAAAATACATTTAGATTGAACTGTTTTAGCCTATTTCCCCCAAAGTAGATTTTATATATTTTGATCAAGGCTAATTTGT
>CM052545.1:15605644-15689846 GCA_028533065.1 Trachops cirrhosus | reverse complement strand
AAATAAAAGATTAAAGAATATAAATCTAGAAGGATGTCATAACTGTCAACAAGAATTGAAGTTACTTATAGCAAATTAGCTGAGGAGTCAATGGGGTAAGATTTTGGGGAGGTTTAAGAGAAATTCATACTTCTATATAGCACTGTAAATACAGTGCAAGTTCATTAAATTATATTTGTTTTAGCAGAACCAAAACTTATAATTTGAGGGGGAGAAAATACTTCTTCCTCCCTCTTCCTCCATTCTTATATTTTTATTTTCTTCTCCAGTTTGGAAGAAACAACCAGGGCTTGAGTTTGGAGATTCATACCATCCTCTTAGAAGCCATACTGACCACTGTTTCATTTTAGTGAAAGGCTTCTTGGATATTTCCCAACAACTGAAACACTTACTGTGAGAATTTTCCAGTAAGAAACCATATAAAAAGGCACCACCGCCATAGGTTCCAGAGTCGTTTTTATGCCCAATACAGTGTGAGTAGAACGAGTATTGGCCTTGGGGGTCAGACAGCCTGGACTTCAGTCCAGAATGGCATTGCCCATCTGAGCCTTGGCGCCAGTATGGGACGTCTGTTCCCCCTCCTTTAAACAACAAAAGTCAGCTCAACCTGTCTCTCAGAGTTAGGAGGCTACACAAGTGCAGATACGTTTAAACTCACGTAGAAACAATAAAGGACTGCTTTGCAAGCATTATAATTTTATTAAAAAGAGTTTTCCCCTTTTTAGGGAGTAATGTAATCAATGCACCTTCTTTCTCAATAAAATGTAGAATATTTAAACTGTAGCTACCTTACATACACAGTAAATAATTGATTTGAAAAGAAACAGTAAAAATTAAAGGAAAGCATGTATTTCTTCAGGCCAGGCGTGGGATTTCGACCTCCTCCTCTCTGGCTCGGGCAGGTCTGCGTTGTGCATGAGCTCCGTACCAAAGGGCCGCAGCGGGGAGGCCCGTGGATTCTAAATCAGGGTTTCGGTTCAGTCCGCCCAAATGCATGATCAGAGAACAGTTTTCACACTCCTTCCACATCTTACACAGTTTGGAAGGTCCCAACTACCTTCTACTTTCCTCTTCTTTTTTTAATTAACTGTACCAAGATTTCTGAAACACCCCGCGTTCTCCTACCCTCCCACTCGTGGTGAACGACTTAATTGGAACCCCAGCGCAGAATGAGCCTGGGCTGATTGTTTTTCATCTGGCCTGCATCACAGCATTTCCCCAGCTGAACCAGGCTCAGCAATTTGATGTTACTTGTATTACATAAGTACTAATTGTTTTGTTTTTTACTAGCCAATGTGAACTGAAGTTGCATTCCAACAGAGAATAAGAATGAAGAGTATTAATAGCCATTAACTACAAATCTTAAAGAATAATCACTTTTTAAAGAAGAAGAGATGGCGAAATTGTTAGAGAAATGCCATTATTAAATGGTATTGGATAAACAATTCCTTCAAACAACCTTGCCTTTCCTTTTTAAAAATTAAATGTACTTCTGACTCATCTGATTATGATTTAGGTTTATTTTAAGAACTTTAGTTGCTGTAATTGGTGATACTTAAAAATATTTATGTTATGTCTCCCAAATATTGAAATAGCTGACTTTTGCCTAATTTAATCAGCATTTCACAAAAACAAAGCTGTAGTAGACTAAGGTCAGATGTCAATGACGTGTAAAAACCCAGGTCCAGAACTTGGAGAATCTGTTGAGCCAGGAACAGGTGCTGAGAAGAGAAAGGAAGAAGCAGGGAACCAACAGGGCCAGAACTGATTTGGGGTGAAGCAGACATTGAAAATGGGAAGGAAAAACGTCCCACCTGCGCCCACAGTGTCGGATCCTACAGAAAACAGGCACGTTCACTCAATTCAGCAAACGCCTGTACAGTGCTCGCTGGCTGTCTTATGGCCGAGGCACTGGGTGTGTGCTGTGGTCCAGTCTCAGTATCGAAAGGGCGCAGGGATCCCAGACACCGCCCTGCACTTCATTCTAAGCTGTGCACATTGTGTTTCTTTAAATCACACACTGTACAACATATCTTGAAAATTACCTGTAAAGCAAAAATAATCTTACTGAGCCTTAAGAATTAACTTTGTCTTTTTCATTGAAGCAGTACAAGTGGCAGGAAAAATGAAATGGAACTGAAAAAGAGTTCCCTTTTTTCAAAGATTCTCAATGTTGAACTCAATTTACTAGGCAGAACGTTGGAGTTTTCAAGTACTGGTGGCTACTTTATTTAGACTAAGTTGTAATTTATAGTCATGACCCACAGGGAAGGGATGGGAAGAAAAAAGACAGTATTTTAGTGGCAAAAATTGACCTCTGTTGAGCCATTGACTCAGCCTTTGCAAAGACAAACCAGGGAAATAAAGCAAGATTTAAATTACTTGAAAAATCAAGCAAACTGCCTTTCCCACAGCGAGGAGAGAGCACGTCAGAAGCGCAACATAAAGTCTGTTTCTGCGTTCGCCAGGAAAGCGGAGGCGGCGTTCTGTGTTGTCTTCACCAGGACTCACTGCGTGAGCACGCGCTGTGCTTTCTCTTTCTTGTCTTCTCTTCTCTTTTCTTATTTTGCCATCCAGTATGACCAGAAATTACAATTTAAAAAGGAATAGTAATTTATGAGTATTAATTAGCATTAATAAAAAATCACTGTTTTTAAGAGACAATAGATGGAGAAATAATATAGAAATACCAATATTCAATGATTTTAGTTATAAAATTCCCCAAAACAATATTCACTTTAAAATTTCTTGATTACCTGCCCTCCACATACCCTCCACATATGTGATTATGATTTTTTGAAGATTCTCAGTCGCTAACTGGACTACAAGAAGAATGTCACTTCAGATACTTGTGTCTGTGGTACTTTCGTTAACCATTTTTTAAAGATTTATTTATTCATTTATTTTTAGAGAGAGAGAGAGGGAGAGAAATATCAATGTGTGAGAGATACATCCAATGGTTGCCTCTCACACATCCCCATTTGGGGACCTGGCCCACAACCCAAGCATGTGCCCTGGCTGGGAATCGAACCGGTGACCTCTTGGTTGGCAAGTCAGTGCACAATCTGAGCCACACCAGCCAGGGCTCATGAATGAATTTTTTTTTAAATCACCCCTATATTAAATATTATTTTTACAGGTACCAAAATACATTGAAGATTTAAGTTAAGACATTAGTGAACATTTTTAAACATGTAACATGTTAAGTAGGTTTTTTCCTCTAGTAATTGCATCATCACATCATTCTTTCATAAGTTACAGGTGATTGGCTTGGGGAAAAGCAGGTAGTTAAAGGATGTGTCATTATGCAGAGAGATGTCTACCTGTGATGTCAGTGTGCTGCCTGATGTAGACCAATCTCTTTAAAACAGAAACCCCTCCACACAGAGTTACGGAAAGGGCCTTCTGCTTTCTTTGCTATCATGTGAGAAGGGGACACCAACCACTTTTTATGTTCAGGTGTCTAGATCACGTTGCACCTACCTACTCATTCTTACTGAACAGCCAGGTAAGAGATCATTTGGAAATCAGTCTCAGGCAATGACTTACTTTGTATTGCACAGGTAAAACATAGAATAAACAGTCTTCCCACTGTCCAAGATTCTATTAAGATCACATAATAAAATAAATCTATCATATGTAAAAAAGATCATAATTTCACTTACTTATATAAAGTTTCCATCAATAAATAATAAATCTGACAGCAATAATAAAGCATTCTACACCAAAAATGTTGCATATCTTCTTCCCTCTTCCATATTTAATGGCTGCACAAAAATTCACTAATTTTTAGAAGTTTTTTTTAAAATGCATACTGATATGACAGCTGTCACAATACAGTCTAACAAAATTGTTTTGAATGAAGTTAAAGACAGCTAAGCGCTACTAGAGAGCCATTGTATGGAAAAAGCAAAAGGAGCTTTTTGGCCGAGGCAGTAAAACTCAAACATACACCCATTCAACAGTGACTCCCCACTCTTCTGCCCTCCCCCAGCCCCTGGCAACCACCATTGTACTGTCCAGCTTTGTGTGTTTTGTCTTCTCACAAGTGCTTTTCTTAATTTTAACTTAGTAAGTGAAGCTAGGTGATAGTGTCTCATTTTCCGTATTAAAGGTTAAATGTACCATGTTATCGCTGAAATCATGACCTTAGGAGCCTGCATTCAGATCCTGGTGTCGCTGTGTGTACTGTTCATCATGGTTAGCGTTTACTTAATGCCACTGCGAGCTGGTGCTGAAACGGACAGTCTGGCTTTATCTCTGTGCAGTGTCTGTAGGAGTTAAAGGGTACCCTCATTTTCTGTGAGGAAGCTACCAGCAGAAAGAAGCCACGTATCCATATATGGTCACACAGTGAGGGGCCGAGGTGGGGTGGCGTGCAGGTCTTTCTGACTCCACACTGTCCTTTATTTGACTTCATGATGTTGCACTGCTGGCCCTAGGACCTGGGGCAAGGTTCCGGCTAGAAAATAAGGATAGGGTGATACCTGCCTAACTCCTGAGGTTTGGGTAATCAGAAGGGATGTATCTGCCAATTACCTAGTATGTTGTGAACATTAAATAAATGATAGCTGTTTGCGGTGTTCTTATCACTTGTCAGACTGAACATAACATCACCGAGTATGCAAAGCTAAGTCAGGGGTGTCAAAATTATTTTCACCGGGGGCCACATCAGCCTCACAGTTGCCTTCAAAGGGTGGAATGTAATTTTAGGACTGTATAAATATAACTACTCCTTAACTGTTAAGGAGTTGCAATTACACTTGGCCCCTTGAAGGCAACTGTGAGGCTGATGTGGCCCTCAGTAAAAATGAGTCTGACACCCCTGCTCTAAGTGGTTACTTGATGAACTAATATGTACAATGTCAGGGGAACAATAATTGTACATCAGCTTCTGTCTCCCCCACCACCACACACATTAAATATAAAATATGTATTTGAAACCAATAAGGGGCTGCTTGGAATCCTTGAGAATAAATACCATTGAAATCGGATGTAGGCTTAGGGGACGCAGCTTTTCTAGTTGTTAAAATAGTTCTGCTTTGTTATCAAATCAGGTGATGGATGGCATTAAAAGCTATAATACTATTTGATACAATTTTGCAGAAGAGATTCACAGCACGATACCAACTGTGGACGCAGATCCCGAACTAATTTTTGTAAAAGGAGTAATTTTCATTTTACTAAATTTTTACCCACATAAGCCTGATACAGACGTATCCTTTAAAAAAACTTTTACAAGATAAAGGAGTGCAATAATTGATTTTAAAAAATGTTTGGCAGTTTCTCTCCTTTCAAGATCGGGTCTGCAGAAACCAATGCACACTGGCAGCCTAAGCTAAGAACCTGCGCGCTTGCTCCTAAAAAGCAATGCACAGAGAAGCCCACCTCCATTTCTTCTTGTGCAGTTGTGACAACAGCTTATGTTTGCATGCGTGTTCCTGCCAGCAACCATGTAGTGTTAGGTGACTTGGCAAAAGATCACACAGCTTCGGCTCAAACCTGAATCTGACTCCAGAGCCAGTACAGTTCCTGACGAAGTAACCAACACCCTGAGTGTGGCATGCTGGAGGAAAGTGGAGAGAGGAAGTGCACCCAGGTTAGAAATTTTTAACTGGAGTTGATTTACATTATCCAAAAATAATTTTGTAAACTTCTGCTGCTTTTCCCTGGAAACAGCTGGGATGCTCACTGCTCTCGTCGCCAAGCCTATAGCTAACTAACCCTAAAAAGCAAATGTGTGAACTGAGCATGGCGGTCGTATCATTGGCCTTTCAGACGAAGGGAGTCGGTGTCTCCAGATAGTCTCAGCTCCATCTGTCCAGGTGGTAGTTCGGCAGGGCTTCCCTGCCGGTGCCCCCTCTGTACGTGCAGCGGACCTGTCGGTACATACTAGCCAGGATGTGCTCTGGTACAGACTCACTCTCTTACATAAATGACTGACTGTCTGTCCCTCAAAGCAACCCCTCTTAATAACGTGGTTCATAGCGCCAGTTGTAAATGATCTAACCACAGGAAACTTCCCTGTGGCAGAAATTACAGTGGTAATCATACAGCACTTTTCTTCAGTAAACTGGCACCGAGGTCATACTTGGCACACTGGTAAATTCAACAGATGATTCGCTTTCCAAGACTTCCAGATGCTCTTTGCCATCGTGGGGAATAGGAATGGCCTCGAGTTTTCGATCCGTGAACATGTCACTGCAGAGTCACGAGCACTGTTGTGAGCTGGCCAAGGTCCCGCACTTACCGAAAAGCCCACACTATGTGGGAGTCTGTGTGTGTGAGTGCACTTCATTCCTCAGTGCCAGGGAGCCCTTTGAAACCCAGGGAAGCTGGTGTGATTTCATACAGAACCCAGGAAGGGTGTTAAGTGGATACTGGAAGCTCCTTTAAAAGTAATCATTGCAGCAGTTAAAGTAAAAGTAACTTTGCTCTGAGCTGTTTTTCATAATAATAATCAGAGTTTAGTAGTATTTGATATAATCTTATCGATCATAGGACCATTCTTCCCAGATCTTTTCTCCTTTCTAAAAACCACTTTATTGCACCATGATTGGCCTGTAAAAAGTGGTGTCCAGACCTTAGTCTTAAATAATAGCAGTGGATGGAACAGTGCTTTGAAAATGGCTAACAGATTTTACATTCAGAATAGCTTTATTGCTATAATGAGCAGTTGTAGATTTTGGGTTATTCGAGTCCACCACCCACCGAGCCTCCTCACCACACCGTAACACGGCCCCTGTCAGAACGCATTTCTTCCCCTGCCCCTGGGCTCGCTGGCATCTGGCTGATGAAACTAGCGTCTCCTTGCAGTAGGAGCCTCTCCCTAATCCTCGGCTAGTTGCTTCTGTCATGAGAAAACGTCGGGTTATTCTGACTGCTCTGTGGTATGTGGCAGATGGAACGTTCAGTGAAATGCTCTGACCCTGCTCTGTCCAGTATGGTGGAGGCAGTGGCCACCTCTGGCTGTCAGACACTGGCAGTGTGACCAGTCCAAGGCGAGGTGTGTCACAGAGGTAAAGCACTCTCTGCATTTTGCTGACTTGGTATGGAAAATACACTACAGACTATCTCATAATTTTCATACTGCTTCTATGTTGAATGGGTAATATTTTGGCTAAATTAGGTTAAATATATGGTATTACTAAAATTAATTTCACCTGTTTATTTTTACTTTTTAATGGGGCTACCAGGAAATTTAAGATATTTACTTCAGTGCCCATTTCCTTCAACCCCCATTGGCTTCCTTCACCCTGACACACACACACACGCACAGTGTGCACACACGCATGTACACACACTCACACGTGGAGGGGCTGCCACGGGCTTCTCCACCAGACTGCCCGGCGTGGACTCATGGAACACTGTCCTAGTGAGAGAAGAGGGAACAGCACCAGATCCCATTGCAGTGTCTTCTCTAGAGCTTCTAAGATTTGACTGCCGAGGGAGAAACTTGAAAACCTGTCTGGGAAACTTTGAAAGGCCTCCAAGCTCCCCAAACATTGGAGAGTCTCTTCTCACACTTCATTTTGTGCAGTGTTTTCTTCATCTCCCCGCATACCAAACACTAATATAACGTGCCATTAGCAACTACAGACCTGGTGCAGCTCTGACAGCCCTACTGGACTTCCCAGCACGTTTTAAGAACCGTGCCTCCTGGTGACTTAGGGGCCCCTCCTGACCACTAACCTGTTGCCCATCCTCTGTGCCTGGGAAGTTGTCATCGTACTTTTCACATACCAGAAACTCGGAGAGTGCCAGACACTCTCAGCACCCTCTGTACACTTGTGGCATTACTCTCACCAGTCCAAACCAGGGGCAGACTCAAAGTCCCAGAGGGTAGGAAGGGAAGTGGTGTGTAAGCAGCCAGGCGAAGGGAGAGGTGGGACCCAGTGCTGAACTGAAGACTCCGTGCCTTGTGTAAGGCCTGCAGGGACCAAATGTCCTGAGCTGTGTTCACCACACTCAAGGGCCTGGCCTGAATCGAAAGGTGCATTGCATTGAATGACATTCCAGAAGCACCACTTTGAATGCCCGAGTGGTGAGGGCGGCATTGAGAGTAGATAACAAATGAGCCTACCCTGCATTCCTCCCATGCTTGGCTTTGCTTTCCATGATTCCTCAGAATTCCTCAGGGTTATAGAAGAATTTTGGAACCTGCACACCTCCGTGGCTTCATCGCTGTCCCCTCATGCCTCCGAACCCTTTCTTCAGCTGCACTTAGTTTATGAAAGCGCCGACCCCTCCCACGTGTCACGTGTCTGTCTGGCTGTCTATCCCACCCCATGGCCTTTGCACACACAGCTCCCTCTGTTTGATCCCTCTTTCATCCTGACACCCTGATCTGTCCCAGCTAGCCCCTCCTAGAGTGCCAGTTCTCGGTTTACAGGTGGCACCTCCGGGAAGCTCCTTTGACTCCCATGTGTCCTGTGATGCTGGACAGCCTGCTGGGTGCAGGGACTGTGCCTTGTGTAGTCTTTTATTCCCGCCAGTGACACGGCACGTAGTGCGCTGCAGGTGAAAGGATAGATGAGCAGCAAACACAAATCTGACAGTCTCGTCGAAGTCCTCTGTAGTAGTTGAACGTCCATCTTCTATCGTTTCTTGGAAAAATACAATATTTAAAAATTTAACTATGGGAGAAAAATGGAAGCTTATTATCTTTTGAATTGGGTTCCTGCAGTGCACTGTAATTCAACATTTAATGATGGTCTTTTGATGCAATTTATAGTTATTACTATTTTTAAATTGTTCTTACACTTTCCATAGCTTCCTTCAGTATCATTTCTGTGTTGCTTTTCCTGCCCTCTCCTTTGCCCGGCAAAATGACTCCTTTGTTGCCAGGATTAGTCATAGTGATTTGCTCAAATTTCTCACATTCTTATAAATGACATTAAAAAACTGAAGTCATTTTTTTTTTTTTTTACTCACAGGATCTGATGGTAAAATTCAGCTAAGGGGAAACATTACTTTGACTTTGGGAAACAGGTATCACAGTTAAGTTTGAATGTCACGTCCATGTGTGACCACATAGTTCTCTCTGGCTGAGGGGCTTCTTACATAGCCAAACAGCACCAAGTAGGATGCCTGAAAACTGGTATTTTTGCAAAGGAAGCTTGTTATTTCAAATACCAAATAGAATATAATGCTAGCAGTAATTGTAGTGATCAGTTAAGGAAAAGGAAATGTATTTGGGGGTGTCCTCAGATGATTTGTTTTAAATATTAGTAGGAAAGTTATATTGAGGTTTTTTATTTGGGATCCCCAAAATCAAAATTTCTCCTTGTGACATCTTAGGTAAATAGAATAAATGGTCAGAACCCATATTTAAACTACTATTATCTTAATATCAGTGTATTTAAATGGACAATGCTAATAGTTTTGGAAGTTCCTTCAGAATTAGGTTTAGCATATATAATACTCATTTCTTGACTGGAAAATTCACATTGGTATTAATCACCTATTGTAAACCATTTTAGCTTCACAAAAGAAATACATAGTGCTATTCAACTCTATAAAATATATCAGGTTTATTTAGTATTCTTAACATGATTTTTAATGCCATATATTTTATTCTGTAATTTAATGTTTAAATGTAAGTCATTTGACTTCTGCATAAAAAGCAAAAAAATTTCCCCATATCATTTTTGGGCAGTGCTCCAATTTGTAAGTTACTAAAGTGCTACAGAGTGTAAATTCATTTAGTTGGACTAATGAGTTCATAAAATTGGGCCACACTTCATTATCATCTCTTTACCAAAGTAGAAAATCAGTCTGGTTTGTAAGTTCCAGCTGTTTTTAATGTTTTAGTTTGATTTGGGTTTAACGTTCATGCACCTAGGTTCATGCAGCTAAGTGCTGCTGAGAATTTTAATTGTGGCATTTTTAGTGTGAGGAGACCTTGAAAGAAATTGAAATGTTATTCAAATTCTAGGACTCCCGATCCTATAAATAGTTGTGAGGAGCATGTCTGGGTTCAGTCTTTTTCTATTTTGGACTTCTAATATAAGTTTACAGTCTGAATTTCAAAATTGTTGATGATATTGTATAGGGCTAGTGGTTTTCAGCAATGTGCCTTAAAGAATTAAACCAATTTGGGAATGAAAGTGTCTTCCCTAGAATTGGATGTTGTTTTCAAAATTTTACAATGGGGTGATTGTCATGATTCTCATTTGATAAATTGTAATCTATTTTACTCCGTTCAGTGTTCATTGTGGTTCATAGTTCAGTGGTATATACTGTAAAGTTAAAGACCTTTTTGGGACAGAGATAAGCTGTCAGAGTCAAGGAATGGGAGGAGAATAGAGATTCTCTGCAGATTCTCCCACACTGATGGCTGAAGCTTTCCAAGGGTAGAAGCAATCAGAGATTTTATTACAGCCCCCCAAGAAGTGAGGACTAAAGCTAAATGCCATTCATCTTAAATGTTTTCGCACTGACTGACTTATAACTGGAGTGACCCTGTTTCGCCAGTCTGCCTGGGACGGTTTGGGCTCCCACCAGTTATCCTGGTGCGGTTGTTAGTAGCACCTCCTGTCACACTCAGAAGTGCTTGAAGTAGACCGCATGGTCACTCTGTGTGTGATGCATTGTTCGTTGTGATGACAAGTATCCAGATCTATTCAACAACTCCTCAAGTACATTTATTTGTTAAAAATGCTCAAAACAATGAAATACTAACATTATCACTGATGGTAAAATCATCTAGACTTTCTTTATGGCATCCCTAAACCTTCAAAGAAAGGTTTACTGGCTCGTTTTTGTAACATAAGGAATATGTATTACTAGTTGTTACACGTGAACAGTATACATGCAAAGTGAATTATTCTATCACATTATCTTTTTCACCCATATGAAAAGCCTGTAGGATGTCATCATCATCAACCATTTGTTTTCAGCTGAGACTGGAAATTTGAAAACAAAAGCACAAATGCCGATTCCTAGAGCTGTGAGGCAACACAGAAAGGTTTATGTAGAAACAAGTATCAGACGCCATTGGAGGGTAGGGGCAGCACTCCGTAACCCTCTAGAGAAAGCCTGGGTAGAAACGCAGTGGAGCGCGGACAACACCGATCGACAGATGTTGCAGTTTATTCAGGCCTAGTTTAGTGTCTTTAATTGTTGTCGCATTTCCTAGAGGTGGGGACTAGTAATTGTGCTCTGCTCTTTCCCACGAGGCCTGAGATGGGGGTGGGCACCCTCTGAGAGCTGCCGTGGTCCCGCCTAGAAACACGGAAAAGTCAGTTCAGGCCTCGCACTTGCCCGTGCCTGCTGGCGGTGGCAGTCTGCCCAAGGAGGGTTACATGGCCCAAGGGGAGTTACATGGAAAAAGCGGGGAATGTATATTTCTTCCCCATAACTTGGCAAGGAAGAAATTTCAGTGAAGAGGAAAAAAACATAGCTTTAGTTTCAAAATCTAGTTCCTGATAAGTACTGGGTTTTCAGGATTATAGGTATTTCAGGAAGAAAAAAAATAGGCATGGTTCTAATATAAAGCATAACTGGGCTGTTATGCTAACCACTGTTCAAGTAAAACTTTCTTTTACCATAAGAAAACTATTAAAAACTCCCCAACCAAGAAAAAAGTTCTCCTGGTAAAAACTAAATCACTGTCCTAATGCCTGTACAACTGTACAAACTAGCTGGAAATCAAAGAGCTGCCCACTTGCAGCAGTCAAGCTGTGTGGGTGTGAACCACACTTCGGTGGGGCAGGTAAAAGTGGAAAAAATAAGTCAGATCTGAGTGGTTTTGTGCGATCTTGAAGCTGAAAAAAAAAACAACCAGAACCATTCTGCTTTTAATTCCTTATATTTTAAAATAGGTTTTTTAAAAACTTTATATGGAGAGTTTTTAAAATGCACAAATGGAGATGAAATAGTAGAATCAACCCTCATATATCCATTACCCAGATTAACAATTATGAGTATATCCCTTTTTCTGCATCATTGGGTTATTTTAAAGCATGTCCTGGGATCCGTATATTCTTCAGTACATACCTTTAAGAGAGATGATGCCTTTAAAAGTATTAACTAAAATATAATTGTCACTTAAAATGTTTAATATCATGATCACTAAAAGAATAGTCATTTAAAATTTCCTTAGTATTATATCATAAATATCTTTTTATAATTGTTTAAGTCAGGAACCAAGCAAGCTCCACAAATCTTAAAGTCCTAAATAGCATATTACGAGATCATAAAAGCTAGGAGTTGTAACTGTAAATGTGATTTATTAACCATTCCAAAGGTCTTGTAAATGTTTTCAAGATACCATAAAGCAGTAGATGTAGTTTAGCCCAAATATCCTGGGAAAATACTTTCATGTGCAGTTGATCTTTCTAGTTTGTTTTCAAAGTCACTGATTATCATGTCACCTTCATGAAACCCAACCGTGGGGAAGGTGTGCATGTTGGTACAACGTATTCAGTGGGTAGAACACTGTGAGATTCTTGACTGTACATGACAGAACCAAACTTGCATGTGGAGATGGTGCTGGGGGGATTGCTTGTGGGTGATGGCCAGGCTCCTAATTACTAAGTCAATATGGTCCATTTATTGCAAGTGATTTATGGGTAAGTTATTTTATGCTCACAATGAATATACAGGTGTTTGTTGATAGTTGCAGCAAGTCTTGTTTACTTTTTGGTTTTTAGGGTAAAAACTAAATTTTGAAAGTCTTACTTAGTTGTGTAAAATCATCATCAGCTGTTTATCTGGACCGAGAATCTAGGTCTTGACTTGCAGTGGAGAATTATGTCTTAGGACATGGCACTTTCATTCATCACTTTACAGCCCAGCACTTTTAACAGAATGCTACTTGAGATGATTAATTTGCCATGGGAATTGGAATATTCACCAAGGAGTGAAAATTACCTTGACAAATAGGATCTCAAACATCCTTTAGATGGTACTATTAAAAAAATCCATCTTATTTGTCAGGCCATATGACCGCCACACACATTTATGAATTTCACATTTTAGAATTCATTTTGAGTTTATATTATAGCTTATATTCAGTAACTGATTATTTAAGTTTTGAAAATTTTCTGAGCATATCTTTCTCCTTCTTTAACTGTTGTTAAACTTTAATGTGATAGTAGAAAGCCACATGGTCTGTTGAATTTAGGGCTAAGACTTAAAAAATAAAGGAATGTGATTATGCTTTAATTACATTCCTTTATTGAAACTTGAACTTTTATCTGCTCTTATTTCAGTTGAGTGTGTGGTTAGAACTGAGCATACCAGCTTAAGTGAAATGCAGAAAGTAATCAGTTAGCGAAGGCAAAAGGTATTGGGTGATAAGTAGGATGTTCTGTCATTTAGGATGTTTGTGGCTACAATTTTCAAAACTTCAATGCAAATGGACTGCAATGATATTAAATATTACTGGCTCACATAACTGCCGGCCCAGAGGGAGGGCAGGTGTCAGGATTGGCCAGAGCAGGAGAGGAACAGTATCAAGATCAGGTTCTTCCCATCTCTGTGTTCTCTGCTCCGAATGCTTGGTTCACCCCAAGGCTGACTGCTGGTAGCAACTGGAGCTACGTGCTTTCTCACTGATGGACAGGAGGAGAGAGGGAGTTCTCTGGGTTTTTAAAAATGTCTTTCACCCTCTAGATCTATCTTGCTGTCTCAGATAGCAAGATTTCACTCTTTTTTATGGCTGAGAAATACTTCACTGTGTATATATACTACAATTTTGTCAGAGATCAACAAATGTCATATGATTTATATAGAATCCAAAAAAAAACCAAAGCAAATGAAAAAACAAAAGAAAACAGAGACAAACTCTGTAAATTATATAATTGTCTAACCACTCTGCTGTATACCTGAAACTAATACAGTATTGAGTGTGTCAACTATAATTAAATTTTTTAATTTTCAATTAAAAATAAACAGCTAAAATAAAATAAGAGAAAAAGGAAGGAAGTCTTCCAAAAAATAATGGGGTCTATGAAAGGAACACGAGAGCCAATTTGAAGGAGCACCCAGTGGCCAATCTGGGGTAACTTGAACAACAAAATAAATGAATGATGGTAATGAATTATAAGTTACAGCACGAATTAGATATTCATAATTCCATATATAATAAATATATAAATGAGGATAAAGGAACAATTCTTTCTTACAGTAACATTCCTTTAATAAGTATAGCAGAAATGGGGGGAAAAGAAAACCACCACTTGACCAATACTACAGCAATCGTTGTTGCAAGTAAGATTGATTGATGGATGCCAAGTTCGTAGGTGAAATTATAAGCAAGATGTGTGCCTAGTCTTGAAATATTTAAGCACAAAATAACAACGGAGAAAATGATAACAATATAGAGAAGACACCTGGCAGACAGCACCATGACCGAGTGACCAAATTTAATACCCCCAGTGATGAAATACTGCACCAGGTACCGTCTGGTAGGGTGCACCGAGGACACACCATCACTCTTGTGGTATTCTTGCCAAAAATGCCTAACCTGAGTTTAAACTTGGGGCAGTATCAGACAGTTTAAACTAAGAAGCATTCTACAAATTAACAGGCCCTTACTCTTGAAAATTCTCAAAGGTCATGAACAGCAAAAATCAACTGTCTCCGATTGGAGGAAGGAAACTCAGGAGGCATGACGGCCAAGTGCAAGTGCGAAGTCCCAGGTTGGACCTGGAACCAGGAAAAGGGCATCATTTGGGTAGTTGGTGAAATATGAGTAAGGTCTGTGGGTTAGCTAAGAGGATTACATCATAGCTCAATGGTAATTATGCTTTGGTTATGTAAGATGTCAACATTTAGAGAACCTGAGTGAAGAGTACACAGAAACTCTGAGCTGTTTTCAACTGTTTTCTAAGGCTGAACTTATTTTAAAATTTAAAATTAAAAATATTAGTAAAATGACCCGAACACAAACTCCGCCAAAGATGCTAGCCAATAAACACATGGAAAGTATTAACAGTTAGAGAAACACAAACTGCGAATTAAAACCTCAATGAGACAATATTTCACGCATATAAAAATTGATGACAAAGATGGACACCACTGAATATCAGCAGGAATGTATATTAGAACTCTTACAATTTGCTGGTGGGAGTGTCCAATGGTAAGACCACTTTGGAAAACAATTGGTTTCTTAGGAAGTGTATGTACACCCTATGGCTCAGGAATTCTGTTTTCAAATATTTATCCAAAAATCTGGAAATATAGATCCACACAAATATGTGTACATTAATATTCATAGCATCTTTATTCATAATAATGAACTACATGTGTTATATATGTGTATTTACCTAATGCACTACTGCTCAGCAGTAAAACAGGATGAACCAGTGATACATACAACAGCATTGATGAATCTTAAAATTTACGTTGAGTGAAGGAAGTTAGACACAAAAGAGTGCTTACTGTGTGGTTCCACTTACATGAAGTTCAGGAAAATGCAAACACCAAACTGTGATGATGGAAACCTAGTGGTTGCCCAGGGGTAGGTGGGGATTGGCTGGAGGTGGAACTTTCTGGGATAGTGGAAATATTCTGTGTCTTGATTTGGTGAGTATATAGAAATGTATCCAGACTTACTGAATTATATACTAAATTTCATCTCAGTTAAACACAAGACCTAGAATGGAGTAGAATATTGAATAAGCTCTTAGTAAAATCTTGAAAGAAGTATAATTTAAGCAAAAATGTCATGTATAAAACTGGAAACTTAATATTTATGTATGAAAAGCTCAGTAACTATTCTGTGGTTGGCTGGTGCCTTAAGGACATTTTACTGTGGTTATTGTCTCACTGGACATGTCTTAGGAAAGCATAAAAGCTTGCATTTTATGTAAATTTAATTTCATATTATGGATGGGTTGCAGACATCCGAAAATATCTACTCTTCAGTAAACTTCTGTATAAAGGGAGGACATTTAATAGTAAGTCATAAACATCCTTTTTGAAAGGAAAAAATGACCCAGTGAGTAACAGAATAAAATGCCAGATGTTTGAGTTCAGCTTAAGTAAGAGTGTAAAAATGCTGGGATTCTAATCTTTCAGAGCAGTCTGCTGCTAAGTACCTTGCATTCATTTTGTTTCCTCAGGAGGTTGTTTTTTGTTAATAGAAATGTTTTTTATATGTTTTTATAATGACATTTTTCTGAAACTGAGTAAATCTGTTAGTATAGTATAGAAGTGATATTAAAATTTTCAAAGGATCTCTAATTATTTCAAAATTAGTCAAGTTTTAATATTTGCAAATTATATGTAATTCATTAGAAGATGATGGGAATGAATATTTCTAAATGAATATATCAGTTTCAGCAGGGAAAAAATTAAACTCCTACAGAATTCATAAAAATTTTTATGGATAAACTTTTGAAAATAAAGTTCCATAGATGAAAGAATTTGTATTTTTATATCTATCTTTGGAGGCATGATTTTTATGTCGCTTCATAATGAATTATATTGGCAAACATTAAGTTATATTTCCTAATGTGTGGGTGGATAAACTTTTGTAGAAACTCAGCGTTTTATAGACTTGTTTTATCAATCATTCAGTAGAAAGTTTCTCTTGTCAAGCCTCATGCTTCCTGTAGTCCATCAGATTTCTGTGGATTTGGTGTCAGGATTCTCTGGAATCTTCTGTCGGCTGGGTCGGAAGATTAGGGAAGATGGATTCCAGTTAGTAGAAGAGGCCTTCAGGAAAGAGAAAAATAATTGACTTCATCTACAGTATCTTCATGGCTTCTTGTCCCAAAGAAGTTTAAGGTTCCAGTTTTATACATGACCTCTGTGCTGAAGTTAGAATTCCTTAATACTTAGTACCTCTTTGTTCTTCAGTTTTGCCTTGATTCAGCAGAAAGAGGGAATACTTGATTAAAATTGTAATAAGATCCTGTGATCTCAACTCTAGAAGTTTTTTTTTTCTGAAGGTAACTTTCTTGAAATAAGAAGGAAAACAAACTATCTTGGTTTAATCAGGCCCTATTACATGGGCTGTCTCTTTGACTTCTCATAACAATCCTGTTGGGTATCATCATTACCATTTTTTAATCTTTATTTTTTAAATATGTTTATTGATGTTAGAGAGGAAGGGAGAGAGAGAGAAGCATCCATGTGGGAGAGAAACATCGATTGGTTGCCTCCCACATGCACCCCAACCCGGGTCTGAACCCTCAACCTAGGCATGTGCCCTCACCGGGAATTGAACCCCCAACCTTTTGGTGTATGGGACAGTGCTCCAAACTGAGCCACACCGGCCCGGGCCATTATTACGTTTTTCTTTCTTTTTTTTTTTTTTTTAAATGAGGATGTTGAAGAATTTTCAGAGTTTTTAAATAAATGGGAGAGCTGGCATACTACCCCACGATTTTCAGTGCTGAAGCCCAAACATTTTCCCACATGCCCCACTATCTCCTGAAGTTTAGAATCTATTGAAGTCTATAAAACAAATCATTTCAAATGATCTTTAGCTGTGCAATGTAAATACAGGTCTCCCTGTAGAGTAGTAAGAGAGCCTAATTTTCCTTCATATCTGGAATTCACCATGGAAGCCACCTCACTGTTTCTAAACAGAGAGACAGTTTGTCTACGTGACATCTACTCATTGTTGCTTTGAACTTCACTCTGTGTCCGCGCTCAACAGGTAAAACAGATAAAATCACTGTGCTTTGAATGTGACATCACAAAATAATATACTTTGACTGATGCATGTGTATGTGTACATAGCCTTTTATAAAATATTTAAAATTCAGTGTCTCTTAATCATAAAATTCATGACCGTCCAGCTCATTAAATTTATTTCGAAGTAAACCGCTTCTTCTTGAGATTAGGCATCTCCATGTTGTCTGTGCTGGTTCCTCCTTTCTCCTCCACTCTTTGTCCCCCCATTTTTACTCTGATTGATATTTTCCCCACCTAACTTGAGGTTCTGGCCTCTCCAGTGTTTTCCCTTTTTTCACCTAATCCCTGTGGTAGATTCAGTCAACCTCTGTTTGTAGACCTCTCCCAAATCCATACCTTCCCCTCTCTGGCTTCAGTTCTAAGTTATGTTCTATATGTTCATTTGCCTATAGTTTTTTTTTCTATGTACATATTTTGTAGATGCCTAAAACAGAAGATGAAAATTTAACTTCCAAGACTTTCTGCAAAGTTGGCAGTTCTTTCAGACTTCTTCATTACTATTAATGCTAACTCCATTATTATTTCAGGCAGTAAGGTTTATAACCTTACAGTCATTTGGATTCATCGCTTGCCTTTGTTCTTCACCTAAAATCAGTCTCCGAGTCTTATTAACTCTTCCTTTGGAATACATCTCCTCTCCTTCCTCCTGTCTATTCAGGTGTTTATTGTTTATCATTTGGCAGAACCCCTGAACTTCCCATAGTACTCTACTCAGCTGGTGTTTCTCCCATGCTTTTTTTTTTTTTTTTGCCTTTCTTTACTAAGAGTTTATCATAGCTCAGCAACAGTCTGACATTGTCTGCTCTTAACTCATTTTCTGCCTTAACCAACTACCAAATATTTATTGAAAGTCTGCCAGGCAGGGTAGGGGACACACTGATTTGTATAATGCGCAGGCCATGTGCTCAAGGCGTTTATGGTCTAGTTGGAGAATGAGAACTAGTTGCTATTGTGAAAACAACACCAACAATGTGTGGTATAGTACTTACTGAGGACCTGATGGGTGCTTTTGCCCGTGGAAATAGGATTCTTCCACAGAATTGCACGAGAAGCGTTTTGGGGACACACGCTAGGAGGACCTGAGGCACAGTGGCAAGGTTTATTGGAGCAAAAACAAAGGACTGTCCCCAGGTGCCCAGTGTCTCATCCCTGAGCAGGGGGCTCAGCTCCCTGACACTGCAGAAGAAGTCCAGCCTCTGGAGCTGCAAGCCCACACTCAGCCTGGGAGGCCCAGGAGGGCCTGTGTTTCATTTTCCCATCTGCACATCTGCCGCCAAGGCTGCTCTTGGGCGCAAGGTGCTGCACTTGGGCCCTTGTGACCGGCAGACTCACACAGCTGCAGAGAGAGAGCATGCAAATGAAGGAACACACCGCAGACCTTTGTTAAGCTTTGATTATATTATCTTGGGTTTGGGAAGGGGTAATAAGCTTTCTTTTAAATTAACCCATCTCCTTCCATATCCCTTATCCAATTCCATTCTTTTCCTGGATTTTCCCAGGCTGGATTCCACCCCCTCATAGTCGCCATCTTGGCTACTTCTGCACAAGCCTCATAGTAGAAGGGCCTCCCGCTGTGAATTTGTCAGAGGAGGAATTTCCCCCGCTATTTTACTCCCCCTCTTCCACCCTTTCCCTGGGAGTCTGGTCGTGGGGCAAAGGGCCGCAGTCCTCCTTCCTGCCCAGGGAATAAGTCCCCTTTGGCAGAGGAGGTGGCTGTCCCCTGAGGTGTCTGAAGCTGTAACTTGCAGACTTAATCATGCCTAGGCTTCCCCTCCCACTTGTTCCCTTCTCTTTTGTTAATATCTAACTAGCTGACTGCCTGCTGTAATACTTCCTTATGGGTCTTCAACTGAGTCTTGGGGAATAATAAGAGTTAGAGAAGCAGAGAGATAGGAATGCACCCAGAGATTTGAAGGGGACGGAGGAGTATCCACAGCTTACTGCGTGGCTATCCATTGCTGGAGGGCGCTATCAGTGGAGGCCAGAGTGGACGATGGGGTTGAAATGCAGGGCTGGAACCAGAATACCTTTTACTTCTCTAGCTTTTCCATTTCTATCCCCTTTTTAATATTCTTTCTAAAGCATTTCTGAAGAATTCTAGTTCATGTTATTTGCGCCCTTTTTCCCAATTGCCCATACCGTCATTACCACACATTCGTACCTGGTGTCTTTCCCCTTCCCCTCCCACACGTGGACGTGTATAGATCTTGTCACAGCTGGTCCACTCCATGCATTCCCCAGGGCACAGGCGTTATCTGAAAGGCCTTTGTATTCCCAGGGCATCTAGGAAGCTGGTAGGCACACAGTACGTGATCAATAAACACTTATTGAGTTGAATTGCATTAAACTAAATGGCAAACTTGTACCTTCTCCGCTGCTTCCTAGTGAACATTTCAAATGGCAGCTATAAAGTTATCTGAATTAAGTAAGGGATTTCAATCACACAGCACATATAACCGGCATTCTCAATTGTGTTGCTTTTATTATGTTTTGTTAATTTCCTAAATGCTACCATTTGTAATGAAAAATGAAGTATACTGAAAAATGTTAACCATTCAGTAGTTAACAAATCTGTGTGTTTACTAGTCACATGCTTCTCTTTCAACTATTATCTTTTGCATTTTCTAACTGACCGGAGAGCGGAGTTGCTGCTGAAGACAATAGAAATTTGTCCAGCTTCTTCTCGGCAGCATTGGGCATCCAGGGTGAATTTCCTTCTGGTACACATTGCATGCTAAAGTGGGCTTTGGGCTCATTTATGAAGTCAGCAGGCTTTTCTGTACTGAGCACACAGCCCCTCCTCAGAAATACAGACCTATTGGGGAATTTTCATCATTCACATTTTCCTCATTCCCCTTAATTGCAAACAATGGAAAATTAGTCATTTTAGATGGTGTTTTATGACTCTTCATAAGATATGTTCTAATTCCAATAACATTTCATTTAATTTGCAGATAATATAATGACAGTGTTCCATAGATTAAACCAACAAACAAAATTTCTATCTGGTATTAATGAGGTTTCTTTTGTATTAATAACAGTCACAATAATAGCTAACACATTGATTGCTTACTCATTAGTGGCTGAGTAAGCAAGTAAGCTTCGTGACTGCTAGACATAGTTGAGCTCTTATTAACTTATTTAATACACAACATGCATCTATAAGTCAGGCTACTATAACTGTACCATATTAAAATATGAAGATTGCGGTACTTTTTCTAAAACTGACTTCACAATATAATAAATGTGTATTTTACCTTTGATGAAAATCTAGTTATTAGAGGTTTTGTTCATTTCCAATCTCAATAGAGTAATAGATAAGTGAAGAAACTTCCATCATTTGGTTTTGAAGAAGTTTATCTACTTTACCATTTCTTCTTCCAATTTTTATCATCAACTTTCTTTTTCATTTGTAATATCTTATGACATACTATGACTAGCAATTGCATAGACACACTTTATACTCCAGATGTCTGAAAATAGAGTATAGTGGTTGAGAAAGAATTACTCCATGACTTGTGTCTACTTTGCATGACTTTATAGTGCTCCTACTCTGTTCGGAAACTTGTTTGAGATTTACCAGATGTATTTTTAAAAAATTATTGAACTCAGGCTGGTGTTGCTCAGTTGGTTGGACCATCATCCCATAATGGAAAGGTCACAGGTTCGATTCCCAGTCAGAACACGTCTGGGTTGTAGGTTCAGTCCCCAGTTGGGGCACATGTAAGAGGCAACCAATCGATGTTTCTCGCTCATATCTATGTTTCTCTCCCTGTCTTCCTCTCCCTCCCATCCTTTCTCTAAAACCAATAAGCATATCCTCGGGTGAGGATAAGAAAATAAAAATGTTATTGATAGGTTTAAATAATATTAAAGGCTTACAACTTACCTTTACAACCCCTGAGCTTCTGTCTTCTGTTGACAGTGTCCCGGGGGCTCAATGAATAGCACAGCATCGCATGGAGGGAGGTCACCCAGAGACCCTCCATTGCTGACACATATCATGTGCAGAGTTTAACAGAGCATAACAGCTTAACAATATTCTCATCAGAAATGTGGTCTCACCTCCAAATATTCTTTATACATATGTTCTCAGTTGCTAGCTTCTTTATTTCACAGCTCAGTGTATTGATGGTTAAGGCCTCAAAGCCTTCAAAAATGCTTGTTGAAGTAAAGAACCAAGTGGTAAAAACCTGGGGTTGATCAGAGCTTACCCTGTGTCACCTTTTACATCAACACAGTGCACTCCGTTCCTGCCGCCTTCTCCCTGCGCCCTGGTCAGCAGGAGCGGCAAAGACCCTGCCGCCAGTGCCTGCCCAGGGGGCACTCGGCCCCTCCAGATCAGCACCACTTTCCTGTTGGTTGATCCACGAGATGGATTCCACAAGGAAGCTCTTCTTTGATTACAGATTTCATTTGCTTGACTCTTACATGTGAAAATATTTTCCGGTGGCCTCTACAGTCATAAATCCAGTGTTTTCTTAATTTAGGGTTTTTCTGCCTCCGTGGTTCTCAAGCCTTTGGGTTGTAGGATCCTTGACCCACTTAAAAATGTTGGCATCCCACCCTGGCTGGTGTGGCTCAGTGGATTGAGTGCTGGCTTGTGAACGAAAAGGTCACCAGTTCGATTCCCAGTCAGGGCACAGGCCTGGGTTGCAGGCCATGTTCCCGGTAGAAGATATCCAAGAGGCAACCACACATTGATGCTTCTCTTCCGCTCTTTCCCCCGCTTCCCCTCTGTCTAAAAATAAATAAAATCTTCAAAAACATGCTGACAATCCCAAAGAGCTTTGGTTAATGGATTTACAGCTATCTCTGTTTTTCACATTAAAAGTTAAAACAGGCATTTAAAAAATACTTGTCAATTCATTTAAGAAGAACACAAACCCATTAGATGTTAACATACAGTACATAGTTTCATGAGAATATTTTTTATTTTCTGAAAAAGTGAGAAAATGGCAGTGATTTATATTTTTGCGAATATGATTAATATGTGGTTTAATAGAAGACAGCCAAATTTCATGTTTTTTTGTTTGAGATATATGAATAAAATGTGGCTTCACACAGTTATATAATTTTAAAAGGGAAGAGTACTTTAAGAGCCTTTTTAGATAATTGTGGATACTTCTAGTCTTTGGAAAACTCCATTTATACTCATGAAGGAGGAGAAAATGAAAAGGGCAAATAATGTGTTAGTACAATTATGAAAATGCTTTTGACTTCTTGGACCTTCTAAAACACTGCTTGAAACCCTGGACCACAATTCAAGATCTCTTGTTCCAGCTCATCAAATGGAAGTTTGATTTAACTTTCAGAGTTCCGTGCATAGTTTAAGTACTTGTATCCAGAATATATGAAGAACCCCTAGAGGCCAATAATAGGGTGACCACCACTCTTTTAAAAATGAACCAAAGATTTGAACAGACATACAAATGAATGGTTGGCTGTTAATTCCATGAAAAGATGTTCAGCATCATTAATCATTAAGTAAATGCAAGTTAAAGCATAGTGAGAATAGCTATAATAAAAATACAAAATAAAGTAATATTAAGTGTTAACGAGGATGTGGAAAAACTGGAACTTCACACGTTGGTATGAATGGTAAAATGGTATATCCTGTTTGAAAAGCAGTTCAGCAGTTCTTTAAAAATTAAAGGTAAACTTACCTGAAGACCAAGAAATTTCACTCCTAGCTATCTGCCCAAAGAGAAATGGAAATATATACCTGCACAGAGATTTATATACAAATGTTTGTATGACCATTATTCAATATAGCACAGTGTGGAAACCATCCCATGTCAACGAGTGAATGAATAAACCGCATGGTTTATCCACACAATGAAACATCCTTCAGCAGTAGAAAGGAACCGACTGCTGGCTCACGCTGCAACAGGATGAACTCAGAAGCATTGTGCTAAGTGAAAAACAGCAAAAAGCAAAGTACCGTGTGTTCTGTGATTCTATGTATATGAAGTGTCCAGAAAGGCAAATCTAAAGAAACAGAAAACAAACCAGTGGTTGATTGGGGTGGACAAGATGAGAGCTGCAGATGAGCATAAGGTACCTTGTTGGGGTGATGGGCTTGTTCTAAAACTGGGTTGTGGTGATGGCTGCACAAGTTTATAAATTAACTCATTGTCATTAATTGTACAATTAAAATGGCTCAGAGAAACATATTTCTGCATTTTAAAAGTATATACTTGAAAAATGAGACAAGGGAAATGTACCAAAATATTAAACAAAACAGTAAAACCATTAGCCTAACATTGAATCCCTGTTACCTGTGAGAGAATATGTGAGAGAATATGTGGTTAAATTCCATAGCCTTTTAAAGCCCTTAACACAGAATCCTACGATTCTGCAGAATTGTACATCATTTGCATGATGCAGTATTCAACCAGAATACTTCCTGTGCTTGAGGATTCCCTTGGACCATACTCTCAAAGTATTTTTTTGTTTTTGCTATTCTATTTACATATGTAATTAATATATATAATTTATATTTATGTGTATTTTATATGCATGAAATTATGTATATAATTTATATTTATATATAATTTATATGTGCACATATATATTTTCAATGTTGCCCAAGCATTATTATTACTAAAATTTTGTCTTATTTACATTTTTTCTCATGATGAAATACCTATTAATCGTAACTCCAGTTTTTACCTGCATTTGTATACTTAAGCTATGGCAAATTCAGTCTCAGCACACTCCAGACCCTGGGCTTTTAGCCTCTGAAGAAGTTAAGATCAAATGTTGGTAACTTTTTCTCTTGTACCATTCTGTTGAAGTTACGTGCTACTCCTTAGAAAATTAGAACAAGACAACAGACCCATTTATCTGATTGAGGAACCCCCCCAGTGAGTAAAGACATGTAGCTGCAGTGGCTTTACCCTGGTTTTAAGAGCTTTCCGTTGTCCTTTATGTTCAAACGTGCCATTATTGCAGTTTCTTGCTGGTGGCAACGAAAGTTTGTTACAAGGGCCACAGCCCATTACACACGGGTTCTGTCTGCCCCTTTAGACAAATAGTTCCGTTCCCTGTCTGTCTTCTCCGGTTGTAGCTGTGCGCTTCGGGAGTACTTGACAGGCAGCAAGCACTCGAGTCCAATGAGAGGACGAGAGACTCTAGACTCCTCAGGGCCCCGGGCCCACATCTGGTGTCTGGGACACGTCAGCAAACAAAAGGAGGGAGAGACTGGCTCCTGTCAGCAGACACGGTGGCATCAGGAAAACAGGTGTCATCAGGAAAGCAGGAAGGAAGGAGGCAGGAACTCCATTGGAAGAGTAAACTTATCCCAGGAGAGTGGATCTGCTCTGAGAAGACTGCACAGGGACAGTCACACCATTCAAGGGGGTCAAACAAGCTGTCGCATTAATGGTCTCTACAAGGAGAAGTTCAGGAAGACATGACTGGCTCTGTCCCCAGCCTGGAAATCTGAGGAGCAAAGCGCCTGGTCGGGCTCCGCAGGCCATGAGAGAGTCTTCCTGTGCGTGTCCTAGGAGCTGTCTGTATTTTTGTTCTGAAGTAGAAGCACATTTCCTGGGCAGATTGCCTTCCTATGTGGTTTGCACTGAGTTAGATCTAACAAGGAAGATCCAAGAGTTTCATACGATGAGGTTTTCTTTCTTTCTTTTTTTTCTCTGTGCCAGATACTGCAGTACTTCTCAGAGCTGTACAGGGGAACTCTGACCGCTGGGAACCCCTTGCAGTCATGCAAATAAATCCTTCACCTCTGATCATGTTTGTTTATCTGAACTTATTCCGTTTAAATGTACTGAAGTTCCTACATGGTTTGTATTGCCTTTTCTAGCCATCTTGCCACTTTTTTGCTCTTGATAAGGTTTAGGCATCTAATTTTAGTTCAACCCTGGCTCATCCCCAGCTCTGTGGTGGTAGTTTTCAGCAAATGTGGCTTTGGTAATAAGACTCCAGGCACCATCTGGGACTCAGCTTCTTATGGGCCTGATTCCTTTAAAGAATTTGCCTGAGATTGTGAACACGAACTAAGTACCAGGTCCAAATGGCAGGCGGATCTTCCTTCAAGATGTACAAGCTCTTTATCAGCAGGGCCATGTTCAGTAGTACTTGGTTCCGTAAAGCAAGGGTCCAGGCTTAGGCCCTCCATGTACTGCAGAAACACCTGTAGGAAAAAAAAATTTTAATGTGAAGATTCCTGGGTCCCATGTCCAGTGAATCTGCTGTAGTAAATTGGGGGGTTCAAGGACCTGTGTTTTCGAAAACTCTTCAGTAGGGGTCTGATGCCCAGTCAGGGTTGAGAACTACTATGTGCAAATATCACCCCTGGGGTATAGCATGGGGCCCACACCCAGTGTGGTGGGGTTCGAATCCTGACTGATCACTTCCTGTCTGTACACACTCAGGCAAGTAATTTGACTGCTTCAAGCCTAGTGTCCTTGTATGTAAAACGGGTGTAATAGGAATATTTCTCGGAGTTGTTGTCATAGTAAAATGGAGTGATCCAGTAAAGTGCTTAGCACCATCTTGGTTTATGGTAATGGACCAGGAAATACTGTTTATTTTTATTTGACTATTTCTATAGACCAGGGGCCAGATGCAGCCTACTGAGTGGTTTTGTATGGTCTGTGAGCCAAGAATGAATTGGGGGGGGCAATAGAGAAACATTTTGTGGTATAAAAAAATACATGAAATTCACAGTTCAGAATCTATAAAGTTTTTTTAGTTGATTTTTAGAAAGAGAAATGGAACAATTTGTTGTTCCACTTATGTATGTATTTGTTGGTTGATTCTTGTGTGTGCCCTGACCCGGCATCGAACCCACAACCTTGGCATATGGGGACAATGCTCTAAAACTGAACTACCAGGCCAGGAAGACTCCATAAAGTTTTATTGGAACACAGCCAAACACGTTGACTCACATATTTTCTGTGGTTGCTGTCACACGGCGATGACACAGTTGAGGAGTTGTAACAGAAACTGTTTCGTAAAGCCTAAAATATTTATAATTTGGTCCCTCTACAGAAAGTTTATCTCCCTCTACTCTACATCCTTACAGGGCTCAGAGCCTTGCTGGTTAATCATAATTTTTCTCAAATGGGCCAGCAAATGAGGAAGCATTTTTGCCTTGACACTGTCAGAAGTTTTTCTGACGCCCAGGGTTCTTTTCCAGGGTATGTCAAAGCAAACACAAAGCTCATAGCCGTTTTAATCCCAATGTTACAAATGCCTGTCTTCGGTCATGTGTGGCCTTGCTGGGATTCGAGTTAATAAATCACCTCCACCTTCTTCATGTCGTCCCGCCACAGCATTTGCTTCCCCAGAAGGAGGGCCCGGATCAGCTTCCTCGGGCTGGCAGGGCACAGCCTCCACCAGCAGGCAGTGGTTTGGGCAAATGGCTCGAGGGCATTTAGTAACATTTGCAGCTTAGTGAACTGGAATGGCTTTCCAGAGAGCTCCAGCCGATTTGGATGTTTTTCCCAATACTCCCTGAAACACCAGAGGCATAGATATAGCACCGAATCCCCAGGACGTGAGGGTAAGGAAACGCAGGGACGTGCCTGGAGTCTAGATGCCCCGTTTTGTGCTCTCATAGCCTGAACTGGGTTTGTAATATCTACCCCAGTGCCACGTTCCAGGATTTGTTGTGAACTTGTAGGCATAAAAACAAAAACAAGTCCAAATGCAGAAGTGCAGCCCCGTGGTGCTCGAGGGAGCACTCCCTCCTCACTGGAAGCCCCATTCAGTCACCGGAGGCTGGATGCAGCCCCAGCCTCTCACCCAGGCGCCCTTGTCCTTTCGAAGGTCTCGGACCCATTTCCCCTGATGGGAATCCAGTCTGTTGAGTCAGGGTGTTGTTTTTGCTATTGTTGTTGTTTTCTTTGGGTTTTCGTGGGGGGTTTTGGCCTATACAAAAAAAAAATTGTGTGTGTGTTGAGGGGGGATGCAAACTAGTTGCCAGTATTTAAAAATCAAGAGACTTCATATGCAGAGTGGACACCAGGCCTCTCTCTAAGCAGTGGAGGGTCTGGCAGCACCACTGCCCACGGTCCTGCGTGCCAGCAGCGGGCATGCCCCGAGGAGCGGCTGGAGCAGCTGCTGCCTCCCCAGCCAGGGCCTGCAGGCTCTGGTGGCTGCAGTGCTTTGCCTCCTGGCCCCAGCCTCGCCGCGTCCCACGGGCCTCGCCTTTCCTCAGCGGGGCTCAGCAACTCTGCAGTAGGGTGTGCTCTTCCCCGGCCCCTCCCTCATGGGCAATTTTCAGCTGTCCGCCTGCAATGCTGAAGTATGCTCTCGGAGCCAAATGCATTCGTTTTTAGACCTAGACTGTGATTTGGAAAATCTTTTTGTTTTGTTTTCTTTGTTACTAGGGTTGAAAAAACAACCAAAATTATTGTAGAAAGTAGGGGCATGGCTGTACCCGATCTGTAGTTTTTCTGTAGAAATGTTTTAGAGCAGAGCGAAATAAAAACAAGCCAGACAATAATGGTGGGTCGACAAGCAGAAGCTCTTAACTGATTCAACACTCAGCTTTATAATCCGTACTCATGGCTAAGCTGCTCGCATACCCGTTCTACTAACTAAGCATTGTACTTGGCACCTTCAACATGTCTTTTTTCTGTCCTTTACAATAATCTAGCAAGGTAGTTTATATATTTTTACAATTGTACAGATGAAGAACCCAGCCCATAAGAAGTAAAGTAACTCGCACCAAGTCACACAGTGACAACAGCTACTGACTGACTTTTCGGTGCTGCGAAAGCAATGTGCATTCAACAGAAACCATACCTCAAATTTTGAATTTTGCTCTTTTCCCCAGGCTAACATATTTACCTCTTGGGATGTTGGGCGGCAGCAGCAAGATGATTTTGTCCAACTGTGGGCTAATGTGAGTGTTCTGAGCACCTTTTAGGTGGGCTTGGCTAAGCTATGATGTTTGGTAGGTGAGGTGTATTAAGTGCATTTTTCAACTTAATGATGTTTTCTTTTTTAATTTATTTTTTCAATTACAGTTTACATGCAATATTATTTTGTATTAGTTTCAGGCATATAGCATAGTGGTTAAACAATCATATGCTTTACAAGTATATTTCCAGGACCTACCTGGCACTGTACATAGTTATTACAATATTATTTTTTGAGTCTGTTCCCTATGCTGTACTTTATATTTTCAACTGACGGCAGGTTCATTGGAATAGAATCCCTTTGTAAGTTGAGGTACATCCATGGACAAGTTTGATTTCAAACCCAGGTCTCCTGATTTTTAGCCTAGCATCTCTCTGTTATCTCTGTGACCTTGGGTAAACCCTAGGTTGGGATGAACTATTTCCTCCCAGCTCTAAAATTATATAATTTTCTAAAATAAACAGACAAAAAAACCCTCTATTTTCCTCTGTAAGAAATAAGAATTTAAATTCAATAATTCAAGGTGGCACCTAGAAGTCAAACCTCAAGGAGAACCATCTGCACCATTTTCCAGTGCCCTTTGAGAGTTCAAGAGCAAGTTGAGGAGTATTCCACAGCCAGCCACGCTGACGGCAGGGCGTGACACACTCATTATGTGGCTTTACTGGACGAAGCAGAATCAGATTATGAAGATCTCATTTGCAAAAGTTCTAAGAACCTTGCATGCCCTATTGAAGAAGATTTTACTTTAACTTTAATCAGAATTCAATTTAAATAATTTAGAGTGTTTTTAGGCAGAATGGCTCTCTGAAATCCAATGTCTCCTTTCCTTAACTATTAGATTGTATTGACTTAAAGGTTGAGCACGCGTGAAAGGCCACCTCCTTCGGAGCTGTTGCATAAAAATGCTCTGCTTTAATTTCATATGGGATAAATGTATTCAGCTCAGAGTACTATTAATATTAAAGTGGCAGGCTGACTCTTTAGTAAGTTACCATGTAAATCCAAACCTACATAAGAATTCCATCAGTCAGGGGTCACTTTCTCTCACCTTTTGCTTGACCTTCCTTGGATGTTAGAATCAAGTCTGATGATTTCTGTTTTGCCTTGGTTTGGGCAATATGACTGCCCTTATTAGTGTTTTTGATATATCTGTAGTATACTGATTTTAAAATTCCATGACTTCATTGAAGTTTACCATACACTTACTTAACTGATCTGTTCTGAGTCCTGTGCAGAAGGCTCTCAGTGCAAGGTGGGACGCTGTTGAGGCAGCGGGGACCTAGGCAGGTAAGGTCTTGGCTGACAGACACCATCCATGCCCTTCCCCCTGCCCTCAGCTTGCAGAACCTGCCTCTCTCCCATAAGGTAGAGGACCCCTCATCAAGCCTCTCTGGTCACCACTTGCCATCTCCCCTCCTTCCCTCGTTAATTTCTTTCTCCTCTATGATCTCGTCACATTTTCTCAACTCTATTAAAGTGTAATTGATGAAAGTTATAATATATTTAACATATATAATGTGATAACATGTTATATATATATGTATACATTGTGAAAGGATTCCCACCGTCAAGTTAACACATTTATCGCCTGGCCTGTTTACTCTTCATTTTTTTGTTTTTAAGTTCTCCTCTCTTAGCATTCCACAGTGCAGTGCTGACAGCTGCGGTCACCGTGCCCTGCATCAGACCCTCTGACCTTGGCCCTCTGAGCATGGAAAGTCTGTACCCGTCCCCAGCCTCCCTCTGTTTCCCTCACCGCCCAACCCCTAACAACCACCAGTCCACTCCCTGACTCCACGAGTTCAGATTTATCTGTTGTCATTTCGCATACAGGTGATACCATGTAGTATTTGTCTTTGTTTGGCTTATTTTACTCAACGTGATGCCCTCCAGGCTCATCCACTGTCACAAATTGCAGGATTTGTGAGGCTGAATAATATTCCTGTGTGTGTGTGTCAGGGTAGCTGATGTACACATATATACACACACATACATCACATTTTCTTTATCCATTCTTCTGTTGACAGGCACTTAGGTTGCTTCTGCACCCTGGCTTGTAGATGTCGCTGCAGCAAACATGGGAATACAGATGTCTCTTCGGCATAATGGTTTCATTTCCACTGGGTGTGTACCCAGCAGTGGGATTGCCAGACCGTTTAGTAGTTTTGTTTTTAATGTCTTGAGGAACCTCCATATTGTTTTCCATAGTGGCTTCACCAGTTTACATTCCCTGCAACAGTGCATGAGAGTTCCCTTTTCTCCACATTCTTACCAACACTTATCTCTTGTCTTTTTCCTAATATCCACCTTAAGAATTCACACCTAAAGTGCACTCAGCACATTTTATCATCCTTGTGTGTAGTTTTGTGAACTCCTGTGAGGATGCTTATACCCCTTTGTCTGTGCAGTCCACACCTGCCTGTCACACAATAGGTATTCATAAAGGGACAGAGTCTGAAACGGCGCAGTTAGAAAATACTTTTGTGCCAAATTCATTTGGTATCATAGGATTAAACAGTGATTCAGTGAGGCTTTCTTTTTCCTCTTGTTGCAGACAACTAAAAATAGTCAAAATGAACTTACTCATTGTCAGATATTTTCTTGGCCCCCTGTGTATATTTGCATTATCATATAGTGCGGCGATGACTAATGACTCTTTGGAGGGAAGATTTTAAGCATTACCTCCCACTACTTGGCCTCCTGGGGCCCTGAGAGCTTCCGGAGGAAGAGGTACTCACAGCCCAGGGCTGCTGCAGCAGCCAGCAAAACTGAGGCATTCCTGCCCAGGCCCAAGGCTGTTGTTAAGTGAGACTTGTAGTTCTCACTCCTAAGAGGAAGGGTGCACCTGCCTCTCCCCACCCATGGGTGTTTATTAACACTCACCATGTCTTAGGTACCATGGGGGTCTCTATTGATGCATAAGGCCTGCTTCCTACCTCCCGATATATTGGAAGAAATAACATCCAAACACCCAGGCCTCATGTAGAGAAGGAAGCAGTATTGCTAGGAAGAATTTGCCAGAGCAATAAGTACATAAAAGTGGGAGTAATTTTAATCATGTACGGTATTCTTGCAAATCTCAACTCAGATAATGCAGTGCTCTGGGGCCCAGCTTGCAATACTTCTCAGCCAATGTCAGTGAGGGTGTTCTAGAGACCGGACATACATCGTTGAAGCTCAGTGAAGGCTTTCGGCAAGTTGAGGTTCTGTGGGGGCCTGAAACGTGTAGAGAAGATGCAGAAGTGTTCTGAAGCTAGTCTCCAGAAAGGGAGGAAGAATGGGCTGCGGACAACGGCCAAAGCCTTCATTATGTAAACAAGGCCATGCACTGATGGTTGGCAATTATTACGAATAACCAAGCTAAGCCCCCCGGAAGATCGAACCGGTTCAGCTGCACACGCATTGCTGGTATCTGGTGAATGCCATCCACCTCATTTGGACAGATGGAATTCAGAGCTGGGAAAAACTCGGCTATTTTTGGCCTACAAGCTGTAGTTTGTTTATTGTCATCCTGCTTCACACAGGCACCTTATCTCCTGTAACTCGATCTAAGGTGTTAACCATGGAGTGTCTCTTTAATACTCTCCCAGTGAGGCCACAGCTTATCGAGTATAATGATCTCTGAATTTTGTTTGTCTTAAAATAGTTCTTCTAGACTTTTCCCACCACATTTTATCAACTTTATAATGGCAACATAAAGCTACATACATAAACAAAGAGTCTCCTTAAAAACCTCTAGGCCTGGGGTAAGCAGGGAAGAAGAGCGGAGTGATCCTTTCATTTCTGCATTTTTTAAATATTGAAACACCTAGAAGAATTCTAGATTTGTTTACAACATCGTGTAGATTGTAGTGTGATCACTTGTTAAATTTCAACACGGTTGCAGTTATTTAAAATGTGTGTGAATACGTACCTATACCCGTATATACAAAATCTTACTTTTCTTTGTTTTTTATCTCCTGTGGTACTTTGCTTGGAAGTATTTTCAAAACAGTAATTTCCCTTATCTTTGACTACTTTTTTCATCAAAGGCCATAGTAACTGCTTTTGAATTCTATTTAACTAAATTGCAATTCCTAGCCTTTTTGCGGGATAAGGACTGTAGTTACAGCTCTCTCCCGTCTTTAGCAATTTGCTCCTTAGTGTGGCTTTGCTAGTTGCACTGTGTATTTCCACAGGACACCGGGGAAGGCTCCACCGCCCTGCTCACTGCCTGTTTTTTCTCATGGTGACTTCATATGTTTTTCTTCACTGGTCCTCTCTTCAGGACCATAGAAACAGAGAGGGGGGCAGACAGTAGAGATCATCTAATGCCACCTCTCCATTTTATAGATAACAGAGGGATTTTAAAAGACTATGACTTCAACAAGATGACCAGCAAGTTAGTGATTTACAGAGGAACATACTCATATATAGGAAAAAGTTTAACATATCAAAGTAATAATTTACTGGTACTTGTGGATAGAAAAGCCTTAAAATCCACATTATGATCGCTTTGCGCTTTTTATATCTCAGGATTGCTCCATTTTCACGGTAGAGTCCTGTACCTATGACACATCTTAGATCAAGAGTCAAATGGGCATAGTACTCCCCAGCCTCAGTCCAGGGAAGTGGTTGGCATGAAGCCTGAGAGACCACGTAGCAGATGGACAGAGAATCCAGGTAGACAGTTGGTGTGTTGGAGGCTTGCCCATGGCCTGTAGAGCTTAAACCACCTTACAGAATACGGACTAGTATTCTGTCCGTATAGGGACAGAGGATGGGGACTAGTGAGGGCACGCCAGCAATGTCAGACAGGTGCCTGGGAAAGCGGCTGAGACGGGGGATCGGAACCAAGACCAGCCCTGCCTCAAACCCCAGTTCTTTTTCTCCCATTAGGCGGCGTGTGCATGGGGAACACTGGCCAGTGAGGGAGCAAACCACCTTGCTGTGATGCACTGGGCTAGGGTCCGTAGCCCACCAGAGAGGCTGTTAGAAACTCCGAGTTAGCCAGGCACCACACCAGACCTCTGTCTGCCCACCTTCATTTTCGGTTAGCAAAAATGGCTCATGCTCTTGAAGCTGACCCATCCAGACCCCCTCTAGGAAGAAGAGGATGCAGAATAGAGGACCTTGCTTTGCTGACTTATGATCTGGGGCCCAGTGTGGAAACTGTCTTCAGGAAGAGAACATTGTGCAGCTCTGAGCAAATTCAGGACACATCTTGGATTGGGGAGGAGGAATAGGGAAGGGCTGGCACATTCTAGGAACTGCTAGCCTTAAGATGAGGCATGGAGGCGGAGACCTGGAGGAGCAGGGGAGGGCCCAGACAGGTAAGGGCGGGGCACAACCTTCCCAGGCCCACGTAGATTGTCCCAATGAGCTAAAAATCAGCTGACGGGTTCTGGTTACATAAACCACTCGAATGAATGTCTCCTTCCTTCACAAATGACTGCAGTGATGGGCAATCCATTTGTAAGCTATGTTTTCTTAGTGATCAAATAAAGCAATTTTGTATGTTTTTCATGATAAGCTATTGTTTTTTGAGAGAGGAAAAAAGCGTAGTACAATTGTAAAGAAACTCAATGATTTATTTCTGTGTGTGTCTCACCTCTTCTGTATAAGAGAAGTAATGACAGGAATTAGAGAAGGAAAATATATCTTTGGATATTAACAAATGTAATGATGGGGCAAATGGGAAAGGCCTGGGACAGGAAACCATACCTGGTCCCCAGGGCGGGACGGGAGCTAGAACGTGGGCACAGGTGCCAGGAGAACATACAACCCAGAAATGAGAGCGAGCAGCCCATGTGATCTGGACGGGCCATCCTGAGAGTCTTTGGTGCAGGAGGAGGCCAGTGGGCTCCCGAGAAAGGCAAGTGTCAGAGCCTCAGTCTTGGGGCTGGACTTCGGAGGGAGCCAGGGTGTGGGGAATTCGGTCGTGTAAGGATCGGGGGTAGTAGGCAGGCTCCAGTGCAGGCAATGCGACACAAGGGACTGAGGCATAAGCCCAGTTGACAGAAAGCAAACCTGATACACAAGCATAATTAGCTGAAAAGTGACTAATGCAGGGATCCCAGACTTGGAGTAGAGTGGCTAGATCCTTCCTGGCCGAAGTCAAGATTGGCAGGGGCTGGGCTGACTGCTGTCCTGAGGGAGAAGCACCAGCACTGCCCCGTTCACAGGTGGGAACGCTGAAGCTTCATGGGGCTGACTCACCGCAGCTCTCACCGTCAGGAGCCGTGAGACCAGGTGGGAACCAGGCGGTCTGCTCCAGGCCCAGGGCTCTGTTCCCTGGGGAAGGGCAGAGGCTTGCAGAACACCTGTTGTGTCCCAGGCTTTTCAAACAGATGATTGCATTTATTCTTTACAGTCCCCTGTGAGATACATTTTGTTACTCTAACTTTATGGATGGGGAGAGACAAGGTTAAGGGGCTTGCTCAGTGTTAAAATAGCTGATAAGTGATGGAACCCGTATGTGTCTGACCCCAAAGCCCATCATGACACTATGAACTACACTGGAACTTTTCTTGTCCTGAGTTTCAGCTGTGAATAAGGACTAAGCTGTTTTCTAAATGGGAAATGCTTTGATTTTAAGCAATTTAGTCAAATGATCAGATGCACAAGGTTAAAACGTGTAAGTGCAAAGCTTTCCTAGAAAGCTGGAGCGAGGCATTGTTATGCCTGTTTCCATGTCAGGAGTGCCTCTGAGTGACGTGCCCAGCACGCATAGGCTTTTGTCAGAGCTGGGTTCGAATGCTCCCATGGCCACTGGCTGTGGGGAGCACCACGGACAGCTCCAAGTGTCCTCCTGTGAGGACAATAGCACCTCTCAAAAGGTCATCATAAACATTAAATACGATAATAATATAACTTCCCCAGCCTAGTAGTGACAAGCACAGTGGATACGTAACAGACATTAGTCCTCTTCACGTCCATCTCCTGCTGTCTGTCACGTTCCCCTAGCTGTTCCGACTGTGAATCGGCTGTTCCTCCACCCCCAGCCTTCTCATTCCTGGCTGATAGCGGTCTTGTGTCACTGAACCATTTCCTACAGTTCCTCTCCCCTCCACCCCCCATCGGACTCTAATCTTCAGCTCCAAGTTCCAGTGTACACAGGTTTACATCGCGTACCCCTTTATCCCATATAAAAATAAGAATTTGGGTTCAAACATGCTGAAGTTGTGAGTCATTCCTATTGGGAATCTTTGGACAAAAGGGGGCTGGCCAGTTTAGAATGTTAAAAAGAAAGTATCTACTCTGCTTTGTACACTAAGTGGGTAACTCCACGGCTGCCTTGTCTCATCTCAAGCATACACATGATCTGCGTCCTTGAGACAGTGATGGTACCAAGAGACAGGGGTCAACAACTCTGGGTTATGGAATCAGGGGAGTGTGAAATATTTGCACGGAGGACCAGAAAGAAATAATTTCGGATGGCCTTAGCTGTTGTCACTGGGATAACGAGTGGATGTTGAAGCAATTAAGGTATGGAAAAATGCATTTGGGGCTAGGGAGTAACGGAGATGAGGAAGATTGATGGGAAATTGAACCTCCTACCCAGCTGCTTCTGAAAGAGTCATCTGGATCCCAAGCACGACGCCAGGATGTCTTCCACTGAGCTGCCAGGGTGAACTTCCTGAATCATCAGTTAGTACTGGACTGGCGTCCCCGTTGCCTAAGACTCACGTCCAGACTACAGAGCACGGCAGAGCAAATGCTCACGGTGTTTTTACTGCTTCCACATACACTCCCTGCGCCCCGGGCACACCAGGCTCACCCGTCGCTAAACACGTGCTACTCTGACGCCGTTCATCTTGTCGTGTGTTGCTTCTCTACTTAGAAACTCCTCTATTCCCTTTCCATCCGACCACCATTTCTCAAGAAGCTCACCTAACATTACTTCTCCTGGGAAGGTTGTCCTGCCTCCTCAGGCAGGAAGCTCATCACCTCCTCGTCTGTGCTCCTGTGTGCTCTGTCCACGTGCTGTTCTCGCCACAGGGCTGGGTTTTCTAGCCCCGGTCTCCCACGCTGGACCACACATGAGGCCCGGAAGGGTCGGAGTCTTGTGTCATTCATCCCTCAGCCCTTGTGTTGATCACAGTAACTGGCGTGTAACAGCTGCCCAATAATTACTTGTTGAATTAATTAGTCAAGAGAAATATTGCACTAATAGTGCATAACTTAGCAAACAGAATACATTTACTGTGGTCACAAAACAAGTGTCCTAGACACAGGGACCGTGACAACAGGGGTTGTCGCTGGGGAAGGGACTGGAGGATCAGGGAGGGGACTCTGCAGCACGTGCCCCATCACACCCCAACTAACTCAGTGTGTGTGTGAGCACAAACCTCATACCCAGTGGTGTCCTCATCATTCCTTTTCTAGCAGAAATGTGGATTGCCAGTAGAAGTTTATGATCCAGCTGCCCTGTGATACCAACACAGCCCTTGTCTGGGTTTAGAGCTGTAAGGGTGCTGAGAAACCAGGCGACGCCTGAGATGGCCAGTGAGGACCCACTGAGATGTGCTGAGACCTTCCAGTGATGACAAACAGTTTGAGGCATGAGGGGCTGAACAGGAGTCCCTTCCGTCTGTCGAGGCCTCATGTCCACTTCTGAGGTCTGGGTGGATTTGCCGGTTGGGCAAAAATGAATGAAATGTGATCACTGAGGACCCCGCCCACAGACATTTTCAATTCTTCAGAACTGTGTACATGTCCGCTTTGAGGTCTGGGGTTTAAAAGTACATCTGGATCAGGCAGAAAGCGGTGGGTTAGGGGTAAGTACGTTTGCCATCTCGTGCACCTTTCCGCTGAGGCTTGGACTCGTAGGGTCACTCTTCCCAGTGTAACAGTGGTTAGTGGCATTTCAGTGTACCAGCTGTCCCTTATCAGTAGCCTACACGTTTTACTGCAAAGATGCTGCTCTGTTCCATTCTGCCCTCTCGGTGTACGTAGCTTAAGGTATAGATACCTTCAGGAGCGTGGAGCCAGAGAGAGCAGGTGCTGTTCTGACAGCGCCCCCAGTATGAACGCCAACTCAGCCGGCCCGTGGCATAGTCTGTGCGTGTCTTCATTGACAAAACGGGGGCAAATTCAACCTATCCTACAGGGTCCACCCCCATGGGATTTTTTAATTAAGGATTAAATTATATCATTGGTAAAACACCTGTCACATAACAGGAATTCAACAAATGTTATTTCCCTGCCCACTGCCCTGAATAACTTACCAGTTTATCTAGATAACAGATGTTTTTGCATAGTGAAGTACAACCATGTTAAATTCCTACTGCTGAATGTGTGTGGGACGTAAGTCACTCCTCCTGAAAAAAATGTTCCTTGTTCCTTGCTGATAAGTCACTTGTCTTTTCTTACTCACAAACTAATATTTCTCAAGGTTAAAAGCTTAAAGCAGTTGGCTTTTATCATATAATATGTTGTATTGTCTTTCCCTAATATATGCAGAATGCCTAAATTTTAAGTCCTGGTAATTAGAAATTATGTATTTTTTTAAATGAAAAAACTAACACCTTTCCCACTGAGAAGAATGTTTATTGGGAATTTTGTGTTTACCACATGGGAAGAACTGAAACACTGCAGGGAAGAAAATAAGTCCAGTCTCACTTCTAAATTAAAATCTTAGAATCCTGAAAACATAACTTCAAAAGATTGGTGTTTCAGGGTGGCAAAGGCGACCTGTGCGTACTTCTCCAGTGAGCCGTCCCCCCACCTGGCATTTTAAAGCATGTTAATCCGGGCTCACTCATAAACCCCAGCAGCGGGAGAGCATTGTCCATTGGTTGACTGTGGGCAGACCGGACTGGTTCAGACTGAGCAGAGGAAGTTAATTATCAAATGTTTTAGCTTGCTCTGACAATGAATAACCAGTTCTTGTTGGACACCCTCCTACTCACCGTGAAACATTATAAGACGTCGGGTGGGGCGGGGGGCGGGCGATCGCCCATCGGAATCTCCAGTGCCACCGCGGGAGTTTGCCGGGGCTGCCCTAATCGGTTTCCCAGGTTGTTCGAGCTGGTTCAGGAGCAGTTAAGCAAGGTTATGTAAGTGACATGTGATGTCGCCCAAAATAGTGACTGCAAACACAGGCTGCTGTTGCTGGGCAGTTGTCAACTGCTTTTAAAAAAAAAAAAATCCTCTAGCAGGACAACAAATGGACCTTTAAAAATGAAAGATTTAAACAGCAAATTAATTTAAAAGGCGATTCGGGGAAAGCGCCTTTCTGAAAACAAATGCATTTATTGAGAAAGGGAAACTTGCATCGTATATACTATCTGATTATTCTTGGTTATCCATCATGGGTGGCGAAGTAAAGAGGTCTCTTACAAAGTTTGGCTTCCTGCTAAAGTGCAGAATTCCCCTGTTTTCATGAAAAGTAGCAACAGAGCCATCAGATTTGCTAATGGCTTTGGGCATATAACAAATACTGAACAATGTATCATTCAGGTAGTGGTAAACATTAAACTCTTTCATAAGTTGTGGTCCCTTTTAGTTAAATTCTCTTGTAGCTTCATGCTCAACTACTGCAGAACTAGGCGATGGTGGGTAGACGTGATAAATAAGGGCAGGAATAATAGGGGGTCGTGATGTATGTTACAACTGGAAGGAATCTCAGAGCTCACCCCGTGCGTCTGCTGGTCGTACATCCGGGACTCTGTCGTGCCGCCGATGAAGCACAGAAAGGAACATGAATCCACAATGAGAGGACAGTTTGCAGTTTGTTTTTTCTTTTTACCCTAGAGGCTGTTTTTTGTTTGTCCCTGAACATGAGTGTTTTTGCATGTGTTTGGGGAATTTGCAGCAGTACAAGCTGAGTAATTAAGGAATAAAAAGGCCACTATGGTGGATCTGATTCAGGAGCATTCTCAGTCTCACCAAGCTTCTTCCTGTGAACTTAAGCCAGTTCAGTTCACATTAACTCATCAAGAATCTAGCACAAGTTCAGGCCCTGCGTTCTAAGGCTCTCTTTATCCCACGGGAAATAGGATCCTCGGCATGAAAAGTTAGCAATATCAGAGTTCAAATACGAGATACGGACAAAAGGTACTAGAAGGGTGTTCACGATTTTTTGTGGACTAAAGAGGGCAATTTTCTTATTTGTAAAATGAAGACTTTGGATTAAATTGGGAAAAAAGGTGTGAGAAAGAAAATTACATGTCACATAACATGGTAAGCATGACAATAAGATTTGAAAGGAAAACAAGATTCTATGCTGAAATTTCTCGACAGCTTTTAAAAAGAAGAAAACCAAGAGTTTAAAGTAAATCTTGACTGTCGTCGAGGTTTGCACCCCGACAGTTGTATTCCCACAGTGACCACACCCTCGGGGTTCCCTGCACCACAAGGTGCACGTTTAGGGGGTCGGGAATCAGGGAGTGAGATTTCGGGAAGGGGGCGGGGGGACCATGGGGTCCTTGTTTCAGGACTCAGGCTGGGGAACTCAGTGCTGTGTCCCTGTTGCAGAGATCTGAGTGGCAGGGACTCTGGTGCTGTCGGGCTCTCTCTCCATCTCGAAGGCCCCTGTGAAATACCAGCCATCTCCCTACCTGGGCTCCGAACAAACTGAGAAGTGAGGGAGTGGCTGGTGGAAGATAAAATACCAACTTCGGGGGTGGGTAGCTAACTTGAAGGATATGGTGATAAGAGCAAAATAAGTGGGGGGCTGCCACCCAGAATTAGATACAGGGACAGGCTCCCCTAAGACCAGAGGCTGCATCTGCTGCTCCAGCAAGAAGAGGAGGCAAGCTGGTCAGGCTTATTGTTCCCAGACTGACTTAATGAGGGTGGAGTGAGGAAGGGAGAAGAGAGAGACCTGATGTGCGGCATCCATCCTTGGAACTGCCTCCACCTGGCAGGGAACATCAGTGGGAGTGGGGGGCTGAAGGGGTCCCTCCTCTAGGAGGCCCAGTCTGAGGCCCCAGGCGCAGCCTACTGGGGGAATGGAAAGGATCTGGGGTGCTGCGTAGGGGCAGATGTGGATGTTCATCCTTCTTCTTGCCAATCAGTCCCCCCCATCCTGCCACCCATAAAGGGCTGTGCTCCTGGAGTGTCGTGACAAGTCAGGTTTTCAGAACACGGAATTGTGGGCGTTCCCATTCGTCCAGAGTCGCTGTGATCTCCTGCCTGGTTAAGTGCCTGCTCCTTTCCTTAGAGATTCTGAAAGGTGTTTGTCCGTGTCCACCATAGTTTGAGGGCTGCTAGAACCTGTTTCTTCCCATGTATACTTTTGCCTAAACGTCAGTATTTTACTTGATGAAAAGAGGCTACCCTGATTACCAGCCGTGCTTCTGGCTTAGCTTCTGCATGAAATCAAAGAGGATAGTGGATTCTTCCAGATGTAGTCCGAGGTGCAGAACATTGCTGTGGGGTGGAGGGACACGGGTGCCTGTATGTGTCACTGGATATGGAATCAGTGGAGCCAGAGACAGGCAGCGATAGGACTCCCTCCGGAGGTCAGATGTAAAGAGGCGATGGGGGGGATGGGCTCAGCGCAGCCTCAGCCTGGGGCTCACCTCCAGCCAGGGAGGAGACACCTGGCTGCTTGATACACGGCCCGTCTGCGGTGGGGGCATGTCCCTGAGGAGAGTCCAGGACCGACCTCTGTGTCTGTACCTGTGAGTAGAGATACAGCTATACAAAGTGCACAATCTTCAGAGTCTTTCCATTTTGTTGAAATAAGCCACACAATACATTATCCTTCACACCACAGAGTCACCATTGCTATGTGCATTTTATAGATCAGGAAACTGAGGCTCCGAACTGTTAGGCAGCTTGGCCAAGAATCCCCCAGCTCCCTCTTGACTGAGGCAGGCCTGGAACCAGGTGTCTGGTTCCAAAGCCACGTCCTCTCCCCTGTGTCTTCCCCTCCCGCCTTGTGTGTGGCCACCTCTTTCTTCCTGATACTGTGGATGCTTTAAGGCAAGACCCATATGTCACCCCATCTGCAATTTCTCATTTGAGATCCACCCAAGTATAACAAAAAGTTGGTTTTTGATTTCAAACTGAACGTGTTTTAAAAGACAATTTCTAACAAGTCCAGTAACTTTTAAAATAACGAGATTAATTTTTAAACACATTAATATATTCCACAGTTAAAATCAATACCATGGTTGGAAACAGTAGGGAAAAAATGATACTTCAGTTTCTTGTTTCATTTTTACGTCCGTCTTTTTTGTTTTGAGTCCACAGGCATTTTTCCTTTGATTTGAGTACTTCCGGTTTCCCTGTGTCTGAATTAACGTCACACATGTGCCAGCTACGCTTCCTGGTGCCCCGTCCAGATCGACTCTCCTCTTGGCAGCTTTGTGTTTTCTAGAATAGCTGACTGCCTCTTCTCCAAAAAGCTGCCGCCACCTCAGGAGGCACGCAGATGGCTGAGTGACTCAAGCTCCCTGAGGCCTGCTGGACAGATGTTCATTCTGAAAACGGGATACTTCCACATCCAAATGACTGTGATGGTTCTGGTCCACGGCATCCTAACCAACCTCAGTGGAGAGTGAGGAGGACTGTAGATTTAAGGCCTGGGACACCAAGGAAGTGCACTCATCCCGTTTGGGATTCGGGCGCTGGTTTAAGCTGTGCCTGCCCTTCCCAGAACCCTCTGCTGCTTCCCTGCAAATCCCCAGAGCTCTTTGTCCTAGCGTGTGTTTAGAGGGAGACCAAAGGAATGATACTGGAGACGCGGCACAGATGATTTGTGCACATGGGCCCTTTGTGAGCCCGTTACTCAGGATCCGGAGGCCTTGTGTGTGTTTAGGTGTACAACAGACTCCACGCACATGCAAATTCTGTGTGTCACACATGTGTTCACTTCATCAGTAGCCACACATCCATTCTTTCTTTCAGCGTGTACTCACAAACAGCTGTGTGCCAGGCAGTATGCCCTTTGTGCTGTATCTCTCCTGTCTCCCTTAGCTTACAGAGGAATTCTGCATGAGCGTGCAGACAGATTGTGCACTCGCTCATGGACGGATTCTTCAGACACTAGCAGAGTGTCAGGGTGCCTGTCATTGGGTGCTCAGCATCTTTGTATGAACGTTTCACTTTGAAGGGATCTTTTGAAATCTTCAGATCATATCCCACTTTCCTGAGGCTTTGATTTGTTTCCGTGTTTGGCGATGTGCCTCTTTTTCCTCTGGAATCTCTATTACAGTGCCTGCGACCAGCTAGCTAGACAGAACTTTCAATTTTTATGAGAAAAAAATTATTATAATCTGTTTGAAAATTGTGGGACATTTGCATTTCCCCTATAAGCTTTTAATTTATTTAGTTTCCAATTTTTTGTGCAGACTCATGAGTATGTACGCCTCTTCATTTACTTACGTTGGTAAATAAGTTGTGGGTTTTGGGACTTGGATGCAGGGCGAGATGGGCACTGGACTGCACTTTTTGTTGAACTCACCTGAGATGTTTATTTTCTTCTAAAAGGAAATGTGTCAGACGCTGGCAACTTCTCATTAACATTTTGCAAAGTTTAACGATTTATGGGAAGAGCCTTAATCTATTAAAATTAATTTATCCAAAAAAATTAATAATGTAAACGGTTTCGTACCTCAAAAAGGAGTTCCTATGGAAGCCGAATTTTATGTTCTCATTCCCCCCTTGTGGAAGTCATGTCCAGTGAGGTTTCCCATATATGTGCAGCTCTCTGCTTTCTGGGCACGAGGTAGGAGTCTAATTCCTGCCCCCCAAGACTGAGCGGGGATCCTTGGACTAGATCTGAGTGCCTTCTCAGCTGAAGGGGCCGAGGGTGAGACATGGAACAGAATTCCCAGCCTATGTGCTGTTTCCCAATTAATTAATCTTTACAAAGAACCAGCTTCTGGCTTCTGGTTTTTCTCTACTGCTGTTTTCTTTGTCATTGATTTGTACATTTTTTTTTCATTCCTTCTGTTTGCATTGGGTTTAGTTTCTTATTTTTTGAGTTTCTTAAGGTATAATCTTAGATCCTCCATTTTAAACCTTTCTTCTTTTTTAATATAGGTATATAAAGCTAAAATTATTTTTGTGAGTATGATTTAGTACTACCCCACAATTTTTGATATGTTGTGTTTATTATGATTCCGTTTGAAATATTCCATCCTTTTCCTTGTGATTTTTTTCTGCAACCCACAAATTATTTAGAAGTATGCCACTTAATTTTCAATATGTGGTTTTTCTAGGTATCGTTTTGTTACTGATTTCTAATTCTGTTCTTTTGTGGTCAGAAAACATGTTGTGCAGGACTTCAACCCTGCCGTAATCTGAGACTGACTCTGTCGTTTGGGTGCGGTCTCTCGCAGGGCGTGTTCCATTCACATGGAAGAGAGCATGTGCGTTGTGCAGCTGTGCGACCTGAGTACTCATTAGATCCAGGGGCTTGTATGATATTGTTAGAGTCTCCTGTATCCTGGTTAGAAGGGAGTTTGCCAATGTCCAGCCATGGTTTTGGATTTATCTTTTTACCTTTAGTTTTGTCAATTTTTGCATGACGTATTTTGAAGTTCTGTTAAATGCATTCATCTTTAGGATTGTCATGTTATCAATTTAATCATTACAAAATGACATACTTTATATTTGGTGATATTCTTTGTGTTGAAGTCTGCTTTGTGTGACTTCAATATAGCCACATCAGCTTTCTCATGCTTATATTTTACATTGTATAGAGGTATCCATCTTTTAACCTTTGACTTGTGTGTGCCTTTATATTTATTTACTTACTGGGGGGTAGCAAAGCATTTTATTTTATTTTGCCTTTATATTTAAATACGCATCTGAACACACACTTGAACCTTGCTTTTTTATAATCCAGTGAACTATCTTTGACTTTTAATCAGTGTTTCGGCCATTTACATTTAATGTAATTATTGCTATACTTGGGTTTATATCTATCTTGCTGTTTCTTGGCCTTTGGTTCCCTTGTTTTTTCCTTTTCTGTCTTTGTTGGGTTTTTTCACTATGCCATTTTATTTCTATACTGTCTCTTAAGCTACATGTCTTAATGTTACTATTCTCATGGTTGCTTACTGGCAGTATTTCTGAAACATCAGCGTACCTTGGAGTCTCCTGAAAGATTATATAAAACATAGACTTCTAGGTCCCACCCCGGAGTTAGTAGGTCCGGAGCGGGGCCTGTGAATTTAAATTTTTGAAAACTGCTTAGGCGATGCTGGTGCTGTTGTCCAGGGACTGTCCTTTGAGAAGCGCAGCTCTCGGGATGACAGGACGTATTCTTGATTTGCAGTCCGCCCTGAATTAGTTTCAGGTGTAGCATTTCAAGTCCCATTTCAAGTACAGTGTGAGAAACTTACAGTAGTAGAATCCATTTGCATTCCTTCCTGTTCTTTCTGCTGTGTTCACAGCTATTTTATTCGTACATACTTTTAAAATCTCATAATATATTCCTATTATTTCTGTTTTAAGCAATCATTTGACTTTTAAAGAATTTAATAAATGAAGGTTTGTTTTGACTTTTACCATCTATTATCATTTCCATTCTTTTCTGTGCATCTAAATTTCTATCTGGTATTTTCCTTCAGCATAAAGAACTTCTTTTTTTCATTTCTTATAATGCGATTGTACTATAACGAATTTTCTCAGCTTTAGTTCATCCAAAAATGTCTTTATTTCACCTTCATTTTGAGAAATGTTTTCATTGGTTATCCTGAGTTGACAGTCTTGAAAGATAGTATGTGTTGTCTTCTGGCCTTAATTGTTTTGATTTAAAAAATTAGTTATTACCCTTATCCTTATTTCCTTTTATGTAATGTATTCTGCTCTGGCTGCTTTTAAATATTTTTACATTTATTTTTATTAATTTAACTATGTTCTGCCATGGTGGTTTTTTTCTTTTTTTAATTTATCTGCTGGGGCCTTTGCTAAGCTTTCTGGATGTGTAGGTTGTTTTATTCAAATTTGGAAGTTTTCGTACATTTTTTCTCACCTATTCTCTTCTTTCCTTCTGGGACCCCACCTGCACACATATTACATTACTTAATGCAGTCCCACAGTTATTTAGTCTTTACTCATTGGTCACTTTTGTGTAATTATCTGCACATACCTGTACTCACCAAGAGCTGTCAATTTTAGAATATCATTAGGTTATTGTAATGGTACGGTCTCATTTCTTCACTTCGATAGATTTCCTGAATCTATTACTGGCTTTTTATTAGTATTACTAAGATTTGCCATAATGTTACTGAAAATGTGCTCCAGATTAAATTATTGTAATTGCATTAAACAATGCCCATTATTTTTACTGAGTGTTTTCTGCACTTAGCAACTCTCCACTGGGCGAGCGTGCGGGCACCAGGCTGAAGGGAGGCTTTGGAGCCCGTTCGCTGCTCTGTGGTGAGATGCCCTCTCTGCTCTGCCCACGTTTGCACCAGCCCGTGGCTCAGTCCTCAGACCCTTCTCCTTCCAGTCTGCGCTCACTCTCTGTGTGGTCTCACGCAGTCACATGGCTTAAAGCAGCGGCCACAGGCTGACTCCGTCTCTAGTCCTGACCTCTCTGACCCCAGACCCGTGTATCTAACTGATGCTTCTACTCAGACACAGACCTCTCGCACTTGGCATCTCCGAGGCTCAGCTGCCGTCATCACCCACAAAACACAGGTTCCCACTGTCTTCTCCTTTTTGATTTATGATGTTTCCATTTTTTAAAATTTTTCAGCTCAAGCATCTTAATGCCTCTGTAACTCCCCCTTTTCTCTGGTCTATCAGCAAATCCTCATAGCTGTAGCGTCAAATGCACTGGAATCCGTCCACTTCTCCCTGCTGTCACTGCTGCCACACGGGCCCAGCCCTTAGGTCACGGTGAATGCCTCCTCCCTGCTCCTCTCCTTAGTCCACTCAGTTCATGGTCGACTCAGCATGCAGGGGATCCTGTTGAGTGCAAATCACATCAAGTCATTTCTCCGTCCAGAGCTCTCTAAGCCGAAAGTCAAAGTCGAATATGATCTATGAGACCCTAACATGAGCCAGATCACCTTGGCTCTTTCTCCTCATCTCCCCTTGCTTTCCACTCATTCTTTCTGCTCTTTCCCACTCGGCTGTTCCTGACACATGCCAGGTAGCCTCCCGACCCCTGCACCTACCTCACTGACCCTTCCAGCTGGCTGCCTGGTGTGTTTTTTCCCCGAGACCATCCACAGTTAGCACCTTCATTTCCTTCAGCTCTTTCGTTGAAAATCACCTTCTGGTAAGGCCTCCCCTCTATGCACCGTTTCTCAGATGTCAGCATCTGCCCGCATCCTCCCACACCTGCACCGTGCCACACACCCCTCCCTGCGCTTCCTCCCCCGGGCTGCGCTACCGTATGGCATGCGTACACTGTGCCTAATGACCTCCCCTGTTTCTCCCTCCCCACAACTGAGTGAAAACTAACGAGATCAGGGACACTCGTCTTTCTTATTAATTATTGCATCCCTGGTGTTTCTAATCGTGCCTGGGACCTACTGGGTGTTTTGTAGATTTTTAAATAAATAAATGAATAGTAGAGCTAGGCCGCAAGTTTACATGTTGCCAGCAGATGCCACTCTCTAAGCATATTCCCACATCTGAGTACTTTTTCCAGTTTCATCTGCAGAACGAAATAAACATTTTAAGTAATAACTGTACGATTTGAAAAGTTTCCTCATCGAAATCACTTTCATAAGAGGCGCGCAGGCACAGCAGACCAGATCGGTGCGGTCGAGGTGTCCGAGCGAAGTTCGCACCACCGCCCGGGAGGCTCCAGGAGCCACCAGAGTGTCTAACCAGCGGGGGGAGCGCAGCTCTCCTCCTACGAGGACCTGCTGAAAGTAAGCGTAGTGGTAACCTTCCTGTCGGTAATCTGAAGTCTCCGCGGCGTTAGGCTGACCATGCCTGAGCCTGTATTATCTGTGAATCTCATTTCCCTTCTACTTCTTTGAAAAAAGATGTCAAGGCAGGAAAGAGGAAACTTTATATTCTGAGTATTCATGTTAGTGCTTACATTAGTATAATAGGCTTTATTTCAACAATTGTGTTCTGGTTTTTTTTTTTATTCAGGGCAACACAACTATTTATGTGCTGGAAGAAATGATTGCATCATTGACAAGATTCGACGGAAGAATTGTCCTGCCTGCAGACTCCAAAAATGTCTCCAAGCTGGAATGAATCTAGGAGGTAAGTTTTGCACTTTCAGGTCAATAACAATTGTTAATATGTGACATAATACCTCTGGACTCTGTACCCCCAAATTTAGGATCAACTAACATGGAGCAAAGGTTTTTAAAACTCCAACACGTTTCTGGAGACAAGTATGTCTTAACAGGAATTTAAAAGAAGTTTGACATGTCTGTGGTTCTAGTGAAGTTTTCACCCCTGAGAGTGCAGAAGTTTCCAGAACAGGGCACAGAACCAAAACCAAAACAAAAATGAATGACTTTTTATATAATGTGGTACTTACCAGTTTTTATTGCCATATCTGTTTGTAAATAAGACATACATGTGAAAACATTAGTCAGACAGGAGCACATTCCTAACTCCCAAAGTAAATGTAATAAAGAAAGACTTACATGAGAAAAACTTTAAAATGTTACAGGAGCTCACCATGACAAAGGGGGGGCGGGGGTAAAAGACTTGAACCAAACACAGAAGTCCACAACATCTGTGGGCGGAAAGATTCAACCTCCTAAGGAGATCGGTTTTTCCTGAATTAATTTGTAAATATAACACAGTCCTAACAAAAATACCAATTCATGATTCTCGGATCCTAAAGAACAGCCAGCAAAATTCTGGAAAAGAAGAATAATGAGGGCAACTAGCTCTCCCACATAGTAAGACATGAGCTACAGCCACAGTCATTAAAATAGCCAGTGTATTTGTGTGCTGGTGGTCAGATCAACAGAGTCTTGAGACACAGGTCTGACTAGTAAGGGAACTGGTATCTAATAAAGTTGGCACTCCAGAGCAGTGGGGAAAGGGTAGACTCCTCCAACAGAAATCCTGACAACTGAGAAGCCATCTGCAAAATAAGAAAGTTGAATCCAATCTCTCACTATTCCCCAAAATCAATTCTGGGTATTTGAAAGACTTAAACTTTGAAATATAACTACATAAGTATTAAAAGAAAACATGGATTAAAAAAAACTACTCCCCAAGTAGAGAAGACCTTTCTAAGTATGAAATAAATGCAGACGCTATGAAAGAAAAGAATCGAAGCAATCCACACTGCTTACAAACCAAATGTTACTGCACACAGTAGCGGGGCCAGGGGGCCCACACTGGTTAAGAGGGATTAAGAGGGAGGATTCTGGAGCCAAAATGCCTGGTGGGGACTCTCGTTCTGCCACTTCCCGACTCTGCAACCTTAAGCAAGTCGCCGTGTTTCCTATTTCCTCACGTTCATTTGCATTGACATGCACTTACCTCTCAGGCGGTGGTGAGGATTAACTGAGCGAGTGTGCAGTGAAAAGAAGCGGTCGCTCAGTCCATGTCGGTGGTGGGATAGCAGGTGGCCACGCTCACTGCGGTTTCTGTAGCACTCTTACAGATTATCGGAGAGGCATTATTGCACCCGGTGCTGGTGACCGTGACCCTCACGTGCTTAGAGAAGTTAAGTTCTTGCCCAGAGATGCCACAGCCAGTGGGATGGTGAGGCTAGATCGTGGATCTGTGGACTCCTGGTCTGGTGTGTCTAGTCTGCCACTGTTCTAATGTCCACATCGTCACAGCTGTGGCACAGAGGAGCACCTTCTGTAACATGGGACTGAGGATTAGGAGAGATTAGTAATTTAAAATCCAGATGACATAACTGCGCAGCCTTCGGTTGTAAAAGGAATTCTGAATCAGTGTTTTAAATCCATCGTCTGTCTTTAAACACATGCATATATACACTAGGAAGGTATTTTTAAAGCATGTGTTTATAATTTCACAAATATTATATAATATATTGTCATGTAATAGAAATTATTACCATTAATTGTATTCTGTAAAATGCAGTTACTATTGGTTACTATAAGAATAACAAAATAGCCATACTTATAGTTCCTACCTCATAGGGTTGTTTCAGGGGTTAACTAAGTGAGTCCATGACCTTGAGAAGAGAGTTTCTCACCTTCTGCACTGTCGGCACGTGGGGCCGGATGGTTTTTGTTGTGTAGAACTGTCCTGTGCATTGTAGGACATTTGTCAACGCCCAGGTTCTACATACTAGATGCCCGTTGTGACAACCAAAAATGTTTCCAGACTTTGCTCAGTGTCCCCTTGGTGGCAATGAGACCCACTAGTTTAGCAATAATTATAAGTAAGTGTAAACATCATTTCATTGTTACATATTATTTTCTGCTAGAATATACCTCCCACCGGGGAGGAATTTTTGTCTGTTTTATTCATTGTTTCATCTCCAGGGACTGGGAGAGGGCCTGGCACAAAGTGGGTGTCCCGTAGCTACTTGTTGTATCACCGAAGGAGGAACTGGCATGTCTGAGGGGTCCACGTTCCAAGCACACTGCTAAGCCCTTCCTGCATGCCGTTCCTTTTCAGCTTCACGGCTGCGCTGTGCGGCACACACTGTTCATCTATCTGTGTTGGGAGTGAGTTCCTGGGGGCACTGAGAGGTTGAGAGCTGGCTGAGGCCAGGCCACACACCTGGGCGTGGCAGGGCCAGAACTCACCCTGTGTCCGGACGGCACCCAGCTTCTGTCCTGGTGTCCACACTGATCGGTCAGTGAGGCCCAGCCCAGGACGAAATATGTAACTCACATCGTTTGTTGTTGGGTTGTGTGTATGTGGGCTAGACTTGGTGGTTTCTGGTAAACGCTTTAAGAGAGAAAGCTTGCTGTGAATCTTGAGGTCATTGAAAGTAGTGAGTCGGAGTGGACAGAGTGGAAATTAATATTTATGAAAGTGGTATTTTCTTTAAGGATCAAGTTATAATTTAACCACTTCTGGTTTGTGCATTAAATAATTAATTTTTACTAATTATCCAATTAAAGTAACATGTTTTAATTTCCTTTTTCTTTTATCACTTATTCTGAAGCCTCAATTTTAGCCTAAATTTGGGCGAAAGGGAATGCAAGCAATTTTGTTATATTAATAAAAGATAATGCAAAGTTTAACCTTGTAATGCAAATCCGTTTTTTAAAATTAAAAATGTGAGTTAAATTAAAATTTTCTCACACATGTTCCAATATCACCCCTGCTTTCCTAGCAAGACAGAACCATCCAATCTGTCTTTATCCAGCATCGTCCCCGCTGCCTCCCTTGGGGGATCATGCAGGTGGCAGCTCGGTGTAATACCGGGAAGACTTACTCCATTGGTGAATGACCCTGACTCAGGACTGGGGTGCTGTCCCCTTCTCAAGTCTTCAGGGATCCAAAATACTTTAGAATAATTTTTTTTCCTATCCCATCAGCTGGTTAGCATATAAACCTAACCAAGCTTCCAAAGCAGGCTGTCTCTTAGAAAGTGGACGGAAGGGAGAAGAGCGATAACTTTGTATTTCTCGGAAAAGTAAAGCCATGACGTGTGCCGCTTGCCCTTTCCCCAGATCCACTCCCTCCCTCCCGCCACAAGGGCTCTTCCTTTCCTTTAAAAATCCTGCTGAGCTCTAGGCGGCATGCAAAGGGAAATATAGCAGGAGACGTGAGAATGTCAACAGAGAAATGGAAAGGAAAATAACAGCTTTTCTGGCCCCAAGCTGGGCCTGCCATTCTTACTATAGCCCCTATTAGGAGCTCTAAAAAAAACTCTGGTTCTATATACAGGAGAACTTACCTCCTTCGCCAAAGGAATTAATCACTTTAACTTTACATGCCAGTGTTCTGAAGAGGATGATCTATTCATGTCTTCTAGAGATTCTCCTAAAATATATAAAGCATAACCTGAAAGCTAAGTGGCCCTCAGATCAATGACTTCCTTGGGGAGTTTCTGACTTGCCTGCACTTTGGCCATAGGGTATAGAGGGGATCTTATAGGGTTGTTTTTTTTCTATTGCAAGGCTCCCATTTTACAGATAAGAAACTTGGAATTCAAGATCATATCAGTAGAAACCTGAATAATGCATTGTAGTCACAGTGACGGATGACTTAGTGTGGTGATTACGTTGTAAGTTATATAAATATCAAATCACTGTATGACACACCTAAAACTAATATAATATTATTTACTAATATTTTTAAATGTTTACAAAGAATTCAAATGCAGTCATCTTTACTCTTTTCCAAGCTACCCCCCTCCATGTCTCATTTTTCATTAGATATGCCGAGAAGTCCACTTCTGCGTGGCTTTGCTGAAGGCCCTGAAATATTCAAGCCTTGTTCCTGCAGCTTTAAAAAATGTGGACTTCACAAGCCACAGGATAGTTTAGTTTCGGTCTTTCACATTTTCAGTTTCCTTCCATCGCCCACTTGCAGCTTCCCTCAATGCCAGCAACCACTCACTTCTACTCCGTTTGCCTGGAGCCTCTATAGGGGCTCTCTATAGGGGCTCTCTATAGGAGCCCCTGTAGGGCGGCCAGGTCGGGTCCGCTGTGTCCTCCTGGAATGGCGCGTGTCATGTGAAAAGAGAGAAGGATCTCAGACGCAGGAAGCAGTGGCAACAGCAGGCACTGTAGGTGATTTTGGGAGACGAAGAGAAGGGGGCCGGGCTAAAGATTGGAGGGGCACATGATGCCGAAGTGCTGGGAGTCGTTCAAAGAAACAGGTACTCTTGTGCATCACTGAGAAGAACAGAACCAAAGAGAGGAAAGTATTGAAATTAAAGCTCATCCACATAATGCAATATTAATCAGCCAGTAGAATCATGGTGATGAAAATTCATAACAACATAGAATTCTTTCTGAAAAGCTAGTAACGAAAAATTCATAGGTAAGACTATCGGGGTTACTTACTCTGTGACTACAACTACATGTGAAAAGATTTGCCTGACTCAAAGGACTGGGAAGAAATGTCAGAATACCAAAACGAATGTGTTAGTGGAACAAGGCTGTGGATAAGGCTTTTCTTCCCTCTTTTCTAGGTTGTGAATAATAGGAGCATGTTTAGGAAAATAATAAAATTTAGAGAAAACAGAGGTCATAATTTTGGACAAAAGAGAAGGGAAGCAGAAGGTGATTAACAGTGCTACTGAAAACATAGTAGAATTTGAAAAAGTAAAAGATTTAGACATCTAGATAGCCAAAGGAGTAGTTTTCTCTGCACAGGAAGGAGGAAAGCAAAAAAAGAGACAGACAGACGGGCACACATCAGTAAGCCCCCTGCTGCAAAACGCTTTCACAGCTGAAACGGAGTGAAAAACAAAGGACGCAGGGAACGAAGAATGACAGAATCATGACCGACACACCAGCCGGGGAGACAGATCTTTTTCCTTGAGGAAATTGGCTTCACCTGCCAGCCCCTTGCGGCAACTGGCTGGCGTGGTCCCCTGCAGAATTCACACGCAGTGCGGGTCTGGGGAGAGGCATTACAGGATCAGCGCCAGTGAGAGGCAGCTTCAATATCAGAAACCCGGTAAGAAAAACAACTTCTGTATCTCTAGGGTCTCCTGAGGCAGGATATACAGTGGCCTGCAGAAGTTTAAAAAGCCCAAGTGTACCAACTTTTATGAAGAAATACCATTCCTCAGATTTTTCTTTTCTTCTTTTCATTCCTCTTGCTTCTAGGCAGTAAGGGTTTCAGTGGGACCTTTGAGCAATAAAATGGCGGGAGAAATAGTACGTTTATATAAATCAATGAAAGTGTGTTTTTTGACTCTCCATATAGAAGTGAAGTGATATTAATTGTCATAGTGATATAACTTAAACAACTAATATTTTTACCTTGCAAATGTGATGGATTGGTGCCAAAACAGACAGAATTTGAAGATGTTCTGTATTTCTTCAATTCCAAGGGATGTTTTCCTTTAAAATTTTAAAATACGGCTGTGTTTATAATTTGCGGTCAACATGCACACTTGGTTTTTGTTTGCTTTCTTTAAAACTGTAATTGAGCTGGTGTCTTGTGTGCAAAGGTGCACCCTCCCGAGAATACGACTTTGTGGGTGCACTCCTTCATGAGCCCACCCAGGTTGGCTGCTTTTCTTGGGTCTTTTCAAGTGTATAACCCAGGGGTGTTGGAAGGGTTCTTCTTGGCTATACAGATGTCCTTTGGGGCTTCCATTTTTCTTTGGACTTTTTCACTTGTCATCCGTCCTGATAGGCTGGCATCCCAGTCTTGCGTCCTACCTAACCTTTTGGGTCTGGGATGTCTTGTCATTGGGCCTTGGTGGTCTAGGAGACCTAGAGTCAGAGCTGCCCTCGCGTCTTCTGAGCACCTGCGCAGATGCAGGGCTCTCCCCTGGCTGGTCCTTCAGCAGCCCGCCCCTTCCACACAGTCCCTGGTACCTTCTGTAACTCTCAGTTGCTTTCTAATATTGTTAGCCCTCTTTCAGGTTACCTCGGATGGCAGTTTTGGTGTAAGAATATGGATAATTTCTCAGGCTTTGAGAAATACTGAGATGTCATTGAGAATACCACAGGTGTTAATTTCTAGGACTTTTCTCTTTGATTTTTCCCCCTTTTTACCTGCTTCTTTCCACCAGGCTCTCTCTCCCTACCTTGTTGCATTGGCTTACTCATGATTTCCACTTCAGATGTTTCTGCATATTATCTTCACTCCATCTTTCCACTCCGTTGTTGTCTGAGTATACTGCGTGCAGACTTCCCGAGAGAGGGTGCGGCTCATTGGTTGGTCACTGTCCAGAGTAGAGCTTCTGATTGGGTGGAGTCCTCTAGAAGATCTAGACAAACAACAGCCTTTGCCTCAGCTGCCCTTCCCTCCCCAGCCTCCTGTGGCCAGGTTTTAGGTCCCCGTGGTACAAAGTATGACCTGTGACAAAAAACATGTTGACCCCATTTTGCAGAAAGGGGTTCTAAGCATGGATAACAATCAGAGAGTAATAGGTGCACCTTTAGTAGGAACTGATAACAATTACAGTCATGTGTTAATTATGGAGCATCCCTTAAATCATAGCAATTTTTCAACACCCTGATTTTTATTCACATCTTATAAGTTATCCCTATACTTAAAAGTAAAAAAGCATCAGTTTTTTAGTAAGCAGATTGGCAAAGCAGAATAATAGCTCTTATGCTTCTTAGAACAGAACTGTTAAGGTTTTATCTTAGAGTTCAAGGCTGTTTTGATATGGCGACTTTAAAAACACACAAACCAAACAAAATACGAAAAACACAAGTAAAGCAAATCTTAAGCTTGTTGTTTTTAATCACCAGTTAATGTGTAAGGGGAACATTCTCTTACAGAGCATCTCCCCATGCCTGGGTTGTTCTGTCCCTAAATGCCAGGCTCTGAGATTGGGGATGAGCTCCAGGGTGTGGGATGAGGGATATGGAGAAATTAGGGAAGGAGAAGAAACCACTCATAACCAAGTGTCCCAGGTCTACCGCGCTCAGTCATCTTAGAAACAGGCCGTCAGTCATTCTGGGTGGGGTCTCCCCGCCTGTTCGCTAGGATTCAGTTGTATCGTCTGCCTCTGACTGATCTTCCCAAAGTCATAATCACTGAATTTATTTCCTTTCAGTTAACAGACATGTCCACTAAGGGATATAACTCAGTCTTTCTCCATTTGAAAATCTGGAGACTAATGATCTGCTGCTTGTTGGCTTTCTGAATAGATACCCTCTTCTCCCCATTTTCACAGTGAAATGCTGTGATTGTGACGATGGGGAGAGGAAGCCATTTATGTTACAATAACTCCTCTGTCCTCACCTCCAGCATATACAGAAAGCCATTGAGCTAACTTTCTAACAGCCCTTCAGCCTCTGGGAGTAAATATGTATGGTACTTAATATAATTAGGATCTTTTAAAGTGATGATTTGAGGGGAACAGGTAGCATACCTTTTAAAGGCTAACCCAATTCCAAAAGACTTTTAAAATCCTTGTGTTGATTTATCAGATTATGAAGTGTGCATTCATCATAGTGATTTAAAAAGGAATGTACAAGTTCTCTGTAGCAAATTGGGGAAGTAAAGGTGGAAGAAGAGTCAGGATGTTTGCTGAGCCCTTTATTACAGATTCACAAAGAATGATTTACAGTTTGACAGAGAGGCTCTTCAAAGCTGAGCTGCAGGGATAATAAAAATAGTTTCTTCAAAATATGCTGCTGCATTATTTTGATTTGTCAACAACAGTATAAAGGCAGTTGCTGAGTTACACCATAAAAACAAAAACCTTCAAGATGTAATTGTTCTATATTCCTCCTTCAGTGTTTTGCACCATATTTGTTTTTGAAGCATAATAATGTAAAATATGTTTAAATATTGATGAAAATAAGCAGTCATTTTTTTACTATGTAATGTTTTATACTAAGATTAATCTGATTTGTATAGGAGGGTCTCATAGTGTTTAAAAGGTCTATCCATCAATTCAACACATATCATCGCATCTGAAATTACAGATGTCCCTCTCAATGTTGCCAGGGTAGTGATGATAAAGCAGTCATTGGCCTTGCTTTCAAAGAGCTAATCTGTAAGAATGAAGAAATTAAAAGCCACACAGGCATTGGAAATTTAGTAACAGGTACTTAAGATCACCCGGAGTGTTGGCCGTGGCCCACATCCCTGGAGTTCTTTGTCGTTGCTTTGCAATGGTGTCAGCAACTTCTTGACTTGTATCTGTTGAAACAAGGAGGTAACCCCTCAGGATGGCTCTCTGTGTCTCTGTCCCCTGCTACTTGGTTGGTTCGTCCTGGTTGCTTCCTTTGTGCACTGACCCCATCACATGGCCCCATGGCATCTACTGGGACTCGCATGGGACATTGTCTGGGAAGGCGGAGCTCGGCGTCGTGAAGTCCCGCAGAGGCCACGGCTTCTTCCTGACTGCACGCCTTCCCAGTTCCAGCTTCAGCATCTATCAGCAGACAGAGTTCTTCACTTGAAGCGGCCTCCCTGAACTCGCACCCTGAAAATCAACCCTTTTCCTGTTCTCACCCCAAAATCGAATCCAACTTGTCTGGCCACCTTGGAGTTTTTGAAGTTATGCTAGTCTGAGGAAGACCGGGGCCGCTCTGGTTGATGCCCCTGGAACGCGTGCCCTGTCCATCTCTCCTGCCACCTTTGTAACAGATACTGGAAAATACCTGCAAAGAAAGACTCGGGACGCGGGAGGCACCTCTCCAGCAGCCGGCTTTCTGTCAGTTCCCTTCCGTTCTTAGCACCCGGGCCCGTTACCGTTTCCCCTGGAAACTCTGCAGAGCTCATCCTCAGCAACCACTTGGACACTGGGAGGCAAACTTTAGTGCACAATTTTTAAATGTTTAGTAATTGAAGACTTCTTTCAACATCAAGTTTTCTTAATCTAGCTCTCTGCTGCAAACCAAGCCATTCTTCATTCTAAAATTAGACTACTTCACCAGTGAAAATTCAGTTTCATCTTTATTTGCTATATAAATGAAAGGCATTTCATGTTAACTACTTAGAAACATTTGCATATGTTAATTGGCTCACTTTTTTTTTATGTTAAAGCAAAAACCTAAATCCCATAGAGCAAAAACACTTTTCCATTGTGTATATACTCATATTTCTAGATAAAGTTGAGTCAGATTAGAAATTTTAAGCTGCATTCAAAAGATCACACCTAACAAGGATGGCAGTCCTAGGAGCCTACAACCCTAGGAGCGTAATTAAGTGGCCTCGCGGGACTGTACTCGGTTCTCACTGCGTATCGGATTCATCTGCGAAGTCTTCGTTTTAAACACACTCGCACCAGGCTCTCCTGGAGACTCTCGGGCAGTAAATCCAAACGAGACGTGGGCAGCTTTACTTTCTCAACATTCTGCCTGCGTCTTTGTCCACTAGAGCGGAGAACCCTGTTCTGGGGGTTGCTGTAGCATTGGCAGCAGTTTTCTTAGGATAACAAAACATTTTCGTTGATTTTTAAAAGCCCTTTCGTTTCCTATTTAATGTTATTTTTATGTCTCTCAAGAAGATCACTAATCAGCATTCGGTAAATATTTCTTCATCAAGATAAGTCTCCTAGAAATGGTATTTTAAGTTAATGTATCTGATTTTTTTTTTTGCCAAGTCTAGCATAACCTTGCAGAGGGCTATGTTAGCTTTTAGCCTACTGACACTACCAGTTAAAAAGCAATAATTTTAGGTGTATTTGATAAGCTGTACATTCCAATGCTGCAACTACGCAGAGCAGAGTGTTCAGAGCTGAACCACGAAGGAGGGTTCCCCGTCCTCAGAGAGGACAAGCACGGAGACACTGACGCTCCTGTTCTGTGTGGAAGCCAGGGGCGGGGAAAGAACGAGAAAGTGGGGAGCAGTCTCGGGGAGAAGACCAAGCAGGGAAAGAAGGGGCCCTGAAGAGGTTTGTGATTTGTTATGGAAGAAGCGGCAAAGTTGGAAATGCCACCCTAAGTGCACCCCCTTCTGCCCACTTACCCCCCTCCCTCCGTTCCCCCAGAGGAGGCAGACATCTGTGTCCCCCCGGGGGGAGGCGAGGGCAGAGGGAAGGGGGCCAGGGTTGCATCTCGCCCCCACCCCCCACTCCTAGGGCCCAGCCCTGGGTGTCCTCCCGCACGCTTGTCGTCAGTGGGTTGGAAGGAAAAGTCTGTGTGTCTCCCAAGGCATCAGGCGGGTCTCTGTCCTCCACGCTGTTGGTTCTTGACAGTAAGTGACCTCTTGCCCCACTTCTCCATCCTTGCTCAGCAGAGATGGCTTGGGTCACCTTGTCAGTTAATGGTAATGGAGATGCCGTTGTTGGCTTCTGGTTGTTTTGTGGTTAAAGCAAAGTCCTTATCGGGCTTTAAATGTTATATAAGAGATTTGATTAAAATACTCTGGGGTTGAAAACAGATTCAAAATAAAACGTGAAAGAGCTTGCTTTAACTTTGTTTACTCTAAGGCTCATTGACTGCCCTGTTCCCAAACAGGCTTTGGTATCTCCTGTGTCGATTTTTCTAAAAATGTTTCATTTATTTTCTTTCTTAATAAAGAGAATCAGGAGCCTCCCTTGGGTTATTTGAAAATCAGTGGGATCCTGTGACTGAACGTAAAGCTGGGAACACATGCTGGTTTGCTTTCAACTCCCGCACACACCCCTCTCTGCCCCTACCTGGTCCCCTCCCCTTGAAAGGCTCTGAGCCCCTCCTGGGCCTCATTCTTCGTGACTGGTCAGGCCACCTGCCCTGCTGTGCCCTCTGCACAGTCAGCAGTTTCTCCTGCCCTCAGCTTTCTCCTGTCCAGTGACGTGGGCAGTTCCAGCAAGTCAGTCGTGCGGGTTGAGTGGCCGGCCCCTTCCGCAGGCCCAGCAGAGGCCTCGTATGTGCATCAGAGTAGGAGAGCTGAGAGGGAGCCACGATGTTCCTGTGGGTAGGAGCCTCCTATTGCTGCTCCAACAAAGTGCCACAAGCTTAAACCAGCAGAAATGTATTATCCTGGAGTTCCCCCGGTCAGAAGTTCAAAAGGGTCCCAGCGCGCTGTGTCAGCAGGCTGTGTTTTTTTGTAGCCTCCAGGAGAGAGTGCGTTCCCTTGCCTTTTCACCTTCTGGAGGCAGCCCACATTCTTTGGCTCCTCCCCTTCCATCTTCAAAGCCAGATTAAATGCGTGGCTCCCCTCACTGCTTCTCTTCTCTTCTCTGCCTGTCCTGCCTCCATCTTCACCTGCAAGGACCTTCGTGATTATATTAGGCCCTAAATAATTCAGAATCATTACCTTATCTTAACATCCTGAATTAAATCTGCAGAGTCCCTTTTGCCCTGTAAGGTGCACATTCACAGACTCTGGACCTGAGGAACATCTTCAAGGGACCATTATTTTGGCCATCATGATACGGCCTCCATTCATCAGAACATGTCGCCACGCTGGCATTTTGGGATGCCATCCTGACTTGGGTCCTCGACACACTGGGTCACCTCATCCCCCTCTCTCCCGACTCCCTGACTCCACCCCTCCTTTTCCTAAAGCCACTAGGGCATCTTGTTCACAGCCTTCCAGCTGTGCCTTTGTCCACACAGTTCTTAAATGGCCTGTATGCTCCTCCCCTAGGCTAAGTCTGTGTTAGCTACTCCAGACGCACTTCACACACCTCAGCGCCTCCACGTCAGGTGCTCTCCCCACCGATCGGACTTCCACAGTGGGATGAGCTTGCAGTTTCTGAGATGTTACCCATGTATATAATTTATTAAGACTTCTCCTATTAAAGCTTTTTAGGACTTCCTGAGAGGAAGTTAATTACTACCTCTCTGTGCTTCCAAAGCCTCTATTGTAGCACTCACCAGGTTTTATTATAATTATTTGTTTATAGTTGTTTCTTGCCAAGTAGTCTTCGAATTTCTCAGGAACAGAGTTGTCCTTTTGTCTTTCTGTTCGGCACACTTAGAAAGTACATAGGTGCTTGATAAATGTTTATTGACTAAATGAGTGAAAAAGCATGCAGTGAAACCGTGCTTATATATTACTAAGCTGAATTTAGCAAAAAAATATTAAGTTTGGTCATGTAGTTATTAAAGGCATAATGGAGTTCATTTCAAAAGAAGTTCTATAACAGAGTCCAAGAATGATATTTTTAAAAGTTCTAGTATAAATATTATTTTCCATCTCTGCACCATGAACGTGCAGTTTCCAAAACACATATGTAAGTCTCAATCTTCATATTGACTTATGTGGTGTAATTTGGCAACTTCTTAAATGATAATATATTGCAGACAAGGTTTTGTATATCTCTTCATTCCTTGATGGGTAATGTGATGTTTGAACTTCTTGATTATGCTTACTTAACCACGTTTTTGTCCCCAGAGTGGGATAATGGCATTTGGGGATAGCTATTGCTACTGTTAAGGTGGGAATACTAGCCCGGGGTGAAGGGTTGTAATGAAGCATTAAGTTCAACATCAGGAGAACTTAGGATGAGTTGACCTGGAGTAAAATGGCTGGAGGAGTGAGTCTCTGAAATAAATAAGAAGTCATGGAATGAAAAGAAAAGAGTGATAATTAAATTAATATTTGGTTGGAGAGCTTAGTGGAATAAATCCCAGGGATTGTTAACAAAATCAGTAGAATCCATGATCTCCAGAACAGTTGTAACCCAAGGTCAAAGGCAAAGGGTATGTGCTGATCAGGTGGGAGAAGAACCTGTCTTTCCAAGAACTTGACCAAGGTTGACAGAAATGCTCAGCCCATGAAGAGAATGTTATTTGGGAGGATCCACAAGCTCTTCATTGTGAGAAAAAATGCGTGCCTCCTACATAATTGAACAGTGTGAAACTCCACTCCTGATTGCAGTGACTTTGTGCAGGTTGTACCTGGAAATTCCTTCAGACTGTCACCATGGTTAATCATACACTGGAACTGGCCAGGCGCAGGCCACCATTCACAGGACAGGGAAAAGCCTCGGGGTGTGGGCCTCTTTGCCTCCAGGTGGCGTCAGCAGGAAGTCACCCCCCCCAGGAAGGGTGCCAGCCGCACAGCTGAAGGAAGACGCGGTTTGGGGAAGGCCCAGCTTCATCACAGGAACAAATACTGTCTTTAATGGGTGGTTAGTAAGGAAGCCCATTGTATGAAACCCAGCTTGAATTTTAATGTGAGGATGTTGAAATCAAGTCAGTCATTACTCATTTTTTATGAGTGTAATAACGTACAGGATATGCCCTTGTCAGTCGGTACATACACCCTTTGGGCGTGGTAGGGTACTTGGCCATGACTTATGAATTGTAAACTTGACATTATGAGTACACAAAACTGCGGGACCCTCTCTCGTGTGCTGTGTGTGTGTGTGCCTGTAGCACCTGTAAGTTATATCTGTAGTTGAAGAATTAAAAAGTGTGGCACTGGTCACAAGAGCTTGATCCCTGGGAAGCTAAAGGCAAATTTTAAATGTATGGATAGGTTCTAACCCTTACAACACTAACAAAGCATATAAGGAATGTCATATAGAATTTCCCCGTCCGTAAAGCGTTGGGGGGTTCCGGAGGGACGGACACCTCCCAGCTCCAGCCGTCTGTTGTCATTGGGGAAACCAGGCGAATATTACCAGATTTGGAGACATCTTTTTGGATATCATAGATACAATTTGTGTGTGTGTGTGTGTGTGTGTGTGTGTGTGTGTGTGAGAGAGAAATACGCCAGATTCTGAACTGTGAAAATGAAGTTTTTAAATTATACTCACTTTCTAGTTTATGACTTCTGCTATCAAGGAAACTGACTGTAGGAAACATAATGGATTAGCATGCTTCTTATTTCAGTTCTCATTTGATTGTTTTTTTATATAAGTCTAGGGATTTAATTATCTTTCTAGCTTACTATTCTTCTTTAAATCAACTTCCTTAGTGGAAACCAGTGGTCCTCAGTCAGGGGCAATTATACCTCCAGGGGGGGACACTTGGCAAAGTCTGGAAATATTTTTGGTTGTCACAACTTACAGTGGAAAAATGCTGCTGGAACTTAGGGAATAGAGAGCCAGGGATGCTGCTAATAGTCTAGATTGCCCAGGACGGACCCGACAATAGAGAACCATCTGACCCAGAATGTCCGTGGCAATGAGGCTGAGAAACCCTGCTGTAGAAGACGGTTTTATCCTTGTCTGTAACTCCTTCCCTCCGTCCCTTCCCCTCCCTTCCCTTCCGTTCCCCTCCCCTCTCCTTCCCTCTCTTATTTATTTATTTTTTTTTTTTGAGAATCTTCTTCCAGGTTCTCTCTGTTTCTCCCTCTTAATGGTAATCCCATTCAGAATCTTCAGGTTGGTTCTTAATTTCAAAAGGCAGGGAAAAAAATCACAAGGGAGTTTGTTAAAGATGAGGGGACTTCAGCCTTTACTTGTAGATATTCTGCCTTCTAGATTTGAGGTGGCCTAAGATTATACATCTTGAAAAGCCCCCAGGTGATTCTAGGGAAGTCCATGCATGGACCACAGTGAGAGAATTAGCAGGATAACCTTTGTTTCATCATCTCCGGCCCTATGCTTTTCTTCGTTTTTCAGATCCTGTATTAGTTGAAATTCTCTATTATATCATTACTTTTAGTAAGCCTTTAAAGTATAAACAGCTCTTAATAATTATTTATATTGGTCTAGCCAAAAAGTCTGTTAAGTTTTTTTCCATAAAATAAAAGACACATTTTTCATTTTCACCAATAACTTTATTGATTCGGATATTTTGAGTGTGTGGGCTATCTCTCACTATTGGCTTCTAGTGGGTGGAGGCCAGGGGTGCTGCTAAACATCTTGCAATGCATAAGACAGCCCCGCAGCAAAGAGTTATTTGGTCAAAGTGTCAGTGGTGCCAAGAAACTTCGTAAACCATTTTCCCATGCTTCACCAGGCACAGCACCTTCTCCTCACACCACACAACGCATTTTCTGCGTTTCAATTGTGTTTCTATCTTTCTTGAAATAATAAAGCATAATACACCAAAAATGTTGAATATGTTCTTATAGCTTCAGTATTAAAATGGCTGCACAAAAGTTCACCAATTTGGTAAGTATTTTTAAATGCACCTGATACAACAGCTGTCACAGTACAGTATAACAAAACTGTTTCGAATGAAGCTGAAGACAACGGAGCAGTACTAGCGCCATCACACAGAAAAAAACATAACAGGCTTTATGTTTTTTCATAACAGAATTTATTTCCTAATGCAACCCAATACTTTAGGAAATAAATTAAAATTTATTTAGGGACAAAAGGTAGAAATTATATATAACCATATTTGGATCTTATAAGTTGTCCAAGTAGCTGGACAATATATCTGATACGAGTTTCTTCCCCAGATTTCTAGTCTTTTTCTCCACTTTATTGCACAATATGCCTTTCCCATAAGAATCTAGTTGATAGCAGGCTCCTGAAAATACAAGATTAAAAATGTTTTTTTCTGAACATATGAACCAAGTACCAAAACACTGGACTGTAACAGCTGTAAATATTGAAAATAATTGATGTAAGTGATTTCCTAATCAAACTAATGCACACGAAAAGTCACAAGACTCCCTGGAGACAGTAGTCAGGGCGTGTACTTGCGCCACGAAGGCAGAACGTGAGGGCAGTTCTAGGTCCGTAGGAGCTGTTCCTCCACGTCCTACTTGTCACTCAGGAAAACTGGACGTTCGTGCAGGTGCCTGCCTTCAGGGGCTTCAGCCCCCACCTGGCACGCCACGCGTCCTAAAGCACTGACTCGAACCCCAGGGCTTCCATAGCTGAGTCTACGGCAGTTTCTCAGTGTCTTCTTGAAATTTACTGTTAGAATCATACGTGGCAATGGGGCCATTTCTTACCATGTCGGGTCATTCATTAAGGCGTATCTTCTCTAGTGTCACTACAAACCTGCAGGTGGCCTTCTACGCAGGTAAGACAACTCACAGTCGCGCAAACACTGCCAGTCTGCTAACCAGCGTGCCACCAGAGCCACAGATAACTTTGTCATCCAGCTTTGATCCCTTCCCCTGGTAACCCTAAAGAAACCGTTTTTGAGAAAGCGGGGATTCTGTTTGGATGGTGTGTCCACACCGAATTAAACGGATAGTCCAGTGATTGTCACGTGACCTAGGGAGAGGTCTGTAGCCTCTCCCTCATAATTTTCATCACATGCCTTCCGGCCTGCTGTAAATAAATACAGATGTCTCATTGAGCAAATGTGTTTCCACAGGTTTCTCTAAGCCCCTCTTATGTACATTGTCTGACCCTGGCACCACTAACAGGCCACTAAACTGGAAACCGTCAAGGCTGAGTGTATGTATCTACCGTATCTACCAGTGAGAATCCTAGGCACGCCAGTTTATCTTTCTGGAACTTTATTTCCTGTGATTTAAAATGAGGACATTAAGCTGGGGGCGGGGTGTGTGTGTGTGTGTGTGTGTGTGTGTGTGTGTGTGTGTTGTTCCTTCTGGCTCTAGAAGGCCAGTTCTGTTAGGCTGCTCACAGTTTTAGAATCAAAACGTTGAATTGATGTTTATTAGGGACAGATCCCAGCGTTTCTCTGCGTCCCCACCCATTCCCCAAGGACAGACCAGGGTCAAGGGCAAGTATATTTCCTGTCAGTCCACCCACAGAAAGGATCCCAAGCGGCCGTGTCTAATTCAGTGACACTAATTGGGCCTGAAAACCAGGGATGTAGATAAGAGCGCCTCTTTTCTGAATTTTAGCAGTGTGTGGTTCTTCTGTGAAGTTAAAGAGGTAAAAAGCTACTTTGTTTTTAGTTCTTCCCTGTTTCATCTCTTCTTAGACGTTCTCAAAGTTGGAAGTGATAGGGCTGCCCTCTGGGACCGCATTTGGCCTGATGCTTCTTGGAGAGTGTCTGTCAAAGGAGGGCTGGGCTGAGCCTTTGCTGGAATTGTTTTGCAGGTGGACCAGCCTGGCTCACGGGCATTCGGAGGGAAATCCAACACCCTGTCTCTCCGATTCCCTTAAAGCTTGGTTAGAGAATGGCGGCCGCAGTCACCACATTAATCCAGCCTGTACAAGGTCAACAGAGCATTCACTTGTTTATTTATTTGCACTTCTCTTTCTCTTCATTCAGTAAGCACTTACTTGACACCGACTGTGTACCACGTAATAAAATGTATAGACAACTTCTAAGCACAATAATGCAGAAACCAAACAAATATAGAGTATATCATTATGTCGTGCATGGTCCTGTGATCTTACCTGTAAAGGGAGATTATTTGATTCCGAAAGAGAGTTTCTGACCCTAACTGTGGGCCCAAAGAAAATACCATTAAAAGATAGGAATTCTCCACAGGGAAGGTCACAGGCTTGTATCATCCCCATCCAAGTTTGGAGGTTAAAGATGATTATGGGGGTTAAAAATTGTGTTTCACATGGTATGCGACTTACAACCACATCGTCCATTTGAAAATCATAGCGCGAAATTGGCCCTTAACCCACATCAGCAGAGAAGAACTGACCCTACTCAGGGCCTCTGCTCCGCTGTGACAGCGTGGGCCACGCCGCGACACCAGCAGAGGCGCACGCCGACACAGGCAGAGCCATCGGTGACCCCCATCCGCAGAGGCGCATTGTTCAGAGCCACGCACACAGTGCTAAATGACAGCGTGCGAGCAGGCTCTGTGTTCAACGGAGGGAAACCTACCTTTGGAACATAAGCAGAATGCTAATGGCAGTTTGTGAGAAGAAACAAATAACTGGTTTTGTTTCATCGCTTTATTGCAAATGGGATGTTCCTTTAAAAATGACTCAGTGTCTTAAAGGTGAATTGTGGAGTTTTTCCCAAAGAAAAACTTCTGGAAATGACCCAGTTATCTTTCCTGAACCTCCCCGGTAGGGCCCCGGAGGCCTCCGCGGGGCTGCTCATCTCCCGCCTTTGAGGAGAAGGGCTGGCTTGCTCTCGCCTAATTGTGTGTTTCCATCCCACTCGGGAAGGAAAACGCAGACTGTAGGGAATCCCTGAAAATACAATAAAACGGCACTTCATGTTTGCATAGCCTAAAATTTTCTTTTTAATGAGTAAGCATCATATTTATTAAGACCTTAATTTCTCTCTTGCACCTTTTTTTTTAAATGTAGCTAAATAACATAAATTTAAAGAATACTTTTGGAACTTGAAAGCATATTCTTCTGAAGATTTTATTCAGGCCTCTGTGCTGAGCTAGACTTCCAGAAAGTCACCTGAGCTGGCATTTACTCTGCAGCCGAATACCAAATGGAAAGCAGCAGCTCCCCTTCCAACCAGAGCCGGGAGGTCAGGCGGGGGTGTGCGCCCTGCCCGGTGCTGCTCCCCACTGGGCAGCGGGGACAGCTCCTCCCAGCAGCGACCCAGACCTGCCAACGCCAGGCATCAACAGAGTGCCTCCGGACGGCTCAGTACCAACCCTGTGTACCAAAAAAAAAAAAAAAAAAGCTGGAATGGAAACATGAGAAGCAAATGCCGGAGGATCACTTATTCAAAAAACGCCATTTGGTTTGGCTCAGCTTTATCTGGGAGTTTCCAAAGCAATTCAGCCTGTATCCCTAAGAGATCCCAGCCTACAAAAATAACTTTTTTTCAAGTATAGGCATCATTGGCTACTATTAATTCTTAATTTAGACTCAACTGATAATGTCAGTGAAAGAAAATGTGGATAATTTTTAAATGATGTAAAATAAAAATAAACAGGAGCAATATTTATTTAAAATGCATAAAAGCTATAAACGTTGACATTTGTTTTTTTCTAACCTCAGGACCAATTAATTAATGTACTTATTGTACCTACCCTTTCTGATGTTGGTGTTAGCTTCTAACATGAAGACTTTTTTAAAATTCTGCTTGTCTACTCTGCCTTGCATTTAGAAAATGTTCTGAATACTACAGTGATAATACACAGAAACACAGAATATGTTCTGTGTCGTACAAATTGTGGGAAACGCGTCTTTGTACCAGCTCTTGGGCTCTTGCCTTATGTGTGTGGTCATCTGGCTCACCGGCCCTTTTTCCTGCTCAGCAAACATTTTAATAATCTTCAACTTTCAGTTACAATCTCAACATTGGTAGTCTCAACTAAAACTGAATTTACTCGTCATATTACATCAGTCATTACTTGTAATTTGATTATATATAAAATATGTTAAATAATAGATTTTTAAAACTTAAAACTATAATGATGATGCTGTAAGTAATTATTTTATAGAAAGAATATCAAGCTAAGAGGTTTGACTATTTTGGAGAAAACTGGTGTGGAGATAAAACCAGCCCGTATCGTCTTCCATTCCATTCCACAGCTTTTATTTCTTTTGTACACAAATGCTGATCATAAAAACGATTCTGAAATTGAAATTAGGCAACTTCCTTCCTTGCTTTAGAATTCTCAGACCCGTCCACATTCTCAGGTCACTGGATACAGTTAAATGGACCGAGACAGGGAAACTGTGGTGGAAAAGGAACAGCAAATGCCATGAGGGAAAACAGAATAATGGAAACATGCCTAAAAAGTGATGGGCAAAGAGATGTTCAGGCATTTTATCTTGAATTCTTTAAGAGCTTATCTTCTGCTGAAAATTTTATAAAGAAAAATGCCATTACCTAGTGTAAATAACCTCCTGATATATCTGTTGGGTAAACTCTTGTACATAATATAATATATTGGTATTGGAGATAAAACTTTATGATATATATTATATTACATATATGATGTTGCTTAAGGTGGATCCTGCTCAGCCGACCTGCCCATTGGGGGAGGTACGCACAGCCCCTTCCTGTGGGTTTTCTGCCCAGCATGTGTTCTAGCATCTGACGACTTCTTTTCAGCCTAAGCCCATTGAGGACCGCACTTGGCCTTGGGAAGGCACCGTAAATTAAGCTGGGTGCTTTGGTCGAGATCCAGGTCACTGCCTTTTGCCTCTTTCTCATGCCTTATTCACCCCTGACCTTGTTCGAACAGCAGTGTTTCTCCATAAAACATTCTTAATGAGACTATTTACCTTGCATACCCAATACGATCGTGCTTCGTGTAATAAATTCTCTGCTCAAACGTAAGCCAAGAAGGCAGGCAGCTCTCACAGCTGTTAAAGAATTAACTTTTTAACTGAGGGAGGGACCTTTTGCTGGGCAGCCACAGCTATTTTCATAGTGCTTATTTCCCTTATTTTAAATATATAAAATGAAGGTTTTCTTTCTCTTTTTTACTTATTTGTCTGTTTTTGTTTAGCATACACACATAGCCGAGATATTCCCAAAGAATAAGAATTTACAAAGCAGATAATTTGCACAGTTGACCCTTGAAAATCCACATATAACTTCTGACTGTCCAAAAACTTAACAATAGCCTGATGCTGACCAGAAGCCTTGCAGTAACAGAGCCAATTAACATATTTTGTATGTTATATGGATTATATACTGTATTCTTAGAATAAAGTGAACTAGAGAAAAGAAAATGTTATTAAAGTCATAAGGAAAACTGCATTTACAATACTATATGTACTTCCTGAAGAAAATTTGCATATAAGTGGACCTGAGAGATCCAAACTCATTGTTCGAGGGTCAACTCTATTTTCTAGAGAATGTTCATTTGGTTTCAAAAATATCTGTGTGTGAAGAACTCAACTATTATTTGCAGCGGAGCTTACAAACTTTAATCAGAAGAAGCCAGTTCTTCCACTCTCCCAATGTATTCTGTTATTTATGCAGACTGACTGATTTCACTTCTGCCTCGTTCGGTGTCTCCTCCCATCAGAATGAAGGTGCCCTGACAAGGAGCAAAGGTGAAAAGCCTGGGTATCCGACACAGCAGCAGCCCCGGCCCCAGGGCACAGGGGATCAGAGAGAAAACACCTCCTGTTAATGCACCCCTATTGAAAAGACCAATCTGTTCAATACAGCGGATCCAGGGGTACCCTTGCTGATAATTCAGACGTCACTGGAGTGCCAGGTCCTTTTCACACCCCTTGGACCTTCTGCTGGGACGTCATCCTTAAATGCAGTGGGGCTTCTCTGTGCTGTTTGTCCATATCATTGCAATGAACCACCTGCTCCCAGCCGCCACGGTGCCAGGCAGGGCCGTCCTCGGGACCCTGCGCAGCGGCGATAACAGCGGTGCCTGCTCCGTAGGGCATTTACGAGCATGAAATGTGATGGTATTTTTTAAAGATGCTGTCCTGGCGCACGACATACAGATTCTCAATTAATAATAGCTCATTGCTATTGCTGTGTCTCCCACTAATAAAATTATATAAGCTCAGGATTAGGAGAAACCGAAGAGCCCACTTTAAATACAAAACAGAAACTTACAGTGGTGACACTACTCATTTAAAAAGGTCGGAGTGAACCCTGGGGGAGGTGGTGGAAGGTGGGATTTTTTGTTTGTTTGGGGGGGGTTATTTTGTTTCTGTGTGGTGTTGGATGTCAGGCTCGAAGCCTGAGATCACAGTATTTGCCCTTAGAGAAAGTGTTTTGAAAAACAGTTCTGTAATTGTGCCTTACCACACTGAGAAGTGTAAGGGATTTGTTCCTGTCTTTCAGACAAATATGAACCAGAGTAGTTCCTCCCAGACAAACGAAAGGCTGGCCTTCCTTACTCCCTGCACGGCCCCTGCATCCCGGGACTCATTCAGCCCCATTCCTCTGCCCCAGGGCCGGACCGCATTCAGGCATGCAGGGTACCTGTCCCTCCATCCCTTTAGCGTTTTTAGAAAAGAATAGCATGGATTCTTGCCAGTAATGCATTGCAGGCTCTTTCTATAACTCGTTTCCAGAACTCTTGGACAAAATTATCCTAACGTCTGATCTAAGTCTCTTCTTCTGCCCTTTAAACACTTTGTATCTTATCCTGCCTTCTGTGGAGAGAGAAAGGAGATGCTCACCATGATTTGGCAAGTGCCTGAAGTTTTTGAAATTGCAGTTTGGTTTCCCATGTCCCTCCCCTTCTGCCCCAGAATAAGTCAGTCCCAGGCTTTTTCCACCTTTCTCTTTCATAAGCGATTTTTTTGTCCGGAGCTTTGGGAGTGGAGGAGGGTTTGTCGTTCTGTCACTGCCCTCCCGAGGCTTCCCGGAGGCAGGCGGCAGCACAGCAATGGTGAGGGCGGCGCAGGAGCCTGCGGCCCACACCCCGGCCACAAGGCCTCGGCGCCTCCCTGCTTCGCCACTGCTCAGGGTTATTTGAGTCTTTGAAGCCGGGAGAAGCTTGGGAGCTACCATGTGGGCTGAGTTCCCGCTCCTCAGCCCCGTGGCACCTCTTGATTTAATACAAACCTAGCTAAGGTTCAGTGGAAGAAACCTCTGGAAGGTTTCTCTATCCCCAAGAGGCCATTTCTCTGACATCCTATTTCCGTCTCTTCTGAGATTCCTTCTTGGTCTCATGCCAGCTGGGCCAGAGCTCAGAGACAGGCTGCCTCACCTTTAAAAAACACTCTGGCCCAAGAAGGAAACCTCCCCACACGTGTCCTCCTGTGTGCGCACAGGTCCCCAGGTACGACTGGCATTAAAGAGAAAAGAGGAAGAAAAAATGTTGCTAAGTATTAGAGGAGAAAAAAGGATGTAATTATAGAAAATATAAATGCCACAAAAGCAATCATAGTAATTACTCCTCTGGCTAGCCCCAGAAGGACCTGGCAGGTAGATGCTGGCTCTGCCCCTTCTGACTTCCTGTCTCCAGCAGGGAAGGTGTCACTGGGTGTTGTCTTCCAGAACCTTGCTGCTGTCTCTGCAAAATCAGTGGACCCCGATTCCAGCTCCCTCACATTCCCTTCAGTCTCTCTGCTCAGATGGGGAGTCTCAGGGACTCTCCTCTCCGGGATGTCCTTAATTTCGGGTGGCTTCCCACACTGGAGAAAGGCCCAGTCCACGTGGGCCCTCACTAGGATATGAATTGCAACAAAAGCAAACCGGGGCATGGCGAAAATTAATCCAAGAGTACGGGAAAGGGTGAGCTCCGTGGAAAAATGAAAGCCGTGCCCCTGCCGTTGTCCGACTCTGAATATATTGTTAGTGCAGCTGACCCGCAACACACCATAGCTCCGCAAGCCGAACCACTTTCTTATGTATGGATGTAGCTTCCCGGAGACTGTCTCTCTGGGCCAGGCCGGGTCTTGTTACCCAACACTGCACTGCTCACAAAACCAGCACATATCTACGCAGTGGGCAGGTAGTAGTTATGTACTAAGTAATGGTTGAGCATGCCCTATAAAAGTAGCAACAAAGTTATCTTTATTAAAGATATAAAGATATATGTGGAGATTATACACACATGAAAACTTAACATATGGAGATGCATTCATTTGGAATGTCTGTTCCCCAGGTTTATTGAGGTCATGATTGGCCAATAAAAACTATGTTTAAGGTGTTCAACATATTACATGAATATGCCTGTGTGGTGATGACCACAATCAACTAATATGTAACATGTCCATCACCTGACGTAGTTTTACCATGTTGTGTGTGTGTGCGCGCGCGCGTGGTGTGGAATCTCTTTTAAAGTAGTCGGAGGTTGAGTTTGAGGTTGTCTTAGCTTGTTTTTTATGCTAATAAAATCAATACTTTGATTTTATCGATTTAGTGTGTTAAATTATGTAGGTTAATGTGAGATCGTTTAGAGATACTTTTTTAAAACATGCTCTTTTCAAGTTTTTAACCTCTCGAGGAGTATTTATAAACAATGGCAGTGCATCTTCATTATTACCAATTGAGAAGTTAACTCTTTATTCAGGAAATGACATGGGCCTGGACCCAGGTCCCAGTCCTGTTGTGTGTATTAGTGCAAATATTAGTGCAAGCGAGAAGTTTTGCTGCTCACCCAGTTAAGTGTGTAGAAAGATAGCACTACTTCGCCTGGTTTCATGACAGAAGTACTCGGTTGTGTCCCCAGCTCTCAGGGTGGTTTTCCTCCGGCTCCAGAAAGACAGAGAGAAGCCGTGCGAACGAACAGGGTCTGGAAAGCGGGGACAGGTGACCTAGGTGCAGGTGGCCAGAGAAGTGGTCTGTGAAGGCCAAGCACTGGGGGCCGATGCTGTTCCTGGCCTGAGGGTTAACACCGGTGATCACCTTCGGCCTGTGAACAGAAAAGTACGTGTTTTCCTGTGATCTCAACGCATCCTCTCTGCAGTAGTTACTGCCAAGACCTGAAATTGCACGGCATGAGGAATTCCTAAAATGACAGAATTCTTTCTCACTTTAAATTTTTCCAGTGAAATGTCGTGATTGAAAACATTCTATATCAGCCTTTTATTCTACTTTAGAAGGGGGCGGGGAGCTGTACTGCTTACCTATTTCTGAGTCTAAAGAATCTTTAACCGAGCGCACTTGAGAAAGACACTGACACAAGTACCCTGAGAACCCGTCCATGTCGCCGCGTTACAGGGGGTGCAGGAGGGTAGGATTCCTAGCCAGCCCCCATTCTGCCGCACCGGTCCCAGGTCCTGTCAGCCCGAGGAGGTAGAGCAAAGCAGAAAGGAAGCCCGGTCGCGCCAGGTTTCGCGGCCTTTGTGGTCCAGAGGTCCCCACTGGGAGTTCTCCACAGTGCTGGTAGGGTCCCAGCGGATGCTCCTTGTCTGCTGTTTTGCACATCGGCCGGGAGAGGAGGCAGGGCCTCCCCCCTGCGCAGCTGCTGGGGAGCAATTCGTGGAGAGTCACTCGAGTTCTGTCTCCCAACAAGGCCAGACTTGGCACCCGAGGGCAGCCACTGCCCGTGTACTAGTGACTGTAACATCCAGGTAGGGCAGCTGAGACCCTGTAGGTGTAAGTGGGACAGGAGACATTTCTAGTCATCTTAATGCATGCTACATACGTGTACGCTCACACAACTGGTGCTGGCAGTTGAGCAATAAAGTGTGGCTCTGGCCGCCTGGGAGCATGCGTGCCCAGCCCAGTGACCATTAGCTCCATGTTCCGGTAACTACGGTGGTGGGTAGTGATAAGAACCCACATTTACATTCTGCTGCATTGGATCATGGAAACCTGCTCATCAAGTTTCTTTGGCTAAAGATTTTCCTCTGTAATTAGCAAACTTAATTATACACTGGGATTTCAAGCCTGTGCTAACCCAAAGTATTAAAAAATACGAATGAGAGCCCTGGCTGGTGTGGCTCCGTGGGTTGAGTGCTGGCCTGAGAACCAATCGCTGATTCAATTCCCAGTCAGAGCACGTGCCTGGGTTGCGGGCCAGGACCCCAGTGGGGGGTGCACAAGGGGCAACCACACATTGATGTTTCTCTCCCTCTCTTTCTCCTTCCCTTCCCCTCTCTAAAAATAAATAAATAAAATCTTTTTTAAAATACGAATGAGATAAAGAGAAGAGGATTAGAGGAGAGAGTGTGGGACATTTAAGGTTAAGAGTGTGGGCTCTGAGCCATAGCTGGGATCAAAACCCAGCCCTGGCTGCACCCTTGAAACACTTACCTCTCCACGCTTCAGTTCCTTCCCCTGTAAAATGGAAATCATATGACTGATCACAGTTTTGAACTGTGCTTAGCACCTAAGTGCCCAGTACATTTGGGTCATTTTTAATTTAGTGATGGCATTTTAAAAGCACCAACTCTACAGTGGATCATTATACAGTTAGAAATTTTAAAAAGGAATACTAATTAATAACTCAGACATTTTATTTTAAAACATCAGAAACTTACATTTCCCACATGGAAGTAAATTAATACTTGATATATGTAATACTTATTAAAATTTGAAAATGAAACAAATTTAGCCCACAAACATTTCTAGAGTACCCCTAAGCACTGAGGAGAATGATGTTATAGAAATATATATGGCATGATCAACTTTCAGGGGCTGTGATTTTAGAATACAGCATGTGTTAGAGAAGCAGTATGCACTTGTCAAGCATCTTAGGAAGGCTACTTTGAGCCATATAAGTATAATTCGTATGTAACCTTACATCCATGCTTTTAGAAAAGATACTGGATAAACACACTTGGCTGAAGAACCTGCACACTGTGATGAGAATATTATCTTGAACTATTTCGGGTAAATAAAGATTATCATTCAATTGCAAGTGTCCCACATATGTTCATAACATCACAGCATAAAGTTAAATGTAACGGAAATGCTGACATTATGTTGTTAGTCTGCTGGGTAGGTTATGCTATGCTCCAGGCCGAAGCTTTGTGCGTAAATATTAGAAGAAATATTAAGCGTTCTTCTTTGTATTTCATAGCACTGACCTTAAATCGGCCATGAGAACAAACACAGCATTAGAGACCTCAGGCCTTAAAAAAAAGTGAATTGAATTTTGTAATTAATTTGCAAGCAAACATCACTCTTCATAAAATTTGAAAATATCACCCAGGGCTCTTTCTAGTCAATCAAATTGTGGTTATCATCAGATTGAGTCTTACAGAGGACGAGGGCGTTTTAATGAACTGGAACATTTTTAATATCTGCAAAATTATGGGAAATAATGGAAGTAACATTGAAACAGTATTTCAGATGTCACTAATGATTGTCAGCATGTTTTTATGTTTCTCATCCGTTTAGCCCTGTGTGGCTAGGAGAGGGATGCACTGCCGTCCCCATTTTTCGTAGGAAAATCAGTTGCAGCTTAGAGAAAAGGTGATGTGACGCAGAGGCAGTTCCACGTCTCACTCCCAGGTGACCGGCTGTGCTGGGCGGGGGAGTCCCAAGCTTTTACACAGTCAGCTGACCGGCGTTTGGGATTATCTAGGTGTTTGGTTCTTTTCCTCTCCTCCTCTGTTTGGCCTGGTATTTGAGGCATTCGGCTAGTTATTTTTTCTTTTGTCCGTTCACTCATTCACTCGTCAGAAGTATCTTGGTGCCCTACTGTGTGCGCAGCACCGCTGGCAGCACTTTGTCCCAGGCCCCGTTAGTATGCGTGGTTTGATACGCCTGCTTTTCACGCAGACAGTGCTAAAAGTCAGATGGTTCTGCTTCCACTTTTTTTGTCAAAGGGGATGTTCTGTAAGAAATGAAGTAATGGAAGTTTTCGAGTTCTCTTGCTGGTTTTAAACTCTGTGAAAGTAGGAATTACATCTTGTTCATCTTTTAAGCCCATCCCCACAGTCAGTGGACGTGTGGCAGGTACACCGGCTGTCACATAGCGGCTTGTGTTTTATCTGAACTGCTCAGCGTGTCTGTGGGGAATGCGGTTAATATCAATGGCTGCAATAGTGAACATGAATGATTACTTTTAAAATTAAGTTAATTGGTGTGGCATAGTCCAGTACTGTGTTAAATTTGTACCCTGTAAATTCCTCACATACGTCAGAACTAAGTAGAAGTTGTCTGGGTCTTCAAGAATGTTTAAATTAATTCTTTTTAAAAATGGAAAACACGACAGTGGCAGTGTGAGTTGTTACCATAGCCCTAAGTTCTGGGCGTTCTCCAATTTTGTACACTGATTAATCTTCCCTATCTACCCATCTGTCCCTCCACCCCACGTACCTGCCATCCACCCCGACCCCCGTGCAGCTACCTGCCAGTATTCCCTTCCTCCTTCTCATTCGTTCGTTTTCCCTGGCCTAGTGTAATAGCCCTTGAGAGAACTGTGAAAGAAAGGCACTTGTTATTGAAGTCAGTACTGCTTCCTCGGTTTTAACTAAGATAAGCACAGTATTTATTGACCCAAATTGGGCACTTTTAGGAGTAAACAGGGCACTCTTGGTTATCAGGCTGCCTGGGAAAATAAGCAGAAACCAGGGCTGTTCTGGGCACATCAGAACATGTGGCCACTTGTACATAATATGTTCTAAAAATCTAAAGTGGGATTCTTATGTAATAGTATGCAGTTTTATTAAGTACTAGGCTATGTAGTATGTGAATTGCTTACTTACGTCGAAACATCGAATGGGACAGATTTGTAAAGGTTGTACTTTGTGTGTATCTGTGTAACTTGCGCCTGAATTTTTTGAGGCATCAGTTCCTGTGCATTTACTAGGTAGCTGTCCAGTTTGGAGTCAGCCAGATGTCTCATTTATTCCCATTTGTTGTGCTGCTGGGGGTTCATTGTTCTCCCACTCACCCAGAGGAAATCTGGAAATCACTTTCGCTAGGTGTAGCATTTGCCAAGGCACCACGGGGCTATGAGAGGAGGAACACCCAAGTTTTGTGTTTCTGCGGTTCACAATATGCTGAGGACAGAGGGCTAGCAGCATTTGCACAAAATAACTACTCTGCCTACACAAGTGATTGGGCAGGGACTGCAACAGGAAGAGGGAGAAGCACCAAAGAAGACTGGGTCGGAGAGCCAGAGAGGGGACAGGGACCACCCCATGGCAGAGAGCTCAATCAGGCCACCCTGGCGACTGCCGGCGCCTCTTTGGTGGGAGGTGGGAATTAGTGATGTGAGGTTGAGTTCAGGTGTAGCGTATGAAATGACTTATCTTTCCCCTGAACCTGTATGTCTGGTTTACATATACCTGCTGTGTGATCCCCCAGCAGATTTCTTAACCCTTCTGATCTCCTTTTCTTCATTATAAAATGAGACTCGGAATAGTCCCTTCTCCTAAAATCGTTAAATCGGTTAATTTATGTAAAGCATCAGGACAGTGCCTGGTTCTAGAAAAATATTAAAAAGGTACTTTTTCTCTTAGTATCATCAGTCATCTTTAGAGGACAGGCAGGTACGCTTTAACCAACGCAGGGTGGGGCGAAAGGAGGTTTACAGTTGTGAGTACACAACGCAGGGTTTATTCTTGGATTATTATTTATTAATTATTGTATTGTTTTCCATACGAACAACTGTAAACCTACACCTGCCCCTTCCTGTGTAAGTCAGCGTTCAATTGTAGCATATCCCTGTTATTGTTATTTTAATTTGCTCATACGGCTTATAATTTTTTTACAGCCCGCAAGTCAAAGAAGCTGGGCAAGTTAAAAGGGATTCACGAGGAGCAGTCACAGCAGCAGCCCCTGCCCCCGCCCCCGCCGCCCCAGAGCCCCGAGGAAGGGACGACCTACATCGCGCCCGCAAAAGAGCCCTCCGTCAACACAGCGCTGGTGCCCCAGCTGTCCACCATCTCCCGGGCACTCACCCCTTCCCCCTCTGTGATCCTTGAGAACATCGAGCCCGAAGTCGTGTACGCGGGCTACGACAACTCCAAGCCCGACACAGCCGAAAACCTGCTCTCCACTCTGAACCGCCTGGCGGGCAAGCAGATGATCCAAGTCGTGAAGTGGGCAAAGGTAATTCCAGGTAGGATTGCCTCTCCTTTCACGGTCTGCGTCCTGAACTAGACACACCCGGGCAACACATTTCACCGCATCCGTCCGCGGGATCGGAGTTAGCTTCCTCTTCAATCCCGATAGCAGATTTTTAAATGGTTATCAAATTAATCAAGTGTGTGGCAAAAACCTGGGAAGCGGGCTCACTTCTCCTGAGCAGTTAGAGTTAAGGGTTCTGTTGTTAATATATCGTATAGTTCCTGTGTTGGTGATTGCAAGGCAAAACTTCATCCCAGAAATAGGAATGAGGGAACAAACATCCTGATTATGAAAGCAAGAACTGAGCCTGTTACAGCTTGTGACCAAGGCTAATCTGACCACACACTGAGAAAACCAAGACCTAGCTAGTAAGTCGTATGAGCCCCTGAAAGTCTGTCCTTCCTAAGAATATCATCTCACCTCCAGCACCCTTTAAATTGTCTGAAATTCCCATTTTAGTCATTTTTATGCCATAGAATTTTATTAATAATTCTACAGAAGCATCACTTAGAATTGCTACTGCATTGGCCCAGTTCACTTATTCAAAGCAGTTTCTTAAATGACCCGTGGCCAACCAGCAGCCTTTAGGAAAAAGTTTGGGGAAGGCTCGGATGACGGATTCCTTGAAGCTGAGCTTCCCCAGGTGACTCTGCACAAATGAAAGAAGAGAATGATGTCATTGGGAATATAGGACCTGGAAAAAGGGGAGAAGAAGGGCTTGAGGCCCAGAAAGGAGGGCCAGGGGAGAGGGGAGGACAGGTGCCGAGGGCGCTTACTCTGCTTCAGAGCTTCGCTGAGGTCTGGTGTCATCCCAGACCGTGGGAAGCAAAGAATACCTCTTCTTCAACCACCGCAAGTCATGAAGAGTAAAATCTTCCATTATGACTGACACGCAGTAGGTGATGGTTACTAAATTATCCTTTATGTTAATGTCATTCATTGAGAGTAGAATAAAGAAGTTTTACCAGGAAAGACAAGTTCTTTCATGCCAACAAAAGGTTTAGGACCATCGTCCACCATGAAACGCCCTGAACGCCCAGTTTTGTTTTCCCAGGCAGTTCACCCATGAGAATTCAGGGTGAATTTAAACGAAGTGTTCCATAGGGCCAGGCCCATGGTGGCCGCTCTGTGAGTGACCGTGGGTTTGATCTGAGTCTGTCAGAGAAAGGCGGCTGGTTGGGGTTGACCCAGGAAGCCTGCTCCTGGCGTGGGCTTCAAGGCTAAGCATATGTGTGTAATCGATCTGTCCTTCAGGATTTAAAACCTTGCCTCTTGAGGACCAAATCACCCTGATCCAGTATTCTTGGATGTGTCTCTCGTCGTTTGCCTTGAGCTGGAGGTCGTACAAACACACGAACAGCCAATTTCTCTACTTCGCACCAGACCTCATCTTTAATGAGTAAGTACCTAATAATTAGCCTTCAGAAGGTAAACTACAGAGCTATTTGGTATGCTTTTCTATGATTTCTAAACAGATGTATGTTTGTGGAAGAATCCACTGCTACTTGCATTTGTAAGAGTTAAAAACTATCATTTGAGAATTTAAAAATTACCTTTTACGAAATTGTCATGCACATGCCTGAGTATATATAAATCCATATGTATAAATCTCACATAATATAGTATGTGGGAATTGTCCCAAAAGAGAGAAGATCCAGTTGGCTCCCAAAACTTGACTGGTGCAAAGCCACGATTAATAGAAAACAGCCTCCTTTGGTATTGACTCCAGTAGAGAAGACGGTCTAGTTCTAGGAAAGGCGGGCGTGCGCAGTGCCAGGCTGTGCGCACGCACACACAGCGGCTCTTCTGTTAGCAGTGTGCAGCTGCTCCGTGTGCTTTCGGACAATCACAGTCACTCCTCCTCGCCGTCCTGGGAGGAGCCGCAATGTTACTCTGTGGCAAGGCGTTTTCGGTATTACGACGCATGTACGAGATTGAAAGAATCGCACTAGGTTTTTCTTTGGCCACTAATTCCTTCCCGTGCGAAGTTTACATTTTAATACTGTTTGTATTCCACATTAGCACATTTCATCCATTTATATCCCGGGGTGCTTCTTTGTGATTGTTGGGTCAAGAAACACAGAAAATGGAAAGGAATGTTTGAATTATGAAGTGAACCACAGCCACATTCTAACAGATGGCTCTCTCTAGAGATAGGAAAACAGGGGTTTTCAGTAGGGAAGGGAGCAGATGAGGAATAGGTTGATGACGAAAGAAACAAAAGCCATGGGAAAGATTAAAAGTGAACACAGAGCACCGGGGTCCTGAAACAGCACTGGCACTCGCCTACCTAGGAGGACTAGCTCACCCAGACGCGGTGTACCCCCACAGCTTTGTTCAGGATGGATCAGGAGCGTCGGTGGTTGGGTCTGAAGGTGGCCCTTCTTTTGGCAATTACAAAAAATAGTCCTCCTCCTGCATGAGTGTTCACCAGCAGCGTGAAGTGAGGCCAAAGAACTGACATGCACATTTTAATGTACCTGTCTTCCTGAATAATCAGTTGATATCATTCAATACTAAGCCTGTTTTAAAATATGGTTTATAAACCGAAAGAAAAACATTAAGGAGAGTCTCCTTCAAAAAGAAGTGAGGGTAGGTAAGAATCTCTGTCAGTGTCGTCCTGTGAATCTCCATTTTATTTTACAGAAGAGTAAAATGATTTATTTAATTTTAGTTAGCACATATATTTTTGTCATAAAGTACACAGAACAAAATGTTCCATCCTGATCAGTTCAGGTGTGCAGAGAGTGGCACTGATCACACCCACATCGCTCTGCAGCCGTCACCTCTGCCCACCCCCCATCCTCGTTCATCATCCCTGACGGAAACCCCGACCCCAGTGAGCAATCATTCCACGTTCCCCTCCTCCCGAACCCTGACACCAGCTAGTGGGCGAATTTGCCTATTCCAGGTGTTGCATCTCAGTGGAATCATACACTAGGTGTCTTTTCCGTGTCTGGCTTCTGTAACTTAGTACGTCCTCAGCATTCATCCTTAATGAAGTGAGTGTCAGACTTCCATTTTCATGGCTGCGTACTGCTCCACTGTTTGTGCAATGGATCCTCATTGCACACAGGTTCTGTATTTGTGAATCCGCCTCTGCCCACACTTAGTTGTAACCCCCAAGTCAAGCCTTGTAGCACTTTTGGGGTTGAGTGTAGGCACGCGCAGAGAGGCGGTGAGTCTGAGTCGCCCAGCGCATGCATTTCAGCTGAGAGTGCCGTCCCATGTCAGCTCCCAGGCTGTAAACAAGTGTCCTCTTCATGGTCTGTTTAGTGCCACAGGTGTGCATTGTTGTGCTTTTTGTTGGTGATTTCACTGTTTAAAGTGACTCCCGAGCACATTGCTGGAGCCTAGCGTCCCTAAGGGCCAGAAGGCTGTGATGTGCCTTAGGGAGAACACACAGGTGCCGGAAATGCTGCTCTCAGGAATGAGGTGTAGTGCTGTTGGCAGTGAGTTCAGTGTGCGTGAATGAACAGTGGATGTTAAGAACGTGTCATTAAGCAGAAATACACACAACAAGATTCCATACAGACAGATCAGTAGATGAAAATGCTATGACCAGTGGTTGTCTTGAGGACCTAGCCCTGTAATGCCCATAGAGGACCAGTTCAGTAGTTGCCAATTCAGTCTTTGCTGCAACTCTCCAGAACATAACCACCTTGTTTATTTTTACCAAAGGGAATTGGCCACACTTTGTTTATTCGTTCAGGTGTTGATAGACATTTGGGTTGTTTCCCCCGTGGCCAGTGTGACCGTTGCTCTCAGCACTGGCGTGGGGGTTCGTTTGAAGCCTGGCTCTCATTTCCTCCGTGTGCGGCCAGGAGTGGATCTGCCGGGTCCTGCGCCGACTCTGCATCTAATGGGCGAGGAGCCGCAGCACTGTCGTGCACAGCAGCCGTGCCTTTTCGCATCCCGGCCTGGTAACCAGTGAGGAGCGCTCCACCTGGACCACACCCCTGCTAATGCTGATCTCTCTTTTCCCAGCAGTTGTACTAATGGGTGAGAAGTGCTGGGGGGAGTTCGAAATATATTTGACATCTAACGTCATGTGAATTTAAGGTGTACGACATGTGGATTTCATCCATTTACCTGTCGTCATAGGATTGCTGTTGTGGCGACAGCACCTCTGTCACATCACGTAATTGTCATTGCTTTTTTGTGGTGAGAACAGTTAAAATCTAGTCTCTTATCAGCAAGTTTGGGGATTCTAATACAATATCGACTACCTTCACCATGCTGTGCGTTAGCTGTCTAGGCCTCGTTCATCTAGTAGGTGCGGCTTTGTCCCTTTAAATGGCAGCTTTCCTATCTCTCCAGCCCGGATCCCTGGCAGTCACTGTTTTACAGCGTTTTTGGCTTTTGTAGAGTCCGCATAGAAGGAAGGGAGATCTCACTATGTTTGCTTCCTCTGTCTGACGGGGACGAAGGGGCATCTCGTGGTGGTGTTGAGTTGCATTTCTCTGATGTTGGCAATCTGTCACATGCTTGTCGACCATTTGTTTGACTTTGGAGAACTGTCCTTTGAAGTCCTTTGCCCACTTTTAATTGGATTGCTTGTTTTTTTCGTTCTCAAGTTATAGGAGTTCTTCATATATTCTGGATATTAAACCCTTATCAGATACATGATGTGTATATTTCTCCCATTCTGTGGGTTGTCTTTCCACTCTCCACTCTTGATAATATCCTTTGATGCAGTTTTAACATTGAAGTTTTTAATTTTAATGAAGCCCATTTTATCTATTTTTTATTTTGTTGCCTACATTTTTGGTGTCATCTATTAATTTTTAATTGTGTGCAAACATCCAAGTGTCCAGGTTCCAAACCAAGGGCAAAATTGTGAAAATCCTTATTAACAAAAGAAACTTAAGAGAAAGCACCTTATATTTGAATTAACGTCATTAGAGAGTTTTGGAAATAAGAATAATGAGCCAAAAAGAAAAAGAAAAGGTCATATAAGCTTTTATATATATTTATTCTAGAAAATATTGATAGTGGAAACAACAAAAATCTCTTTCCAATGTTACAAGTAGTTTAAATGTTATGATATCATATAATATTTGAATGAAAAGTTGTTTTTTAATTCTTAAATTTTTTACCTCAACCCAAACCTAGACTTCTGTAAGTTCTCTCTCAACTAGAAAGAACAGCATGGAGCCTTTTCGGAGGACTGGGCGTGGGGAAGGCTACTCCCGGGAAGCGTTTGGAAATGACAAAAAGCCTCCTGGTCAGATAGAGCGTGGTGCTGTAGCTCCGTTACAGGGCGCTAGCCCAGACCCAGCATTGCTTAGGGAGGCTGCTCAGTGACAGGGGGCGGCCTGCAGCTAACGTCGGAACGCGCACACGTCACTCTGGGAGTGCTGGCTGACGGGCATCAGCGTCCGGGGCAGTGGTTTCAGAACAGTGAAAAAACGCATATAGTCCCTGTCTCATGGAGCATAACCATCTAATGGGGAGAAAGAAATTATTCAAAGAATCCTGAAGTTGTTATTGTGGGAGGTATTGAATGGAGAATTGCTTCGCGAGCAGGCAGTCCCTGAGAGGATTGGTCTAGGCAGCAAAGCCTTCCTTGGTTTGATGCACCTCACATCAACCAGGGGAAGTGTAGGAGGAGGGGAGTTGATGTAGGCTGAGGCGCCAGCGTGTGCAAAGGCCCAGTGGCAGGAAGGGCCTGAATGCAAGACATCGTAATGATGGACAGGGAAAGACATGCCAAGGTGCTGAAAGGCAAGATCAGCAGGAATTGCTGGTGGTCGGATTCTGGTGGAGAGGGGAGGGGAGGAAGAAGGCAATGTCTAGGATGACTTCCAGGCCTCTGCCTGAGGGGTCAGGTAGGAGTCGGTGGGGGCGACTCCCTGGAATAGGGAACAGGGTGAAGGACCAGGGTTCGGGAGGGATGAGCAAGCGAGGCCAGTGTGGGACAGGCGAAGGTTGGATTGTCTTTGAGACATCATTCGAGAGGAAATGTGAGAGAGGCAGTTACTTATGCAGGTCAGAAACACGTCTGGGAGTTCCCAGCGGTCTCCCCTTCTGCTGTGCACCAGCAATATTAGAGGGGAGGAAAGGCGGGCATTCTTTCCAATGTATTATTAACATTGGAGTGAAGATACGAGTTAATACTTCAAATTGGCACACAACTTTTTTCATAAGCTTAAAACTTTTCAACTATGTATTAAATGATTAATTATCCCATTTTTACCTTGAAACAGCTTATCATATATTGCACCAGATCCCTGCTGCAGATACTCACATCTCTTATCAATTCAACACACATATTAAAACTCCCATTTGAGCCTGTAATGAAATTTCTTCAAAATGTTTTTCATTAACTTCTGAAATGAAGGTTCAGTGTTATACTCCCTTTGAAGACGCAGCCAGTACTTTAGAATTAACGTGTACTTAGAAGCAGGTTTATATTGTCTCGAGTTGTAGCCCAGTGAAAAGCGTGTGTTGGGTGACCTTTCACCGCCTTCATAGTTCTGAACCTTTTATTGTTTTGGCTCACTCCCTGATCGTTGGTAAAACAGAGAAGGTAAGTCTTGGTGTCACTTTCTGATCCCTCCTTGTGAGCGCTCTGATGTGTCACCATTGTCAGATCAAGTGCCACCTGCACGATGGCCACACCAGGAGAAAGTGTGAGACACAGTTGTCGGTCACCTCGGGTCACGTTCATGGTGTGCTGACCCTCATGGCAGGTGGGGGCTCACTGTGCTGTCGCGGTCCAGCTGTCCTTCGTAAGGGCTCCCCAGCAGCTCCGCCAACAGGACAGTGCCCTGAAGGTCCCTCTGCAGATAAGGTCCTCCCGCGCCCCTAGGCCTGGCCCTCACACAGGCAGCATGTCCCAAAGGCTGAGTCACCTGCTCAGGCTGGGGTCAGAGCATCCTCCTGGGGCCTGACTCTGGGTGCAGTTAGAAGGTGGCATGCTCCACACTCCCGTCCAGAGGCTGGGCGATTGATATTCCTGAGCCACTAGGGTGACTTCGTGCCTGGACTTCTTCTCCGACAGGGCCAGGGCCAAGGGTCAGGGTCAGGGTCAGTGATGGGTGAGGGACAAGAGCTCTGATGAGAGGGCCCAGGGGGTCAGATGGAGCCTGGGTCAGCTTCCCCTTCACTGGCTTCATTTGTTTTCCTTC
>CM052545.1:15537683-15605544 GCA_028533065.1 Trachops cirrhosus | reverse complement strand
TCTCCCATCACTGAGATTTCCCTTGTTTTGCTTGTTTGTTTTTGACGTCTGGGTTAGTATGAGGAAATAAACTTTGAAAGGATGCAAGTTCTCCTCTGCACCTTATCTCTGTGTCGAACCCTGTGAAAACCCAGGCCCTGTACCAGCAGCCGGAGGGCCCAGGTGTGCAGCAGAAGGGTCTGAGCGTTTTGCTTGTGGGACAGGAGGAGCAGCTCCCTGCAGAGGGGCGTGTGCCAACACATGCACCGTGGTTCCCGCCACTGCCTGCTGCTCTGCACCCGGCCCCCTTCCCCCGGGCCTGGCCCCCGCACACGGCCGAGCTTGCTAGTCCTGAGTAAAGGAAAACAATGTCACAAGTAGAAAGTGGTCCATTCTTGTCTGCAAAGGGCACAAGCATTGAAGAATGGAATTCCCTTTCTTTTACACAGAGGTAGGGTACACAGGACATCTTGTCACCTAAAGGAGGCTACACGGAGGGGACTCTCGGGAAGGGTGCAGTGAGGGCTGAGGAGATTTACAAGCTACAAACTAGAAGTAATCGTTCACTCCAGGTGTGTCAGGGCAGAGGAAAGGTGGGTACAGCCCCTCACAACGAGAGGTATTTTCTGCCTTTTTTAAAGTGTTTTTACTTTTGAAATTACAGTTGACATTCAGTGTTGTAGTTTCGGGTGTACAGCACAGTGGTTAGACATTTATGTAACTTTTGAAGTGACCCCCCAAAGTCCAGCACCCACCGGGCACCATACGGAGTTGTTGCAGGGTTACCGCCGTTATTCCCTGTGCCGCACGTTACATCGCCAGGACTGTTCTGTAATCCCCTTATTTTTAATGGTATTTTTTTCCTTAGTGAACCTAACGTAATGGTAAGAAGTAGAATTGGATGCTTCCAGATATTTCCATCAGAGCAGTTGAGAGGAGGGAAATTCTTAATGCATGGGCAACCCGGCTGTGGGTGCTGCGCCTGGGCCCCCATCACCATCACGGAAGGGTCCCGAAATGAGCATCCGGGGCCAGCCCTGACCGGGAAGGCGAGAGCCCTGGGGAGAGGGGTACTAATTTACACGAGAGCCGTAGGGGGCTCTCTGGCTCCTTTCTTGCCCCGTTTTCTTTGCTGCCTCCCCGGCCCTCGTGTTGGCGCACTCCAGGGAGAAGCAGACCAGGGTACTCCCTCAGTGCGGCTACTCGGCAAACGTCCTGCGAGCAGCTTCAGTGTGCCGCGCGCTGTCCTGGGCCCTGGGAATACAGCAGCGAACGCCCCCCGGAGCCCACGCTCCGGTTGGTGGTGAGTGGGTGGCTGCGGCAGTGCCAAACAGCGCAGCTGACTCTGTGAAGAAATGCCACCTGCTCTGTCCCCAAGGAGCGTGGCTTAGGCAGCACGCCTTCACCCTCTGTGGTGGCTGTACACCACCGTAAGAAAGTGGTATTTAAAACGGTAGGGTGGAGCTGGAATGTATGCTCTCAGAGGACCCGCTGGTGCCCTCGGTGGGCCACGCAGAGGACCGCCTTGTGGTGCTTTAAAGGAGCCACGCTCATTCTGGACTCAGCTCTTTCCACTTGGTGCTTGCCCTGTGCCGGAGGGCGGCTGTTTCTCACCGTCCGTCTTGGCTCCGAGTATTCCTTATTCACACAGCTTCTGCTTGACCACCAGACCTAGAGTAGACCCCTCCGCCCGCTTCCTCCCTGTGGCATCCCATGTCTCTTTTCTCTGTAGTAGGTCTCCCGTCCCCGTCGTGTTGGCACAGGGGGCAGGAACCCTGCCTTTCTGGCTCACCTTTGCTGCATCGCCAACACCCAGAAAGCTATCTGGCAGTAGTAAGGGCTTGATGAACTAATTAATTTTAAAATGCAGTTTTCAGCATTCCTTCCTGCTGCTTCTCTGCATGAACCCGGGGCCGGCCAAATGAACCTTTCTTTTCCCTCAGTCCTGCCTTCTCCCCTTGGTGCTTTTGCTCCTGACATTTTCCGTTCTGTCTCCCAAGCCCAACCCAAGGGTGCCACTTCTCTGATAACATCATTTACTTTGAATGTCAAGAGCGAGTTCTTTCCTCCCAAAACTCTCTTTGTGTCACTTGTTTGGTGCTTTAAGTGTTTTGTATACATTTCACTCCATACAGACTATAAACCCCGAGAGCGCAGAGAGCAGACTTTAAAAAGTTGTCCATAGTATCTAGCAAAATGCTTTCTGCCTCACTGGCGCTCAGCGGCCACTCTTGGACTGTTGGCGAGCGCCTTTCCTAGCACAAGGCTCCTGCTGTGGGTCAGCCCTGCGGTGTTTTTAGGGATCGATCGGCATGTGGGCTTAATGAACGGGATTCGTGTTCTGTGGAGTTTTGTTTTCAAGTTTTACTTCAGCAACACTGCTGTCCGTTAATATTCCTTGCGTTGTCGTGAACTTGAGAAATTTCGTAAGTAGTTGATAGAGCTGGGTGATTGCCAGTAGAGTATGAAATTAAAGCAAACAGACAGGAGAATGCCAATGGAGGGAGCACTTTAAAGTCTATGTAACTACACTGGAATCACATGGACGAGAAATGGTGCAAGAAATGTGTCCAAGCTTTACTCTGGCTAACGAGAGGGAGCTATTTTTCATTTTGAGTAAAAGTCAAAGCCATTTTAAGATCATGCATTATCTTTAAAAGGCCTAGGGTGGCTCATATTAGCTTTTTTTTTTTTTTTTACTTCAGTTAGCGGGCTCAGGGACTGTGGTCTCTTCCGCTAAAAACATTCTCCCCTTCGGTGAAACACAAAATCACCGGAGCGAATTTCCTATGGAAAAACTGATAGAGGAGAATTAGTGTGGGTGCCGTGATTATACTGCAGCACCGAGCAGGTGAGGCATGGCCCCTGGCTTCCTCCCGTGATGCACGACACAGGCCACCAAGGCAGGGACTTGGGGGGCGCCCTCTGGGCTGCAGCAGGAGACCGCTCCTGCCTGTCTTGACATAGAGAGTGCGTTCTGCACCGCTGTCTTTAGAGATACGGCGTGGCCACTGCCTGCCGATCATAGGAAGTTCAGAAGTTCACAGAATTTCAAAGTAGGAGTTGACATAATGCCAGCCGTACTCCGCGCTCTCTTGCTAGTACTTTTCTCCAAGTGGGCGTGGGGGAGCAGCAGCGCCCAGACCACACTGAGTAAGCATGGTGTCTGTGGCGTGCGCGTGTGCATGTGGGTTTCAGTGCCGGCGCCTTATGGGAACAGGTGTCACTGCCGGCGCGGTGGCCTGGTGGCCGTGTGCTTATTTCCCACAGTCATGAATGATGCAGCTGTTCAGAATGTCCTGAACAGAATCTGCTCTGTGACAGATGTTCAGAATCAGTAATAAGAAGGGACACAGGGCCAATTCCTAATAAATTAATTGAGTTAAACATCATAGTTTTGTTTTGTCTTTAAGGCAGATGATGTATCAGCTTTCAGAATGAGTCAGACCTTTCACGCAGAGTTCCGATGTCCAAAGGTGCTTTCCGGGGCCCCCACTGATCAATGAATGGTGTCTGTGGTAATAGTGCCTAGAGGTTCAGCTGCTTCTTCTTCCAAAGCAGGACTCTCAAGGTAGAAGAAGGAATCTGTGGTCTTGAAGAGTGAGCACAGGTGCTTTGCCCCTCCCACACCCCCACCCGGCACCTTCCCACTCTGCTCAAGGCTCACACGGGTGAGCCCCTCTCTGCTGTCGCCGTGGAGGCACGGTGGCCCCCTCATCAGAGTCAGTGTCCTCCTCTGTCACCTGCGCCAGGTGCTGGTTGCTAGAACAGTGTTACTTCTGCATCAGGAAGGGTGCAACTCCGTGAGTGGCAGGTTGATACAGATCTTTCAGTGCGCCACGAAGAAGCGGTTTGCTGTCACCCCAGGCCCGAACCATAGTCTAGCGGCGCTTCTAAATTCAGCAGTTAACGCTGTGCGCATTCTTGAAACTCACTGTTTATCGAGTCGGACTCTTTCCTTTTTATGGCTTCTTTTCTCAAGTGAGGAAACTATGGTTGTTTACTAAAATTAAGCAATGTCTTTAAGTATATATCCCAATTGTCCCTATTTGAAGTCACTAAAGCTTTTCTATCTTCTCCCGAACCGTCTGGGGTGTGCATATCACTAAATTTCCAGAGATTAGTATGAAAGTCTATAGCCTACAAAAATGAGGCCTGAAAGTATTTTAAAAATTTCCATCACTAGAGAATATTGTTCCTCTGTATCCTTCCTGTGTGCAGAGCAATTCTGCAGATAAGTCTTCGCATGGCGAGCACCCCTTCGGTGCTCCGAAGGCTCCAAGGGCACTGTCGGGGTTCAGCCTCAGTTCCCCAGTAAAGAGTGTGGCAGGCTCTGAGACCAGACTCCCTGCCTTCAAATCTAGAATACTATTTTTGGGGAGGTTTGACTTTCTTTTTTTTTCACTTGGAACAAGTCAAGTCACTTTCTCTAGTCAAGACCTACACCTGCTTCTCTGTCGAGGAGGAGCCTGTATGTAAACTTCCTAACCGAAGCCTAGAATCAAAACATGGGGTCCACTAGGTCTTCACACGTCCAACGAATGGCCCGGGCAGCCTCTGTGCCCCGGCCAGAGGGCTGCTGGAGGAAGGCCCTTCCAGCCAGACCGGAGTGCGGCGGTCCTTCCGTGCTTGCCTTTGCCGAAGACCCGCGCTGCCGGCACAGACGGCAGCCGGTGAGCACCCTGCTGTTCCAGTGCTCCGCACCGGGCGCAGCCTCAGATGCTGGGTCCCAGGTCTTAGGGACAGCTGCTTCTCACATGACCCGATCCGTGGCGTCCTGAAGATTTTCTCAGAAACCGCCTTCTTAAATAAATTACGTTGTAACTAGCCCGAGAAACCCACAATTCAGTGACAACTAAGATTAAACCTTTCGTCAAGCCAAAACAGTTCTATAATGCAGTTTATCACAGATACCCCCAATTTAACTTTCTCTGAAATCTGAACTGTCACAGTGACCTCCAGCCACTGACTCCCGCTACCAAACTCACGTGTCCTCGTGCCCAAAAGAAACTGTGCTAACTATATAAGTATTGGAAAGTTGACGCTACAGAGGAATATTTTACCAAAAAAGGAATATTTTACCAAAAACTATATAAAAATTTATGGTAGAAAAAAATTTTTCCTGATTTCTGGGTCCGTCCATGGTGAATTATGGTTGCCATGTAGCCAGGCCCCCTCCGGACATTGAGACGGTCGCGTGTTCCTTTGGTCCGTGTAACCGTTCGTTAAAGCCAGTGGAAACTGTGAGGCCTCAGTCCCAGAGCAGTTCCATGAAAACGTATCCCTTCTGGAACATCCATTAAGGTGACAAACAAAACCCCGAGCTGGCTTTTAACTGTTACTGGGCTCGACCATGTAAAACCAGTAGAGAATGGATGACTGTCACGGAGACGGGGGACACCGCCCTCTGGCACACTAGTCCAGTGCAGCAGTGGCCACAACACGTTATCCAGGGACCCGTGGACCCGAGTGGCTGAGTCCCATCCTGGCTGTACATAAATGACACTATAAAAATGAACAGGCATCAGAGCCACAGCTAGGAAAAGGGTCCTTCCACAGAGTTATCTTATTTGTCCGTTAAGGAAAAATCTAGTAAGACTATGAAAAATAATGAAACACAGTAAACCAGAATAATTTGAAGGCTGAAACTGAGGTCATTTTTATTCTAATGAAGGTTAGGGGGAGGACTGTTTCTGCACGCTGGTTTTTTTAGGAGAATAACAAGCCTGAGACAGGGACCATCTGTGACACTGACCACACAACATGACCACGTGGTCGGCAGTGTCAGACGTAAGGCAGGTCTGGTCTTTCAGAGCTGCTGTGATGATGTGTGAGCACCAAACTACTCAAGCTGTTTAACTCTCAGTGACACACACACACACACACAACACACACGCATGCATATACGTAGGGACAGTTTATAAGTGTAACAGCACATTAGTAAACATGCTTATTAAGAAGCCTCTTACTGGGATTCCAGGGATTTCAAAAGTTCAGCCCTAAGCGAGCATTGCTGTGTGTTCTTTATATCCGTACTTAAAGAGCAACTCATAGTCTGTGGAATCATTGGACTCACCTTTTCTCAGTAGCGGCCAGGTATTTACGGAGTATTCACATCACTTTGGACCTACGCACCGTAAAAAATCAATCATAGAAAGGTGTGCCCTGTTATCTGGAGGGACACAGGCCCTTTGAAGGGATGACAGTCACCTGTTATTTGATGCAGGGGCTAAAGTGAAACCCTTCAAAAGTTTGTTTTTGTAGTTCCTTGCTGAAATAAGTGATGTCTTACCCACCTAAGTAAAAGGTGTTTAGGTGAGAAGGTGCGGTTTAGTAAAATACTGCTCAAGGGTCTCCGTTAGTTAAAAAATGTCATTGCACCTTTCTTGGGCTCCTGGAGGCGGGAGACTTGGGACCCTCTGTGCTTCGGTATCGTTTATAAAACCAGCCAGTGTGAAAGGATTGCACTTGCGAAATTCGGATTCTCTAAAAGAGAGACTGATGAAAGTCGTTCCGTTTTCCCGTCCCTCTCAGGGTACCAAAAGTACAACAGGCAGCCCTTTGGGGAACAGTTTTCTAAGTGTTTGAAATTATGATTTATTAAAGGATTTTTTTACTCTTCCTGCTTTCAAAAAGCATTTAGCACAGCTTGCCATAAAAGCATCGATACAGCAAGACTAAATATCCATCGAGATACAAAAAGGCAAAAACGGCGGTTTGTAAAAATAGAGGATAAAAGATGTATTTTATATACTATCGAAAAAGAAGAATGAATGAAAAGCCTGAATCATAAGGGAGGTTACATAATTAAACACAAACCTCAGTTTCTTAACCTCAATTAAACAAGGTATGGTAGGTAGGACTATGGGTTGCAGAAATTCTTTTTTTAATTAAAACCATTTTTATTGTGATAAAATATCAATAACATAAAATTCACCATCTTAACCACTGTAACTACACAGTGCTATAATGGTGAGTGCTTTCACATTGGTCTGTAAACAAGCCCCCTTTACCCCTCCCCCCAGCCTCCAGCGACCCCCTTCCACTCTGTTTCTAGGAATGTGACCACTCTAGGCACCTCCTACGATGCAGCATTGTCTTTTTGCAACTGTCTTACTTACGTCTTACTTACTTAGCGAGTGTCACTAAGGTTTGCCTGTGTTGTGACGTGACAGGATAGCTGCTAAATAAGACCCCATTGTAGGCTTATGCTCGTTTTATTTATCCGTGTATTTGCTGATGGGCCTTGGGCTGCTTTTCCCTTCTGGACATCCTGAGTCGAGTGTGCAGATGTCGGAGGGACCATGGTTTCGGTTCTTAGAGATTCTTGAAGTAGAGTCCGCTGTCGTTCTCCCTGTGGGTGGGCCACAGCGTGAGGAGGAGCCCCTCCTGCAGGCAGTCGGGCCCGCCTGGAGTGCTTCCTTCGTGGGCTCACCAGATATCTGTCTGTCAGTGTCTACTTCTCAGATTCCTGCTCTGTCAGAGGAGAGCATGAGTATGATTCCAGGATTGCATGTCGTTTGGGCAATAATGTCCCAAACCAGCTGCCTCCAGATGGACCTCCAAATAACCAGAGGACTAAGCTTTGCTGATGTACTTTCTGGCAGGTCTCGGGGAGCTGGTGCTAAATAAGCTGACAAGGTGTCCTTCAGACAGCTGTCGGCCAGTAGGTTCAGTAGACGAGTCTCAGGATGTGACACAGGCCGGCGCTGGCAGCACAGGGTGATGGCAAGAGGGCGCGGGTCCCGGGTGTAAAGGTCGTTCTGCTTGTTTGGCTACTAAGCTAAAAGCGAACAACCTGCCAACAGTCATCTAAAACGTGACTGTCCTTCCCACTCTCATTTTATTGGGGCCTGTCCCCTAATTTCCTGTTTCATCGTGTGAATAAACTCCATTTCCAACTGTACATTGTCTCAAAAGCCAGGGAAAAATATTTTCTAAGTCTTCAATTATTCACTTTTGTCCCAAGTGAATGAGGTTTGGATACATTAGATTATTTTAACTAATTATTTTAAAACTATTTTCAAATGATCATATGATTGTAGTCTAGTGTAATGGATGTTCTAAGAGAGGACCAGATGAAGTTATAGCTATGCATGAAACTGGTTTCCTAGCTAGAGGAAATGACAAGTTTGCAAAACTACTGAAATTTTTTTTTCTGAAGGGTTTCTTTAAAAAATATTTTAGAACTATTTTCTCATAGATTTTAACCAAGGTCTTTGGAATTGGACTGGGTCTCTCTGCCCATTTTGGTTATTAGATCTATTTACTCATCCAAAAGTAAGCTTTACTCTGTTCTGCAAAGAAGATGGTGTTTGGGAATGACGGACGTGTGCCCACGGCTCACAAGGAGAGACAGTCACTCAGGACTGCGGTGCTCGTCCACGCGGGGCGGTCCCTAACTCAGCAATCCCCGGCCGCCCTTCTGCTAGTCCACTGTCCGGGGGTGACTTTCCCGTTTACTTTGTCTTTTAGAAGCATCGTACAACATTCATCTCTTTCCCAAAGTAGTCCATAGTTTTTACGTTATTCCCCTCCAAATGCAGTAAGATTATTAAATAAATAAAAGCACGTAGCACAAAGATTCCTGTGAAGCAATATTGCAAAATTAGTATCATGCCAAAAAAGATTGTCCTCGTCTCAACTTCTTTGGATGTACATTTCTGTGCATTTAATCTAATTGTGCAAAAATGATGCGATGCACAATGTGTTTTTAAGACAGCCTATTTTCAAGCTATATTGAGTACACAGTACTCTTCATTTAGAGAACTCAATTTTATGCAGTACAAACAGCAATGAAATTTGAAAACACAAAATCTTACCACATAATGGTCACCAAAGGATAAACAATGGAGTAAATAGAATAACAAAACATTTGAGGTTCCAAATGACACTTTATAGTTGTAAAGAGATACTGTGGAGAAAAGAACTAAAAACTGTTTGGCTGGTAGCTTGGAGAGAGGAAAAGGCATAAGTTGTTTGTTTTACTTTTCTAAATCCTTTAATTATTGTTGGCATACAATGTTAGTTTCAGGTATACAACATAGTGATTCAACATTTGTGTACCTTATGAAGTGGCCACCGTAATAAGCGTAGCAGCCATCTGTCACCGTGCATGGTCATTATGACGTCATTGACCGTATTCCCTGTGCTCTTCATTACTTCCCCATGACTAGTTGTATAACTGGAAGTTTGTGCTTCGTAACCCCCTCCCCCTTCTCTTCCTGTTTCCTCACCCTCTCCTGCTCTGGCAGCCCCTACTTGGTTCTTTCTTGCATGATTTCACTTATATGTGGACTCTAAAAATAAAACAAACCAAATGAAACAGAAACAATCACACAGATACATGCATGAGTTTCGGAGGAAATAAGCCTGGGTTTGGGTCCTGGCTGCACCATGGACCTAGCTTTCCTGGTCACGAACGTGAGGATAACTCTTCACGAGGCATCGTGAGCATTGGCAGGAAGGACCTGAGCTCCAGAGCCTGGTAGGCACTCCCTGCGACATAGCTCTGAAGACCACGGAGGTCACCCAGGTGCCACCTCAAGACTTAGAGATGCTGTCCAGAGTGAAGTGGCAAAAAAAGCCTTCCCCAGGGGTGTCGCCACCCATTAACACTGTCACCTGCTCTCAGGTGGTGTCTGAGGTCTCTTTAAGTAGCTTTCATCTGCGTGGATGCTTCGTTCACACATCTGAAAGGAGAACACTTGGGCACAGAGGCGCTTAGCTCTCGTGTCCTGCCCCAGGCAGGTCCCTCCCCCCTCCCTGAACGTCCGTGTGCTCTCTGGTGGTCCCCTTGTTTTCCCATCCTGCACATGCAAACAGTAGTAGGAACACAATAGTATTTTCTTGAAAAGTCACTTTAAAAATTTGATTATTTCTTAGTTTGTTTTAACCAAAATGATCATTGGTCTTCCAAGAAGCATTTTATTCCTTCCATTATATTTTAAAAAATAGCTAACATATGTACAGTACTTTCTAATTTAAGAGCCTCTATACAGTTGGTTCCTACATCCCTGCAAGGTTGGAATTATTCTTAATGTCCCTGTTTCACACATGACAAGCCAGGGTCTCCGGAGCAACACAACCACAGGCTCACAAAGCCGGCACATGGAAGGGCCGATGGGCCGCGCATCTCTAGGGTCCACGGCGGTGAAGCCGAGGGCGCCTCTTCCACCTCACGGCGCCCGAGGCCTGTTGTGTTGTATCCACGGGCATCCTGATGACCCATCTGCCTCACCACACTTTACACCATCTGAACCTCTTCCTTTTCGGAGAAACTTTTTGAGACCTTTACAAGTGCTACCTCCATTTCATTAGCCATTTATTTAATCTTCCTGTAAATGTTCAGTATTATCTTTCTCTAATCATGATCACCATAGGCAAATCTGTGTCTTCAGTTCCTTTAGTTCTCTTCACTTGTTCTCTCTCCTTTTTTCTTTTCTCTCTCATTCATTCACGCAGTCTTCATTGAACAAGGATTGGCACATGGCGCTTGTCTGTCATATTCCGTTGGACAGTCAGAAAGATGAGTCAGGCACGGAGCCTGCCTTTAAGATGCTTGTAGTTAGCGATCAGAATGCTGGAACTGAACTGAGCCCTTTTTTCCCCTCTAAACACATAGAGATTCTGCATTTAAAAAAAAAGTACATACATAGCCAAGCTCAAAAGAAACACAGTGCAAAAACAGGGAGCTCGCAGCCAGAGTGGCTTCACTTGGAGCTGAAGCTGCAGTTGGCCCGCAAACTGTTGACGGTGGCAAGCGCCATCGGGCTGGTACGACAACCCCGACAGGAACAGCAGACAAGAGCTGAAGCTCCAGCGAGGCTGCGCCTGAAATAGAGTCCCCTGCATGGAGCCAGGGCCTGTAAAGATTTCTCTGTCTACTGACAAGGAAAGCGAAACTCAACAAGCCAGCCCGCCAGCCCAGGGACGTGGCAAGGAAGCTGAAAGAGATAAGAAGCACAAGCCCGCGCCACATCTAGCGTGGAGTCTAAATGTAAACACCACAAGTCTCGAAAAAAGCATCAAGCTGAGAAATTAGCATGAGAGCTGATCCACAACAAGTGAAGTGCATGTCCCCCGACAGTTACGAGCGTTGAAGCTTCCTCCAGAGCCCCTTCCATGAGACAGGGTCCCTGGGAATCCTCCAGAAGACAAACACGTGCCAAAGCAATGCATGTAAAAGAAATATGTTAGAAGTATTTAGAAAAAAATAAAGATATAATTTAGAGAAAGGAGATACAATAACCCTAAAGTAAGAAGTATCTTGTGCAGAATAACAAATGTTTGAGAAAGGAATACAGCTTACAGAAGCACCTAGACATAAAAAATGTTACCATTACGATTAAAACACTGTAGACATTAAGTAGATTGGACAGAGAAAAGAAACAAGAAAATAGACCTAAGAAACTCACCTAGAATGCGGCACCACATGGTTTAAAAAACCATAATCTGAAAGGGAGGTTGACGTGGAGGACGAAATGGGAGGGTCCACCACACTGCCAGCAGGAGTTCAACAAGGAGAAGTAGCACAAATGGGCGGGGGATTGTGAGAGAAACAAGGGCTACGAACATCTCAGGACTGAGGAAACACCCACATCCTCAAATCAAATGACACTGAGTCCCGAGCAGGAGTGAGAGCCAGGCTTCTCCCAGGCACTTCCCACCGACACTGAGCACATCACATTAACAGAGGGAACTTCCGTAAGCTGCCAAAGAGGGATGCAGGTTACCTGTAAAACAATGATGATTAGAGTAATAAGAAGGAAGGAAGGTAGAAAGAAGGAGGGGACAGAGTTAAAATGGTAGGAGAAATTTTCTAAATATATCAGTTATGATCAATGAAAGCAGTAAAACTGAACTGTTAAAATATAAATACCTTCAGACTTTTTCAACGTAGCTTTTTGCTGTCTGTAAGACACATGAAATATAATTTTGTGGGACATTTAGATACAAGGGTCTTTAAGAAAGGGTGCACCAGGCAAATTCTAAAGAGAGGGCAAAAGAGACAGGAAGGAAAAAGAGAGGGGATACTGAAGGAATAATATGAATAGCAGTCAAAACTTTAAGGTGAAAGTATTAATGATAAAGATGATAATCGTGCTAGAAAGAAAACTTGCAATAAAAAAGATAAAGATATGAAGAGACAAATTACCAAAGAAAAAAACCCAAATGGTCAGAAAATATTTGGAAAAAATGTTCAGCCTACTGGGGACCATGGAAATGCAGGTAGAATCAACAGCGGGGCTACCCTTTCAACCCCCACGGATGGCCAAAGACTTACACTGGATAACGACAAGTGTTGGTGCGGCTGTGGGGTGAAAGGACGTTCTAGTCTCCTACTGGTTGGAAGGGAAGCCGCAGATGGGGGCAGATCTAAGACTCGGCAATTCCTCCCGCTCTGTGTCCTGGAGAAGTGCTCAGGGATGCCCCTGAGCATCACTGGCAGTATCAGCAAGGAGGAGGCAACCCAAGTGCCCACAGTAGTGGAGCGGATCAGTGAACTGCGATGAGATCACAAGTGCAAGTTGTAGCAGTGAATGTGAATTAACTTAGTTACCTGTGTTAAAGTGGATACATCTCCGAATGACAACATTGAATAACAGTAAGTTGCAGACGGATGTGCATATGGATCTAAGTTCAGCTTTACGTAAAAGAGCAGTACCGTGTGCTGTGTTTATAGATACACACATGTGCACTAAAATGCACACATCGGAGGGGACGTGATCACCACCCGGAGTGAGGGGCCTGCCTCCTCTCATCTGGCACCTTTTCTACATTGTCAGGTCGTCCCCCTTCCGAGAGTAGCTTATTTAGAGCATCAGGTAGTTGGTGTAAAAAGGAAAAATTGGAGAAGATGGGAGGAGGGCCCTGGTCTTTGACGAGCTCGGTTGCTTGCAGAGGATGAAGCTGAGGGTCCAGGAAGAGCATGCCTGTCGGACGGCTCGAGTGAGGACAATGAATGGGATTGGGGAGGAGGACACCGCAGGCCTGGACTCTGTCATGTTTAGCTTGTAATGATCTGAAGCAAATAGAGCAAATGTAGTAGCACTTGTTTACATTGTTAATTCTGGATTGTAGATGCATAGGCTCCTGCTGTTAACTCTCTCTGTGTGTTTGTGTGTGTTTAAAATATTCCCTTAATTGAAAATAGCTTCCCGCTTAATAAGGGAGAAGAAAGACATAACAATAATAATGCAGAGCAAAATGTTCTGTGGGGGTTCTTTACAAAAGGCTTTCAGAATTGAGATGAGAGACATTTCTGCCCGTCGAACCCAGGAGTGCCCCCTGGAAGAGGCATCACAGGGTTGCTTTCCTGCAGATGCTCACCTGCTTTCAGGCACTCGACGTCTGCCATCTTGACCTTTTCTTCCGTTTCTTTGGCCTTTGACAAGTCCTTTCCCATTCTTCACCAGCAGTTTCTTTTTCACGAATTACATTCTGGTCAGTGCAAAGCAGTAGTTACCCAGGGCCTCCCCAGAGATTTATTACTGTGAGGAAATGCATCTGAAAAACTTAAGTGATGCCTTACTTCTCACGGAAAGAGGTGGTGACGACTTCCATCCTAATCTACTGAGGGTTTTTACGGAAACATTTGGATCTAGTGGAGGAAGAGGGTTGGTTGGTTGTTTGAAGGAGTGGAAATGTGTGGCCCACTCCTGAATCGCTTTCTCCCTTCACCAGAGATCCCATTCCAGGTTCTCACCTTCCCACATTTTGTCTTGTTTCCCCTTTTAAATGTGCTTCTGCAAACAGTCAACAGACATATTTCGCAGCCTCTGTCGGGGGTCCCTGTGGAAACAAGACCGGGTCACTAGCCTGTGCTCATAGCGCCCGGCACAGCCCCTCCGGACAGCGAGCGCATGGGGTCTGGCTGACGAGGAGCAAGGCCCCCCTGCCCCCCACATCCCGGCGGCTTCTCTGCCCTCCGGGAGACCTCACGGCCCTAACACATTCTTACAGGGTGCGGGTAGATGGCACCGCAGCGTCGGTCCAGAGCAGCTCACCAGTCACTGGGAGAGGCACCCGCTCTGTCTTTAAATTACACATCTACCCCACGTTGACGCCGAAAGAAACACTGCGACTCAGATCTCTTTGGGGGCTGCCGTGGCCTGCCAGTCTGGGTTTGGCCACGAACCTTGCTTTCTCAGACGGTCTTCTCCTTTGCCTTCGCAGAGAGAGGATGCACCAGTCCGCCATGTATGAGCTCTGCCAGGCGATGCACCAGATCAGCCTCCAGTTCGTCCGACTGCAGCTCACCTTCGAGGAGTACTCCATCATGAAGGTCCTGCTGCTGCTCAGCACGAGTAAGCCGATGCCCCCCCCTCCTGGCACCTTGTCTGCTACATTGTCAGGTCACCCCCCTTCTGAGAGGAATCTGCTTAGGGTATCAGGTAGCCGGTGTAAAAAGGAAAAATCGGAGGAGGTGGGAGGAGGGCCCTGTCTCTGATGAGCTCGGTTGCTTGCGGAGGAGGAAGCTTGGGGTCCGTGGAGGAGCATGTCCCTCCTCCTTCATTTGTCCGACCACTAAATATTCAGATATTCATTAGGTGTCTGTTGTGGGCGTGGTAGGGTCAGGCAGTGCAGGAGCTGCAGGGCAAATGAGGCACGAGGTATTCAGTGGAGACGTAACTGGAACGCATTGCAGAAAGGGGTCTTCTGTGATAGTGTCGTTCGGCTCAAAGAAGGGAAGAGCCGGTCAGCTCTGGGGCTCAGGGAGGGACTCAGGAATGGGGGGAGCTCAGGTTACGGAGTGGGTACAAGGTGTGAGACGCATTCTGCAAACCACGTGAGGGAGTGTGGGGATGCGGGAGAGTGGAGCCAGGCCCCCGCACTCTGTTCTGGGGAGTCGTTTTGCCTGTTAATTTTTACATTTTTATTACATTTAAGTATTTAGTTTCTCAGGGTGCATCCAGCTGTACAGGGTGGGAGGAGTGGGGAATAAGGGTGGGCTGTAGCTGGGACCCGGATAGTCAACACTACCTTTGCCAGGTGGGCTGAGGAGTACAGCACTGGAGGCTGTGAGCAGTGGGGAGACGTGACCAGCTGTATTTTGTGACTTTAGGACAGTGTACCTGGCATTTGACCGGATTAAAGAGCACACGAGGTGGTGGCAGGAGTGGGTGGCGGGGGGCGGTGGCAAAGACAGAGGCGTCCTGACTGGAAGCAGAGAGACCCGTGGGGCTGACGGCGTCACGGCCCGGATGATGGTGGTTGGCTGTAGGAGGCACAGGAGCAAACACACTCGAGAGAGACTGCAGAGCCGGCGTGGCAGCTGACCGGAAGCAGTGGCGAAAGCAGCCTGGGTCAGAAGTGACACAGGTTTTGAGCACAGAGAAGAGGCTCGGATGGTAGTGATGCCATTGAGAGAAACGTGTTGATGTCAGGACTTGGAGCGGACTTTATGGAGTGAAAAAATGAGTTTTATTTTGGATAGGTTCATTTTTAGATGTATCCTAATAGAGAGGGCAAGAGATGGAGACAGTTTGGGACTGGAATTCAGAAGACAGGTTTGGGTATTGAGATGTCAACTCAAAAGGTTCCTTGTAGAACACGTAGTCCAGACCCAGCTGGTGACGGGGGTTGCTGTGCCACAGGAAGACGAGAACAGGTCCCGCTGACTACAGGAAAGGGGGCGGCAGGGGCTGACGGGACAGAGACACAGACGTCAGAGGGGGAGGGTGGACGGTGTGGAAGCCACACACACACATCAAATGGTAGAAAATTTAAATGCAGTATTTTTTCTAAAAATTTATGTGGTATTAATTCTGTATTAATTTTGACTACTCAATCTTAATTGCTATCTTACTATTTTATATACGGGAGTGGACAAAAGTAGGTTTACAGTTGTGAGTAGACAAAACAGTTTATTCTTGTATTCTGTATTCATTGGTATTTTTCCATACATATAACCATAAACCTACTTTTGCCCATCCCTGTACATTGAATCCACCAGCCAGTAATAAATTCTGATAGTTTTGAAGTTGTCTGGGTAATGTATTAGCTTCCAAAGAGCTCAGCACTTTCAATTCTGATTTTTATAGATGCAAGGAAAGCAAAATAAAAAGGTAGGAAAACGTAAGAATTGTAGGAGTCATAGAAACTGCAGGCTTTCGTACGCTTATTTTGCAAATCTTCGGGAGAATGCCTGAACATCCTTCCTCTCAGGACGTGAAGTGGCCCGTCTGGTGTCCAGCGTGCCCGATCATTAGCAGTGACGTCAGAGCTCTGTGTCCTTCCGCTCACTGGGGAAGGCAGATGAGCCCCTGCCCCATCGTGTCTTCGCCCCTGCAGCCCATAGATTTAGGGTCATTTCCACCAGCCCTGCTACACCTCCTAACCAGTCAGTGACTCCAGAAAACCTGGGCAGACCTCCCAGATGCGGGGTTTTGCTGAAGTTGTCTTTATCTGGGTTTGTTTCAGCTTCTAAAATAGGTAGCTGGGAAACCAGTACAATGTATTTCAGTCACAGCAGTGACTGAATATAAGTAAAATTTGACACGGGTTCACACTTTGACAACTTCTGAGAACACAGCTATCAGAAACAGGAAGGCCTTTGGTTAATCTTAGTATATGTGCCAAGTACTATGGAAATACAGTCGTGAGATGTATTCACTTATTCCAATTTTAGGTAAATTTTTTAAGATACAGGTTGACACCCATAAACATCTAGATTGAAAACAAAAGGTTTACTCCATCAAATGTTAGAAGTTCAAAAAAAGTTACCATGGGTGGGAAGTGTGGGCTGCTATTTGCAAACTTTCCATTTCTTAGATAAAGTTTTACATTAACACTAAAATTTTGGTAGAAAACATCTATAGCTTTCATGTTAACATCCTGGTTATTACCATCTTTCTTTAATTTATTTTGTATCTTCAAAACAAGGCTTTAATTTTAAAGAAAGAAAAATATATCAGTTATATAATAGATGGTATTTAACTCTTAATATGAATGTTATTTATTCGAAACCACAACTAATATCATGGAAGCCTCAGGAATGTGCACAGTTGCTATTAGGGATTTCTTTGCCGCACAAAAATAGACTTCGACAAACCACAAATCAAAAGCCTCAACAATTAAACTAAAAGAGAACATTATTAGCATAATATGTGAGGTTAATTTTGCAGGACGATCCATATCTTTATCCGGGACCGCAGGGTTTACTTGCAGACGTGGCACTCCTGGCTTCCAGGGTTGCACGTAACATTCAGAAACACACTTAGCCACTCGACAGTGCAGACGGCCCCAGCCATTAGTCTCCGTGCCAGTGACGATAAGTTGACAGACATGCCGTGTAATTCGGTGACGGCGCACGCAGGTCCCAACTCAGAATGTTAGTGTCACAGAATGGACTTACGGCAGGTCTTCTTCCCAACCTAAAGTTCGCAGGGATTTTATTTTTGAAAGTTAAAGCCTAAGCATAACAATGTATCGGCAATAGTGGGGAAAGAAACAGACATGCAAGTAGATTTTCAAAGGAAGCGTCTTGAGCCCGCACTGGGCCCTGCGCCTCCTTCCAGGACACAGGTGCAGCCTTTCTTCGCACGGCGCTGGCCCGTGCGCCCCGGGACGGGTCTCTCAGCAGGTCCCAGAAGCACGTCGTATGCTGCCAAGTCCTGAGTCCCAAGGGATGTTAGGATTCTTTCCAAGGGAGATTTTGTGTGTGTGTGTATAAATACAAAAGCTGGCCACTACATAAAAGGAAATACAATCCTTCACTTTCCACCTTATCAAAGATAAAGGTGAACGTGGTTTATTCTCTTTGGAAGTGTGAGACTTCCCCTCGCCTGCAGAGCCACACTGTGTTACCACGCACACCGCAGGACTGCACACACCCCCACCACCCGGACTGTCTGTGAAGTCACATGACAGCGCCTCAACTGTCATGTGATCTGGGGCGAAGAGAATGGAAAGTGCTTGTTTGCGTGCATATTCTCCCTTTGGTAGATGGCCAGTCTCTCCCCAAGTGTCTTTGATATTTGAACTTGAACATGAAGACATTGCTTTCTAATTCTAGCTGCAGCTTGGATTGTCTGTGGCTCTTGCAGTTGTCCTGGAAAATCAAAGTCTGTTTTCCTACCTCTGAGGTGTTGGCAAGTCAGAATTCATAAAACACTTCGATGACAGGCCATGAGGCCATGAAGCATTGTGGTCGAGAGGCAGGCTTTGGACACAGAACAGTCTAGCTTCATGTCCCTTCTCTGCCAGTTACTGGGCTCTTGGATAAGCGTTTAAAGCTCCAGTCCTCAGTTTCCTCATCTGCAAAATAAGAATAATATAATGGTTATATCATAAGACTGATGTCAAGATTAAGTGAGCTGATATATGCAAAATATATAACACACACCTGATAAAGAGCACTTATTATTGTTCTTTTGTATATGTATGTGTACAAGAGTTTTCCAGTAGATAACTAACTGCCACATTTACCGATAAATGTAATTAATTGAGATTCTTTATCAACCTAAAAGTGGGAAAAAGCCATTTAACTAAGATGCGGAAGCTGATTTCCATCCTGGGAATTTACATGTCTGTTATCCTTAAAACACAGTTCCAAAGGATGGCCTCAGAGGCCAAACTGCATTTGAAGAAATGAGGACAAACTACATCAAAGAGCTGAGGAAGATGGTAACTAAGTGTCCCAACAATTCTGGGCAGAGTTGGCAGAGGTTCTACCAACTGACCAAGCTCCTGGACGCCATGCATGATGTAAGTACTGCCCCCCAATGCTCTTACATGCAGGACCAGAAACCACACACACTGTGCTCTCCGAGTGACACTGGAGGGCTGGGAGAGTTCTCGGGCCTTTGGGAAGAGTAGAGGTAAGTTGTCCCATGGGAGACAGCAAGAGGTGAGAACTGGTTAGGGAGGACGTTTCCCTTCAGCTGACGTTCGTAACAAACTGCATTGCAAGACACGGGTGGGATTCTTTCCCCCTTCTGAGCAGGACCGAGAAATGTGCGCCGCAGTGGCAAAACCCGAGTCCTGGCCCGGGGTCAGATCAAGTTTCCCATTTCTGCTTGCAGTTGAGGAAATGTTTGGTGAGTGAAAATGTTTGCTTTCACATTGCATAAACAGTGACCATCTTCTACAGCTGTTACTGTAATAACCCAATCTTCCAAAAACATTATTCGTGGGCCCGGGCCAGCTTGGACCATCCCAGCCTCTGCCAAATGTTGAACCCTAGACTCACTAATCTTCGTCGGGGTCACCTTCCTTCGTCTCACTGTAAATACAGCAAATTCTGAGCTGGTTTCTCCTCATGTTACCGATTGTCGATGTGGCTGAGGTGTTGGCTAAAGGCTTCTACAAAATATTGATGTTGATCCCTTGCTGCATGTCATTGAAAATATGCTTCTCATGTCACTTTGTGTTTTCTCCAGTGTGGCACTCACACAAAAAAAGTTCTATGTAGTCATGCTAATTTAGTTTTTCGTGCTTGTGAGGGTTTCATACTTTTCTTTGGAAAATTTATCACCCAAGCCCAACCCATAGATTTGCATAAGAAATTCATCTCCAAATGTTTCTCTGTTGATAAGGAAAATGGTGCAGGCCCGATGCCCACTACTGTAATAGTAATTAACCCTGTTGAACTAATGGCTCGTCCCTTAGAAAGCGGGTTATGCCAGTGGAGTGCTAACTCTCTCTGTAGGATCTTTGATGAGAGTGTCTGTCACATTGCAGTCATCCACACTGACGACCCCTTGCCTGTTGGGTTGACCTTTGCTTTCTCTGAACTTGTCATATGGTATGAGTCAAGTTCCCAGAAGGTAAACTCAGCGATGGATAGTCTTGTTAATTACCAGCAGCCTAACGAGTACGGTTTAAAGGCCAGTGTCAGGAATCAGAGATGATGGCAGACAAGGCTTTGGGGAGCACAGCGAAGGAGGGAGTCCTGAACTCACACAAGAGGAACGAAAAGGAAACGAGCCCAGAATGTAGATCACCGCCATGAGAACAGGGGCACTGCTACTCCCTTCTGCTGGTTGCGTCGGAAGTCCTTCTGAGTGGAGCTCAGAATGGGGCTTCGTGGCTCTCTCTCCCTGAGTTCTCGTTTGTTCAAATGGATGGGCAGGCACAAGTGCAACAGCTAAGTGAGGGTGCAGTTATCACAGCATGTGTTAATAGATCGTGCGTTTTGAAGCAATTGGCATGGAATGAGACAACAGAAAAAGCTGTTAAAACTATCTTTTCCACAGCCTTTCAGAATCTGTGTGCCTTCAGCAGAGTGGCACAGGGGAAACACGTAGGGGCCGCCACAATGGTCCACATGCCCACCCACCCTCTGCAGCTGCTTTTGCGAGCCCCATGGTGCTGGGCGCCAGGCAGGAGCTCAGTGAGCAATTGCCAGGTGGCTGCATCCTGGCGATGACTCTGCAGCACCTCCCAGGGCAAACCATTGTCCTTTCAGTGTTTTTTAATCAAGGTCTGATTGAACAGTGTCGATTGGACACTGAATGTATTCACAGTATCCATCTGAGAGGCTTGACACATGTACACCCACAGAGCTGCCATCACAAGACACACGACACATCTGCCACCCCAAACCTTTCCTGGTGCCCGTTTTTAACTTTTCTTCCTACCTTCGCCTCCCTAGCTGCTTTCTAGATTGCTTTCTGGCTATGTAGCTCAGATTGTATATTCTAGAGCTGTGTATATTCTAGACTTTATGTAATCTATTACTGTATATATTCTAAACTTCAATATACAGGGATCATGCAGTATGTGGTCTTTTCTGTCTGGCTTCCTTCACTTAGCATAATTATTCTGAGACTCCTGCATTCCACTGCGCGCTTCAGTACTTAGATCTCCTCACTGCTGAGCAGCACTCGTGCTACCGCTTCCCCACATTCTGGAAGTCAGTCACGAATGACCGGGCACGTGGGCTGTTTCCAGACTGGGAACATTCGCAGGTGAAGCCGCCCTGGACGTCCGTGTGTGGTCCTGGAACGGGCATTGCTCTCTTTTTCCTGGGTGAGGAGCTAGTTGTGGAATGTCTGAGTCATCCCGCCGATGCATTTCGTTTTTCGTGAGACCTCCAGCTTCTCCCCCAAAGCGGTTGCACACCGGCACACTCCCTCCACAGTCCGTTCACATCGCTCCACACCCTTGCTGACACTCGGAACGCTTAGTCCTCCTAGCCGTAGTACTGAAATAGCTGTGTGGCGGCGCCTCACGGTGGTCTAATTTGCATTTCCCTAATGATTGATGATCTGATCTCCTGCTCATTTACCATCGTTATGTCTTCTTTAGTGTAGTGTCTGTTCAGCTCCTTGGCTCATTTTTTTAAAAAATTGAATTGCTTGTTTTTAATTGGAGTGTTTGAGTTTTGAGAGTTCTTTGTACATTCTAGATGCAATTCTTTTATAAGATAAATGATTTGCAAGTATTTTCTCCCAGTATGTGGATTATCATCCCGTTCTCTGAGCAGTATCTTCTGAAGAGCAGTTTTCCATTTCAGTAAAGCCCAACTGATTCTTTCTTTTCATGAGTCATGTTCCTGGTGTCTGAGCTGACGCCACAGAGCTTTTCTCCCAGATTTCCTTCTAGATGTTACTGTCCTTCGTTGACTCAAATGTAGTCTTGAAAACCATTTTTTCATGTATTTTTTTCTGAGCAATTCGGGTTGTTTCTGGGGGCAGGGTAAATCCAGTCCCTCCTACTTCATTTTGACTGGAAGGAGAATATTCTTTTGGGAATCACTTTTTATCATTTTAATTCTAAAGCCTTTATTTTAAATGATAAAAAACGTTTGCTCTTAGAACGAACCTAACAGAAGCATCTTTAAAGATCTATTTATATTCCTGTTCCAGACAGAACATTGAAAAATGCATCGTACGTCTAGAGGGACCTTTGTCACATGTGCGCTTGCACAGACTTGAGACTGCCTACGGCTTGTTCATTAGAGTAAATTAGTGAATCAGCATTTGTAGAATTGTCTTCCAGGGAACAAAGAAGCTACACAAGGACCAGCTCTGTGCTCAGAGCTGAGCTCTGATCACCTCGTGGAAAGAGAGTGTTTGTTCCTAAGAGTCCCACAAATAAGAACCTATTAATGTAAATTCAGCTTTAAAACGTGTGCGGTTTATGCCACCCTTCAGGACACATGTTCGCAGGTCTCCGGACATGTGCGCACAGCTCTCAGGAGATGTGGGCCTGTCCCACGCGGTGCACTCGTAGTGGCAGACTGTGCCCAGGTGAGTGAAAGGAACGTTCTCTGAAAGAACAGGTTGTCAGTGCAGTATTTGAATTGGTCAGCAACTTTAACGAACCATAAGCCCTCTGCGTTGCCTGTGAGCATCAGTTTTTCCCAAAATAAGTTTCAAAGAAAGCGGGTGTGGTCAGGCTCCTGGGAGTGGATGTGGTTTTGCATTGCAATGTTAGGGTGCTGCACATGAAGCATGGAGACGCCTTATTCTTCTAGAGAGAGTTGGCACTTTGTCATTTTCTAGTCTGTCCCTCTTGCTAGCTAGCAGTGGCAGTTAATTTCCTGTGGGTATAAGAGGCACACTTCTAATGAACTTGTTGGTGACTTCATTCATAGAGATCAAGGACTCTATGTTACGATCAGTATTTAGAACAGTTAGTACATGTTGAAGGTGACATTAGCAATACTTCTTAGAGGTAAAAATTACCTTCTGTTAAATAGTTTCATGGTCATATTGTACTATTGTCTGGCCTTGTAAGCAACTTCCTTTCAGTATGTCCTCTAGCAAAAATGGGCCTCACATCCATCGAGGTTGATGAGGCTGTGGACGATGCAAAGTGAATGTGTGACACCAACCCAGTCCTCCAGTAGCTCAGGTTCTGGAGAGGCAGCTGGCGCATAACGTCCGCTGGTCAGGTGCTGAACTTGGCCGTCTGGGCAGTGGGACCTTTGGGAGCACGTCCACTCCCACGTCCATCCATTCGCTCCTGTGTCAGTGAGCCCCTGCCGGTGCACACGTGAACAGAATGCTCGTTCTTACGTATTGCACACGTGTCTGATAGAGGAAGGTGTCCATCTCATTGAGCAAATTCTTTAGTGTCTAAAAGTGTCAGGCATTGTCCTAGGGGAAGAGACCCAAAGCCTGGTTCCAGAAGCCTTCAGCCTGCTGGGGGCAAGCAGACAGCACTGGACAGGGCAGGGTGCCGAGAGCTCTGAAGAGGCGAGCGCACCATGCACCGTGGGCTCACCGACGGGAATTCTGAGTTGAAAGAAAGCCTTGTTGAGAAGGTACAGGAGCCAGCTGTGCGGGGCAGGGATCATGGAAGGCTCCCCAGGGATGGGAGGGGTCAGAGGACAGAGAGACAGGGGCACAAAGAGGGACTTCTCAAGGCCCAGGGCAGCCAGTGGCAGCTGGAACCCTTTTGACTCGCTGCCTGGTGCTCCTGACTCCCCCGCCATCATGGAGGGAGCTTCAGCTGTTGGCAGCGCCAGGTTCCAGGCCAGGGCACCTTGGAGACCAGAAAACCAGCAGCGAGGGGCATCAGAAATAGCCGTGTGGGGCGTGGCTCTCCAGATGGGTCGGCTCTTCCGATGGGTCGGCTCTTCCTGGGCACGGTCTGGAGTGCGTCGTTTCTGTGGGGCACGGGTAATACCCTGGAGGCAGTGGGCCTGGGTTTTGTTAAGATGGCAAGCATGCCGGCAGGTCTGCCTCCACCTGTCGCTGGAGCAGACACCAGTGTGTCACTCGGACACTGTAGACGCTGTTCTTGGTAATCCGCAGGAAACACGGTGAGGCCGTCTTGCTGAGCATCTGCCTCTGTGGTTCTGGAGGGACGGCCCCCAGCCGAGTGGGTCTTCTCCGGCCAGGCTCCCAGAGCCACGGTTTCCCCCTGCCGGGGCTGGGAGAGGTGGGCAGGTGAGGAGGGACCCTCCGGTTATACTGTACCTGCCACACGCGCACACTGGGGGACTGGGGGACTTCGCCCCTCACATGCGGAGGGTGTGACGTTTCAGTGACGCAGTCACTGACCGAAGAGGTACTGCTGCAAGCCCTGGAGACAGTTAAATCGTTGTGAGACGCCCAAGCTCATCTGATCAGCAGGTGCTTTGGCACTGGGCCGTGGTCGTGGCATGGTCATTTCCATTTTACCCTGACTGCACCCGAGGTGGTCACGGGATGGATGCAAACCGGTTGTAAGCCCCTCTTCCTGCTCACGGAAGAACGTGAGCTCTGGGCCTGGTCTGCTCCACCATTTTGACAGCCTGCCATTTCCATATTTGAGTGTTTTACGTCTTTCTAATTAGTGTGTCCTCAAGAAGAGTTCTGAGGCCAAACTAGGAGCCCACCACAGAATGTGACCCCAGGGACAGCAGGAAGTGCGGCCCAGGGTGTGGCACGACCATTTGTCTCAGTTGACATGGGCACTTTACTGAAACTCGTCAGCCCTCAGTCTCGTTGGCTGTAAAATGGGAACAATGCCCACCTCGTAGGGAATTTCCAGAAGTGAATGAAATAACAGGAACGAGGCACCCACCACACAACGGGGTGGAGAACCTTTGCCCAGCCTGTGTCTGGGTTTGCCCCAGGCCGTGTCCCTCCACCACTACAGAGCGTCCTTCAAGCGCAGACACAGCCAAACAGGGGAGGACAGTCCAATGTTGGTGGGATGGAGCAGGGACGGCGCGTGCAGCCCATTCCAAGCGCAGGGCCCGAGCAGATCCGTTCTCAGTGGGGCACCACTCGGAACTGTCAGCGCGCCGGTTTCCACTTTGGGTCCCGGAGCTCACCCACGTCAGCGTTCTGTGCTTCCTGCTGGGGTTTACCACAGAGGGCCGGAGTTACTGTTAAAAACATGGGGGGGCGAGGCTTGAGCCACTCTCTAATTCGCTGTTGGGTGATGGAACAATGGCAGATTGCAATGAGGGGACCATCAGGAAGGGTCGATGGCGGTCACCTCATCAGTGGTGGGCAAACTGGGCGTTGCCAGAATGCAGCTAGGGTAAGTGGAGGCTGGCCGTACTGCTTCAGCGTGTGAGGGGACTGTCCCTGTCTTCCTGTTGCTCAGGTGACAGTGAAATGTGATTGATGCCATATCTGCAGTGAGGTGACCGGCAGTTCCACAGGTGTGTGTGTGTGTGTGTGTGTGTGCGCGCCCGCGTAAGAGAGATTAAGATTCAGCGCCACAGTGTATCTCACTGAGTGAAACAACTATTTAATAGAATTGTTACTGGCGTTGCTGCCTTCTTTGACAAGACTGCGACTAAGAAAGATTCTAAAAAAAGGAGGAGTTGTTTATTCCGAAGTCAGCTACGTGAGCACTGCCTGATTTCCCAGAGCATCGGGGGATGGGAGGACGAAAGTTGTGTGAGCCCACTCCTCCCGAAAAGGAAATCTGCTTGGTGAAGGTTCCAAACCAAGTAACGGAGATGCCAGATCTTACTCTGCCTGGTCGGTGACAACTGAGGAGGAGGTGTTCGTGTTTTCAGTGTCTCCTCCCCACTCCCAGGGTCGATGGGGCCGTGTTCGTCTTTGCAGAGTTCCCACTGCAAGGGCAGCGCGGAACGCACTGCCCTGGGCCCGTGGTGCCGGCTGCTTGTTCTCATTCAGAACATTTTTAGGTTTGTATGATTGGGGGAAAGCATCAGATATATTTAAAACTAAAAGTGGGGAGAATGGAAAAATAGGTCAGAGTGTTGCCATTCCAATGTATGGATAAATAGGGGATGGGAGACTCCGCCGCGGGTTCGGAGAGGTCTGGGTGGCTCGAGGACCACTGTTTTAGTGGTGGTAGCTGCAGCCACAAAGCCACGGGGAAGACAACTCCTCACAGACGTGAAGGTGTCCTCCCCTGGTGTCCCTTCTCTGTTCACAGGTCAGTGGTTTAAGGGCGGTGTCAGCCAGAGGCCGTGACCGTGTCTCCGAGGACCCCTGTTTTGCAGTCAGGTCGTATTGTGAGAGTGAATCACCGCTCCCCTCCACCTGGCCAGACACGCAGCTGGCGCTGAGGGTGCACTGCGGCAAAGCGTCCGGTCTCCTGGGGAGACTGGGACGTCAACTGGGAGCTAAAATGCCTCGTGGCAGGAGCCTAGGCGGGTGCAGATGGGCCATGGCATGAGGGCAGGGAAACGGTTGCTAAGCTGAGTCCGAGTTGGAGTCTGCCACTCTGACCAGGGGAGGCTACTCCATGGCAAAGGAGTTTGTATTCCAAGGGAGAGAGATCGTGGTGATACTGAGAAATAGTAAATTGCATTGTATCCGAGAACCTCAGCGGGGAACAGTGAGAAATGAGGATGCAGACAGTGAAGGCATCTGTGAACCATGTGGGTTCAGGAAGCTATTGAAGGGTTCTGAGTCCATCTACAGAGAATCTAGAGCTGCTCTGTCCAATGCAGAAACCACTAGTGGCCATTTTCATGCAAATTAATTTAAATTAAGCAAAATTTTAAATTTGAGCTTCCAGTGTCCAAATTTCAGGTGCTCAGTAGCCCCCACTTGGTGGGGTCAGCGGGAGGTGCAGAAAGTCCCATTAGACAGTGCTGACCTGGATAACCCATTAGAGGAGGGGCAGGAGGAACAAAGGGCCAGGAGGATGCTGGTGCAGTGGTCCAGGTAAGATGAGATGGGGCAGGGGCGGACCAAGGAGATACTGAAGTAGTGGGATGGGTGGCTCTGGAAGTCATATGCTAGGACATGGAGTTGGGAGAGGGAGGGGGCAGGTCTAAGATGACCCCAGCATTTGGAGGTAGAGAATTTGGCAGGCAGGACCAGCACTGAGGAGGGGCTGTGGGAGAGATTTGTGAGCACAGATGCTGAGTATGTTTGGATGCACTGGAGTTCAGGTGCCCTTAGGACATCCCTGGGGAAACGTCAGGTGAGCACTGGGCTCGGTGTGGAGGAAGGCGAGTGCTGATGCAGACGACCAGGGGGGCAGCGCACAGAGGTAGCCGCTGAAGCCTGAAGGTGGATGGAACCACCCAGGCATCGCTGTGGCGAGAAAAGGCCTAGAACTGAACCCAGAGGCAAAACCGGCCAAGGCTCCAACAAGGGACAGCTGCCAGCAGGGCCTTCGAAGGAGCTGCTGCTGGGGTAAGTGGGCAGAAAGAGCCACATGCAGGGCAAGCCAGAAAAGAGCATGTCCCCCACAGTGCAAATGAGGGGTCAGAGGGGCAGAAGCTGCGAAAGGTCAGGTAGCAAACAGACTGGAAACTTCCAGTAGTCATAGCAACAAGGTGGTTATTGTGAAGAGTAGCTGATTGATTTAACTTGTGTTAATGCTCACTAGGTTTCCAGTAACTGCATCAGCAGCCACAAAGCAAACAGGCCAAAAGTTAACAACAAAAAAATCAATGTTTTGTCCAGTAAAGCTCCTTAGCAAAACTGCTTTAATAAGTAGAAAAGAAGTGTGAGTCTTTGTTAGGTAACAACACATAGATAAATGAGCATTTTGAATGTAGTTGAGGAAACGTGCAAAGTCTTTGTGTATATGCGTTTTAAGTGCAGCTGAGAAATCACAGTAGCTTAGCAAACTCTGCCTTTGCAAATAACGGAAAACAAGGCTTGTGACAGACGTTGGCCTGTGCAGGAGTAATCTGGAGTCCGTGAAAGCTTTGTTAAGTACTATATACACACGCGTGCATCCTGTATACTAAACGCATGAATATACTACCTGTGGATATAGACACAGATGGCTGTCAGTCGCATTGAAGAGACAGGCACAGATGAGAGTGTGGCATCGAAGGCACCATGACATTAAGGAGCTGTCCGAGTCACAATTTTGCCAGGGTCGTGCATCCCGAGTCCTCCCTCGCCGTCCCTTCCGTATCACACCCGAATTGTGAGGACAGTTAATTTTCACGCACAGCCCCAGAGCTCTGTCTTCCTCGATTGGTCGTGGTTTTCTGTGGCTGACTTGATCTGGGGTGTTTCCTTATGTCTTTGGAAAAGATTGATTTAAAACATTAATTTTCAGTGGCTAATGTGTAAACTGTTTAAGACAGTGCTTACCAACTGGTTGATAGCTGCCAATATTCTAGGACGGAGTTATATAATATTTGAGAGAAATGGAAGAAAAATGACCTTCAATAAAAGTTTGTCATTTTTTTAATTGTGGTAAAAGAGACATGCAATTTACCACTGTAGCTGTTTTGACCTGTATAATTCGTGTTGCATGCATTCACATTTTAATGCAAAACCTGCTCTCTCTGCCTATTAAACTACGCCCTGCTCCCCTCCCCAGCCGCAGCAGCCACCGTCCCGTCTCTGTGGATCGGACTGCTGCAGGTTCCTCACGTAGGGAACTTACACAGGATCGTCCGTGAGAAACAGCCGACTTCACTCAGCGAGTTACCCTCAGATTCTTCCGTGTTGTAGCACATCCCAGCTCCCTCCATTTTAAGGTGAACAATAGCCCGACTGTGAATCACGCTGCAATGAACATGGGTGCGCGTACTCTCTTCCGGATCCTGCTTTCAATTCCTTGGGTGTATCTTTAGAAATGGAATTGCTGGGTCATATGGTAATTCTGCATTTAAGGTTTTTGAGGAACTGCCCGACTTTGTCCCCATAGTTCTTCACATTCCCGCCGACAGGACACAGAGATTGTTTCTTTGCGTCCTCACTGACACTCTTAACTGCTGTTTGATAGTGGCCGTCCTGGTGGGGTGGGAGGTGGGATCTCATGGTGGTTTGGTGCGCAGTTTCCTGTGAGGTGTGCTGCTCAGCGTCTTTCCACGTGTTCATTGGCCATCTGTAGCTGGATGTCTTCTTTGTAGAAATGTCTCAGTTCTTTGCCCATTTTTTGTTTTTTTGTTGTTGAGTTGTAGGTGTTGTTTTATATATATATATATATATATATATATATATATATATATATATATATATACAATGGATATTGACCGCTAATCTATGATTTGCAAATATTTTCTCCGAATTCATGAGTTTTTTTTTGTTTTGATATCAAAAGCTTCCTCTCAGGAACTTCCAGTAAGTCAGTAGTTATTTTTCTTAATTTTGCCAGTTAAGGATTAAAGTTGTCTCTGATCCCAGTTTATTTACAGAGAGCATAAAAAAGCATTTTTCTTTGATAACTACTCCTTGGACTTCATTATTAATGACTCCGATAAGCGGCACACCTGCAGAGCAGAGCAGGCGCTGTTGGTCAGAGCTGGTTTTGCAAATCTGTAAGAGAATAACTCTGTGAGAGCGTGAGGGCCTTGGGGGGACGGGACGAGGACCTCACGGGGGAGGTGTAAGGAAATTGTGCGTTCCATTCCCACCTGAACCTTCAGGATTTATGATGCTGTGGGGTGAGCCTTCTGGAAAAACAAGGTGTCGTGCAGAAAGCAGCACTGAGGGTCCTGGAAGCCTCGCTGGTAGCACCACGTCTAACTCTGAGCTGACTCACAGGAGTCCCTCCTAGTCTGGACGGTATCTAAGGGAGGTTTTGGAAACCTGTCTCATTGTCTAACACCTGTGTCAATAAATCCCCCCTTGCGCTGCCTGAATCCCTCTTCTTACAACATAAAATAATCATATAATACCCGGGATTTGCCCAGTGCCTTTCTTCCTAAGTCCAGTCATTAAGTCCTTCTCTTATCTCCATGAGGCGAGGATGAGTAAATATTACTATTTACAGTTATCACCTCTTTTCTCTACAAAGGGGAATAGTAATATTTACTCACTTTTTTTTTACCCGCTTTGTAGAGAAGAGGATTACAAGAGGGAGGGCTCAGGTGCCTTTTCCCCGGTTCAGACGTGTGGCAGAGCGGAGGGGAGGCAGCACCTGTGGGAGCCGCCAGGGCGGAGCAGGCCCTGCACCGGGGAGCCCTGACCCCACCCGTGGAAGGGTCTCCCTCCCGGCTTCCTGTCCTGCTGTCGCCATCTTGAAACCCTTAGTACCCTTTAAACAAAGGGCCCCACACACGATCCGGCCAGTCCTGGGCAAAAGAGAACCTTCTGAAAACGGTGCTGCTCAGGGGAGAGGATGGGTGTGAAGAGCAGGCTGGGCGGGGAGCCGAGTGATGGGCCCGTGGGCTGCTGTCCTCGGGGTAGGAAAGGCAGAAAGCCCGAGTGGGGCCGGGCATCCAGAGGGCGGGAAACCAGAGACTCCTCCATGCCCTGGAAAGGCCCCTAAACCTAAGGCCTCAGTTGACAAGGAAAGAAACAGTGAAGACAGTTCTTCAGGGACAGAGACATTGTTAAGAAGTGGCAGAGAGGAACGTTATCTTAAGCGCCGTTTTGGACTTGGGCGGATCATTTTAAACGACCGACATTGCAAAGGCCGGGAAGATGCCCATTGATCAGTTTTGTTGATCAAGGTCATGGCTCAAGGGACTAGGAAGTGGATATGGCTTCACACACACTGGTTCATTATTTGCAGATTCTGTATTTACAAATCTGCCTACTAGTTAAATTTTAGGTGTAACCCACAAATCAATACCCACGGCACGTTGACAGGCGTCCACGGCCGGCGCGGAGAATTATTTGAGCCGCACGAAGGGCAGGTTCCCAACTAAGGTCAGACAAGGTGACGCTCTCCCTCCTTGTTCCAGCTCTCAGACAGCAAGTAAGTGTGCTCTTCACGGTCTGTTCAGTGCCCCGTTTCTGCTGTTTTAATTGCCCCCGAAGGTAGTGCTCACGCGCTCGTGTTTCTAAGAGCAAGAAGGCTGTGGTGTGTTTTGTGGAGAAAATGACCGTGCTCCGTAAGCTCCGTTCAGGCCTGCGTTATCCAGCTGCTGGACGGGAGTTCAGCGTGACGGAATCAGCACTGTACAAAATAAGGCGTCGTTAACCAGGAACACACAGGAAACTGGGTTAGGTATTGATCGTTAACGAAGACGTTGTCATCGGTAGCATGTGGGCACCTAACCCTATTTTCCCTAAGAGTTGGCGTTCTCGAATTCACCGTTCCCAATGCCTTCATAGAACGCAGCTACCGTGAATAACGAGAATCAAGTGCAAATGGGGATAACCCACAGGGACGATAGGATCAAAGAGAAATGGCCCCTGAGGGAACAGCCAAAAATGGAAGTAGGAGAGACAGCAACACCCCACGTGAATGACAGATTCCAGAGCCTTTAAGCTAGACAATCCCCTTATCTAGTTCAACCCCCTCTGTACAAGGATTCTTTCTAAAGCATTTCCTGAGGCCTCGGAGAATCTGCATAATATTTGGAAATCTGGCTACTACCATCTCTCTTGATTCACAGACTTTTTTCTTCCACATTTACTATTTCTGAAATCAAGAGACATCTTATAATTGATTTACATATTTTAATCAACAACCAAAACCTGTTTTCCCTTGAATTGTTATTAAAGCCCTGGTATGGCTTCCAGTCCAGGGCCCAGCAGCTTCCCCCCTGAAGGGCCGGGCAGTAGGGACGGCGGCTGTGTGGGCCCCGCCGCAGCGGGTGCGAAAGCAGCCGGAGGGAGTCTCTAAGTGGATGGGCACGGCGAGGCCCAGGAAAACTAGTTCACGTAATTTCCACATGTCACAAAATACTCTTTTCATTTTTTTCAGCCAATTAGTGTAAAAAACAAACAGATGAAAACACAGAAACAGGTATTAGACCAGGTGTGACCTGCAGGCCATAGATTGCCAGCCCAGGTCACTCAAGGGCATCCTAGAATCAACGGATTAAATTAGGTCACCCTGGCCTCCGGTCTCGGGTCTTTCCATCAGAAGAGGCTGCCCAGAGACTGAAATAAGGATTTGACTGCTTAATCTCGATTAAACCTGATATTAAAGTTGGTAACTTAAAAGATTTAGAGTTTTACATTGCTCAGTACAGAGTACATTTGCCAGGAGGATCTAGGAAATACTGAAAGCAAAATTAGGAAAAGTTCATACTTCTATATACAGTAACATGCCAATGGCTTTCAAACACAACCCTTTCATTAGGATTCCTTTGTTCAGCAATGTTCTCATTATCCCTTTATCTTAAAGCTCCACTTTCTCCTTTTCCATTGTGTCACTTTCCTTTGTGTTTTTCACGCATACAATAGACCTTATTCACAAGAAGGCAGAGCTGCGTTCTAGAGCGGGGCTTGTAATACAAGGAAACTTCAACAGGGTGGAAATTAAATAAATTTAAGTACCAAAAAAAAAAAAGAGAGCAGAGACTTGAACACATCTTGCTTAGCACAGCATCCATAGAGCATATTTTGAAGATTAAGTGTCTGTCACTGACCAGAGACCAGTAATTGGTTTTGAATGTGTTATGAAAATGGTGATGAAGAGCAAGTCGAAACTCGGCATCTCAGATAACAATCAGATGCTAAAGGATGGGGAGCAGGGGTGTTTTCAGAAACGCCCTCGATTTTTCATGCGATGTTGAGCAGCAACGTCTTTTCAGGCCAGACCCAGCCCTGTCTCCCTCACTCCATCAGGCAGCCAGGCCTTTCTGGAAACAGAGCCAGAGGCACCGATTCTGGCCCAGAGCCCTGGGTTTGGCCACACTCACCAGGGTTCCCGTACCTAGAATTTGCAGCAGAGCTCACACCACAGCGAGCCCAGCCCATCTGAGGCTCATCTCCTGCTCCAGGGACACACTTGAATCCACACGCCTCCTGTCCATGCAGACCAGTCCTCGGCAGAAGAGGGCAGCCCCTTAAAGGGGATCCGCCCCACTGAGTGCCCCAAATGCTCGTATAGGCCTAGAACTTACTGATCCACTCGCGTGCTGGCCTGTTAAGTTTCGGGCTATGAAATGCCTTTTGGCGAGTGTTTACAAACCAGTCTTCTTAGATATTTTTCTGATGGTATCTTCCTTTATTGAGATATAATTGACATAAAAAGCATGTAAATTTAAGGTATACAATATCTAGCTTTGGTACAATTATATCTTGCAGTATAATCACCACTGTTGCATTTAGCAAACATTTCTATCAGGTAACTTAATCACCATTTTTTTTTGTGGTGGGAACAATTAAGTCTCTTCGCAACTTGGAAGTTTATGGTAGTGTTAGTTACTGTCTGCAATCACTGTGGCGTCCATCAGATCTCTGGGACTCACCTGCTGGTTTGCAAGTCTGCACCCCCAGCCCCTGGGAACCACCATTCTGCTCTGTTTTTGTGAATTTGCCTCTTTGAGGTTCCACCTGTAAGTGATATCATGTATTTGTCTGACTTATCTCAGCATAATGCGCTCAGAGTCCATCCATGTTACCGCGAAGGGCAGGGGTCCCTCCTTCTCCTGGGTAACACCCCACTGTGCATGCATCACATCTCCCTCGTCCAGTCGTCTGCTGACGGACACTACGGTCGTTCCCACGCCTTGGCCACTGTGAGCTGCTGCTGCACTGACCATGGAGTGCAGGCATTTCTTCCAGGTCCCATTTTCCTCTCCTTTGGCTATAAAGCCAGGAGTGGAGTTGCTGGATCATATGGTGCTTCCATTTTTAACTTTATGGAATCTCTATGTTGTTTTCCATTGTGGCTGAACCACTTTACATGCCCACCAGCCGTGCACAAGGCTGTTTTTCTCCACAGCCTTGCCAACACTTACTTCTTCTCTTGACGGCAGCCATTCTAACAGGTATGAGGTGGTGTCTCATTGCGGTTTTGATTTCCATTTCCCCGATAATTAAGGGTGTTGAGCATCTCTTCATGTACCTTTTGGTTCACTGTATGTCTTCTGTAGAAAATGTGCCATTCTTCTGCCTATTTTTAATGGATTATTTATGTTAGAGATACGAGTTCATAGTATATTTTAATATTAAACCCTTCTCCAATACAGAGTTTGCAAATATTTTCTCCCATTGCCTTTTTTTTTGTTTTTGGGGTTTTTTTTTGTTTGTTTTTTTGCTGCCTACACTACATTCATTTTAATGTAGCCCCGCTGGTTGAATTTGCTCCCTTTGGCTTTGGTGTCAGGGTAATACTGGCCTCATAGACTGAGTCTGGGCATGTTCCCTCTATTCCAGTTGTTTGGAAGAGTTTGAGAAGGATTGATGTTATTCTTCAAATGTTTGGTAGATTTCACCAGTGAAGCCATCTGGTCCTGGGTTTTGTTTTGTTTTTTTCCTGTCTTGGGAAGTTTTTGAATACTGATTGAAACTTCTTACTCATTATTGGTCTGTTCAGATTTTCTATTTCTTCCTGACTTGGTCTTGGCATGTTGATATATTTTCAGGAATTTATCGATTTCTTAAAGGTTATCTAATTTGTTGGCTTCTCACTATTCATAGTTTATGATCCTTTTTATTTCTATAGTATCAGTTGTAACATCTCTTTCGTTTCTAATTTTATGTCTCTTTTTTTCTGTCTTGAAAAAACAGCTCTTAGTTTCATTGTTTATTTTTTTTCTATTTTCTGGTATCTGTTTATTTTGTTCCCACTCTGACCTTTATTTCCTTCCTTCTGCTAACTTTGGGCTTAATTTGTTTTTTTCCTAGTTCCTTGAGGTGTCAGGTTAAGGTTATTTATTGCTATAAACTTCCCTCTCAGAGGTGCTTTTGCAGCATCCCATAGGTTTTGGTATGTTGTTCTGAGACATTTTCTTTTGATTTCTTCTTGACCAGTTGCTTGTTCGGAAGTGTATTTAATTTCTACACATTTATACATTTTTCCAGCTTTCCTCTTGTTGCATTCTAGTTTCATACCATTGTGGTTTATAGCTTTTTAAAATGTATTGAGACTTGTTTTGTGTCCTGTTTTTTGTATTATGGAGAATGTTTTGCAAAGAATGCATATTCTGCTTCTGTTGGATGAACTGTTCTATACATACATGGCATTTGGGCTAATGCATGGTTCAGGTCCAGTGTTTCCTTGCTGATTTTCTGTCTGGAGGAAAGTGGATATTCAAGTTCACTACTATTATTGTACTGTTTCTCTACTGTGCCAGCTCTATTAAATATGATTGTTGAATTCATTTTCTGGATGAATCAACCCCTTTATCATTATGTATGGACCTTCTTTGTCTGTTGCTACTATTTTTGGGTTAAAGTCAATTTTTTGTAAATATACTTACCTCCACTTTTCATGAACTGCCTATGTATAACCTTAAACCCACAGTGAGTCTCTTGTAGGCAACGTACAGTTTTTGATTCTGTCTTTGTGATCACCATGAGGCTGACACAAGACATCCTATAGATAACAACCCACTTTACCCTGATAGCAACTTAACTTCTGTCACCTATAAAAGCTTCACCTTTACAGTCCCTTTTTTAGATCTCTGATGTTACTATTTACCTCTTTATATTGTGGGTTTAACAAGTTATAGTAGCTGTGGCTATTTTTAATAGTCTTTTCCATTGAATTCTGTGCTGAGTTGTGGTTAACACACATCCTATTCTAGAATTTCAGTTTTCTAAATCTGTTTATCTTTAATATGTTTTCATGTCACTGATTGGCATCTGTTCATTTCAGGTTGAAGAATGCTTGAACTTCTTGAAAGGCAGGTCTAGTGGTAATGAAATGTCTCAGCTTTTGTTTGTCTAGGAAAGTATTTCTCTTTCGTAGGTGAAGGGTAACTTTGACAGGTAAGAGTATTCTTTGCTGGCATTTTTTTTTTCTTTCAATGCTTAGAATATCTAATTCCCCTCTTTCCTGGCCTACAGGGTTTCTGCTGAGAAATCCACTGCTAGCTTGATGGGGATTCCTTTGCAGTTTGTAATCTTTTCTCCCCAGGCTCCCTGTCGGATTCTCTCATCTTCAGTGCATTTGATGGTTTCACGACAGTGTGTTCTGGACGAGGTCTTCGTGAGCCTGGATGCTCACTTCACTTCCCAAGCCGGGAAGTTCTGTAACTTCACGCCCCCTTCTCTTCTGGAATCCCCATCATTTGGGTACTTGTTCTTCAGATGAAGTCGTGTGTCCCCTGGCTCTGCTCCTCGGTAGCTGTCTCCATTGCATTTACCATTTCGTCCATTGAGTTTTTCAACTCCCTCTCTGCTGCTTGGTTCTTTTTCATGATTTTATTGAATTGTCTTTTAGTAGTTCATTGAGTTTCTTCAAAACAGGGATTTTGAATTCTTTATCAGCAAGATCACAAAATTCTGTGCCTTTGAACTCACGATATTAGAGAATTGCTCTTTTGATGGTGACGTTTCCTTGATGTTGAACATTCTGTGTAGTTGAGCATTGCTGCTTTCTCGTCGGGAGGAGCAGGCACCTCCTTGAGTATTCTGTTCCTTGGTGCTGAGGTTCTGGGGTTTTTCTGACTTTGTATGGGTGGTCCTTTTACTCTGGTCTTGCTCCCTCTTGTGGCAGAATTCTTAAGCTTTTATGTCTTCTGATTCTTACCAGACTGACTCATGGAAAGAAACCTCTTTTGTTTCCCAGAAGGTGGCGCTATAGCTCAAGTTTGTGGTTTCTCCTTGGCCCATTGACCTTGGCCAGTTTACTGGATCTTGCTTTTGCCTCTACACTTGGAAGTGCAAGAAAGAGCCAGCCACAGAGTGGGGGAGATGTGCATTTGGCACTTGGAGCATTGGGTGTGCCTGCAGATGAGTAGGGGGATCCCCAGGTGTGGTGCTCCCCTTAGCAAGGTCAGCAGGAGGCTTACCTGCTCTTTCCCAGTCTTCTTCCTCCTCCCAGTCATTGAGGTCCTGCCTCAGTACTCTGGGTGCCATGGAAAGAGAGGGGCTTCTCCAGCCCCACACTGGTAGCTGAAGGAGGCATGGTTCCGCCAGTGCACTGTTGCAGGGGGTGGGGTGGGGGGGCAGGCAGTGTGGTGCTGGTAAAGTTCTCACCGTCTCTGCTGCATCCAAGCTCATTTTAAGGGATTCTCCTTTGCTCCAACAGCATGGTGGCATTTCCCCTTGGGAAAGCTAGACTCCCGCAGTCTCTCTCTCATCCATGGGTGCCTGCCCGGGCCAGCACTCTGCTGGTCCTGCCGCTCGTACCGAGGTGTGTTTGCTTGTTCCATGTGCACAGGTGGCAGGCCTCTTCCAGGTTCTCGGCTTCTTGCTGGACCCCACAGAGGCGCTTTCGTTCCTGGATGGGGGAGGACAAAAGCATGAACCATCTCCTGCCGCCATCACTCCCGATGGTATGTTTCAGCCCCTTTCTCTGGGTCACATCTCCGAGGCCTTCGGCACTGAAGCCAAGCTTTCTGGAATGCCGAGCAGACAGTGTGAGCTGGGTTTTCAAAGGGCATCCACAAGGAAATGGTGGCATCGCCCTGTTGTTAATGGTTACATTTATTTCTGGGTATAGAAACAAGTGCTGCTAAATTTAGAGGGCTTTGCACCATGCTACTGTCATGTCCTACTGAGAAAAGCAGGGGTGCCCACCTCACTGATACAGGCATCTTGCGTGCTGGCCCGTGCTGGTGGGGGTTCTGCAGGAAGTACAGACCCCTATGAAGTCACTGCACCACTGCACCACACTTTCCAGTGTCTGTGAGGCCCCCGTGGGAGCCCCCGGAACACGTAACTACTGACCAGTTCAGTTCCTGTTGCAGGGTGGAGGGTTGCAGCTCTGCCTCTTGGCCCAACCCCATCCCCACAGCTGGCTAAACTTCTAATCTCTGAAAATTAAGCTTCCGGCCTCCACACAAGGCTTTTTTCGAGCAGAAAGCTTGATCCTAATTAGGTGAGAGCTCTAGAGCCAGCAAATAACTTAGGAGGAACGAGCACGCTGTTCAAAAACCGGTGTGATCCTGCGTCAGGGAGGCTTCACCATCCGGTGCTGTCCCCGCCGAGTGGTCGGGTAGCCTTGGGGCAGCAGCACCAGACCACTCTGCACGGCACCCCGACAGCCCCTGCTCAGGGCAGAGTGGGGTTGGGGGAGCTGTCACATACAGGCCGTGGTGACTCCGTAGAGAGAACGGGAGAAAGGCAGGCACTGGCAGAGCCTTCAGTGTGGCTGAGCCTGCAGCTGAGCTTCTGGGCCCCCACAGAGGCACTGTGTGCAGAACGAAGTCGCTGCACACGACTCTGATTCCTAACAGAGTAGGACTCTCACCAGTGATTATAATTCGGGTTCTTGCCTCTCCATCGAGCCTGGTGTTACAACCAGGAAAGGCCAGCAGGAATCAATATGGAGACGGCAGGCCTGGCTCCTTGTCTCATTGCTTAAAATTAAGGCATGTGTGCTGACAGGCCAGCAGGACAGGGCTTTGTCTCTGCAGCCACGACCTCCTTCCCACCCCACCCTCTGACCACAGAGAGCAGGGGTGGGGCGCAGGGACCCGCCACAGGGCGTGCGTACGAAGTCAGGTTAAAACCCGGTGTAAACGAGTTGAAGGAGAACATGGAAGAACGGGCTAGCTTCCCCACACTGAGTTCTGAATTACTTATTCAGCGTTGCTAAAATGACGATGCCCACTTAACCCTGCAGTGGTCGCACTTCTGGACTAAAACTGACGATTATTTGGCATGGATGATACTGTCATCCCCACAACCACTCGAGAGTTAACACTAACCAGGTCTTGTTTTTGCTTCCTTGATAAAGACTAGTAACGCTCTGCCCTGAAAAAATACTGTTGGAGGAAGTTTTTCCTGGCCACCTAAGAGTTTGGAGAAAGGCAGGAGCAAGGGCTGATCGCCTTACCTGGGCAGCTGAGAGAACCGGATGGGCCTCTCCTGGCTTCGGAGGGGCGTGGCACTTCCTGTCCTCAGGGCGGGTGCAGGCCACCTGGGGAGCTGCAAAGGGGAAAAGTTACACCGATCAGAGATGGGAACCTCAGGATGGAAGAGGGGTGGTGTCCCTTGGCTGTTTGGCTGTCAAATAAATTAGACAAAATATGGCATCTGTGACTTCCGAGGGGAGCAAGGGTCCTCAGGCTGGCGCTCCTGGAAGCAGGGTGACTTCAGGGAGTGGGGGGGTTGTGAAAGAGCTGGGGGAATGAGCCTGTACTCTCACCCTTTGAAGAGAATGAGTGACATTTTTGAAAACCATTTCATGCCGAGTGAGTGTCCAGGACAACTCATTGACTCTCCCTGGACGGCTGTCCATGCTGAGTCAACCTGAGGTGCTTTCCTTTGAAAGGTGGCCTCCGAGAAGGCCTGGCCTCCCGCCACCACACCCAGGACCCGAGGCAAGCCCCGAGGGACCCCACTCTGCTCGGGTGGACTCAGACTTTGCTGGGGGAATAACAGTATGGGGGCAGGTAGAAACCCTCCGTGGTCGTTCAGCGATGCACAGCCTCCTCTCAGGCTGAGACGACAGCCTGCCCTTACACTGCCCACCCAAGTGGACATCCTTCCTGAGGGGTTGGGGTCGGTGTCGGTGACGACATGTGCACTGTACCCATTTGTGTTCTGGCTTTCGGTCCCACTGTATGCGCCGCAGCTTCGCATCAGGCTGACACCTCGGAGGCAGCCACACCTGTATGTGCAGCACGGGGGTTAGATACTTGGCTGTGACACAGCTGTCGGAGTCCCAAACCAGCGCCCACTCTGGCTGGTCGGGACCCCTGCGCACCTGCAGCTTCCCCTTCCTGGCCTGTGCTTTCCAGTGGGGCCGGGGCCCTTCCTCGTCTTGCAGACCCCTGCCCTCAAACACCTGGGACACCTGGCTTGCCTGTCACAGGTGATCCCTGACCTTGGCAAGTGCAATCACTGGCTCAGAACCTGCTAGCTGAGTCCTGCAGAGGTTCTCAGCCTTGTCCCAGGAGCCAGTGGGTCCGGCAGGCTTCTGAAGCAGCCAGCACCAGCTCCATCCTGGCCACAGGTGTTCACAGGGTCAGAGATCTCACCTGGCCGAGCCCCGCTCCCAGCAAGACGCCCATCCCTCTGGGGCTGGCCAAGGCACTTGCGTAAACAGAAGCCCTGGGTATCACCTTATGACTGGAAATGAGCGGCTTTCTCAGCCTGTGGAACACTGGACACAGGTGGGCGGAAATGCCAGTCCTGGGTTCACATGCATGGTTAGTGAGTGGTGTCCAGGACATTTGTCCCAAGCCAACCTGTAAGGAAAAACAGCCGAGCCCCTGACTGTCTCCTAGGTGATGCTCGGTGCCCAAAACACAGGCGCGAGGGAGCTACAGACAGGGACAGAGGCACTGGGAAGGCCTGGGCTCTGTCCCCAAAAGCAGGTCACGGAGGTGGCCCCAGGCACGCTGCCTCGTGGTCATGAACAGGCTCGCTGTGCTCTGCATCTCCTGCCATATGTGCATCACCACTGCTGTCGCCTGTTTACAAACACAGTCCCTTACGCAGGTCACAGCCCTGCCAGGTGACCTGTGTCAGACGTCAGCAGGTCTGCTCACACAGGTGCCCGCCCAGTGACCCCACACTCGCCCATCCCCGGCCAACCACAGGGCGCAGCACCACGCCAGGAGAGCGGGTCCCAGCGGGGCTTTCAGCTTCGCAGCCACTGGCCCGCCACCTTAAAAAAAAAAAAAAGAATTAAGAAGCTTGCCGTCCCAATTCTATTTTAAGAACCCTTTTTCTGGAGAGGGCAGAAAATAAGTTCTGCTGTCCCTCACTTTATAGAAGGGGGGCCTGAGGGCCAAGTTCCAGGAGGATGACTCGGCAGGCTCAGTGGCACAGAGAACGCTGACGGAAGGAGCCCGGGGCCAGAGGGAGGAGAGCACCCCAGGGCCCCGCCCTCACAGCGCTCCTCCGGCTTGATGCCCCCAGTGCGCCCAGTCCGCACCGGCACCCCTGGGGAGCAGACACTCATCACTCCCTCTGCAGATGCAGAAACCGAGGCCCCGACTTCACACAGCCAGCCTGGGGGGCGTGTTGCCCGGAGGGAGCTGCAGCTGGTGCTGTCTCCCCCATCTCTGGCCCAGCCCCCTGGGGCTGCACACACTGACGGGTCTCAGTCCCTGGGTCCCTCTGGGCAAGTACCACGCTGCAGCCACCAGCAGAAGCAGTGGCTGCCTCATCTTTCCAGCGAGGTCTCCATTCCTGCTTTGTAGCAGAGGCCTTCACCACGCCGTTACTCACGATCCCGCCCAATTAGAGCTCACTAATGGAGTTTTAAAAAAAAACAAAAAAACACTGAGGGACAGTGGCCGACATGTTTTCACAAGAATCACTTCTCCGAGACGAACTATTAATCCTGCCAGCTGTACTACAGTGGGAAATGACAAAAAATATAGTTAACTAAAGAAAACTCAGAATGTGTACTTGGTGATGTGAAATTATATTCCTGTGACATAGAAGAGCAACTGGTAAGGGCATTCTGCATTTGTGGGTTACTGTTCTTTTACCTGACGGAACTGGAGGTGGCCCGGGTCCCGGGGGGTGAGCAGGGCCCTCGGTCACAGAGCGGGGAGGACGGCTGGACAGGCGAGGAGACGTCACAGTCGTCCCTGGTGTCCCCCCTCGTTCTCTCATGGTCAGCCTGCAGTGGAGAGGGGATGAGAGCGGATGGGCACATCAGGGCGTAGCAGCTGCCCACACAACGGGGTGTCGTTCCGCTGTGAGAGAAAGAAGTCCCACCACTGCGACAACATGGATGGCCCTAAGGACAGGCCCGCTGAGCGAGCGGAGTCAGAGGGAGAAAGCCAAACACAGGATGACCTCACTCACGTGTGGCATCTGAAAAGCCACGTTCGCAGCCACAGAGCAGACTAGTGGTTGCCAGGAGCCGGGGAGGGCGGGGGAGATGGGGACACGCTGGGCGAAGCGCACAGGAATGGTACATTCCGGGGGTCTAATGCACGGTGTGGTGGTTTCAGCTAGCAATGCTGCATTACATGCTTGAACGTTCCTGAGCGTATCTGAAGTACTCTTTTCACCACAAAAAAAGAAATGGTAATTATGTGACGTGATGCAGGTGTTAGCTAGCTAATCATTTTGCAAAATGTAAGTATATCAAATCAGCCCGTTGTACAACTTAAAACTTAGGTGCCGATTACATAATGCTATGTGCTGATTATAAACCAACTGTCTCAGTGAAGCGGGGGAAAAATCAAAGTGAGGACTCTGATGAGCCCTGCCCCCAGGTGGGGGCAGGAAGCCTGAGGGGCTGGTGGTGGACACCTGGCTGGGCCGGGCCTGAAGGAGGCACGGCCCTGCCAGCACAGCTCTGTCCTGCCCCTCACTGCCCTGGGCGGGCTCTGAGCGGGCACCGGCCCCTCCAACCCCAGCCCGCCTTATAACCTTGGCAAGGCCCATCCCCAGCCTCCAAAGATGTGTGCACACACTTGCTCCGCCCAGTTCACGCGTGTAGAAGAATCTGTGAGAGCAATTCAGGGACCCAGCCGGCCGGTCACTGGCCCTGCTGCCACTGCTGTGTTTAAACCTCAGCAGGGACACAGCTCTGGGCTGGATCTGCTTTGCGTGAAAGGCTTATTACGTGAAGGGTGAGCACCCTTCTCCCTCCCCCAGGACAAATGACTTACTAATCAGACGGCGTCCCAGACGTGACTTCCTGGCTGGGTTTCTGAACGCTGCTCTTTGAACTGACCCCAGAGCTGTAACAGCAAGTGTCCCCGGGACGGGGACGGGCATCAGGCCTCCGTGTCATGTCCCCTCTCTGTCTGTGTTGCAGCTGGGGAGTGACTTGCTGGAGTTTTGCTTCTACACCTTCCGAGAGTCCCAGGCCCTGAAAGTGGAATTCCCCGCGATGCTGGTGGAGATCATCAGCGACCAGCTGCCAAAGGTGGAATCCGGGAACGCCAAGACCCTCTACTTCCACAGGAAGTGACGGACCCGTCCCAGCAGAAGAACTTTGCCTTAAGTTTCCCTGTGTTAGTCGACACCCACGAAGGACCCGAGAAATCATATTTTTAACATGGGACGGTTGATTCACACTCATTCAGCAGTTTTTCACTGTAAAGTCATGTCAAGGGTTTGGAGCTGGGAAAGCACTTAGATGTGGATTTGGCGAGACCCAGACAGCCGAAAGGAAAGGACTCTTCCCTCTCCAGTCCCCAGCGCTTAGAAACACGTTCCCGATCCTCTGGATGAAAAGCCATATCTAGTCAATAACTCTCTGATTTTGATATTTTAACAGACGGAAGTTTTAACTATGCCATGTAGTTTCTGGTATCGTTCGCTTGTTTTAAAAGGGTTCAAGGACTAACGAACTTTTTAAAGCTTACCCTTGGTTTGCACATAAAACGTATAGTCTATATGGGGCATTAATATTCTTTTGTTATTTAAAAAACACAAAAAAGAAAAAAATCTATACAGATTCCTGCTGTGTAATAACAGAGCACGTGGTGTGGAACAGCGCCCCCTCTGGCTGGCATTCGCCCACGTTCCTCTGCATCACGGGCATCCACACCTTTAGATCTGTTTGTTAATTAGGATGGATAAGATGTTAAAACAAATGCCTTGGTTTCAATTTCTAGTATCTATTGTGTTGGCTTTACAAATAATTTTTTTGCAGTCTTTTGCTGTGCTGTACATTACTGTATGTATAAATTGTGAAGGACCTGAGTTATATAAGATATAAGGAACTTTTGTAAATGAGACAAAAAAAAAAAACAGTGGTTAATAGGAAGAATGGGAAGTATTTTTGAAAGAATTCTATTTTGCTGGAGACTATTTAAGTACTATCTTTGTCTAAACAAGGTAAAATTCTTTTTGTAAAGTGAAATGTTCTGCATGCCTAATGAACCGTTTACAGTGTATTTAAGAAAGGGAAAGCTGTGCCTTTTTTAGCTTCATATCTGATTTACCATTTTACAGTCCCTGTTGTAAATAACCACGTGGAAACCTCCTGGATGGTCTTCAAGCCTTTCTACTTTTCCTGTGCATTTGTTTTGTCCTTGGTCTCCTGCGCGGGGTGTTCGAGGGACTTGAGCGTGTGTTCCGGCTTCTGCTTCGCCCTGCTGCTGTCGAGGGGCCGCTGGCCGTGGTGTCTGGGCGCTGGAAGGCGCCCCCTAACAACACACACGTGGGAGGAAGCCCCGCGAGCGCACAGCTCTCGGATAGCTGGCTCTTTTCCGCTGTCCTCCAGAAGCAGAATCAGCTGTAGGCGAGTAGCGATTGTGGAAGTGCAAGGGCTCAGCGAGCATAGTCTCATCCCATTTCAGAAAAGTGAAATTTCCTCCTTTGGGGAAAAAAGTCCCAGGCACTCGCTACGTCTGTGAAAGGTGACATGCTCCCAACTGGTCTCAGGAGAGGGGCTGGCTGCTCCGGACCCGGCCGCGGGAACACGCAGGCCTTTGCAGGACGCTCTGGGACGAGGCGTGTCGGCGCGGTCAGAAGGGCGGCGTGGAGACCGCACAATCGTTAGAGGGTTTTTACATTTTTAAAAGGTAGGTTTTAACAATACATTTTATACAGCAACACTTTTGGGGGGAGAAAAACTACAGATGATATAAGCAAGACAGTGGCACTAAAATTTGTAATTCGTTAATCTGTTTGGCACTGAGGCAGTTTACGGCTTTTCTCTGCCCCAAATCGCAAAACCTCTCTCTCTTTGGGGGAGTGTAACAGTAGGATCCCACTAAACAAACTACTTTGAATAGAGGCCAAATTAATCTTTTAAAAGTGATGATCATCATCACGTACTCAGTGAAACTGCGTTATTTCCCAAGACCTAAAAGCTATAGCTGGAGAAACCCAAGGCCAGGCGAAGGCAGCGGCGGGTGCCACGCTTTTCTGCAGGGCTCACCACGCAGGCAGCGTGACCTTGTCTTTCCAAAGACACCGGCCCTGTGCCAGGGGAAACCTGTCAAAGGTGCACTCAGAGGGAGTCTTTCTTACATAATTTGCAATTTCAGGAATTTGATTTATAGGCAGGTCTTTAAATACAGCTAACTTACTTACATGCACAGCAATAGGAAAGCCACACTCAGAAGGATATAAATATAAATACACAGCATGCAGACGGGGAGTTTCTAGGGGAAAAAAAGGCGTACATGAGCAGCTTCTGGCTCAGATGTGCTTTTTACAAAGTCGGAATTTCGATGTAACCGGGTTTGGGATGGAGATGGTCTGCATCAGCTTTTTCTATTAACAAAGTTACTGGCTCTGTGTGTGTCTCCGGGTAACTTTGCTTGATTAAACAGCAAAGCCATATTCTAAACTCACTGTTGAATGCCTGTCCCAGTCCAAATTGTCTGTCTGCTCTTATTTTTTGTACCATATTTCTCCTAAAAATCTTGGTTTGGTACAATTCATAATTCACCAGAACTTCATATAATTAAAAAACACACTAAATTAGTTTAAAATGAAGCAATTTATATCTTTATGCAAAAACATATGTCTGTCTTTGCAAAGGACTGTAAGCAGATTACAATAAATCCTTTACTTTAATCACCTGTTGTTTTGGAAACAGTTCATTTGAACGTCTGCAGGAACACCGCGATTTTGTGTCCTTCCAACCTTAATTACGTGTGCTTCTGCCTACCTCTGAAACACAGTAACAGATTTTTGGATTTTTCTTTCCACCATATTAGAAAGAGACCTGTGCCAGCCACATGTCAGTTACACTCTTTGGGGACAAATTAGATGCATTTCTTGCTATTACTATTTGGTCCACGAAGATATCCTGTAAACACTTAATAACAGTAACTGTTACCCCACGGTGCTAAACACTGTGTCTGTATAACTGCCTCCTTTATCTGCACAACTACGTGGAAGTGTGTCCAGTTTACAGCCTCAGGACTCACGTGAGTAGACCAGGCGCCCCATCCAACTCCCTCCAATGCCACCTGTCTCGTTCTCTCCCCTGGAACCTCCTCAGCCCCCGCCCCTACTTCTTGCCCTCCTTACAGACCGTTCCTTTCGATTCCACTCATGAATGTGAACCACAAGAGAGCAGTAAGCAATTATCATCTCACTTTAAAATTAGAAAACACTTTTTCCCACAAGATAAAATTCAAGCACAGTCACGCACAGCTTAACGATGGGGAAAGGCCTGAGAGACACATCGTTGGGCAGTTCCGTCGTGACGCGGCCATCGCTGAGTGCACTTCCACAGACCTGGGTGCTGCGGCCCACCACCCACCCACGCCTGTTGCTCCGAGGCTGCAAACCTGAACAGCATGTCGCGGCACTGACTACCACGGACACTGCAACGCAGTGCTCACACAGAAAAGGCGCAGGAAAAACACAGTATAAATGTTGAAAAACAATACGCCCTTTGGGCCACTTACCATGAATGGAGCTCACAGGACTGGAAGGAGTAGGAAGAGTGCAGTCTAAAGTAACGATGGAAGTACAGCGCCGTAAATACTCAAACCTGCGACGCACACGTTTATTCTCAAGTACCATGCACTGTACAGAACTTAGTGCTGCGCTTTCACACTGCTGATGGGTTTGTGTAAACGTACTGGCATTGCCACAGCCAAGTGACTACTCCGTGACCCGACGTTACCATGGCTACGATGTCACTAGGCAGTAGGGACTTTTCAGCTCCTTTATAACATAGTGGCCCAGCGCCACTGACACGGTCTGGCGTTGGCCAAAAGATCATTACATAGTGCATGGCTGTACTTTTTTCACCTGTCATTTATCTGGTGATGACTCAAACCATTTGCTTGCAGAAGGAGAGGACTACTTGAGACTTCAACAGATTCGCCTTCACTTAAACCTGATAGCTACCGCTCTGGACCACCTCACAGGCCATTAAACACAGCACCAGAGAAAAATGTATTGGGAAGACTAGACTTGTAAGTAGAAAAGTTGTTTATAAAACATCTATACATGAAGATAATTTTGTATCTTAAAACTTATGGAATGTGACCTGTTAGGGAGCAGGGCCCCCGACTTTGAACAAAAGCCATCTTAGGTCATGAGCCTGCCAAAGCTAGCGGGAGGCCACACCAATTGGCACCCTCCATCAAAGTGGGTACCATGTATGAACAGAGCAGGCTCAGTCTTAGGTCAAGTATGCCCATATGTCTAGGAATTCCCAAGAGCACTCTCAGGCCCAGACAACCCAGCTGCACATCCAGGAATCAGCTAGGAACTAAGTCTCAGCCCCTCACAGCCGACCACTGTAAGCCGAAGCAGCTGAAATGTGCGTCAGGAAGTGTATGTAGGCAGGGATGGGGGGTTCGCTCCTTCCTGTATGCTCAATGCCCCTCAGGCAAATAGACAATATGGTCCTTTTAGGTTGAACTCAGCCCCTACACACTTCTTGATAAACTACAAGTGCACACCGACTAAATGACTTGACTGTAAGTATCTCTGACACCTCCATTTCAAGTCATCCAATTGCCAGTGCATTTTTCTTGGAAATAAAACAGTGGCTTCCCAGACAACACTGGTAAGAGAAGATTAAGATGTGACCGGACCGATTAGCATGCACCAAGACTGTATCGAGCAAAGTGAACCGTGGGGCACAGTAGCAGGTGGTTAGCTACAACCTACCCCCCTCCCCCAGCAAACCCTTAGTGGTTTAAATCAACCCTCATTTATTATTTCTCTTGAGTTTACGTCAGCTAGGAGGGTCCTGCTGACCCGGGCCTGGCTGGGCTGAGTCAGGCGTGCTCACGCACCTGCGGGCAGCCAGCAGCCACCTGGTCTAGGACGGCTTTGCGCCACGTGGCCTCTCAGCCCGCAGTGGGCTAGCCGGGGCAAACTTCCGTGGAAGAAGCAAGGCTCGAGAAAAGACAGGGGAAGAACCTAACAATTCTGCAGCCTCTCGTGGCACTGAGTCTGCTTCTGCCTCACTGGCCACAGCAGGTGACGAGGCCCAGCTTACGGTCAGCGTGGGAGGACTCCACACAAAGGGCGTGGGTTAGGGAGCAGTGAAATTTGGGTCAGCAAGTCCATCTACCACCAGCAATTACTCGGATATCTTCTTCACAGAATTTGCGTTGACAAGACAGGTTTCCAAGTTGTCATGGTCAGAAAAACCCATTTGTTCAGATCTTTATGCCAGCCTGGCCAGAGAGGGTCACGGCTCCTCGTGACGGGGTCACGCCATGTTCCTCCCACTCCGAGCGGCTAACCCCTCCAAGGAAGGAGCGGTCCAGACACTAACATGTGGCACTGGGCTGCCGAAAAGAACCCCGAGCCTTTGCTGCCCAAACCCGAAGCGCAGGTCTCCGGCCTGGGCCAAAAGCAGAAGTCTGCCTCCCAGTCAAGTGGACCTGCTGATAGGAAAGAACGCGCCAAGGTGTTCTTCCAACCGAAAGACTGAAACGCTTCGAGCCAGACACTAAAGCACCGGGACACCATGCCGGCTCACCCACCTGGGGTAGTAGGCCAGGCCAGGCCCGGCCAACGTGCTGACCAGCTGCTGAGGAGACAGAGGCAGAGGTAGGAACGGGTGAGCTGCCTGCGGACACTCTCCTGGAATAACACCCTCCGACAGGAGGGAGGAAAGAAAGTCACGGAGAACACCGGGCTGAGGAAGGCGCCACCAAGGTGGCCTTCGGACGTGAGGGGAGAACCAGCCAGAAGGTGAGAAAGGGCGCAGCACTGTGGTGAATGGGCAACAAAGTCAAGGCCAAGATGAAAGAGGCAAAGGGTACCCTGGGGAAGGAGGGTAAACATGGGGAAGGAGGGTAAAGACCAAGCAATGCTGGGCAGAGGAAAGGGGCACGGAATGGCTTTTGGGGGTGTGGGGGGAACACTGGAGAGAAGCATCGGGTAGGAGAAGGGGGCAGGCTAACCCCGCCACACCGTGCCCTGCGGCTGCCCTCTCCCATCGTCCCCATTTACTACACTGTAGCTCCACCCCCCACCCCACTGGATGTTCCTTACCATTCATCACAGCACCCCGGGGGCTTGGTGGTGGTCTCTCCATCATCACAGCACCCCGGGGGCTTGGTGGTGGTCTCTCCATCATCACAGCACCCTGGGGGCTTGGTGGTGGTCTCTCCATTTCACAAAAGGAAACTGAAGCTGAAAGAGCTCACGTGAACACGCCCAAGGTCCCCGGGGCATCAAATAGTGAAAAGAGGACTTCAAAACTGGCTGCTCTGAACTCGAAACATACTTTTAGCCAATGTACTGGCTTTCTGGGGCTGCAGGACCGAGGTACCACAAACAGCGTGACTTAAACAACAGAAACTGGTCTCACGGTTTGGAGGCTGGAAGTCGGAGCGCAGGACGTCAGCGGGGTCCACTCCTTCCAACGGCCGTGCAGACGGGACCGGCTCCAGCGCGCTCTTCTTGGCCCCGAGATGCCGTCTTGCCTCTTCGTGCACCCGTCTGTGTCCAAACGTCCCTTTTCCACAGGGACACCAGTCACTGGATTAGGGCCCAACCGTACTGACCGCATCTTAACTAACTACGTCCGCAATGATCCTATTCAGGGATAAGGTCATGCTCCGAGGAGTAAAGTTACTATTCAACCTGTGAGCGCCATTATCCCCTAGAAGCTTCCAGAAGCAAACTGGTGCAGCAGAAAGAGCACATGAACTGCCTGCTGAGCTGGAGCAGAGCTCTGGCCCCGGAGCGCCCCAACTGCCTCCTCTGTGAGGTGGGCTCCCCTCCCCGGGCTCATTCCGTCACTGTAGGGGAAGAGTGAGTTGCACACCCATCACTGGCCCAGACAGGGCACTGCTCCGCCCACTCACACACACACACCCTCAGCTGCAGTGTTTCTGTGCCGACACAGGAAGGGGTGCAGCCCCCATCGGCGCTTGGGCTCTGTTCTCACCCAGCACCTCCTTCACAGGTGCAGAGACCACCAGGGCAGACGCTTGGGTGACACCCTCAGATCCAGGTCCCCAGCCCACTGCAAACAGGAAACACAAAACCTGTCTTCGATTGCCCCAACCCCCTGCCGTGCCCCTGAAGGAGCCCAGGCTGCAGACCCGGTCTCAGCCTGCAGCTGGTGTGGAACCAGGGCAGGGTGAGGGGCCACAGCCCAGAGTGAGGCAGACCGTTGCTCAGACAGCCTTCAGGAGATGCCTGCAATCGGCCACACCCAGGCAGCAAAAACAGAAAGCAATACCCCTCATCGCTTTCCTGGGGAAATGAAGGCGAAACACCAATGCAAGAGAACACCCTGTGACCCCACTACTAAGCCTACCGGGGCCAGACCCTGGGGAGGCTCCCCACCTGAAGGCCCTGGCCAGCCCGGCAGCACCATCCGTTCGCAGAGAAAACACCCCGGTGCCACCCTGTTCTTCCCCAGGGAACCTCGGGAAGGGGCGGCAGCAGCCCTGCAGCCAGCCGTCTCGGCCTGCCTACCACCACACTACCATCCTCCAGAACACAGATGCAAGGGACACTCAGAATCCCAACAACACAGGGACCAGCAGCCCCACTAGCTGAGTGTGTACTACGTCCCGGACATGCTACCTGTATTTCAACCCAAACCTCAGGGCATCCTTGTTTAAGAGGCAGGAACATGACCTCGGAGTTGACGTTCCCCTTTTCCATCTGTGAGCAGTCAGCATGGGTGGAAAATGACACCTCAGACAACAGGACACTGGGGGTTGTGCCCCCCACACCCCAGGCCCGGCTGGCCCGAGGCACAGCCCTGGCTCTCGTGCGGCCCTGGGCTCCTCAGCGGGCCCAATACCCTCCACGGGCCCACGGGCCCGTATTATCATGCTGCACTGAGACCGTCCTTATTTGTATGGCTAACACGGACCCTGCCCAGCAGGCCTGTTCCTCCGCACCTACCTGACCCCACACCTGACACTCTGCAGGTCCAGGTGAGGCGACTTCGTATCTGATCACCAGCAAGCTCCGGAATCAGGTCATCTGGGCGAAGCGATGACAGGCACGTTCTTCCTGTGACGTTCTTTGGAGAGAAGACTGCCAGGCTCCTCCTGTGGGGAAGAGAAACACACAAGGCCCAGAGCAGAGCCCTAAAAGTGAACTCCTCGTCCCAGGGGGTCCAGATCAGGGACGAGGGAGCACCCCTGGTGCCACCACGGGCAGGGTCACAGCCAGCGCTCCTCCGAAACTGGTCTGAATGCCTGGCCTGCCGCCTTGAAACCCATCTTAACCCAGAAGAAGAGATCAGTGCCGAGGCCTAAATAACGGGGGTGGGTGGGGAGTGAGAGAGGGCGGGGGGTGAGGATGGGGACTGAGCCCTACGGTCAGGAGGGCTGGCCCCCACGGGACTGCAGCGCCCAGCCCTGCTCCGGGCCAGGGTCAGCAGGCCCCAGGGGAAGGGCCTGTTCAGGAGGCTGGAGGAAGCCCTCCGGGACCTCGGGCTCTCGGGCTGCCCCCACCCAGAAACACAGCTGGCGGCAGATGAGCTCGGCTCCTGGTAAGGAACTCCACCTGTGAGCCTGCGCCCGCGAGGCGGCAGAAGACACACCTCCGTCATTGGCTGGCAAATCCTAACACGTTTCAGAGGGAAGCAATTCCACCATCTCCCCACATCAGGACACACATCACGTAGTAAATTACACTTTATTTCACTTACAGAGACCGTGGGGCAGAAGGGCGGTGACTGGGAAAGAGCGGGCAGGTGAGGAACACCGAGCAGAGGCCTGTTATAAATAGGACGGTGTTCCCGGGGGACAGTGCGCAGAGGCCCAGCGGAGGCCGTGTGGGCAGGAGCACCTGTGGGCTTAGACCAATTCCTTCACCGCCCGGACCCCGGCGAGGCCCCTCCGCAGCTCGCGGCCGGAGCTGAGAGCAAACACCACGAGCGTACCGTCAGTGTCTCAGCAGCAGGCGGGCAGAGGTCCGGCAGTGTGGCCCCCGGGGAGCCAGCACCAGCAGAAGGCCGCCCTCCCTCCCGCTCCAGAGCCGGGATACTCAACAGCCCCACATCCCAGGGCTCAACGAATGCAAAGTCCACTCCGTTAACCCGACATTCTTCTCCCGCTCCACAGGCCTACACTGCTCTGTGCGGCGTGCCCCTCCCCGCCCACCTCTAGGAGGACGTCCCCCTCCCCACCCCTGGAGTGCCGATCTGTGATCTGTAATTCCCGTGCGTCCGGGTGGCGGTGGGTTCCGCCCAGGAGGAAGAAGTTAGTTCGAGGCCCCCAGGGAGGTCCATGGGAGCCTGGGTGCGGGTGGGGCCCTCCCAGGCCAGGCGCTAGAGCAGCTTGACGTAATTCTGTGGAATCAGCCCCCTCTTGCCATTCAGAGTCCCTTCTAGCCAGCCAGGTTCCCTCGAGGTTTGTACTGAAAGGGAAGAGAAACCACTTTTTACCGAAATGCCCCCGAGCACGTGTTCCCACTGCACTCTCTGTGCAGCTGTGTATCGCAAAGGCTCAGCCCGTAGAGAATGCGACCTCAGTGCGCCAGGTGCAGCTCCGAGGGCAGCAGCGTGCTCCGCCCACAGCTTGACGCATCACATCTCATGGACGTCCTTGAGGTTTAGAGGAAAGGACGTGATGCACAGAGAGCTTGAGGACCTCGTCCAGAGTCACACAGAAAGTGGAAGCCTGGATCTGATCTCAGACAAAAGGACTCCGGAGTTGACAATCCAGAGCTCCCTGCTACAACCTCTCCTCTTCCCAAACACACTGAGATGCAGGTATCCGTGTGTGCATGTATGTGTGTGCACGTATATGTATACACAGGTGTATGTACATGTGTGTGAGGAGACGCACACACTTTTTTTAGAGCCCCCCACAAGTCACTAAGGACTGTGGAGGCGGAGAACTCCAACCTCCAGTGTCAGACACCGCCGACCTTTCCCTCGCTGACAAAATGGACTGGACAGAGGGCCTGACTCTCCCCCGCAGGTCTGTGGGCCCAGGGAGGTGTCCCTGTGCCCAGTGTGGCTCTGACTGGTTCTAAGACCTTGCTGGTAACAGGTGCAAGGTCAGTTTGTAACCCCTTCTGGCTATCAAGACATGAGGGCAGGTAAACTAGGAAAGATGTTCTGGAAAACTTTTCTCACTCTTATTTAAAAAAAAAAAGAAGGAATGCAGGTGGAGGTGTCCCTTCTGCTGGGGTTGAGTGTGGCCCCAAAGCCTGCACGGCCACCTCGACCCCACGGGGAAAGCCAGCCGGTACGCCGTCGCCTGCTGAGATCGCTTCAGCAGAGGTGGAAATGCCGCGGTCTGGGAGAATGCGAACTGACCGACCCAGAACTCTCCACTTCCAGACGGGCCGCTGGGTGAGCTAATCCGCCTCCAGGACTCAGTTACCCCCTGTGTCGGGTTTGTCACTGCGGCAAAGCGTGTCCTAACGACTGCGCCCCCTCCCAGGGCAGAAATCTCGCACACAGCACCGTGGGAGGGATTTCAGAGGCTCCCGGACAAATCCCGCCCCACGGCACAAACGTTCGCCATCGTGTCTCAGATGGGCGGGCTTCAGTGCTGCCACCGCCGCGTTCCCTTCCCCACACCGCGTGCCCACGTGCAACAGGCCTGGGGCAGGGCAGCCACGTCACCACGCTCTCCTGGCACAACTGCGTGGATGCACGTTTCGGCGGCACAGGAGTGATCTGGCTTCCATCTACTCCAAGAATAAAATTTCTCCACAGAGCACAATTCTGTCACGTGGACGGTTTGTTGTCATTGTTTGTTTCCTGACACTATGGGGAGTCCCTGGGTCTCCGAAGGACATATCACACATATAGAGAAATCTCTTCTAAAAGACACAACTTGCTTTCTGGAAAAAACAATCACCAGCAGATGCCGCATTCCTGACAGTATACTGCTAGGCACTGTGTTGACATACTCCGTGCACTCCCAACGTTCTGGCTAATCAACCATTCCGGCCCGAGGATCTGAGGTTCTGTTTCCCAGAACGCCTTTGGGCAGCTCCACCCACACACGACACCACTGTTTCCACAGCAACCAATGAATTCCATCATGAGCCAGACTGGAGAAGAAAGAAATCAGGAAGGGGGGAAAGACACACACTCAACCAGAGAATCTGTGAAATATCAAGCTGGGGACCGCTCTAAATGCCTGTGTATAAATATGAGACACAAATAGAATCTGCACCCTTGTTTCAGTGTGCAAAGTCAATACCCAGTCACACAGTCACACGTCATTCAATCAGCAAAAGTCATAGAGCTGGGATAGTAAGAGGACTAGAAACCAAATTTTTCTGCCATTACACTCTTTCTGCAACTGAGATTCGGCAACCTGAAGCATCTGGGAGGCTTGGCTGGAGACTCGGGGAGAGGAAACCAAAGGACGCAAATCAGAAAGACTTCCCAGATCCAGTGGCACTAGCTTCCCTACATCAGGAGAAAAGGGTCCTCACTGAGGACCTGCAGGAGCTCTAAGGGCTGGAGAGTAACCAAGATTAAGGTGGAGGTGTCGGGCCGGCCTCCCAGACACAGCCTGCGGGCATCCAGATCCTGGCAGCCAAGGAGGCCGCCTCTCCCTGTCCAAAATATCAAGGGACAGACTTGTGCTCCTGACAGCACCCCAACCAGTGACCGCCTGGCTGCTGTGCGCCTTGTGGGTTATAGACAGAGTCCACCCTATCACGAAGCACTTACCATCCTCAAAAATCGCTCCTATTTCAAAAGATAATTCGGAGCTGTGCTCTGCTTCGCATGGATACACCGCTCGAGCTTTCCGGCTGGAGACGCTGAGAGGGGACCATCAAAGACACAAGTTAACACGTGGAGAAACTAGGAGAGAGAAACCTCACCTTCCTGCCATCCCCCACTCCCAAAGTCTCATTTCTCTGTCACTGGTGGGACAATCTCCGCGAAAGAAATTGGAAGGGAAGTGAGCATTAGGCAAAAGCACAGCCCTTGATTTTCAAGTCAAGGGTGGGCTTCCAATTCAATCTTTCTTAGGGAGCCTCTCCGAGCAGCATTCCTGACCCTCGTCACCCAGCTCTCCCCTCTGCCTGCTGGGACGCCCTTTCCTAGTGTTTGGTGCCATCAGAGCCTCAGGGCATGCTCACTCCCTAAGCACTTTGGTTTACCCACTAGGAAAAGCGCCAGTGTCTTAGGCAGAAGACCCGGCAGTGAAAGACAGAGGCACGCACATGCTAAGCGTCTGCGGTGATGCTCTGTGGACTCGGATCTGTTTAGACTGACAGTCGGTTTCCATGCCCTTCTGGAAAGGGGCTTGTTGTTCCTACTTGGGTCTTTTGTGTTTAGACCCCCTCACACCTGCCCCCCAAAAGGCACGGCAGGCTCAGCACTTCTCCAAATGTCCTGTGCGTCCTGGTGGGGAAAGAGCATCCTGGAGAAGCATGGGAACCCGCTGCAAGCCACATGCAGACCACAGCAGCAGAACTGCCCCCACCTCGCCGTCGTGGGGAAGCCACTGGCGGCAGAAGAGCTTCAGCCGGACCCCCAGGAAGAGGGGCCTGATCAAAGCCGGCACCCCTGGCCCCTGCACAACTGGCCCATGGAATGGTCACTGCTGTTTCCAGTGTCCAGTTAACCTTCCTTTAAAACAAAGCATGTGCTTCCTATTTATGTGTAAAAAGTTCTTCCAGAATGAATGAGTAGTTTCGAAAGTGCACAATCAGCACCAAGAAGAGCAGGTTCGAGCCGGTGTCAGATACGGTCAACTCTCCTAAAAATGTACTTGAACCCAGACTCAGCCCTGAGACAAGGGTGTAAGTACCGTCCAGGAGGCCGAAGAGCCTGAGCCTGCCTTTCCCAGCAGAGAACGCAAGAACCTGCTCAGGTGGATGAGCCCCTTCCGTGGGCTGCCACCATATTCCACCTCATACCCCAAACCATGTACCTTTCAGGTGGCTTGTCCGTTATGCTGGTGGGAGGAGAGAAAAGGCAAGGCGACAACTTGGGTGAAGACGGCGTAAGAGCTGGGCTGCAGCTTGGTGTGGTCGGAGACTGCGGGTTAAGCCACTGGACCATCGGCGATCGGGTCTGGCTTGAGCTAAGGGTGGAAGTTTGAAGAACAGGATTTAATAGTATAAAGGCCAGCAAACACCAAATATGTGGCACCTCCATCCTGAATAGCTAGGATGGTGGCCCCCTTGTCTCTCCTGATGACCAAAAGGACAGAGTCCTCTCCACAGGCTCTTACATCCCCAAGAGCCACACCCCACACTTGAGACGTGTTATGGTCCTTCTCCAGGTTAGGGGAGAAGGGCTAGTCTCGTGCAACCTAGCACCACCCAGTTCACTCTTTAGAGCACCAGAATCCAAGGGCACAGAACAGCCGCCCGGACTATTGAGGGGATCGTGTTTCCTGTTCATGAGCAAGGTCCAATGGACCTGTTGTCAACATCGTGAGCTACGGCTCCAAAATTTCAGTGCACGGCCCTTGAATGTTTGAAGCTCTCTTACCTGGTCATGTACACATAGCAACTCAGGGGCAAAAATGCCACTGGGAATCAAGATTCCTCTAGAAAGGAGCAGACTAGACTTTGAAGGACAGAACAACAAATAGCAAAAATCTTTGGTGAACTGAACATTCCCTAATATTTGCAAATTTAAAAAATTAACAGAAAGGACCAGTGAACAGACTCCTGGAAGGGCCTGTAAACGTGAGGGAGAGTGCGACAGGTACGCGCTGGCCTGAATCACAGGGCTCTTCAGTGACTCCGACAGCAGGAGTGTGACCGCGGCACATGGAGCCCCTTAGAAGCCCAGTGCCGGGAGGCTCTCGTTCCCTCCCGTCACACTTTCAGCACAGGTGTGCTCAGTATCTGCTGCACTCAGATGCTCGTCCCCGCAGACTCGCCCTCTTCCGCTGAGGCCGGTTCCCATGAGCAGCTGCCTGGCTGTCCCTCCCCATTCCCGAGCCTGACCTTTGACTCCTTCTCTAGCAGAACTAACACCACGTGCTGTCCATGTTTACTTCAAATGGTTCCCGGGCTGTCTCTGCATCTTCCTTCTCATCATTCTCAAGAGACTCTTCCCCTTTTCGCTGCTCTGTGTCTGTCACCGCTGTGGTCTCCTGGCTCAGCCCCGGCGTGTTCCTCCAATTCTGCTGGCTCAATCAGCCACACTCAGCCCCCTAAGCCCCGGGCTACCCAACCTGCCTCCTCCAGAACCCATGTGCCCCCCACCCACCCTGCAGGGGCTCCTTCGCCCTAGCAGACTTCCCGTCGGCCTGCAACTGTTTCCCTGGGTTCTGTGCACACCCTGCCTCCATTTCTCCTCATCTCTCAGCCTCTCCCTCTGCTCTGCCTGCTCACATCTGTCCCTTGCTCAGCTTGGCCCCAGGGTGGCCTGTCCCAGTACTTTTCCTTTGACCTCTAAGTCCCAGACCCTCCCTGAAGGCCAGCCACACCAGTAAACAGGGGGGCAGGGTGACATGAGTTGCTGTTCTGTGATGGTTTCAGATGGTTCTCCTGCCTCTGGAGCAAGACCCGGGCTTGGGCTCTCAGTGGCCTCACAGAGCCAGGGGGAGCGCCGGGCACACGGCCTCCTCAACCAGCAGCCGAGCAGCCAGTTCGGATGTGCTCTCCTCACTGGAGCTGGACTTTATAAATCAGGTGCCTGAGATGTTACGCCATTGACCCGAGAGATATTGAGTGCCCAGAAGGTTGCCTACCCTTTCATCAGGAAAGGGGGTGGGGGATGCGCTTTTAAAAAACATTAGTCTTTGAACAACTTATTTACAACCCACCGTCCAGCCGTTCATTTGGAAGTCATAAAACGCAGCAAAGAAACCCATAAATCTCAAAGTGATCTGTGTCCCCTGCAGCCAAAACCACTCCAATCTTGATCCGAAAATGAACCTTACAGGGTGTCTAATCAGGAATGGGGAAGAGGGAAGCTCGGACAGAGAATTTAGGACCGCCGTTAGCCAATCACCATGCTCTCTCCCAGCAGTTATCCGAGGTGCGGGGACAGCGGCCACGGCCACGGTGGAAGGCAGCTCTAGTCGCCACACCCCAGCAGCTCTAGTCGCAAGGAGTCAGGCAATTACGTGTCGGCCATCCATCCGCACAGAGGGGAGGACAGCGACGGGATGAGGATGAAGTGCCCATGCGGTATATTTACAGGCTCTTTAAACATTTAGATCATGAGTGTTATAGCTATTATCTACTTAATCTTCACATCTTTCTTTTTTTTTTAAGTGCTTTTGTTTTTTATACAGGGAAAATACCATTTTGGGAACGTGAAAGAGCTGTCAGAACAGCAGCTGCAGAAGCTGAGGGCATTCAGGGCTTTCTCTGCCAGGTCCCAAAGCAGAACCCAGAGTCGGCAACCCCCTTCCAGGGTCAAGTTCCCAACCTTGGCCTTTCTGTTTGTCTTCTGCGATCTTTTTCCTGTCGTTCAACATATCAGTGTGTTACATAACCCAAAACTAGCCAACCAGTTCACCAGATACCCTGTCAGGCTTCCCACTTGGACTTGAATCTCTGCAGGTGAGCTCCTGGGTTTTCCCCCCAGTATCTCAGAAGCTTCAACGGGTACTTCTCCAAGTTTCAGAATTCCATGTAACCACAAATATTGCAGGCTGGAATAAGAGGGAGCAAAACGTAAGTCTGGACGTTGTCTCTGGAGATGAGGCATAAGATGTCACGTGTCGGAGTCCTGTGAAAAAGGACACCCACGGAGCAAAACAAAGTTTGGGAAACAGAACAGAGTAGCTGCTTGGATACAAGAGACCTGCAAAGACTTTCCCACTGGGGAGGAATGGGATGAGGTAAAAACTGGTTAACTGGTACACTCAAGACCTAAAAAGGAATTCTCATGTTCAGCCAGTAGACGCTGGATGGTACATTTCCTGGGTGTCTCCCAAAACCAATTGTCTGTATTGTTTGAAGCTAATCCATTATAAACACGAACCTCTTTATATAAACCGTCTCTTCCCTTCCAGGATTTGGATAGGTTGTTTGTTTGTTTCTTTGTTTGTTGTGGTTTTTCTTTTTGTGTGTGTGTATGTGCACATGCAGTAATAAGTATCAAGAAAATTTTAACAATTCTTCAAATTATAATACTTTTATTTTCTCAAAAAGCAATAGAGGAAAATATTACTTTTACTAGAGAATTCTGCTATTATCTTTATTTCTCTTCTTTGATTTAAAGCACTTTAGAGGAAGCAGGTATTTTGGAAATGGTAGCCCACAGCAGAGGTCTAAGAGTTTTCTCAGCCTGGGCCCCAGGAGAGAATTCAGCGCTAAGGCACACTCAGCAGTGAACGAGCATCTCAGCTCCTCCACACTCGAATGGCTCTGCCATGATGTGCCGGGAGACAGTTCTCCCTGGCTCTCTGTGTTTCTGCATGTATTATACGCAGAGCCACGGGCTGCCTTTGTTCTGATGATCTCTTCAAGGATGTTTGTAGAGGAAACAGCCTCTGTCTTCTCCTGGAGCAAAGGGCGGGTTTTACTGCCCATCACAGAAAGCTCTGGGTTTCCTAAGCTCTGGGCTCCTCTCCCATCATACTCCTTAGGGCCTCACCTGGGAACTGGGACTGGGAAGTGATACTCCAGCTACTGCTGTGACCAGTAGGGTCCTCTGGCTCTGACCAGGAGTCCCTGGTCCTCCACCAGCATCCGGAGGCCACCGCAGGCAAATGCGGCAGCTGCAAGCAGAGTAAAACATCAGACTTCACACTTCTGGACATTAACAGCTGTGGGAGGACCGAGGAGACACTCCGGTCATCTTCGTACTCTGCGGTCAGAGGAGAATCCGGGCTAACATAGCCTTTGGGCCGAAGATCAGAAATGATGGGGACACGAGCGTGACAGGCTCACTGCCTACTAGAGCGGAATGAATCGCTTTCAGCGTCCTCTCCGACCACTTCCCAACCCCAAACAGTGTTTCCTAATCCTCTCAGTCCCTTCTTCCTGCGGCCGCTTTAACCGAGGACTTCTGATGAACAAAGCTGGCGTGGTCACACACCGCCCACTTTATTCAATGATGAGCTGCTGACCAATTATGAAAAAGTACCTAAGGGCGACATGTTTCCTGAAAGCCAAGCTGTGGTTTACGAAAACGGAGACAGAAGTCAGCTCTTCCTTGAAAAGCTCAGAAACCGTATTTCCCAAAACAAATTTAAGAGAAACACTAATACCTGCTCATCTGCGCTCCTCCCAGTTCCACACACTGAAGGGAAAGGATCTTCCCCTAAAGCAGAACCCCCTTCCACTTTGGTGCAGGGAAGCCAACCACCCCACCCTCCTTTAAGGAGAAATGTTCCCACTTAGAGACAGGGAGACTGGGCAAGAGGGTTTCACTGAAAACACATGAAGAACTCCTACCACTAACTCAGAAAGCAAGCACCGCTACGTTCATTGCAGCGTTACTGACAACTGCCAAGACATGCAAGCGGCCCAAGTGTACGTCAGTAGATGAGCGGGTAAAACAACGATGGGACATTTACACAACGGAATGCTACTCGACCATAAAAAAGAAGAAAATTTTACCCTTTGTAACAGTCCAGATGCGTCTGGAGAACGTCATGCTAAGTGACATAAGCTAGTCAGAGAAAGACAAATACCATGTGATTTCACTCATATGTGGAATCTAATGAACTGACCAACAAGCAAAACAGAGACAGACTCATAGAGAAGCTGGAGGACAGCAAAGGGGCGGGGTGGGGGTGAGAGAATGGAGCAGAGAGGAAAAGGTCTCATAGACGTGGACAACAGTGCGGTGATTGCGGGCGGGGGGGAGTAGGAAGGGACTAAATGGTAATAGAAATAAAAATACAATTAAAAAAGGAAAAGGGAAAAAAAGAGAAAATGCTTATACTGAAAATCTACCTAGCTCTTCCTAAGGCAACAGAGAAGGCTCCTGGGGGGAGGGCGGGCCGAGGGCTCGGGGACAGCCAGCAGGGAACAGAACATGCATTTCCGAAAGGGAGGAGAGAATCCTCTTCTGTAAGGAGCATCACCGCTCTTGCTTTGGAAAAACAGGCCTGTATTTCTGGGAAAACACCCTATGGTTTTTGCGGTGGGGAGGAATACACCCTCACACCCGTGAAGTCCAGACAGTAGCTGTGTGTGTGGACACTTCGCAGAGTTTATTCTTCTGAAATGTAACAAATCAGCAGTGATGCTGCTTCCGATTCAAATGGTGACCCAATCGCCTCCAATATCAGACTCTACGCTCCGTGCATAGTAAAAACTTTGTGGCAGCAAAGAAAGCGCAACCATTGCAGGAATGGGGGAGGGAGGCTAGTCGGCCCTGGTAAAATCCAACAGCAGCTGCAGAGCCACCAGGGAGCGCCTGCGCCGAGCACAGGCTTCCCGCACCGCACAGGTGGGTCAGGCTCTGGGCAGCGCCAGCGCAACCGAGCCCGGTCCAGGCTCTTCCAGCACCAAGCGTCAGTTAACACGCGGGGGACGCAGAACAGGGGGAATACACACCAGGAAAAGAAATGACTGCTTCTCTGAAGCGATTACATCCTCCAAACACCAAGATAGTTGACGGTTATATGGTACCGAGATCAAATCAGAAGTTTGCGCCGGAACGAAAGACTTTAAAACCTCATTTGCAAAGGTCTCCGAGCAGAAGCTAGCACATTAGTGAAATGATCTTTCATTCCAGCCTGAGAAACGCACAGCGTAAGTCTAGAACAGCTGTCCTGGGCCAAAGTGTTTGAAAATGTTAATAAAGACAGAAGGAAGCACTGCAGATCTGTATGTTGTGGGAAATCTCAGTTCAGATAAACGCCAGTTACTCCTTAAGTGCCAGAGAGGGGGAACGCCGCAGGCAGGCATGCAGCAGCGCTGGTTCCCGAGGAGCAGACTGAGGAGTCCGCAGCGGGGAGAAGCGAACAGCCTGACAAGGGGGTCGCTGTGGTCCGCGGCAGGGGCCAGCAGGCCTCCAGTGCCCACGGGAGGGCCCAGCAGCCCTTGCCTGCGCATCGTTCACGGCCCGAGAACTCCCCGTCAGGCCCCATGCTAGGCCCCGGGGACACCCAGGAGGCTATGGCAACTGCCCTCCATGAGCAAAGTCAAGTGGGAGGAGGACAAACTGATGATCGCCATGCAACGTGCCGGTGTCACATGCAGCTGCCCAGCCGGCCCTCTGGGGAACAGAGGAGGAAGCATCCAGGAAGGCTTTCTACAGGAGGCCACGTCTGCCCTGGGCTGAGGCTGCCAGCTGTCACCAACATCACCATCGCCTCCCTGCCCCCGGGCTCCTGCCGGGCACAGCTGCACGGCCCAGCACGGAGCTCGACCCGGCCCCACACGTCAGCCCGAGTACTCCCACTGCACCAGGACTCCACGTCACGCGCGAGAAGATGGAACCTGAGACAGGCGAACGCGGCCTCCTCCAGGCCCGGTGGGCACCACACCCTGTTTTGGTGAGACCGCACAGAGCTCTTAGCCTCCAGTCCTTCTGAGACTGGGCCAGAACACAAGGAGGGGAGCAGAGTGGTGGGAGTCAGAGACCCTCGGGGCAGGTCCAAGTGCACAAGGCAAGGGTGGGCTACAGAAGAATTTTAATCACGGAACTCGCAAGGACAGGAAATGCCACCCCCTCTACAGAGACCAGAGTTCCAGAGCCAGCTCTGGCTGTGCGCCCAGGTCTCAAGCTCCCTAAGCTTGTTCTCCTTCTTGTTTATAAATAAAAAGGAGGACGCTTCTTATGAGCTAGAGGCTTCAGCCAGGACAAAGAGACTGATTTCAGAGCGCCTCTCGGAGACCAGTGCACGGTTGGTGAGGGTTCACAACTGAAATTTGGGTAATTAACAAACATGCTGGGTCAGCTTCCCTCGCCAAAACAAAGGTAGCCATTAACAGGCTGGTCGCTGTGGGGCTGAAAGGGCATGATGGGTGCAGAGCACCGGCAGGGCTGGGAGCACGGTCAGCACGCGGGAGGTGAGGCCCTATTACCAGCACAAGGTATTTCCAAGCCAGAGCCTACCTCTCTGGTTTCTAGTACATCATCAATAACAAGTCACTTTCTTTACCAAAAAAACAGCAAATAATCCACATCAAAGGGGGGAAATACAGATATTGAATAGATGTCACCATGAAAAAAACAAAGTTGCTGAATGCAATGTAGTGGCATTCGAGACCGGAACCCGGAAGAAAAGGACATGAGTGAAAAACCAGTGAAATCTGAATACGGCCTGTAAGTTAACAGTACTGTACCGAGAGAAACTCCTCGTTTAAATGCAGGTCTATGGTGCTGTGTCAGATGTTAACGGCGGGGAAGAAGGGTTTATGGGTGCTCTCATACTACCTTCATAACTTTGTTTTTTAAGATTTTACTTACTTATTTTTGGAGAGAGGGGAAGGAGGAAGAAAGAGAAACACAGGTGTATGAAAGATACATCAATCAGCTGCCTCTCACACACCACCCCCAACTGGGGACCTGGCCTGCAACCCAGGCATGTGCCCTGACTGGGAATTGAACCGGTGACCCTTCGGTTTGCAGGCTGGCACTCAGTTCACTTGAGCCACACCAGCCAGGTATGGTTCGTAACTCTTCTATAAATCTAAAACTATTTCAAAACAAAATTTTTATTTTAAACAACAGGTTGTAAAAAGAACAACCCCAAATAAACATTTTTCATCATTGAAACACCAAAGTTTTTTTGAAATGACAACCACACGCATAAGAAAAAATTTGTGTTGGTTCAATGACGACAAAATCCCTGAAGGTCACTTTTAAAAGTCACCTGCACTACCCATCTGAGAAATGGCAACTGACTTTTAGGAAACATGGGCTCTTCCAACGAGATTAGTTTTGCTCATAGATTAGATGGAGGTCAGCAAACTTCTCCTACCAAAGGCCAGGCAGGAAATACTTTAGGGTCTGCAGGCCCCACAGATAATACTCGGGTCTGCCACCACTGCATCTAAAAGAGCAGCCATATACGAAACGCAAATACCAGGATGGCTGTGTTCCAATAACACTTATTTATGAAAACAGGCAGCAGGGGCTGCAGTCTGCTGACCCCTGGATTACACAGGCCAGACGAGAATCCACTGGTGGTGGAGAGTGGTGGGGGCTGAGGGTGAGGATGACTAGGCTTGAGAAGCCCCTACTCCTGCACCCCGCTCCATCTTCATGGGCTCCTGGGTGCCCAGACCCTCCCTGCAGCGGCCGGTCTCCTCGCCTACTGCAGGGGGTCCCTCCCCAGCAGAAGGGAGGCAGCAGGTCTCTCAAGCCAGCATGCACAAGCAACAACTGGTCACCCTCAAGAACAAGGTGTCTTTTCCAGGAGGGGGTGGGCAGGGAGAGAAGGGCACCGCAGAAAACCAGTAGACACAGAGAAGACAGAGCTTTTCTAAGGAAGACAGGGCCACGCGGAGCACTCGGTCCTTGGCTTGTGGGATGCTCAGGCTCCTGGGCGAGTGCCCTCCTTCACAGGAAGGAAAGGACACCACTGTCACCTGAAAAAGGTCGCTCCTTGGGTGATCACTTTCCTGGGTTTTGCTATAAAAGAACTGTCTTAGAATCACATCTGAACAATCTTTCACTCTGAGTGCCCCGTGAATTCCATCCGTCTTCCTGCCAGACAATCCCTGTGGAACCAGGCAGGAGGGCTGAACCGAGAAGGAACTGTGGCTTCATTTCAGAAAGTGACGGGGCTTTGGAGGTCTCTGCATTGCGGACCTGCGGGGCAACCGACAGGAATGCTCCCACCAGCTCAGTTCTCTCATGGAGAAGGGCTGCCGCCCAACGTGAGAGGGCTGCACACACAAAGCGGGCTGCAGGTCGGAAGGGGCGCACCGCCACCCAGCTAGGAGAAATCCTGCAGTTTCTTACCGAACTGTTCCATGGGTTACCTGTTGTGACAGCTGAGCCACCCACAGTGCTCAGAATACACAGAGCTGGCAGGGTCCCCGTGGAAACCCCAGGCCGTGGGCATGCAACACCCAAAGGTCCTGTTCACAGAGGCTTCTACAGCCTGGATCTGACACAGAGAAGCTAGGAGAGGAGCCCCAGGCGGAGTCCTCCTGGAAAACCTACAGTAAGTTCTGGAAACACCACCACTTCGGGTCAACATCTACAGCCTCTGCAGAACTGGAGAGGTGATTTCCCTGAGCTATGAGGGAGGAGATGATAGAACGGGTGACCCAGGAAAGTCAGCCTGGGTTAGACTAAGAAGATCAAGTTAGGCTCTCGGAGGGAAGGGGATTGTAAGCAGGTCCCCGCCCAGCGTGGGGAGCAGGGGTTGGTTTTATTACATGTGGTTCCTTGAAACCTCACAACAACCCAGAGGAGTAGATGTTGTTATTCCCCTTTTATAGATAATCTTGCTAAAGCCTTGGTTTGCGTAAATAATAGATAGAGGCCCTCAGGTTTTAAGAAGCAGAATGAGGCTGCAAAGCCCGGTCTGACTCTAAAATCAGTGCTTGCCCACTCTAGACTGTCTTCCCACAGTCTAGTGCAGAGAGCTCGCCAGGGCCCAGCCTGCATTTCGATATGGAGACAGAGACAGCCAATCCTTGCCCAGCAAGTGATGAATTACAACAACAAAAACCAATGAAATGAAAAAGGAAAACAAGACCAGTGAGAAAATAAATTTTCTGAGTCATAAGCAGAAGAAAAGCTACTATAAAATTCAGATGTGTCTCTTTATTTTGGAACATTGACTTTTCATTATGGGGCTTTAATGAACATTGTGGCTTAAAAATAAAACCTCCAAATTTCAGACCCTGCAGTTACAGCACAGCAAAGAAGATGTGAATTAGGCCACACGTAAGTGCCAAGCACACAATAAAAATACCCTCGCAGGACATAAGGGATGGGCACGGAAAGGTGTGAGCGTGCAAGGCGGCCAGTATGGCACAATTTCTATACAAAGTCGGAGAGAGGATCCACGGAAATACGTGGGGCAAACGTCGTACCCCAAAGAAATGAATGTGAACAGACATTTGTGGTCCACAGCCAAGTACATGGGCCCTGCGATTAGCTCCAAAGGCTAGAGGGAGACGACGGGGTGTCACGTTACTCAGAGAAGATTAGGGTTGCTGCTCTGCGCCAAACATCAACTTTCCAAGTCTCTCGGCTCCGTTTTGGGGGAAGACGCGCTTATCCCCTAATCCCCGCCAAAGGTGCTGAATGATGAAGGGGCACCAATCAGATTCAAGTGCTTATTCCCCGGAGGTAAGGATACACCACAGCCACCTGACTGCTCGTAGGGTCAGGGCGCCCTCCTCACAACGGGGCGCTGGCCAGCTGACAGCAGCTTAGCTCGCTGGGTCTCCAAACTGGGGGGCGCCTGCCATGCACACAATGTCCCCATATGCAACCAAGTTCAATCCCCACAGGGAAACCAGTCTGAGGGAGCCATGACCCCTGGGACAAAGACATCAAACTCCACCTCTGCCCCTTACCCCTCCTGAGGCTTGCGGCCACTCCCCTATGCTTTTTGTGCCTCAGTTTCCCTCTCTGTAAAAGTAAAGATATATCTAACCCACCGGGTTGCCGTGAGAATTTAAATATCCTTTATAAAGCGGCTAAAACAAAGTCTGGTGGCCATCAATAATGAATGCTCCATTCAATAATGAATGAAATGGTCTTTGATCCTGAGAAACGCCAAGAGGATAACTATCGAATCAAGCCTTCTCTGCAGCCTCTAACCAACCAGCCACTGGTGAAGCAAAAGCTTCTGCCAGCCCCCAGCAGGAAGTGCAGAAGACAGCTCACCTCTGAGTAGAATTTCCAAGGCTTCTGTGGGCTCACACACTTCTCCTGCTCATCCGGCCCTATTCTTCTTCTCACTTGAGCTGAGACCTCAAACTTTCTGTGACTTTGCTGCTCGCTTAGGTACGGGAGAGGGAACTGGCTTCCAAATCCTTCCTCACAGTACCCAGCACCAGACGGTACGTCCTTCCAAATGAAGGCACTAGCTCGACTACAGATCTCGGCCAATGAATCCCACTGCATTCCATAACCGGGGCCGATTGGCATCCTTATGAGGACATGATCTCCTAACTAGACAATGAAGATCCTGAAGGTGCCCAGGATGGGCAGTTCATTCCTTGGGGGTAAGTATCACCCTCTCCTGAGTGCTTTTAAAATCTGCATAGCTTTCCTTCCCTTGGTACAAAAGCAACATGTGTTCATGTAGTCAAGGTAGCAATGAAGCAGATGCAAAAAAATTTTTTTATATGTAAGTTCTCTGTTTTCTCTTCAAACAATAATCATAACAAAAGAGGTAAAACTAGAAGCCACCACCTTATAGGGTGAACTGACTGCCCCAGGCCCCACAAGGGTTGGGAGTCCGTGGGTGAAGGAGGGACCCGGTGTGGGGTGGGGGGGGGGGCTGACACACCCTCCCAGAGTGGGGGAGGGGAGGAGACAGGGAAGACAGAGAGGAGGTGGCTACAAGGTGTGCCTGTGGCTGCTACCTTATCATTTCTAGGCGTGAGCCAAACTTCACAGGCGTGTGGAGTATGTGAGATGATTTTCCTGAACTTCACACAAATCATTCTGGGCATGCCATGGCATACTAAGCCACGAACCAAATTTAAAAGGTACTTCCAGAAAAACTCATCAACTTCCTAAAAAGCAATCATGTGAGCAATAGGCAAGTAATTTGAAATGCCATAGTTGTGCATGGGAAACATCTCTTTGTTTGCCCAATTTGAAGGAAGCAAGTTCTCCATTTCCTGGACAAGAATAAATGTGGTTCCAGCAAGAGCGCACACAGTCTGGAGATGACGAGCACGAGGCTGGCAGTGGGAATGGGGTTTTAAGCAGCCGATGTCCATCTGGGTGGGCAGAGATCTCTGCCGCCCAGCTGTGGCTCGGGGCGCTGCCTGGGAGAGCTATGTCAGCAATACCTCGATGTTAGGTAAACCAGGCCCAGGCTCTCCTCCAATAATAGAGCGGGATCTGCTGGCCGGAGTACGGAGTAAGCTGTAGTGGTACCAACGCTCCCCACTACAAAGAGCTGTTCTAAGAAGCCCCCCATCTTTCTGTGCCTGCAGAAGAGGAGGCCTTCCTTTTCATTTGAAATCTGTAGAGGAAGCCGAGAGCAATGCCTGCTATTTCTTAAAAGAGATTTTCTTTTGTGGCAGGCAACTTAAAAGGATTACTTGTCAAGGACCTGCTCCTTCACTTACAATGGAAGAAAACCTGTTTAGAGAAAACTACTTTATTGGGGGAAAAAAATGACTTTGGAACATTGGAAATACCTTGACCTATGATGTAATGTCCTCCGAGGAGACTGAGCTGGCAATTCTTCATGGGTAATGAAGTCACCTATCACCTTACTGAGTGTCCAGGTGAGTAATAGCTCCAGACTGATTGACTGCAATGAATCATACCCACAAGCCGTAAGCATCAGCAGAAACCCCAGAAATCCAGTTCTGCCGTGTTGTTTTCTACCTGTCGGAGGCGACAGCTGCGTGTACACGCTGCCTCTACCTGTCGGAGGCGACAGCTGCGTGTACACGCTGCCTCTGCCTGTCGGAGGCGACAGCTGCATGTACACGCTGCCTCT
>CM052545.1:15410505-15532003 GCA_028533065.1 Trachops cirrhosus | reverse complement strand
GGGTGGGAGAGGGTGTTCAGGGTGGAGGGGAATGAAGGGGGGATAATAGGACAACTGTAATAGCATAATCAATAAAAAACAAAGAAAAAAAAGAATATAAACTTAAAAAAAAAACTTGCTCTCGGAAAACCATCCATAGACAGATTTCAAATCTACTAATCATAAAGCACAAGAGAAATTCTGGGCTCTGATTAAGCTAGCTCCCAAGATGCTAATCTTGAAAATTGACTGTATGGAATAATTCTTATTTAGCCATGACCCAGCACACAACGAAGGTTGAGAGAGAGAAACTTAGAAATGGAAAGCTAGAGACGATGATGTCAGGGGCGCAGGACTTGGAGGGGGTGGTGATGGTGGACGAAGGACCCATAAGGGGGCAGTAATGGGAGACACCCGGGCGGCCCTGGGCAGCAGACGGAAGTGTGCTGTCAGGGAGGGTGGGCGATGCGGTGGGGCAAGCGATGAGCACAATCTCCGTGGCCTCAGTCTCCCCGTGAAGCCTTGCTCCGTCCCCACCCCCAAATGTGCAGGGCAATCCAAGACACAGTATCGTGCCCCTTTTGGTGAAGTTGCTTTTTCTATGGCCTTTCACTACAAACGTGTTTAACTAATTGGAGTCAATCTGCCCCAAATAGAAGGGCCAATTTTCAGACAAATAAACTGAAAACCCATGACAGAACATGATGATTCCCTTTTGACTTATTTTTGTTCTGGGATAAAGCCCACTTGGAAGCGAAGGCCACGTCCTCCCTTGTGCCTGGACAGCTCGGGTCCATCCAGCTCTTGCCTGCAAATGAGCCTGAGAAAAAGGGGCTGGACTCTGTCCGGCCCCTCCCCAGTGCCCCTCTGTCACCCACCGTGAGCAAGGGCTCCCTTCCAAATTAAGAACATCTCAAATGTGAGCCCAGCACAAGGTCTAAAGTAAACTGCGGATCATTTACCTGCACGACAGCTGCCAGTTCAGGGCTTGGCTAGAAGTGGCAAAACACGCCCAGCCCTGAAGCAGACAGGATAACCTTTAACAGCGAGCCAGACGCAAGCAGCTTCCTGGCCTCGGAGGCTGGCCGCCAGCCCTCGGCTCTCCGGACCCCCTTCCCTGACTGCAGGGCAGGACACAGCAAAAGCAACAAATGAGAGTCTGGGCCCAGCTCAAGCCCGGATTCTCTCCTACGAGGACAATCTGTCAGGGGGAAGCAACTGTGGGGACCTGGGGAGCAAGGGTCCAAGGTGAATTTCAAGAAACACTGGAACTGTTTTTGCAACCAGGCACCCCGCTCATCAACACCGTCTCCAACCTCTCCCCCAAGCAGACTGACGCAACACAAACCGTCATCACTGGGCACACCGAGTCACTTTCTGTCAGGAGACTCTCTCTCTTCGCTCTGCCGAACAGCAGCGACCTGAACCTGCAAGTGCAAACGACACTGGCAGGAGGCGATATGTTCATACGCAAAGGGACCAAACGCAGCGCTGTGTCACCCCACCCTGTCTCTGGGGGCACGGAATGCCTTTTGCCTTCACTGCTCAGGAATGAGCTCGTCTACTTGGGAATCGCTGAATTCAAGGAGACACTAACACCAACCACATAAACATTAAATACGCTTAAACATGTCTGAAACCTGAGCTCACCAAAATCAAATTACTACTTTCTACCTAGTATGAAAACAATACGATTTCACAGAAACAAAAATTCTATGTTCGGTGATTTCTGGAATGAAGATATTTAACTCCTATGAAATGAACTTGTACTTGAGAATGAAAGTCATGTGCTCTTATCATTTTTCACATTCCACCTGAGTGCCAAGCAGCTTCCTTCCCGAGGTGTCGCCCTTGAACAGGCTTCTACAGACGGAAGGGTCACCTGGGCGAAACAAGGTTGTTCCAGACAAGCGAACGAAACTGGTTCCGAGGGGCTTTGGTTATGAACAGACTGCAAGAGAAGAAACTCACTGGAAACAGAACTCCCACCACCTAGAAAAGAAAATGACTTCCTCACGACACCCAGCTGAACTCCCAGCGTCTCCAGCAGAGTCCCTGCCAACCGCCTTCCCTGCCTCTTCTGGCCTTTCTCCCAACTGTACGCACAAATCAAGTTCACGTTTCACTGTCATCTGATAGTTCCGTACCTGGTTTCAGTGCCCCATTTCTGTTACGCATTTTTTAAGGATGGACCACGTGTCAGTCCTGGTGATGCTTAAAGAACACGTGGCTGGGCCCGGCAAACCCAGAGCCCCAGGAAAGACTGACGGTGGACTCGCTGCCACGTGAAACATCACAAACGCAGAGCCCACGCCCACAGGAACTAAGACATGAAAAGACCTACAAACTTCTAAGTATTTTTACAAAATCTGCACACAGCTTCCAGTTATCCTCCTCCCCACCTTCAAGCAGCACACATCTCTAATTTCCTATATTCGATCAATAAGCATTTATTCACTGCATTTCTACTTATGTACAAGTCATACCACGGCTGCTAAGTTATCAAGGTGAAGCATCAGCCCCTAACCGAAGATGCTCACAGCTTAGTTAGTGCAGGAGAGCCAGATCTCGACAAAGGCGCAGAAGGCGAAACACGCTGTGATGTGGCCGCATCAAGCAGCTGTGAGACCAGAGAACAGAACTGCCAAGCCTGCCGGTGGTGGGCGTGAAGGGTGCGGCAGGGGTCAGGCAACAGGCAGAGGGAGAAATTACTGCCAGACTTCCGAGCAAAGAACCCATCACAGAGAAAATATCAAGACTGAATCCACAGAAATATGAATGTGGCAATTTTCAGAGCTACAGGTGGTTGGATTTGTCTAGAGAAAAGGGTCCGAAGCAGAAGGCAGGAGTACGAAGAGGACGGAGAGTTTTGAGTGTACCGAGGTGTGTGAATTTGTTCTGCAGACATTGGGAAGTTACTGCAGAGATTAAGCAGGGAGGTAACATGACCCAGGGCAGGGAGTCAAGAGGTGTTCGGGTATAACAGTCGTTAGAACTTTACACATCAAAGTGAAGGAAAAGGGGGGCCCCTCAAAGTCTTGGCTTAAAGGCCTGGGTGGATGGTACCCAGGGAATTTAAAAAAAAAAACAAAACAGGAAAAATGGGGTGTGAGAGATAACAACACCAGTTGTAGACAGCTTGGGCTTGAGGTGTCGATAACAATTCCAGGTGAAAATACCTGGAGGAGGCTTGGTTACACTTCAGAGCTCAGGAAAGAGGTCCGGGAGAGTTGTACTGACGGGAGAGCCACGCAGACAGAGCTGGAGCCACCGCACTGGGTGGACGGCAGCGCAACGGGGAAAATGTAGCAATGCGAGAGAGCCTTGGGGGGACTTCAGGTGAAAGGAGCATGCTTCTTCTCAAAGCAGTATGGGCAGGGGATGGGGGTTTATTAATATTTTAAATACAGAAAAGTGCTAAAAGTGCTATTTTACAAATATTTAAGATTCCCCCACAGATACAGGTTCTCAAAAATTGGAGAAAAAGGCATTCAAGAGGACATACCTTTCATGACAGCTACTGGTTGCACCATTTAGCCTGATTTCTGTATGACCCTGAGCATATGGAGGAAAGGAAGGAAGGAGCGAGGGGGAGGGAGGGAGGGAGGAAGTTAGTTATAATCTATTCGCTGACCTGGATCCTAACAAACTTCACAGGTACACATCTGGTTAACTGGAAGACAACTGCAGGCTCCTACTGCAGTGCCACTGGTAAACAAATACCCTTCCTTTCAGATCAGAGTCTCACAGAAGCATCTAAGTATCAAACAGCTGATCGCTCGGATCAAAGATTTCCTGAGAGCAAAGTAATCGCGTGTGCAACACAGAAACATTTGTACACTAAAAGCCAGTCCTCCTCCAGGCTGAGCCCCACAACAAAAACGTGATAAAATAACATTTTAAAAATAAATTAAAAATATAACTGTACTAAAAACAGTTACGCCTCTCTGTGAAACAGAAACAGAAAGGGAACAGAGGTTCAGAGGGCAGGGGGAATGCAAGCCAAATGTCTCTGGCTCTGAGATCCAACAGAACCAGCCAGACTTTTAAATAAATCCTTTGGCATCTTCCTACAATAAACCTTCACTGCACCGGCGGGGGGAGGGGGTGCTAAAATCAGACTCTCCATGTGGAAGTAGGGGATTGCGAGATGCTCACCACACTAAATGGAGGACAAAAATCTATGAGCAAGTTCCCCATTCACCTAGGGATCTGGGTGTGATAGGCCTACCCCTCTCTTCCCCAGAATGAGATTTTTATGCAGGAACAAAAAGGCCTGGTTCTGAACCAAAGCACTGAGGTGAACCTACTGGAAGCAAGAGCCAGAAAGGGCGGAGAAAGGAAAGGAGAAGAGGCGTCTCCCACTCATCCTGACCCTGTTCACACGCACATCATCCTCCTTCACAGTGGGCTCGTAAAGCACGATTCTATGAACTCAGGGAAAACTAACCTAGTCAGAAAACGTGACAAATAAAAAAAAATCAGAGATTTAGAGATCTGAAATATGGAGAAGTGAAACCGCCAGCATCCAGGTCCCAGAAGAAGAAAGAAACTGAGAGGAAGAAATATTTAAAGACCTAATGACCAATTCATCAAAATTAAAGAAACTTCAAAGACCTCAATTCAAAGGACTCAGAGTGCCAAACAAGGGGATAAAGAAAATACTGCTTTAAGATACATTACTGCAAAATTTAAGAATATCAAATACAAAAAAAAATCCCGATAGAGATCATGTTAAAAAAAGATGACATCAGAGTTCTCAACAGCATGAACAATAGTGAAAAAATATTTTTAAACAATTAAAGAATTTTGAGCATAGAATTATGTATTCAAACTGCCATTCAAATGTGAGTGAGGTCATAAAAACAACATTACACATAAAATAAGATTTGCACACATAGAACTATATTGCTAATGCTTAATTTTTTAAATATTTAAATAAAAGCAAATGAGATGTTCAACATACTTGATAATGTCTACTGTTATCTTTTAAAACTCTAGGGCAAAAGGAAAGGTAAAAACATAACCAAAATGATCCAGAGCCAAAATTCTAGAAAATATCAACATGGTGAGGGTGGACAGCCCAGAGGGAGATGAGAGTCAATTAAATAATTTGTCTTAGTAGGGGTGGAGAAAGAAATATAAATAATTTAGTTTAAGAAACCAATAGATCCATGAAATTCTAAGTGCCCAAATAAGGGAAACCTTAGGAAAAAAATAACATGTATCATTGGAAACAGCAAAAGAACATTTCCTCTTTTTTATTGTTGTTCAGTTGTCTCCATTTCCCACCCCCCCACACATTTGCTTTTTTAGAAGAAAAAGCAGGAAAGAAAAACATGTAGCAAAAGTCATTAAATAAAAACTATGAAATGACAGAAATCTTAACATAATAGTAATTACAATATATAAAAATGGATTCAACTCACCAATTAAAAAAGTCAGTGACTCTCCAAATGTACATTTTAAATCCAACAATATGTTAACTACAAGAAACATGCTTAAAGCAAAAATAAAGAGATTGAGTAGTAACACAGATAAATATACTGGACAAATATGAACGAAAGCAAGACAGTGGTGTTAATAATCCACATGAGAGATAAACAGTCATTCTGTACGGATAAAAGGACAAGACCATCAAACAAGAAGAAAAGCACCTAAATGATACAGCCTCGAGGAACAAACAGAACTACAAGGAAAAACAGAAAATTCAACAGTTGTGATTAAAGATTTTAACCACTCCTCTCAGATACTGTCATCAGGTAGGAAAAAATAAGATATCTGTAATCAATAACACAATGCTGACCTGCTTTATACACACACGTGCGCATACACACACACACTCTCAACACAGAATGTTCATGAAGACTGAAGTCTTTTTAAGATTCCAAAGAATAAATATTATGCATACCAGACCAAACATTCTCAGGCCAAAATTGTAAAATATTTAGAATTTTAAAACTTTACTGAAATATATTGATGTCGTTTTGAATTTTAGTTGACTCACTCAACAGAGATTACTTGAACACTATAGTTAATATACACAGGCTACTCCATAAAGTGAAAAGCTGTTACTCATCACTATTATTCTTATTATCTACTTGCATGTAAGACTTTCTGGGGGAAAAGAATCTCCCAAATCACAGTGAACACTGATGAGAAAATGTAGCTTAATGTATAAAAACTCACCCTAAGTACAGAGAAAAAATCTCAAAACTAAACAATCTATTTTACTTTGAGAGCAGCTTCAACAAAAACTAGGCGGGCTCTGCCCTGATTGGTGTGGCTCAGTTGATTGGGCGTCATCCCACACAAAGTAAAAGGTTGCTGGTTCAATTCCCCATCAGGGCACACACCAGAGGCAACCGATTAATATTTCTCTCTTACATCAATGCGTCTCTCCCTCTCTCCATCCTGTCCCCATCTCAAAAAACTAAGTAAACAGAAATTAAGAAATAAAAACAATAAAATCAAATGGGCTCTTTTAGCAGCAAGACATGCACAAAGCTGCTCTAACATCACCCCCTCCCTCCCCATGCCTTCATTCTTTGTCATTCTGCATTTTTCTGTCTTTAAAGTGGCCTGCCCAATAACAACCTATAATGTCTTGCTTAGAGTAATTCAACTTCTTTGCCTAAATGGTGTGTCTGCTCTGATGATGCTCTACCCAAAGAAGACCAGAGCACCAAAAATTTAGGCTTAATTGCCTGATGCTGAAGAGAGCTCAAGAGGTGAGGAAGAGAAAGGACATGCTCAAGGATAAGCCTTCACTGGGTACAAGTCACAGCAGCGGACAAGCTGATGGCTCTGGGAATGACGTGGACAGGAAGAGGCTGAAAATGGGGAGGGAATTACAAAATGCTGCAGCAGGAGGAGAGTTGTTTGTTTTGCTGGTTTACATATGCCTACTCAAAACAACCTCTGAACTAAGCAGGAAATATTCACGCTGCCCTAGTTTCTACCACCATGTGGCAGATATTATGACATCGATAAAATCTCCCTGGAACCATTGTGGTCTTTCCTCCAAATGTTACCCAGGACATAGGGTATACTGAAACGGAGATGAGTGTCTAGTATCGAGAACAGCACTCCCAAACTCACGTCACACATATTCTGACATAGTTTGCTAATATAAGTCTGAGTTGCTCTATTTTACCATGTCAAAACTAGTTCCTAATGCTGCACCAACTAGTGTAAATCGGAATAAGCCAGAACTTGTTTCCCCTCCCCTCAGCTCAAAATGCCGTTGAACTTGACAATGTAAATAAAACCTAATGCTGAACAACTAAGATGGAAGTGTTCTGTAAAAACAAAGCCAAACCTACCTAGGAGCTGGTGAGAAGCTTCGGATATATGAACAGTAGCAAGAAAGCACATGTCCACAGATTTTCCTATGGCCAACATGACAGCTAGGATGAGGTCAACAATGAAATTTAATGGCTGATGAAGCTCAAAAGATGTAGCTATTCATCCTTTCCTGACCAAGCGCATCGGAACAGTAGCACGCACTAAGCAGTGCTGATGGTTGAGAAGCGGCTAACGTAGGTCAAACCTGGTAGGTACTACCTGACTCATGAGAAATGAGACACCACAGAACTGCCATACTAGCTCAGAGCAACAACTCATCTAGTACGGAATTCCACTTGTAACAAGGACATCCAAGGACACTGTAGTTGCACATGGCCTCACCTTTCCCTACCCACGCCTTACAAGTATCATAATATCCACTTGCTTTCAAATCACTATAAATAGTGAAACATTCAAGAGTTCTGACTCAGAGTAAAGGAGCTTGACTTCCAGAACAGCTCACCACTCACCATGGCTCCGAAATCGCACTTTAGTCCGGTATTTTGTGTTTGCATCTTGTCTTTAGCACCAGCATTCCCATAATTACTGAATTACAGACGCTGGGGGGGTGGGGGCAGATAACCAATCTTACTGCAAGACTGAGGAAAAGGGGGGACGGTCACACCCAGATATCCCAGAAGAACAGCTGGCCCTGTCTACCTGCATTACCTAAGACGGTTTCATCCAAGTAGGCTACTCCTTGGTTCCTGAAGAAAAGGGAACAGGCCTGTTTCTACGCAGCCTACTCAGATGCCCGGCTGAGTGAGAACCTTGCGGAGTTCTCCGCCCCCCGGTAACTGGAAGCTGTAGTATAAAACCAGAAGGGCTGGTACACAGCTGAGCAAGAGAAGCATGGCTGAGCAAAGGCATGGTCAAACCCAAAACCCAGGTGACCCTCACCGGCCAGAGAAAATCCAGCACTCCCTTCTCATCCTTCTATAATATATGCTAGTCAACTTGAACTAAAATGGCCAAATAATTGCAATAACTTGCTTCAAAAGGCACTATCCATGGTGACGTTGAACAGATAAGATCTGTAGAAAGAAAAAATCCTAAGTAAGACAAAAAATTAAAGTGAGTTAATTTCTTTCTTAAACTAATTAGAATAATGAAGACAGGTTAGAGAACTCAAAGTCTGGCTTTAAAACTGAACTTTTAGAATTGCTAATGTAATTGTTTAGTATCTTTCTTTAAAAAGCAAGCCCAACCCTACCACTCAAAGGGAATTCTTTACTGTCCTTGGAGTAAGTAGGTGGTAAATAATTAGTATTAAAAAAAAAAAGTATAGACTCTTTGATCAGAAAAACTTCCCTAAGTTTTACATTAGGGAAAACGGGGTAGGGGTGTAAGAAATTAACCCTGCCAAATGCCCATTAAGGAAAGAAAGCTAATTGTGTTTCTCAGCAGTGGGAGGTGCACTGAGAGACAGGTTATAATTGCCACTCAGGAAAGGTTTCTAAAGTCCCACTTACCCCAATTCTCAGTTCCACTGCAAGTGAAATCAACGCCATGCCGGGCAGGGGGCAAGATGTCCCAGTTCCTCTCATTCCGTTTTGCCCTCGTCACACCAGACCAACCAGAAGGAGGCTAAGTGATATGCAGATCTATGGCAGTCAGTGGCTAGATGGGAATAATTCGACCAGGTAATGCAAGGTCTCCAGCTGAAACCATGATTACGAAAGGGAAACATGTCTCTCAGAGGAATGGCCCGCCGCCCTCAATAGCAAAAGTACAAAAACGGAACTACATATAGATATGCATCCCTCCCTGCCAAAAAAAAAAATGAGTAAGAGAAAAGGCAACACCTGAACCATACATTAAAATGTCATATTAAGGTATGAAAAGATGTAATGAAATGCCATACAATTATACAGCAGATTTTATTTTCTATTGTCCAAAGATATAAAAACTTAAGCATAACGTTTGCCCCAAAAAGCTACTGGATGGCTAGGATTGCCAAAAGCGTATGCTAGGAAAAGCTGATGAGGGACTCGGCTGTGTTATAACCCTATGACATAAAACACAGGCCCCGTTAGAACATCAGAGCAGCAGCTAATAGGCATTAGTTACAATGCCAGGAACCACCTCTCCGACTTGCAAAGGTCAATGGAAGTCAGTAGCAATTCAATTATAAAATGAATAAGACCAGTTCAGTTGCAATGTCAATAGAAGTCAAAGTAAATTGCTCTACTCTATAAAGCAGAGAGCTTTTTTATATCATAATCACAGACCTGAGGCATTATTTACAGACTGAGGTTTCTGCCTACATAAACAAACAAAAAATATAACAACCATGTACCATTATGCTTAGGAATCAGAAAGTAATCAGATACTGTCTTCCATAAACTGAGGAAAGCTGACACTTCGACAGCTCAGGGAATTTAGAGCAGGGTGCTCAGAACACAAACTCCACCCAGCAGAGACCAGGGGCGCAGGGGACTCCTCGCTGCCCGCGCTTCCTCCTCCCGGACTAGTCCCTCACACCCAGAATGTTATTACTATCCATTCTCAGGTTAAGACACTAGCAACCGGTAAGCCTATTAATTATGCAGGACAGAAATAATCAAATAAAAGACCAAGTTTCATTTTCTATGATGTTAAGCCCTCTACTACATACATCAAGCCCTCAAGAAAATATAAGCTCAAATTCTGCAGTATTTACTCCCTACTGGGTGGTGTACAGCCATTAACTCATTCATTCTCGGCAAAAACCACATAAAATTTTATTGCCCCAAATGCATGAGCCTGAGAGGAGAATGTGCTGAGATCATAAAAGATACCAAGTGACAGATTTAAATCCAGGTTAGTTTGAATCCAAATTTAACCACAAATAATTTGACTACTGAATAAAATTCTTTGCTGCCTAAGTATTTCCACTGATAGAGGTCCCCTAAATGCTAGGTCAATGTGATTCTGAGAGAGCAGCCCAGGTAGAAGGTGAAAGGTGCATTAGCTCTAACAGGAAATCACCAGGCAGCAAGTGCCCCCCATTCTCGATGTGGCGCCAGTCAAGTCTCCCCAGGCCGACTCACGCTTGAGGGACTCCCTATCCGTTTGCCAGGGCCCTGCTTCATCCTTCCTCCTTTAAAACCTGAAACCTACACTCAGCACACCAAGTACCTAGTGCAGCTTGCATCAGCATCACGCTGAAATTTTGCAGCTTAAATTGTGTGTGTGTGTGTGTGTGTTGGTTGTATGTGCACATATGCCTTTATGTGTGTATATATGCACATGCATGTGTAACAAGGAATACTCTATAGGGAAAAAATAGATATGTGGAAGAAGAAAATCATCACACTCCCAACCCTTAAGGATAACCATTGTCATGACTAATTAACATTCTTCCAAATTGATTTGTATGCTTATACATCTATTGACATTTTCCTTTAGAAGTGAGGTTATACCAAAAATTCTGTTTTATAACTTGATTTATTCATTCCAGGGAAGGAGAGGAGGAAGAGAGGTGGGGGAGAGACAGACAGACAGACAGACAGACACTGATTTGTTGTTCCACTTGTTTAAGCATTCGTTGGTTGATTCTGTATGTGCCCTGACCCAGGATCGACCCCGCAACCTGGGTGCCTCAGGACAGTGCTCTAACCAACTGAGCAACTCAGCACGACACACAAAAACATTTTTTAAATGAAAAGCTAAGAATCATTCTCAAAATTAAAAAATAATAACAATAAATCTGCCTGGGTGGTGTAGCTCAGTGGATTGAGCACGGGCCTGTGAACCAAAAGGTCACTGGTTCTATTCCCAGTCAGGGCACATGCCTGGGTTGCAGGCCAGGCCCCCAGTGGGGGGCATGCAAGAGACAACCACACATTGATGTTTCTCTCTGTCTCTTTCTCCCTCTCTTTTCCCCTCTAAAAATAAATACAATCTTTAAAATAATAATAATAAATCAATATATTGTTCGAAATGCACAGAATACCTCTGACTTCCCTGCGGCACAGGTGTCCAGCCCCTCAAGCAGAGTGGTTAAGGAACCCGACTCTGGGTCAGGCTGCTGGGACCCAAGCCTGGCTGCGTCACTAACCAGCTGTGAGACTGGCTGAGTTGCTGACCCTCTTTGTGCCTCAGTCAACTGAACTGTAAAATAGGGATAATAATATACCTATGGAATGGTTGTGGTTGCCTAACTTTAACACGCATTGCTAAAAACAGTATCTGGTCTGTAACATGGGGTGAGTAACTTCACTGTTATTACCCCCCAAATTTTGTGACCTGTTGTTACATTAACTGTTTAAAAATATAAGAAAAAGAGTATATCTCTTAAATTAGTAAGATAATCAATAGTCAGAGACTTAAAGAATCATTAGTTCTATTCTGCCCTAAAGAGAAAAATTAAATCATGACCATAACTACACTTCAAGCTCAAAAAATCACACTGTTGATTTTAAAGAATACTAGTACTTGCAAAATTGCAGCCCAAGAATTCGTTTTAATAGGCTGGAAGACTTTTTTTTTCATCCAAGGGTGACACTGGACTCCTGAATACGGCTCAGAAGGCACATGGGAATGCCTTGCAAAGCAGAATGAGCATCGGGAGGGAGGCACGTGGCATCATTGGTACCCAGAGCTCACTGCAACCCAGACACAAGTAGTCAACAGGCGAATCCCCCGTAGTGGCTCAATCTCACATCTTTTCTTTTTCCTCCATAGCTGGTAAGATTCAGTAGGTAAAATTAACTGGCCACAGGTTTGTTTCGTTATATTAATTGTCAACAGCACCTTTATTTCCTGGTAATTTGTATCACAGTCCACAGTAATTTTTTGAGTAATAGAAGTCACTTGGAATTGGTCACGCTGAGATAATACCTTCCGCTGCAAGATTTCTGCTCATCTTCCCAGCTACCCAAGAAACCGTTCAAATCAGTCACTCTTGACAGCCTTAAAAATTCTATTTCATTCAGGATAAACAATACTTTGGTTGGTTTGAAAAGATGTTTCTTAGACAGCCTGGCTACCTCCTACGCTGTAAGAGTTTCAAAGAGGGCTATAAAGAGAGTGACAGCTGCTTGAATTCAGAACTAGAAATTAAAATAAAAGCTATTAGAAGTGAAGAAAAAACCCACACCACAGGGAGACAAGCTTTAAAGAGTTTTTCTCTCTCCCATAAATCCGAGTTACCTGCCATGAACTTATTTCCATCACAGAAGCAGCTATGTATTTTCTAAAGGCATTAAATACACTTTCCCCTCTCCATAGAAAAGGGAACGTGATCAGCCCACACCAGAGCTGAGTTAAGATTATACAGGAAGTCATATAAGAAGTTGCCTGGTGCTTTGTCATTAGGAGGGGTTGATGTTCTGGAAGGTTCCTGGGGAAACAGTAATGCAGGGGAGGCGGCTTGCATGATGTATGGGGGGCACACCACAACTCAATTGCAGCCCTGAAATTTCTGACTGCCTTTTCCAACCCATTGATCTGAACAGTGTAAAATTGAGTTAAGAAATAATCTGTCTATATACGCTGTCACTGATTCAAACCTGGTCTTAAACTTCACTTCACAACACAGTTATTCCGTGTCAAGGAATCATAACATTGCAAGAGGTCTTGGCACTCAGAAAGTTATTACCCAGAGCCCGCCTATGAAGTGTCAGGAAAAAAAATGATAAGAATTGGAAGAAGATTACTAAGCTTAAAACAAAGATAAGGTCATGCCTGGTTACTTGGGTTGATTATAGTTCTGTGTCAAGCTGATGAGATATGTCCGTCCACAAGAAACATCGATAGCTCCAGCAGGCATCACTAAAAATCCAGGTCCACAACTGGTTTTAAAGTGGTTCTTCTTATACCTAAGTATCCTGATCACATTTGGGGGAGGATGGGGTAGTTGCAACTCACTTACAAAAGCATGTTTTCATAAAGGCAATTTCTATAGATACTCTCTTGGGGACTGAGATTAGGGAGCACCCACCTGCCAGACTTCCTGCTACCCATCCTTGACTTCTACAGAAGGGAGCGTTTTTCAGCATAGTGTCTGCCTCTCGTCCGTTACAATGGACCTATGAATCAATGTGAGGGGGCGGAGGAGAAAAAGGACCCCTACACTGCTCGTGGTCACGAGACTATTCCCTCCTCAAAGATGACATAACATTTTAGTAATTATTTAACATTTCTCTTTCCACTGACTTTCCAAGATACTATTTATACTGATATATTTTACACTATTTCTTTTTGTTGTTGTTGTTTAGTTTTTATTTCATAACCATAAACTTGACCCCGCAATCCAGGACCTGGAAGGGGTAAGGAAAACATGGATCCCAATGAACTGCGGCGAGAGCAGGAAGACTGTAGAACATCCAAGCAGATGCGGGTGAAGGGGTGCACTCCTGAGCTCCAGAGGGAATGGTCTGGTGGTCAGGATAAAACACAAGTCAAATTTATGAGAGTGGTCCACAGCCAGCAATGATGGTCTTGCTGGTCTCGCCATTCCTGGACCCAAAGTGCTCCAGGGCTACATCCCTGTCATCTTCACCTGGCCAGAGACCACATGCTTGCCGTCCAGCACGGAGTCTCGGCAGATGGCAACGCTGGGAACCGTGTGTGTTGGGTCCAGCATCTGCTGCGGACAAGATGCCAGGACCTGTGAGCTTCAGGATGAAGTTTCTCATTAAACTTCTCCCTGTAGATGGACTTGCCACCTGTGCCATTGTGGCATGTGAAGTCACCACCCTGGTACCTCAATCCCGGAATACTTCTGTGAAAGCAGAAACCTTTATAACCAAACCCCTCCTCCCCAGTGCTCAGAGCACGAAGTTTTCTGCCATCTTTGGAACTTGTCTACAACCAGCTCGAAGGAGATGTGGCCCAAAGGCTCACCAGCAGCAGCGACGTCAAAGAACACAGTGGGGTGACCACGGCGGGCACGGGGCGGTCCGAGGCAGCAGCGGCATCACAAGGCCCACACTGTTTCTACCAAACCTATTTTCCAAAGCAGTCATATCAAGCAGTATGTATTGAAGACGCTAACAAAATGAGAAACGGCCTTCCTTAGACGGAAAAATGGTCTAAATAGTTTTAAAAACCAGCAGGGCAGAAACTAAGACATAAACACAAGAAGAGATTTACCTACGAGCCTAAAATGTGGCTCATGACATCCGTTTCGGTCACCTGCCTTCATCATCTCTCACAGATACCCATTTATTCTCCATTTCTGGTGCTACTGGTTCATGCCAACATCAGCCTAAGCCTACATCACTTAACCAGCCTTTGACCATGGCCTTCCTGATTCCTACACACCGACTCGTCCTCTGCTTTTAGAGACTGATCCCTACCAGGGTGTGTTCCCCCTTAGAAGGAACATGGTCGTGCTTCACTGCATATCCATCTCGCCATCAACAGTTGTATTTCCACGTTTTTCCTTATAAGGCTCTGTGTCTTCGTCATAGATCTACCATCACTGCAACGACACATGCTTCACAAAATGTGCTGCAGGGAGCACACCCGAGACTCAGGTGGGAAAGCGCCCATCCAACGGTACCCGAATAAGACCCACTCGGAAACAGCACGAAGTCCTGCTAGTCGGCTCGCAAGATGATTTTGTTTTTGACTCACTGTAGTTGTATTTTATATCGCCTAAATAAACACTCTACCGTGTATTAAAAAAGATAAGCACAGAGTCTATAATTACCCAAGAAGACACGAATAAGAACCACTCCCATGGCTGTCTAGTTCCATTTAAAATTAGAGCCAGAATAAAGGAAGAAGGGAGAGCTTGCTCAAATTTCAGATGACGATATTCTCTTTCACTCACCAAAACTTCTTTTAAAACTGTTTCCTGCCTTGAATAAAAAAATAACAATGAATAAATCTCATTTAGCCTCACGAACTTTCCTTGTATGGAGGGGGGATTACAACAAACACAACAGCCTCTCTTTACATAGAAGTAGTAAGGACATGAATTTGGAGTGAGCAGGAGAAAACAAAGACACAACATACACTAAAAATTTTTAGAGTGGCTTCATTACTAGCACTACAGAAATAAAAACACAAAAAGATAACTTGAGAATGAAATGAAAGCAAATCTTTGATTTTTCATCTTTTTTAAGCACTTGGCAGCCTATGTCATATTTTGCTATTTCACAATCGACTTAGCTGAATCGACTCAGCTTTGAAGTTTGTGAGATTATTCAATGCTATGTAAAAATGAACAATACAGCTTCTACAAAATAAGAGAAGGATAATTTCAGTAAATATTTAATAGCTACTCTATTTAAAGTAATCTAGCTAGATACTATATCCATTTTAGTTCACAATAATCATCAATAAGGATATTTAAGCAAGTAACTAAAATTTTAAAGTCTTTGATTAAGTTTAATATCAATAAGTTTAATATCATTTGATCATATATTACAAAGAAAAATACTGAGCTCTGTATATGCAGCATGGCTAAATCTGCTCAAGTCCGTCTCAGCTGGGAGTCTGGTGGGGTTAAATATAACATAATAAAAATCCTGTCTACCAGCAGGGCTTCTCTCCCATTTCACACACTTTGGTTCTCTGCTTCCAAGCTCATGCTCACAGGCCTGCTGAGTCTTTGCTAATAATGACTTTTGATCTGTCTGATGTTAAACTGAAACCAACTGAGTGTTTTCCAGGGTTTGCTGTCGGGGACATCAGTCCCATAGCCCACCAATGCCGAAGATGAAATAACGTCACCAACCACTTCACTCCAACACCTCATTTGTGACCAGATTCTAGTGCTGCAGAAACTCTCCAGGTATCCATTCTAATCTCCTGAATCTTGCTGGGTAATCTGCCTAACTTTTAAACAAAATTTATTTGTCCTGGATTTTATCAAATCAAATTTAACTTATACTACAGTGAGGGAGAGAAAAGGACATATTTGCATTTAAATTTTCTATCAGACTCATAGAAACTAACATTTGGAAAACATTTGGAAAAATAATCAACTAAAGTTGGCTAACATATCTTAACCAAAACTAAACATGGTAAGTGACTCTACTACTAACAATGAGAAAAAACATACAATAAAAGATTAAAATTTTGAAACACCCAAGTAACTGATATTAGATTATTCTACAGAAAAAAAATTAAGTCCTAGTGATAAGAACAGATGTTTTTGAAGGGGTAGAGTTTTTGATATGCTGATTCATATTCACTAACATAATTTTAGTGCCCTCCCCCTGCACGCCTCTTTTCAAAAGCACACACTACTTCTCTTCATATATTTCTCTTCTTTTAGAATATGCAAAACATACCCCTACTTCATTCTCTCTAATTCTTTCCACACAACTTAAGTTTCACTAAAGCTTAACTACAAATAATGGGGGGTGGTAGGGGTAAGGGATAAATAATAGTTTTTAATTGCTTAATTTTATGGCCTCTAGGGTAAGATAAAATCACTCCATGATGAAAATTGTGGGCTTTTCTAATTCTGACAACTCCCCCCACCAAAAAATGTAAGGCTACAATCAAAAAGAATTAATGTCGTTATAAAATACAAAATGCAGAATGAAACATCGTATAAATGAACATAAAAACAGACTAAAGGAGTTGACTCTGATGATCTTTTCCCTTACAATCAAAAATTTTTTAAGAATTAATGTATTACTAAAAAAATTGTAGCAAACCATCATGAATATTCCCATAAAAGATGTGATAAATACCACTTCAACAATTTCCTACCCATTAACAATCACTGATTGGATATTATGATTTGATTCCTACTAATGCCAAAAAATTAAATGTAATTCTAAGACAAAAGGTCCCCCCTTGGTCATTTCCTTAATGAAATATAGTCAATCCAGTTCTGATGTCTCCTCCCCCCTTTTACTTTTCAACATTTGCTTTTTTCTCTCTTTATTAACACTTCTACCTGAGAATAAGTGAAATATAAGATGCAGTTCTAACCAGTCAGTTTCACTCCTTATTAGCAACTCTGTTGAGAGAGAGTGAAAGTGAGAAAAGAGAGAGAGAATAAAAAGGTGAGCAGGGATCAAAAGTTGAAACTAATATCTAAAAGAAAGCTCTGAAATTATAGGTTGATTTTAATGATCCATGCCTCTTCCTCTGGAAAATAAGGATCTGACTGTAAAACTAATTTTGTATGATCTGAAATACATCTTAAACAAGCCCTCAGTATAGATAAAACATATATAGGAAAATTTTCAACAAAGGAGCCAAAAACATACAATGGAGAAAGGAAAACCTCTTCAATAAATGGTGGTGGGAAAATTAGAAAACCATATGCGAAAGAACGAATCAAGACTGTCCTTTGTCACCAAATACAAAAATTAACTCAAAATGGATCAAAGACATAAATATAAGACCAGAAATAATAAAATCCACAAAAGAAAATGTGGATACTAAATTTATGTACCTTGTTCTTAGAGATTTTAATGAATGTGACCTCAAAGGCAAGGTAAGTAAAGCAAAAATTAAAGAGTGGGACTATATTGAACTAAAAAGCTTCTGCACAGGAAGAGAAACCTTCAACAAAAAGGTAATCAACCAAATGGGAGGAGATATTTACAAACACCTCCTCCAATAAGGGGTTATTATACAAAATATATAAAGAACCCATACAACTAAACAAAAAAAATAAACAATCCAATTTAAAAATGGGCAGAGGACCTGAACAGACACTTTTCCCACTGCAAAACAAAACTACAATGCAATACCACTCCACTCCTGTGGAATGACTATTATAAACAAGTGCTGGAGAGATTGTGGAGAAAAAGGTGCCCTCATTCACTGTTGGTGGGAATGTAAGTTGGTGCAGTCACCATGGAAAACAGTATGGCGGTTCCTCTAAAAAGTCTTAATAGAATTACCGTATGATCTACCAACCCCTCTTCTGGGTAGGTACCAGAAAAATTGAAAACAATTGTTCGTAAAGATATATGCGCCCCTATTTTTATTGCAGCATTACTCACAGTGGACAAGACACAGAAACAACCAGAGTTGCCTTTGACAGATTATTAGATAAAAAAGATATGGTGCATATGTACTATGGAATACTAATCAGCCATAAGAAAAGATGAAATACTGCAATTTGCAACAGCATGGATGGATCTGGAGGCTATCATGCTAAGTGATATAAGTCAGACAGAAAAAGTCAACAACCATATTGTCAGCATGGGTAGCTAGTTAGTATTAATAAAAGAAGGGAGCAAAGGGAATCAGGCAGTAAGCATAACCAGCCAGGAAGCTGAATCAGACAATAAGTCTGCTTCACTAGCAGGCAATAATATGATTTCACTTATATGTGGGATATAAAACTGAAAGCAACGAATGAACAAATAAGACAAAAACAAAATACACAGACAACAGCATGGTGGTTACCAGAGGGGAACCAGAGGGGAGCTGGGAGGATGGTAAAGGGAGTCAAATGCATGGTGATACTTCCGGTGGTGGGCACACAAATCAATACATAAATGATGTATCATGGAAGTGTGCACTGGAAACCTATGTAATTGTATTAGGCAATGTCACCCCAATAAATTTAGTAATTTTTTTTAAAAGGAAGAAAATAATCATCCACAAAAAATTAAAATCTTTAAAATTTTTAAATAATTAAAAATATTAAAAAAGTAAAGCATCACAGCCCCCCATGTAATTACAGGAAGCATTCCGAGTCCTCCCAGAGACCCAAGTCAACTGAGTGGAAGCCAGCGAAGCTTGTTTGCATAGATCTGTGGAGAGTAACTACCTGGATATTTGACCATATAGCTGCTTATGATGACGGTATTGTACCAGTATTTGTTGCTATCTTCACTCCTTTCCTCCCTTCCACAATCACTGACACTTCCAAATCAACATCAGCTCTGTGGCTTTAAATAATAATAAATGAAAGATACAAAAAGAAAGAGGATGAGAAGAGAAAGAAAAATGAAAACTTTTTTCAAAATCTGGAAACGTCCTCAGCAGGGGTGAAGTCCCACAGCAAAAAGTCACCCTTGCAGGCACGCATCCTGAAAATGCAGGTTTTGTGACCACGATCATCTTATCATCTACACCAATAACCTCATGGGTACAAATCAGCAATTGGTGGCCTCTACCTAGCTCACCATTTTGTTTTGCAGGGATTAGTGTTTAAAATTCAAATTTTCAGACTCTAAAAACTAGGCAATCTGGCAATGATGAGACAACATGGTCACATGACAAGAACTCGCAGGAACACAGTAGCCTGACCTTCCATTTCCCAGAGTCCCACAGCAGCTCAGTCCTCTCAGCCTGGCCCTTAAAAGCAGGTCAAGCTTTCCACCCCTGCCACAGTATCAGATACCTGCCTTATAAGAAAGTCAGAAAAATACGGCAAGTAAACCCAGTGCAATGGTGAGCCACACTTGCCTTTAATCTAAGTGCATTTAACATCAGACTCTATCTGCTCCTCTCATAAAAGATCTGTTTTAATTTTAGCTCCCCTTCCATTTGTCTCAGGGTTATGTAACCTCACAGTAGGTCACACAAGTCTCCCAAAAAAGAAATTTAAGCTGCCTTTTAAAAGTATGAAAGGAACCATGCATAACAAAGACAAACACAAAACTGAAACTTACATTCTCTCCCTGACAAGAAAGCATTACCCTCTCTGTTAATTGCATAAATTATAATCTTACGGGAAAAGAAATTAAAATACAAAAGGCAGAAAACCACGGCCTGCCTGGGGGCCATACGATATGTCATAGTCTCAACACGCTGTTAAGCAGAAAAACGTGACGAACATCTTACCATCTTCCAGCTCAAGACAAAGATTATACACAGCCACGGGTCTCTTGGTCCTCTGGCCTGGTCTCTTCGATTGTCTTGGTGGAGCATTTGGGGGTGACGCTGACAGGGAGACTGGCTCAGGGAATGTGGCATCAGGCAGGGTCCTAAAAATCTGCCATCAAAGCATAAAGGACGTTAATCATTTCCCCTGAGCAGAAACCTGTGTATTCCAACAGTAAACCAGCATCAAACAACATTTGATTTGGAGTTCCTCCAAAATGAGCTGGAGCCAAAACTCCATTCCTTCAAATCTTGGGTGTAAGCTGTAAGTCTTTACTTTTTAACAGAAGGTTTCTAAAGAATATTTCTCATTAAAATTAAGTCAAAGCAACATGAAATCTATTTCACAATAAATTCATTCCCAAACTAAACAAATGTACTTGTGTCCATCAACTATAGACAATAGCACAGCTCCTTACCCATAAGGGAAGTAGCCAGGATAAATTATTAAAAACAAATATCCCTGAAATTTCACACAGCATTATATTCATGCCAAAAAGCTGGTCTCGATTTTTTTTTTCAAACTGCACAAAAACATACGACTGCAAATATTTTTACATTTTTAAAAAATAGCTTGTGTTTATGAAATTATTTTTCAGATTCCCACATACATTTTTCATAAACTGTTCTGTAGATTGTATCAAGTCACTTTAATACCGTTTAACTTCTCTTTAATAATAGCCCCTCCGCTTATGAAACCTAGAATATTAGCACCATGATTATTCACAGTGCCATTCATGTATTAGCAATAGTATTCATTAACCCGTGCTGTTTCTTTGCCTGGCCGTTTTTTGTCTTTTCAGAAAAGCACTCTGAGCCATAAAGGGAAGTATATCACACAGGTGATTTATGATGGACCTTCCACGGCTGCCAAGACCTGGGCTCAGAGGCTTCCTGCCCCCGACAACACAGGAGACCCGCTAGCCTTCAGTGAGGGCATAAAACAAAATCTTCACAGACAACCACCTCCCAGACATGGCATGCCAGAGGGCTGATGCTCCTCGGGAAGAAGCAAGAAACAGGAAGCCAGCAAACATTAAACAAAACATAAATATAAAACAATAAAAGGCACAGCATAGAAGTCTCACTGTTACGAGGAAATTATTATACTTATGCACTTGAATAAAAACAGCCATGTGACCTGTGCAGATGAGTGAGGGTATCACATCTGTGTATCACAGTTCATAAGAGAAAACCATATCGAAGTTGTAATCAGAGTCCGAAAATCCTCACCTAAAAACTATTATATACCAATATAAATAAGCTTCTCACCAGCACACTTGCTTTATAGTACCATACTGCCCCCTTATGTGTAAACAGAATAAAAATGACTTAAACTGCCATGGACAAACATTTGCTAGTGAAAATTTAATGTAGTGCCCCAACTGGTAACTTGCTAACACACTATTTCTACAGACCCTGTGTTCCAACAGGGCACTCTGGCAAACTGCACGCTACTTATCTGTCTTTGAAAATCTTCTGCTGTCCAGACTATTGTCTGCAGCTATATTTATTGCTGTCTGTCACTGTCACATTAAAAAAAAAGCATGTGGAGTGGTAGGAATAGGAGACAAGTTAGGTTGAGAAGAGGAGGTTGAAATCCGTAAGAAAAGATGGGAAAACTTAATTCGACTGTAATGAAACAGCACCTGTGTGTGACCAACATTTGCAAGAGCTCCTTGACTTCTGTTTGCCTTCACAAATACAACCAATGCCTCCTGGGTGTTACTGGACTAGGAAACCAAACAAAGCAAAGAGCCAAGGCACCCAGAGCCTAAATAAACCACGGAAAAGTTATATCCCAAGAACTGGCACTGCATAGCTGATAAACTTCCAGGAAGAACTTTCTGGAAGATCACACAGACTGAAATGGTGCAGATGCTGACAAATCCTCCACCTCCACCACCACCACCACCACCACCACCACCACCCACTCAGGGGGATGGGGAGGGGAGGGTGGGGTGAGAGTAAGGAGTGAGGCATGGGGGCAGTCCCAATTCGCAGCATCAGGCTACCAAGCAAAATAGGACCCTGGATTGTGACTCCCGCCACATGTGACAACCTGGGTGCATCTCAAGGGCACTATGTTAAGTGAAATGAGTCACACAGAGAAAGACAAATACTTTATGATCGCATTTACACGTGGAATCTAAAAAAACCAAACTCATAGAAACAGGGAACAGATCAGTGGTTGTCAGAGGCAGGGGTCTTGGGGCGAGAAGAAAACAGGTGAAGGCATAAATTTCTTCTGGTTGTAAGATAAGTAAGTTACAGCATGACTACACTTCCCGCTGTGTTGTATATTGGAAAGTTGCTAAGAGTAGATCTTAAAGTTCTCATCACAAGAAAAAAATGTATATTATGTGAGGTGATGACTGATAACTAACCTCCCTTTAGTGATCATCTCTCTCTCTCTTTCTCTCTAAATATGTGTGTGTGTCTCAATTATGTTGTGTACCTAAAACTAATACAATGATATATGTCAATAACATCTCAATATAACTGGGGTTTTAAAAAAACTGTTTCTGGGAATGGGGACTGGACTTCAGAGTTTTTTTGTTTTGTTTTTTTTTTAGTTTGCATTTGAAAACTCCCCCTTTAAACAGTTATTCCACAGCATTCTGGGCTTCTCTCGGATGGATCAATGTCCAAATCAAAACATCAAAAAAATTATTTCCAAAAAACTGGCACTAGACATGGGCAGTCAATTCCTTGGACCTTCCCAAGTCCTGATTAGGCGTAAAATGTCTCAAAGACTCTAAAGACCAACCACTCCCTCAAGAAACTCTCTGGTGTGTTAGTTAGCATTTCAAAGAGCCAAGCTACCATGTGGATCACCTGGCAGCGAAGCCCAGATGCTAACCTGAGAAGCACGGTCCTCCACCTACGGAAGCTTCGACACATTTAAACACTGGGCACCTCATTGTCTCATCTGGATGACGAGGGTCATAAAACCTGCATCTTCAATTATTTCAGGGATTAAGCGAGATAAAGTTTATCAAGTGTGTAGTACGGTAGTTGGCACACAGTAACCAGAAATAAATGGCAGCTACTGGTATTTATTATATGAAAACACCCAGTAAATAATGATGATAAAAGGGAATGCAGACCCTCACGATTCAACTCAATCACCGTTTTGAGAAGGCACCAATTTGTTGAGGTTTTAAATATTCCTCAAATTCAGTGTTTAGTTATTCTAAAGGTTGGTGGGGAAAATTTATCAAGTAATGGGCCAAAGAGAAGCAAAACAGCATCTTTTCAAAATTCCCAAGTCATCTAGAATCATATCATTGTTTTGTGTAATTATTTATGCACTTCAACGCTGGATTTTGTAGTTAAATTGCTTCCTATTTCTTTAAATACATTTAAAATTTAATAAACACCCACCAGGTTTTCTCTGAAGCACTTTAATATGTTCAACAACCTCTGAGGTAAGTATTATTCTCCATGTTTTAAAATGAGAAAAGCTCCAAGATTAAATAATCAGCCCAAGTCTCCACAATTTGAAAATGGTACCATTGGTACCTGAGCTCTCAACTCTGCTTCCAAAGCTCTGACGCCAGTTTATACAACAAACAATTTAATTCTCAGGGAACAAGAAAATCACCAACTACTGCTGTTCCTTGTGTGTTTAGAAAGACGAAAACGGGGGAACGTCTGTACAGGTTCACCATCACTGTCCGATGTCTTCCTAAACATGTCAGCGGTTTACTCGCCTGCACTAGCTTCTGTCCTAATCACTCTTTTTAAGCTACAAAACCATGGTCCTCTCTGAAACCCCAGAAATAATTAAAAGGATATTCTTTTTAAACTTACCAAAGAAGGAAAGAGTAAACTATTAAAAATTCTGACCTACTTTTGGACACCTGATTTTGGAAGCTAACGTTCAGCTTCTGCTGCCCCGCAGAGCCTCGCTGTGCGTCGCCCTCACACACAACAGTGACTTCCCAATTCCGGGGCTGCCGCGCGGGTGCAGGTGCCTCCACCGCTCACGTCTCTTTCCAAAATACTTCCACGCCCCTGATTTCCAGCATCATGTCCCACGTGACCTTTGCTGGAGGCCAGATGAACTCGTCTTAACCAACACTCGCAACCAAGAGATCAAGTCTACGCAAAACTTTTTTCAGGGTAGAAAGTTAGTTCACTGCACCTACGTGTTTACAACATAATAAACACTTGCACCAGACAAGGCAATGACAGAAAACAAAACTCCACGAGTAGGCGTGTCAAGGAGCAGGCGCCTCCTCAGGTCTCCTCGGAGTGCCAGCACAAATAAAAGTCTGGCACTGCTGTTCAGAGCCACCGATTCCTCAGATTCAACAACTGGATGCTCATGCCCGTGGGCATCAGCCACACGTAGAAATTCCTCCCAGCATCCTTCATGCTCTGCTCCCAGGGGCCACACGGGGACGTGGCTGGTCCACTTCTGCCAGAAATACTTTGCACACAGCAAGAAGTAAGCATGGCCTCTGGAAATTGTTTTGTACTCAATTCAAACCTGCTGCATTTGCTTCAGCTCAATTAACAAATACTATGGTTAAAGGAAATTAAAGAGGATGAGGTAATTCTTTTTTAAAAAGATGTTTACAGAAGAGTTCACTGGTTTTTATCATAAATAGCCTACCACCATGCTTGTATACTCCTGTCATCTCGAACAATAACAGTTGCAGTGACTGGGTACTTGCAATATGCTCGCCAAGTGGCTGACCTATGAGGATCTGAACCCAGGTTTCCTGGTTTCCGTGTGCATGCCTTCGACGCCACGCTCGCCTGCCTCCAGCATGACCCAGGCGTACTGAGCCCTGTTACACCCTCTTTGGTGATGACCCATCTCACACAACAGACGGAGCTATGACCAGAAGACAGCTGGAAATCAATGCACGCTCTCCTTAGTAAGCCTTTAGCAATAGAAAGTAGAGACAAAAATAATATATTCAGTCTTCTGTCTAAAACACATAACTACAAAATGGCCAAACAGTGCTTTCAGCTTCAGTGTTGAGACAAACACTCATCATCCTGGGGCCATCTGACTCTTAAGCTCTAAGTTGGCTCCAAGGCAGCCTCAACCTCCATCTACCACACAACGTCCGAGTTTAGATCCCATGGGATCGGTACTCAGGGAGCTCTGGAAACTTCCCAGCTGTCTGTCCTTGAATCAGCGCTACCCTGTGACTAAGTATGGGTCTTTCATAGAGAATTTAACTAGAATTGATAACAGGGACTGGCAGTAAAATACCAGCTGGGTTCAGGATTGATGCTGGAAATATACTACGTCTTCATGTTTGATCTGGCTCATTAAAACGCAGAATCTCGGAGCTGAAACTTAGCCTAGTTACCACTAAGGCCAGTCCCTTTATTTCACAGTTGAATAAACTGAGGACCCTATGATTAAAGATCTGTTCATATTAACACCACTAGTTAGTGGCTTTACTCCCAGACCAAGGACTCAATGCCAACTGCTATTTCCCTTCTTGCCGGCTATTCTTTTCTAACAACAGACTATCCTTTATCGTGTACTTTCTCGTCGGGGGAGATTTTGCTCAATAGATGAAATTCCTCAAAGTGCTTCCATATGCGTTATCTGATACAAGCCTGGACACGCAGGCCGGTGAGGCCGACAACTGAACCGTGTTCCACTATGTCAGGGGCAGTATGGAAGCGGGCAGGAGACACTCCCAGTCCAACTGTCACTCAGCCCACAGGTTCAGGTTTGACTGTGGCCCTGACTTCCCACAAGCTTTTTAAAAAACAACTTCGATTCTGGTTTCCAATAAAAAAAAAAAAAAAGAATTCCACTTTGTGGAATTTGCAAAATGGCAGACTTTCTGGTTTTCTTTTTCTTTGTAAGCTTTGAACTTTAATTTCAGGAGACACCTTCAGACCCCTTTCCTAAGTCCCAGGGGGTCGTACCACACTGATGTTGGTAGCACTCAACACGCTACAGTAACACATAACTGACTGTGAGTTCTGGCTTCAAGATTTCAGTAAATGACAACTTTTATCAACCAGGCTTTATAAAGTTAAAGCCACCCCAGAACTACCTGTTCCAAACCATGCGCATTTTAAAGGACATTAGCTGTGGGTGTAACTAGTCTCTCAGTGCCCTGATTCTTTCTAGTTTTCAACAACAAACGACAGAGGAATAATAATAATGAATAATTTGGATAATGTATCGGGAACCCAGGGGCACAAAGGACATTTTCTACTGCTAAGTAACTTTCCCCCAATCTGCATAAGGGGAACCTCTCCTGATTAAGCTCTTACATTCGTGGTATGAACAAATAACCCCGATTGTAAAATGCTATTTTCTGGTTTGCAAACCTTTAAAAACACTCCGGGCACAGTTTAATCAATTTGCAGCTGCAGACACTTGGAAACTGCAGCAAACATTTTCCAAAGTCAGAGGAAAATGCTTACCCAAACATAGCTATAACTCCGACTTTCATAACCCAACTGTCTACAAGTATCCTTCACTGAATAAACAGCGGATGCTAAACTACATTTTTCCCCAATCAATATGTCCTTTGCTCACGTGCAACCCAAAAGCTTGCATTTAAGCAATAAAAGCCTAAAGTAACATGAAGAAATACTGATACTTTATGTCAACCAGAAGGCGTACTCCTTACATGACATTCCTTTGTTTTCTCACTTCCTCCTCACCCTGCAATTTGGGTGTACAACTTCTTCCAAGGTGGTTTTTCTTCTCTTATACCAGCGCAGAGAACCGTAACACAGGCAGGCTACCACCTGCAATCCCCAAAGGGCTGGAGACCCACAGGGAGAGGCCTCGCTCACCCAGGGGGAGCTCAAGCCCTCACAAAAAGGAGGACCCTGCCTCACTGTTAACTGTGAGACTTCAAACCGACTGTAAGTAAACACGTGTAGAACTGACTCATCATCTCTTCTGAGATATTCAAGGTGAATGACGTTTTCCCTTTGGAAAACAAGTGATGACCTCTAGCTATTTAGGAAGGCTGGAATGACCTTTTCCCTAGAAAGAAAAAATAAGCATGGACCCATTAATTCTCCAAAAGGAAATGTGCGAATTTTAGTCACAGTGAAGAAACACGTCCTGGCAGCACATATATAATTACATTTATCGGAATCACCTGACATCTTCTCCAAGTATGTACGTATGCCCTAGGCATGGCCTGTACTTCAGAGGCAATGCAATGTACCTTTTCTTTTTCATTTTAGTTCTCATAAAGTGCCTAGAGCAAAACCATGTTTTAAAGGTGGTCAACGTTGGTACTTTATGTGGAATTGATTAAATCATTGGCCATTGGTGACCGATTCAACCTCCAGCTTCTCTGTCCTCCCCCAAAATTAGGGGGTGGGACTGAAATTTCCAATCCTTATTCAGGGTTGGTTTACCTGGCAACTAGCCCTCATCTTTGGGTGCTTTCCAAAAGTTAACATAAATGCAGCTGTGGTGGAAAGGAGCTTGTCATGAATCATAAGACCCTCATTTCATCTTTATGGATCTGAAGTGTTGTCAAGCACCAAACACAAGACACCAAATAAAACCAAAATAAAAGTACCATTGCTCTTAACGCTGAGGAAATTACCAGGGTTTGGGGAGCTGTGAGCCAGGAACAGTGGATGAAGAACCAAATATACATTTCTAATTACAAATCACATCACAGAGTATGATCTGGAAGGTGGAAAATTCAAAACGGAGTCATACAACTGAAGGACCAGAAAAGAAGCCCGACAGGTCACAGTACCAGTTCCCAGATGCTAAACACACTGTCACATGGAAGAGGGAGTCGCCTGGTATTGGCCCCAGAGGTTAAAACCAGGGCTCATAGGTTGAGAACATAGGAAGGCAAATGTCAGCCGAGTGTGAGTGGAAAAAACCTTCTGAACTGGGGAAATCACACAACTCTTGGGCAGGTTAATTTGGGAGATAATGAATTCTGTGTCCTCCGAGTTTTACAAGGCAAGACTAGGGGCACTCCAAAGCCGTTCAAACATTGCATGCAGGGCTTGAACGGGTCGACATGAATCTACGGGTGAGACACTGCATACCGAACACATAAAGAGAGCCTCCTTCACCGAACTAGTTGAGCCAAGTGACTCACTCTTCTCAAGACAGAAGCAACTGTCCAGCTGACCTGTCACCCTTCTCTGCAGGACAGGGGAGACTCTCCCCACCTCCTGACAACCGCACCGCGCTGAGACCCAAGTGCTCTTCTTCCCCGCTTCAAGCCGGCCATGCTCTGGGCTCTGTGGGCTCCGAAGACATTGTGATGCGTGGGTAACATGCCACAGGGACGGCCCTGACTGTTTAGGCCATAATCCCATCTTACTATTCCTATCACTCTGGCCTTCTCTTACCAAAAAGAGAACATGTCAGATATTAGCATGTACATGAAAAGGCTTTGTAAACGGTTACCATTTCATTGCTACAATCATTAAAAATAAAGTCACCCTTTTTCGGCTCCCAAAATAACAACCTTAGCATTCTTCCATCCATGGGGATTTTTGTCAAAGGGCATGGTCATTAGTCTCTTGAAGTTTACTAAGGATCTAACACCTACAGCTATTTTAACCTCATTTTCCTATATGCTATCATGCAAACATGTGTAAACAAAAAGGAAACTTATACAGATACTATAGTAGTAGTGAGTCCATTCCAGAAAAGGCCATGGAGTCCCACTGCTCAGTAAAGCCTGTGTGTTGGGGGAACAACAGAGAGGAGGACAGGGGAGGTGGACATCCAAGCCAGGCGGCTGGAGCTCCACATTCACTGTCAAAGTGGGGAGAATAATGAGAGAAGTTAATCACCTGTATATCTCACACTGCACTTCCATTTTTAGACTTTACATCATATGCAAAAACACAGATAACCTGTTGTTCTTTAAATACATAACTTTTAAAAACTTTCCCTTTTCCAGCTAAAAGAACACTCCTCTGGAAGTCAATGGGGAAAGAGAATTCACTAAACCAAAATGCATTTTCAGTGAAATAGTGGGACATTCCTTCTCTTCACTGCTGCATAACAGGCCTCTCCAAAGCTTGGTGGCATCACACTACCACCCTTTTATTATGTCTGTAATTTTCTGGCTCAGGAATTGGGGCATGACACAGCAGGGATATGTGGCCTCAGCTGGGGCTGTCACATGGCTGGAGGTGGCTGGGACTGGAGCCGCAGGTCTGAACTCAGTTTTGGTTGCCAGTTGGGTTCCTCAGTTTTGCCTGCTAGAGTCTAGGAGGGCTGAGCTGATTGTCCATATGCCTGAGGCCTGGGATGGGAAGGCTGGAACAGCCAGGACCGGCGGGGCTTAGCTCCTCCTCTCCCCTACACAGCCTCTGCATGGTGAGTATGGGCTTCGTCACTCTTGGGGGGCTCTTCTAATAATTCTTAGAGGAAGCCTCACTCTTGGGGTGGGCTTCTTCTAAGACAGCTGATGTCCCCCAGAAGGAGTGTCCCAAGATAAAGGAAGCAAAACCTCTCAGTCTCTTCAAGCCACAGTTAAGAGCCATCTCTGCCACAGTCTAATGATCAAAGCAATCTCAGGGTCCACCGAGACTTAAAGAAAGGAGACCGAGTCTCATATCTCTCTGCGAGGAATGTGTAAGCATCTGTAGCCATCACTAACCTGCCACGAGAAGACATTTATTTCATTTTTTCATCTGATATCATGTGTATTACCGGATGAGGGTAGTTTGGATAGCAGCAAAAGCACCACTCCCAAAGTATATAAGATATAAATATATTGAAGATACAAGCACTTTGCGGTAACGTGCTACACAGATCACCCAAACACTTCCTTCTCCACTGGTTCAAGATGTTGTCACCTAGGGACCAGATGGCCACACACGGGCTCATGCATCAGAAAGGGAGGACGTGGAAGAAGGTAAGTAAGACGTTCACGGTCAAGAAGACTCAGACTCACTGGTAAAAGTTTCTTCAAACTGCAACTATTAACTGAACTCTCCAGCAATTTCCAGAGTTTTTTTCCAATAGATTAGTCAAATTTATGGATGCTTTTACGCTCTGAGATACAGAACTAGAGTATTTGTTCATTCTGTCACGTAAACTTAAGTATGTGGTAGTTGGTTAATTTTTATAAAGTCAAAGAAGAAACTACACATGAGCCACAATCTCCTCATCCTGAAAATAGTGCTGAAGACGACACTGACAAATGAAATGTTGGAAAAACACTGAGTCCCCGCCCCGGCAAGGTAACCACTGCCAACAGCTTCTCTGATTCCCTCTAAGAAAACTTTAAAAGTTGCCTATGCACTTGCCTGCACGTGTGTGTAATTCCATGTATGCATTTGAACACACAAAGGAGCACAATACAGTTCCATACCTCATTTTTTAATTATCCATTCACATACTGACTGCCTACTATGAGAAACGCAACATTATGGACATGAGAAATAAAAAGGATAAAGTATTCCTGTGCAACAAGCTACCACCAACTCAGAGGCTGAAAACAACGCATTTACTACGCTGTGTTTCCTGAGTGGTGTGGCGTGTAGGGAAGCTCTCAGATCTCTCAGAGCTTCCCCGGGTCAGGAGTCTAGGCACGCCTGCACTGGCTGCTCTGCCCAGGCCCCAGCTCACGAGACTGTAATCAGTGTCGTTGTGAAGGAGTCAACGGGGGATGAATCTGCTTCCACACTCATTGGGTGGTTGGCAGAATCCATTTCTGTGCAGGACTGAGGGTTCTGGGTTCCGCTGACAACAGGCTGGAGGTGGTCCACAGACCCTGCCCGAGGGCCCTCCCCGTAGTCCGTCCACACCGTGGGCATTCGCTTTCTTTCTGGCCAGGAGGACAGCTTCTCTCTCCCTCATCTGCTGCAGTGGCGTCTGATGGAACAATCATGAATGGCGTCCCATCACCTTTGATGACACCAGTTATAACCAAGCCACAGGTCCCACCGGTACTCCCAGGCCTGGATCTCTGGGTCACCACAGGGCGTGTCCACCAGAGTCACTATTTCTCCTTCCACCTCATTCTTTTTAGCAAGCTACCAAATGTTTCTTCTCACTGCCACCACATTGTTCAGTAAACCCTCTTCCCCATCACCGAAGGCTGTTTCCAATTTCCACACTGAGAGCTGCACGAGGCAGTCAGTGTGCTGTTTTTGCAAACTTTTGAGACCTTATCTGCACAGTACTGTGTAGCAGAGAGACTGCCTTCAAAGCAGCAGTGCATTTGACGCTTTGCTGACACTGGCAAACGGTCTCAAAAAGGCTGCTCTGACCACCTCCCCCCAGTGGTACATGGGACCGCTTATTTCCTCCCCTCAAAGTGACTTCCCTTGAGTCAGTGGAACATTACGGTGTTCTCCAAATGGGTGTTCTTCACCTCCCTGTGAAGGCTTGCAGCCGGCGGCTTAGGCTTGCACTCAGGTAGTTTACCTTTCAAATGACATTGGTAACAGGGCCTATGTGCCCACTGTATGGTCGGGTTCTGGCTGTAGACGAGCAGGCCATGACTCTGGTAAGTGCTGTTAATCCTTCATCCAAATGAATCCTTTTAATGTGTTCAATGGTCCTGCTCTCTGTTCTTCTGGGTTATCTATGTACACAATCTTATCTCCAAACAGGGCAAAATTTTCCCCTTTGTTTTCATATCATTTTTTCCCCTTTCTAGACTCGTAATTCTACGTCAATAATTAGTAATAGCGAGCTGAGACATAGCTGCATCATTTTAAGCATTTTAACAATTGAACAGGATGCTAACTTGACAGTTAAGATATTTTTTAGTTTTCCCTTTTATAGTCAATAAAATATATTCTAAATTATTTCAGAATATATTTTATTGACTATGCTATTACAGTTGTCCCAATTTCCCCCTTGTGCTCTGACGATACCCGCCTCTTAGTTCCTGTCCATGGTCATACACAGAAGTTCTTTGGCTTCTCCATTTCCTACACTGCTCTGAACAACCCTGTCTATTCTGTACCTACCAATCTTAATCCCTGCACCTTTTCCCCCAAATCTTCCTCTTCCCCTTCCCAACTGATAACCCTCCAAATGACCTCCATATCTATGATTCTGTTTCTGTTCTGCTTGTTTGCTTAGTTTTTTACACTCAGTTGCTGAAAGTTGTGAATTTATTGCCATTTCAATGTTCATAGCTTTGAACTTTTCCTACGTAAGTCCCTTTAACATTCCATGTAATAATGGCTTGTGATGACGAACTCCTTTAGCTTTACCTGTCTGGGAAGCACGTTACCTGCCCTTCAATTCTCAATAATAGTTTTGCTGGGTAAGCAGCCTCTGAGGCAACTTGAAATGTACCATCATTCAAATCATAGGGGGGCCAGAAGGAGAAGAGAAAGAGCAAAAATTGAAACTTATTTGAAAAAATAATCAAAGAAAACTTCCCTAATTTGGTGAAGGAAATAAGGGTTAAAATATTTTTTAAATCACTGTAAGGAAGTATCCACAATTTCTGCTGTATTAAAGTATTGCATTAGGAATTACATAAATTTTGCCAAGTGCTTTTAGGCATCTCCTAAAATTTTTTCTCCTTTGACTTAATAATATGGTACATTATATTAATGTATTTCCTAATACTGAGTCACCCTTATATTTCAGAGATGAACTCAATTTAGATTGAAATATTATACTGGTAAAGTACTGCTGTTATTTGCCAGTGTATCATTTAAGATATCTGCATAAAAGTCTTCAGTAAAATTGATCGGCAAATTTGTCCCTGACAGGCTTTGGCCTTAGCACCTAACTGGAGTCATAAAAAGAATGTGAAGTTTTTCTGTTCTCTGCTATGGACTAGTTTGAATACCAACAGATGTAACTGTTTCTTCCAAGTTTAAAAGAATTCACCTCTGAAAATATCTGAGCCTGGTACTTTTTTGGGAAATAAGTGATGGCTCTTTTAAAATTTTCTCCATTTCTTTCATTATCGTTAGTAATTTGATTTTCAAAATTCTGTTCACTGAATATCTGTGGATTATTTCCATGTTTGTTTCTATTTACATATGTGAGCCTTCTCACCCATCCCTTTTGCCCTTAGGTTTCTTTAGCCAAAGAAATCTGTTTTATTTTATGCTCCCCAATCCACCAAAAACATAAAAGGTATTTATCATTTTTTTTAAAACCTTTTTTTCTCTCTTCTAATTAATTTCACCTTTATTTTTATTTTTTTCCAATTGGGGGGAGTAAATGGGCAAAAGCTTAATTTATTTCATTCTTTTTGGCTTAGTCAGTTAAGGTTGTAAATTTCCCAGAGAACATAATTTTTACCCTATCCTTTCAGTTTTGATACATTTTCATAATCTTTTATAGGGAGCCTGTAATTTTATTATTTCTATTTTGATCCATGAATCAGGAAAGCTTTAAAATCCAGATAACCAGGGACTTTTATTTGGCTTCTATTATTATTACTGTTCTAGAGCTAGAGTACAATATTATGGATCAGAAAGAGTAGTCTGCATTATTTCTGCAGTTTGAAATTTGAAGTTTTTCTTTGTAGCCAAAAATAGATATTTAAGACGTATAAACACTGCTTGTCTTCTGAGTCGCTGTAAGAACACACAAGGTGACCAGATGTATCCTCCCAGTGGAGAATATTTTTCCTCAAAACCCAGTACCCGAACCCTAGTGTGTCTCCATCTGAACAATTCTGAAGGACTGAAAATTCATTTCCTAAAATTTGGCGATCACTCTGATCGGATTAAGGTCTCTGTTTTATCGTTAAAATCATTTGTTCTGTTTGGTTTTGTGTTCCCGTGACGACGGAATGTCCTGTGGCGGGTCACCTGTGCCCCACACCTGCTGTCTCCTCTGACTTCTTCTGTCTTTCTCATTCATGGAATGTGCCTGTTTTATCAGTAATGGAGCCTTTTCAATTTTTAATTCTGTTCATTTCCATTTTTAATTGTTCATTTGTTTGGAAATGTTTTCGTCTGGTTTCTTAGCTCAGTAAGCACCTTTAAGAAATACTCTTTGATCACTTTATTTTGAATTCCCATTTTACTGACTGAATAGTTCTTCTATCGAGTCAACTTTAATAAGCTCATTTATTCTCCCCCTCAGATCGGTTTTTCTTCCAAAATGGATTCTTCATCGACAGTTTCCAGTTCTCCCTCCTGCTGGGATACCGTCACGTGGATCACACAGTGGGTAGTTCAGGTTGGCTGGTTTCATTACACTAATGTCTTAGGTGGGCGGCTTTGTCAACGCCTTCTATCTGCGCCTCCACATTACGGGTGACATCTTGACTCTGTCCCCATGTTTCGGATGTCTGTTTTCTCCCGTGCACTAGTGCTCTGCAGCCTGAGAAAACGGGGTGCTCGTCCGCTAGGGCTGCCATAGCAGAACACCACAGACTCGTGGCTTAAACAACAGATACCTATTTCCTCCCAGTTCTGGAGGCTGGGAACCTGACGTCAAGGCGCTGACATGGTTGGTTTCTTCCGAGGCCTCTCCCCTGGGTGTGCAGATGGCCGCCTTCTCGCTGTGTCCTGGCATGGCCTCTCCTCCATGCATGCACACCGCTGATGTCGTTGTTTCCTTCCTCATAAGGACAGCAGTCTTGTTGGATTAGGGCCCCATCTTTATGACTCCGTGGAAATTTCAAACTGCCCTCTCAAAGGCCCCATCTCCGAAGAGAATCACCCTGGGGACTAGGGCTTTAACACAGGCATTTTGAGGAAACACAATTCAATCCATAACCAAAGGGCTTGGGGAGTCCACAGATGTAGCCAGGGCTGTCCACAGCCTGGTCTCTACCTCTTCTCTGCGTTTTTGCCAAAATGTCACACCTCTGTTCATGCCCCCTGCCTATAGCCCCAGGGCTATAACCCTGTTAGCAGTGGCCCAGGCCCTTCATCCCCCCTGCCAGGAGTCTCTGCCCAAGGTGGCCAATTTATCAACCACTTCGTATGATCTGCCAGGCAGAAGACAGACCAGGAAAAAGAACATGACTAATGGAAGCTCAAGTTGGAAGTCAGCAAGAAATGACACACCCCCCCCTTGAAGGGCTCATTTGTTCTCACCTTCCTCTCCTACAGAAGCTCTTGTTTTTAAACACACTTTTGGTCATGTGTTTGGTTTTTTTTTGACACTTTTCTTGCTGGAGATCACTGCCCCTGGGGTGTCCACGAGAGGGGGGGTCACACTCCCACTCTTCTCCTTTCTCTGCTGCACAGCAGGGCGGTCAGGAGGAGCGTCTACCTCCATGGAAGTCTCCAGTCTTTACCCAAGGCTGCCGAAACCATCCCCTCCACCTCCCTCCACGGGAGGTATTTTTGAAGACCTCACATGCACCTGTTTTGTGTCAAATCTGTGGAAGGTCCGGTCAGGAGCAAACCAGAACTGCTCTAAACCAACTTTTAGAAATGTTATTTGCTAATCTCTAGCCTTCTCCTCCATGGACTGATACCAAGCTTTTGTTTTGGGTTTTTTTTTCTATTTTAATTTAGTTTGGGTTTATACTGTAAGATTTTTGAGACCTACCTTTGCCATCTTAAAGCATGTGTTTGAGATACCTGTTTTAGATAGTAAATGAACAATAAATAATTTGTATTCAGCAACAAATTAAAGAGAACAGGAGGTAGATATTGAGAATAATGTGCTAGAGATACTGGTAAATACACAGGTAAAATGTAAGACACCATCACATGTAGAAACCTGTAACTTTAAACGTCACTCCCTCCCTCCCTCTCCACATGAGTAAATGGCTCACATGTTTTTATTACAATATTCAACATCCCCCAAGTTTATTTCACCGGAGCACAGGCTCCGAGCTGAGCTCTCTCTCAGACTTCAGTATTAGCATTGCCCTAAAATCGTCTATAAATGGTGTAGATGCATTTGTGTTTTTTCAGAAAGTGAAACTGTTATCTTTCACATTCTCAAGGGGGTATGAAACATGAAAACTTGTTATGAATCACGGATCTAGAGTAATTAACAGAGAAGCTGCCAAGTATGGGAAACAAGGAAGCATCAGAAACAATTTTCAACAGTTTGAATTCACCTGAATATAAAGTCAAGTAAAAAAAGTTTTAAGTGCCATGGAGTTTGGATAAAGCCACGCAGACTTCCAGAAAAGTTCACCTGTGCACGTGTGGGGCTCTGGGCACCACAGGACACTCAGTCCTGCAGGATCACGGGAAGGAAATGATCGAACAATTATCACTCCAAGGGCCTTTCCTCTTCAGTCCATCAGTGAGTACAGCTTCCTGAGCTTAGTAGCACATTAAGCACAAATGACCTAATTCCTTCATTTAATTCTGACATAAAGGAGTGAACTCCCATGTACCCATCACAGAGCTACAAGAATCTGAAAATCCTCTTAGTGGTCCCTTCCTCATTCGCGTCTAAACAGAAATGACATTCCAGAGAAATGATGTACTGAAAGCCCTCCCTGGAGAAAGAATGTCTCTACTTTTATTTACTGATGAGGTGGGGGCGGGGAGAATTACAAAAAAAAAAAAAAAGACAGAGCCTATAAACAAACTCTATTTTCAATATTCAAAAAAAAATTGATTCAGCAACAAATTAAAGAGAACAAGATGTAGATACTGAGAATAATGCACTAGGATTATGATCCAGACTGTGTGTGGGTTTCTGATGTGCAGTTTCTTTTTATGAACACAGCTAGAATTACTGGCATTTACCGAGGATCATAAATCTTCCTCATAATCTAATAATCCAGCCACATTGGAGAATTGGCGTGGCACAATCTACAGAGTGTAGCCCGTGTACACTTTTGGTAACTGAGAGTAAGTAATAATGATGACAAACAGCACACCAGCTGTGCGATGACTCAAAGAACTTTCTTGTGCGCACCACCAGGCCCTGGCATGTGGGGCTCCGTGGACTATACAAGGCTCAGGACTTTATCAAATACAGAGGTTTCCTTTCTTACTCCCACACATTCCAACAGAGACAGACAGACGCACTTTTGTGCAATTTAAACTTGGAACTGTTCATGTAGCAATATTGACTGAAACACTAGGCATCACTGAAGCTTAAAAAAAAATACGGTCTTGTTTTTCTTGGGAAAGTAGAAAGACCACAAGAAACTTTCTAACTGTGTGGCTTAACTGCCTGGAATCCTTTTCGGAACAAGTCAGGCTGCGAACGAATAAAGCCAGCTGGCTGACCTTGGGTAAGTTCATTTCAGCCCCCCAAGACGCAGGCCCTGGCAGTCATCTGCACACTGCAGGCAAACCCATGCCACCCACCCTCCCAGCACTGGCTGCTTGACGCACGGTTCCTGCGACCACAGCTGGCCGGTGTCTGGAAGACCAGCCGCTCGGAAGCCTAACTCCCTCCTAAGCACAATGGGATGCTCAGGAAAGGGAATCCTCTTCCCTTTTACAATTATACCCATTCTACCCGCTGCAGGCCTAGCTCACGGCTGTGAGTGGAACAGATAAGTATCTTCTGAATAAACAGCTAAGTTCATTTAAGTCTTCCAAGTGCAGAACTGGTCTTAACCTGGCTCTGGACAGAGAGAGCTAAGGCTTCTCATAGGTCAAAACTCTTAATTCCCAATCTTCAGACCCTGTTATGAGATTCTGCCTGTGTCAGAGTTAGCTGCACTGCTGTCTGTCTCACTGAACACGGAACTTCTCAAAAGTAAGGTCTGATTTTTGTTTTTCTTAACCTTTTGTGCTTGTCCATAAAATACAAGGCATGGAAAAACAGCTTAATAAACGTTTGTTGACTGAATTAAGAATTGCATGTTAAAAAAAGGTGCCAACACCAAATACCAGATCTCTTAACTTTTATCAGGAATAACTTCAGATATATACACATACATATATACACAGACATACACACACACATATACACATGTATATACAAGTAAAAATAATACAATGAGCACTGCGCACCTACATCAACACCAGCCCGTGACCAATCTGAGTTCATCTCTATTCCCATACTTTACTGAAGCAGACTTCCAGACAAAGTGCAGTGCTTAAGGAAGCTTTAGGTGGTTAGGTCTTACTTGGCCCTAAAATTCTAGATGCTTGCACAGCAGGTCTTCGAACATTTCATTCAACATCATTTTATGATAACACTGATAAGATGTTGTAGGGACTTAACTCTGGTTTATAGCAATTAGCCTGGGGTAAAAATGGTTTCGTTCCAAATCATTCTGCTCATAGACACAGACCCCACTGACGACACTAAGTGAGGACCTACAGCATCTCTATGGTAACCAGAACATGCAACACTGCACAAAGATAGAAGTCACGGCCACCTGATCAAAGCAGACCTGTGACACAGACAAAAGTGAAAACCACACACTTTACCTGAATCGTTATGTATTAGGGGATACTTTTAGTATGACCTCCTAAGTCATTAAAATAAAAGAGAAACCATAATTCTATAAATAGCTACATAAGCAGAAATAATGACCTTGAGATAGAAAAGAAGAAGACCGTGTTAAGCCCTGACTGGTGTGGCTCAGTGGGTTGGGCATCATCCCTCAAAGCAAAAGGTCGCCGGTTCGATTCCTGGTCAGGGCACACACCCGGCTGTGGGTTCAGTCCCCAGTTGGGGTGCGTGTGAGAGGCAACCAATTGATGTTTCTCTCCCTCTCCTTCTCCCTGCCTTCCCCTCTAAATAAATAAATAAAATCTTTAAAAAAAATAAAAGTGTTAATACTAGATGGCAAGCTCACCGAAGACATACTCACAGAAGGCTACAGATGGTTTTAAAACTTCTTATAAGAAGGCTTTTTAGAGACAAATCCAGAAGCTCAACGAGGGAGCGGAAGAGCTGAGGAGGGTCGCTGTCACCCAGGCCCTGGCAGCCCCGCTGAAGGACGGAGGGGTGGACGGAGGGGAGCTTTAAGCACATACAGAGCGGAGAGTGCGGGACAGGCACGGCAGCACGCGACAGAACTTAAGGGTGACGACAGACTCAGAGCCAACGAAACTGACTCCGGCCTCAGGGGTCACTCTCCGGAGAAACGCACTAACTGAAAAGTTAAAACAAGGGGGGCTTTGTGAGGGACTTGCACCCTATGCCAAATGAATCCAGTCTAAGACTACATGGCTGGAATTTACTTAACCTGCTCTAATCACATTCTTCTCCATCCCCATGCGCCTCAATCCTGCCCTCTTTAATAAGGCTGGTTACACACATTTCACGGGCAGAAGGGGGCAGACACTTCCCAAGCCAAAGAGAACAAATCCCAAGGATGGGGAACGGCGCCCTCATGCCTGGCCCCCACACTCCTCAGCGTGGCAGTGAAAAGACGCCCGGCATGCTCGGAAGAATAAACACAGCAGGCCTAGAGGCCTCGCTGGGAAAGGCTGCTTGCAGAGTTGACCCTTGGCTGGCATCTGGGAACGTGTCTGGTAAACAGCTCTCTAAACTTACGTAAAACACTCCCTCAGTGGTAAGGATGCTTGGCTGTGCCTGAACAGCACCAAAATGCGCGTGTGCAGGCGCTACCCGCTTTCCGTCTGCGGGCTGGCACTTGGGCCCACGCTGGGCAAAGGCCGCCCATGTGACTGTCTCCGACGGGCACTCAGACTCTAACAGGCCTCCCTGAGAGTTTGCTCTGAATGTGCCTCCTGGAAGGAGACACCATAAGGAAGATGACGTACACCCCTCCAGACAACCCTGTGCCGTCTTCACTGCGTCCTCACTACACCTCTGTGGCAAATCCAGGTGTCAGTCCAACCAGACTGAGTCCCGTGAGTCTGCCAGCAAACCCCGAAACGTGGCAGCAGTCCTGAGGCCCCTGACACACCCAGAAACACAGCCACCACTCCCACCAGGAAGTCGCTGCTGCCCCACGCAGTCACTTGGCCCTGACTTCTGGTTACAGGGAAACCGGAGGGTGAAGGGGAGTCTGGGTGGCATGGAACTGCTATGCCCCACTGCGCATGAACAAGCACTGTCAGCCCTTCATTTAGCCACTTTCCGGCTAACATACAGAAGTCAAAACATTTGGCAGGTTGGATATCACTGGTTGCCATTCCAAGGATGTAGGAACTGAGATAAGAGCTCACGGTTGGCAGTCAGTTACCACTAAATCCAGCTTCAGAATCATTTTAATTCTAGGGAAACTTGGAAGAATTCAAACAGGAGACAAGGTTGTGTGATGAAGGCCTGACCTGAACAGAGATGCCTCCTTCAAACTGCCCCAAGTTGATTCCCTCCTCCACGTGCACAAATATCAAAGCGGTAGGAAGCAGCCATGTCTCGTTACTTAGGCAGAATATCTTTCCCTGTGAGCTCATACTTTCCTTGGCCAAACTGACAAGTAAATATCTCAATGAAAGGTTTCTTTGGTGGCTGGCCCCAGGTGGGGAGCAGGAACAACCATGTGTCACCAGTGGCATAAACCATGAATCTAAAACAAATGGCACCCTTACCTGCTCCCCTCCAAGTGGCTGTGCAGAAATATGGAAAATAAGTCAACAGCCAAAGACAAGAAAGGCTGAGTCTGAAGGAATGTTCCGGACCCTAACTTCTCACAGATTACACTGCAGCTCCTGGTTTCTTCCCTTAGCTATAGGTTCCTGACCTGGGAGTCCCAGAAATTCCTAACACTGTATAGCTTCTTTGGGGTATATATCAGGTCCTCGAATAACATCATTTCATTCAATGACATTCTATCATAATGTTGATGGGATGCAGTAAGAACTTAACTCTTGTTTATATCAATTAGCCTATGACAAATAGTTTGCCATCAGTTTCATTACATGTCTTTTTGTTTAAAGTCACAGAACCTGCTGATGATGGTAAGTAAGGACTTACTGTATATAGTACACTATTTTCTGGGAACAGAACTCAAAGCTCCCATTAAATTTTCAAAGTGGCTCCTAATGAAATAAAGCTTCAAAATTATGGCTCTAGATAGAGGAAAAGGATGTCAGATGCAGGCGTGGACTTTAAAATGCGGGCTGGCTCACTGAATGGCAGGCCCAAGGACCGCCCAGCCAGGAGATGTGGGAGAATGCAGTGGCAGGTAAAATGGTTTACAGACAGAAAACAAGTACCTAGAAAAAAAAGAAATTATGTAAGAGTTGAAAGAAAAGCCATTTCTGGCTTGTCAAGAGAAAGCTGAAGAAGAAAGTTGAAAGAAATTCTAGTTGTAAAACAACGGAAATGCAGTCGCAGGTTCTGCTTTCGGGAGCTTCAACAGCCCAGTTCAAGCTAAAATGATGTTGCTCAGACATCCTGGGTCTGTTTGCCTAAGGACCGGGCCCAGGAAGTAGCCAGCCTTCCAGACACGCAGGAGATACTGAAATGCAAACTAAACTGAGTCAAGACAAAGTCAGTGCAGAAGCTGTGTAACCATAAACTTATCAGAATGCCGGTACCTTGCACTGTATTTTTTCCCACTGTCCAAAAACAATTTGGTTGCAACCAAAACAGTGCCAAGTTGACATAAGTAAAAATGGATTTATTAAAAGGAATCAGCAGGAAGTGGAAAGAGCTAGAACTCAAGACTGCTCCAAATGAGTAAGTCAAGGCCATCAACAATCACCTAGCAATTCTCCATTTCTTGCCTCTTCATCTTCAAATCCTTCCCTGCTCACTGCCTCCCTGCTCACTGCCTCCCCGCCCCTCTGCTCTGCCCCACCTGACGCACTACAGGGTTTGTTCAGCCCCAGGCCCCAAGCAACCTCTCACTGTAACTGGCTGGGCTTCCCCACATCCCAGTCCCAATCTCTAGGAGACTCGGACTGGGCCCACATTCCCAGTGTGGGTGACTGTTCTCATAGTTCAGCCGCCTCTGGTCAGCAGATCCAGGGACAGTGACTCCCAGTCCTACGAAACACGCTGGAGAATCCATTTTCTGAGTGAGTGGTTCTCAGAGGGGCTGGGCTGTCCGCTAGGATATGTTCATGCTAAGTGACACGGGGCACTACACATGGGGCAGGGGGAACGAGAGGGGTATAAAGGGAGGAGGCTGTGTGTTCAGAATCTAGAAAAGTACTCTTCGCCCAGCCCTGGCCGTTTGCAAAGCAGCAGGATATCTTTCCAGGAAAAGAGAGAAAAAACTTTTCTCTGCAAATATCCCAGTCTGATGCAAATTAGCACTGGATAGGCTTCAACAGTATACATTTATATTAATATAAGCTTTCATCATTTTTTATTCCAAAGTTTTTGTCCAAAGCATGCAGCTGATTTTCACTACTCTGGCTTACAGTTAATAAAAAGCACTGTGCATAATACTGCAGTGATGATACTTCATGTTTCTCTTCTCCCACTTACACTATTTGGTGTAACTTCAGATTCCTGAAAATATATTTGAATATCAGAATATTTTGTTTTGGGTGATTTAGTTCAATCTACATATTTATTACAGATCTGCTGTTTCCAAAGATAAAAATACAATGGTCCAGGCTATTAGATGGTGACCGTGAAGACAAAAGACTTCCGTTTAAGCCATTTAGAATGGAAAGAGCAGCAGCACGCACTCTAGGACTTACCAGCTCTGCCTCCAGAGCCAGAGTCCCGGGTTTGAATCCCAGCACTGCCATTGAGCAGCTGTGTAACTCTAGAAGAGATGCATCTCAGGAGTGAGGTGTATGAACCAAAGGATCATACTCCTCCTCATGTTTAATTCTATGAACACTGAGTGCCAAGTTCAAGCAGTGAGCGTCGCTCTGTCTTTGCCGATTTGCGTTCCCAGAGCCTTTGGCAGAGAATTTCAGTGTGGATCTGACCTCCGAGGTCTGCTCGCTTTCTCAGGCTCCTCAGTCCCAACTCTAGCATGAACATGTTCTCATATTTAAGAACACGATGAAGTCCGTCCTTCTGTTGAATAAAAAACTCACCCTCTGGCAAGTTCTGCCAACTTGTACTGAGTATGCTTCCTTAGACAACAAAGAACAAACCTACTCCCCTATTCCAGACTGCAGGTCCTCTATTTTCCTGAGACGGTCTCAATGCTTTCTCCATACTGCACCCAAAAATATCACAGAACGAAAGACCCTCATCTCCCAAATTTCCTCTTATCAACCACTCTCATCCCAGGGGAAAATACGACCTACCCTCTGCAGAGGTCCCTACAGCGCAAAGCAGAGACTTCCTACCTGTGTTGTCGCTCATGGAAAGAGCCAAATTGGGAAGACAATGCCATTATTATGTTCTGACTCTACTTAAAAGATGCAGAAAGGATGACAGAAACTCTTCTGTGCTTTCAAAGCTACTTTCTAAACACTCTAGAAAATGCAACACCCTGTTGAAAAAATATCTAACAGTAAGATTTTCGTGGCTACATCAAAGAGGCCAACATTCATGAAAACTGGAAGAAGAAAGAAAAACACCCCCTGAAAATTTGTCAAATATCCTTGTCTTGACTTTTACCCTGAACAGTTGCTACTCGGCCAGACACAAAGCTTTGAGAAACTTGGGAATTTACTGTTTTGCTGTTGTTTAAGACATTTATTTTTCTCTCCCATGAAAACTGGTGCTGCCTAGCAACCCGGGGCCAGCAAAGCTAAATCAGGAAGCGTTTTTTAAGAGATTTCTTTTCCCCATTAAATGACAAGCAGGCGCTAGGGCTGGGAGGCTCCTTGTACTGGAAGAAGGAAAGTTCTGCACACCACTCACCGGGCCCCCCTTTCCACCAAGGAGGACAGAACCAACCCACAGAAGAGGGTGAGGGTGCATGTTGTCTTTGCAGCAACAGGAATGGAGAAGTGGGGGGCCCCGTGCCCAAAACAGTCCACGTGTGGCCACTGCTGGACTGCAAGCGGGGACTGAGCAAGGAATTCCTTCAACCAGTCCACCACTGAACCTGTGACAGGGAAGCATCCTCTAGCTTTCGGCAAAGGCAGGTGGGTGCAAGTCAGAAGGATGGTCCCTAAGTTAACAAGAGCAATGCCACGCACCACACACCTTTCTACATGTGCCTGTAATTTAATATTCTGGTGATTACACTGGACACCTGTTGGGAAACATATCTGCCCTTCTCACCTTTACTCTTCTAGGTACTTCCATGACCAGAGGACACTGGCTATTCAAGGATGAGGACTTGGCGACACGTGATAGAGAAAAATCGAAGTGTACTGAAGAGGCCGAGGATAGGAGTACGACGTCAGCCTTTCCCACGAAGCACGACCGTCATGCAGGGCCTCCACGGTCACACCAGGAAACGCGAGACAGGCTGCCGGCCGGGGAGCCCACGTCAGAGGCTAAGATGCTCATTTTGACCAACTAATTACAATTCTCATCAAGGAACAGTTTTATGTAAACAAAACGTGACTGTCCCTCAGCACCTGGGGGCCCATAGAAACTATCACAGAGGCTGGAAAACACTTCACGACCGTCAGACAGTCAGTGAACATCAGCGCACACTGACAACCACACAGAGCTGAGACCAGCCCACGGTCGGCATATCCCACTGAAAATCCCACGAAAACCTTAACAAGACAAATACCAGCTGGATTATAATTATGTTACATATATTATGTAAATCAGTTTGGTTGAGAATAACATTATATGCCTTACTTTGTATAAATTGCCAGTGTAAGTACTAACATAAAATAAGGTGGATATTAAAAGAAACTGACCCTGATATTGAAGGTTTCCTTGATGACTCTCAAATGTTCTTCAGAACGTTCAGGAGCTCTTGGAGATTGGGGAAGACACGCAGCACAGAGAGGAGGCCACTGGAGTACGGGAGTGATTACCAGGCTGTGTACAGCCCAGGTCCTGCTCTGTTAGCCCTTCCCCATCACGTCGGTTCTGACCCTTCTTCCTGGGCATGCTTCTGTCATATGGGAAACACACAAAACACATCTAGACGCACTATGGCCCAGTGCTGAACACCCATTCAAACCCTTGCAAGCGGATTTCAGCCCTTGCTCTCAGCAGACATTTAACTCTTTGAGAGAACATATGCCATCTGCTGGCCCCCATAGCCTCCCACCTCGTGACAGCACCTGACATCACTGACAACGTCCCTCAACAGCCCTGACACTGAACATGCCTGCAATTCTTCTGGCTCTGTTTTCATGCCGAATAGTAAAATCCAGGCATTTCTCAAGTATATTGTTCTTACCTTCTCCTAGCGGTGGAAGCAAAGCCTTTGAGGTGGGACAATCCTTAGTTTAAACCCAGGCATCGCCACTTACGAGCTATGGGCCACGACCACATTAGTCTCTCACCCTGCGGCTGTCTTGTATGTATAATAAAGTGATAACATATGTCACAAGAATTTTATACATGCATAGAAATACTATTACACATATATGCAATGGAAGTTGTATATATTTTAATATATTTTAAGTGTGTGTATACACATACATACACACACATTAAACACTAGGGTTATTTAAGATGAACACCCAATATAGTAAATCAAAAGCAGTGGATACAATGAGCATCCAATCAATACCCTCACGTGTCAACCTCATGCCTATTTACATTACACTCTCTCCCACGAAACTCTCTCCCCAGGCTGGGCCCACGCCTCCAACTGTCTGCCAGACATTGGAGTCCAACAACCATCTGGCTTCCTAGAAAGTGAGCTCATCTCACTCCTGGCCATTTTGTTCTTTCCTATCATTAATGGCACCAACACTGCCCCAGGACAGAGTCCTCAGCATCATTTGTAACACTGCCCTCTGACATACCCCACAAATCCACCTCACAAAATGATGCTCTCCAGCCTGTAACTCCCCGTTCTCCTGGTCTTTTACTCCTCTACTTTGGACTGCAAGCCTTGCTGCCAAATTAAACTTCCTGAAACAGTTTACTCAAAAACCACGACAGGCCCTGCTACCTGTAAAATTAAACCCAAAAGTCCTTCGGTGGCATTCCCAACCGCCCTACGCCTGGCCCGAACCTCCAGCCTCATCCCAGCTCACTCAACCGGGCTGCAGCAGGAGCTGCACTCGCAGAACAGAGAGCCCCTCTGTGTTTTTCTGATTACACGATCCCCCACACCTGAAATGTCCTCCTAACACATCCCCGCCCGTTCAGAGGCCGTTCTGAAACCAATGCAAACCACCATTCAGGACACGTTCCCAGTGTCCGACAGCTGGACACACTACATCTAAAGCAGTGGTCCCCAATCTTTTTGGCACTAGGGACTGGTTTTGTGGAAGACAGTATTTTGACAGACCAGGGAGGGGAGGATGGTTTCAGAGTGATTCGAGCGCATTACATTCATGCCCACCTCCTGCTGTGCAGCCTGGTTCCTGACAGGCCACGAACCGTGTGGCCCAGAGGCTGGGGACTCCTGTGTTTAAAGTCCCATCCGCTTTTTCCCTAACAGCCCTTATTCTCTCCCATCTCCTGAAGTTGCTGTTGGACATTTCTTCTTTCCCCTACTGGCCTCGCAGTCTCCTGTCCCCCAAATCTCACACCATGTCTGACTCAAAGCAGGCACTGTACTGAGTGAACACATGACCTATATACTTTGAGACAAAAACATATGCAAAACTCACAAATTCTAAGGCACAATCCCAACCTGAAAATCCTTGGGAATTTCACAGCACCCCTTCCCACCTGGGAAATACAATTTTCTGGTTTGCAAATGAAGAAAGGCCTTGATAATATTTTTGGCCCATGAACACTTCTTTTAAAACAACATCTTAATGTATGATGTGGAAATGAAGCCAAAACATATGGATTAAGTTTCCTACAAAGTACACATGGATTTTATGAAAATGGCAGAGAGGAGAGGATAAAATGTGATCTCCAAAGCAGATTCACTTAGGGGTCTTGTTCTAACTCCAAAATGAAGCCAAAGCTTTCTTGCTTTAATTATATGTTGAAAGTTTCTTCTTCTGCTTTAGTGACTGTCCTGGTCAACATTTTTCACATTCCTAGGGCAGAAATATAAGTAACAGAGGAAAAGAACACATCTCTCCTTTATTCTATTGCTATCTTTCCTTCCCAGACACTACCTGGGTCTCTTCACTCCCTTTCTAGTTTCCCCTCCTTTCTGAGTCAGAATATTTTCCTTCCTCGCAAGACCACTGTCTTTAACCTTCCCTCTTCTTACTTCCTTTCTCTTTCTTTTCATTCTCAACCATATACTAAATTAGGATCTCTATCCCTCCCGCACCACGGTCAAGTCTCTGGGTGACGTCTGTGCATTTGCTGTCAAGCAAGCCTGTGGCTCATGTGGGTACAGACGTCCATATGAAGTTTTCCTGCAAAACCACACTTGTCAGCAGAAATACCATTCCTCATCACAGATCCTGGACAGAGAACTGGGGAGTGAAAATGAAAGCAGACAAGGATGAAGCTGGAGAAGAAAAAAGATGTTACGGGGAAACACACTCTCAGAAATGGTGACTAGCCCAAGCTAACGGCTCCCTCACCCTGCCAGGCAGCCCCGTGTTTCCACACTAAACCCAGGCACTCGGTGAAGAATCTGAAACTGAAACTCAGCGTTGGCCCATCCCCCTGCTTGGTAGAAAACTTCAGAGCTCCAATTAACATCAGTGTGCTTTCCCAGCATTATCTAGCCTGGCCACAGAAAGAGAGAGAGGGAAACGGAAAGCCCTCTCTCTACTTTGCTCCATAAAGCTTGATCTCTGGGAAGGGGTCCAGTTTCATCTGCTCTTAACCGTTACAGTTGGTTCAGCAATGCCACTTGGAAATTCCTCTGATTTGTTAATAGGGTGGAAGCTGCCCTACCTACTGCCCAGCAGAGGAATCATGTACTTATCTTCCCAGCTTCAAATAAGAAGTAGGAAGCCACAGCACTCAGCGGAGATCCTTTTACCTGAGAGCGAGACCCAGAGCCAGTGCTCTCACAGATGAATTGGACAAAAGTGTCCCGATCAGGAGTTAATCTAACGATAGCTGCATTTACTAAACATTGTAGCCTCATAATTATTTATTTCTTCAAAAAATGAATAGTAGCCACCAAGCTCTCTGGATAGCTTTGTGCACACCAATGAAGCTTAAGGACAGCTTGACGGGACCGTAAAACACACAGACTCACCATCACCTACTGAAAACTAAGACACAAAAAATGCCCCACAAACTTCTTCTACCCGTAAACAAGTCGCTTTCCCTAGGTTGGGAAAGAACGTCTCTGACCAGGTTCACGTTTTTTCACTGAGAACGAGTACTCAAACAAGCTAGAATTGTCCTAGCAAACAGCAAACGTGAGCAGGACCCAAGAAAGGCTCTTGCAGGGCTTTGCTCCAAGGGACTGTCCCTCCGTGTGACTGTCTCTTTCCCACTCTTTTGACCCCCTCAAAATGTACTGAGTTCATTAGTTCATCCAATAAATACTAACGGAGCACCAGATATGTACCAGGTTTTATTCTAAATATACAGAAAAGATCTCTGCCCTCAAGGATCTAGCAGGGAGAAATAGCTAACAGCTAAGGAAATAAGTAAGTAAATTATATAGTATGTTAGACAGCGGTAATGCTAGAGGGTACAAGCCCCCAAATAAACTTCCAACTCCCACCCTGTGACCTGCTTTCTGTCAAGCATTGTAATGTTCACCTTCACATCCCAGCACCTGATACACACTTGGCATATAATGCAATCTCACTTTTTAAAAAAGCTTTTCATCAACAAATAAATAACCAAGAATTCGAACAGTTTTCAAATTCCCTCTCTCAAAGGAAAAATGATTAGCAAGGTCCTGACCTGTAACTGGCAGAATGAGAAAATGAAGTCTAAAAGTCCTTGAAAGAATCTATTGTATTCTGAAAAATCATGTATACCCCTCGATTAGAGAAACAAGTCACAAGATGAGTCACCTAAGAGATTATTCCTTTCAAATCAGAGATTCTTAACCTGGGGTCTGCAGATTCATGGGGGTAGATGGGAAATGATGTGAAGTTTTCTGGGGAGAATGTGACACACATTGACAAAAATATTTTCCCTGTGTCACAGAAATAGAACCTGAGTGAGAAATCCAAGGATAGAAATGAAGGCAGAGGGAAAAGAAAAAAAAAACAGTTCACAATTACACAGTCAATATTCCTTTGCATCTGGATTAAATATTTCTTTCTCATACCAGTGAAATAGTGGAAGGCCAGGTGGACTTCCATTATGAAGCTCCATCAGAAAAGAGAAGCTCAATATGAATTTCTCAAAAGCAAGCTCATCATCATGATAAAGTAGTTTCAAAAAGAGAGAGAAGGAAATAATTTTACATCACAAGGTGACAAGCCAAAATAGCCATTCCTTTAAGGAAAAAAATAATACACAGCTTTACCTTTTCGTGATTTTCGATTAAGATTTCCACAACGATGTTCTGAAACTTCAGATCCATGATGGCAGCGACAGTTTCCTCCTGTGGCCGCATCAGAGTTGGTCCAAACACCACTCCCAGATTTGCCACGGTCATCAGGTTCTGCTTGGAGTGGTTTGACACACTAATGTTGACGTGGGCAGTGGGGAGGAAGGAAGGTCTCTGGTTAAAAGATGAGCAAAAACTGTGGAATGTAGAGGATTCTGCAACCCTACATTTCCCTAAAAACCAGGACTCAGTTGCCCTCACTGTCTGCAAATGACTGGATCCGACAAGACCGTACATGATGAGGCCCCTGCCTGCCATTCTGCTTCTCTCTCGGATGCTCTCTGCCCAAGGCACAGTGGCTATCTTCATAATTCCACGTACACACTAAGCTTGTGGCCCTCAAAGGCCTTCATTTACTGCTGCCCTCTACTTAGAACAACCCCTCCTTCCCCAGATCATTGTACCCTTGCTTCCAAGGACTACGAGCCTTTGAAGAATTACCTTCCCAAGCACAGAGACCTTGGTCAGGGCGCCCACATTCACCCCTTGGGCCTGGTGAACAACCTGGACAACTGTTCTCAGCAACTCAAAGGTCTCATCTGCCAAGCGACTTTCCATAGCAACCCTCTCTGTAGCCCCACACCCAGCATGCACGCTCTGTCTCCACACCCTACTGTGCCTCTTGACCACTTCTCACCTGGAAGTATTGTATATTTCTGTCTGTCTTCTGTTTATTATCTTCTCCCCTTCAAAAGACGGGACTTCCTGAAAGTATCTTATTCAATTCTGTATCTACTAGCATGTAAAAAAGGCATTCCATAACTATTTGTTGACCAAATGAATGAATGGTGACACTAGCACTAGGATCCTTGCCAGGTCATAGTATCTTCTGGCCTTTCCATTGCTTTTCATGTAAAATAAAGGCTCGAAAACACAGTGCTCCTCAGCTTGCTCTAGCCTCAAAAACTCTATAATTACTGTAATTGAGGAGTCATATATCTGAAAAAAGGGCTAATTTCTCTACTGGATTATTAGATTTAGCTTCCTTTTTAAAGAGGAAATAAAAAGAATAGAACGGATCTTATGAAATAACTACCTATTACTGATTAAACAAATGTAAAGGACATTTTCAAACTTAGAGTTAGGTAAGTGTGAAACCAAGCTAAATTTGCTAACAGACTTATAATCACATTTCCAGAATCTGTGTACAGGGAAGTGTATAATACTCTCTTCTCTTGCTTCAGATCAAACCCCAAGTTGCTGGCAGTGATTGTTAAGCAAATAATGACACAGCTTCATGAAAGTGTCGTATTTCAACAGTCTCATCCAAAACACACACAGTGAGTCAGATGTCCAGGCTGCCCTCCCAGGTGTGGTCCCCGGTATTGTGTATACAGTCCAAATTTCAGCTGTTACAAACCCAAGAGCACCACGCAACACCCAGAGCAGAACGGAGGCAGGCAGGCAGGGAGAGAGGCTTACTTTGTTAAGTGTTTCACCAAAATATCCAACATTTCTTTATTTTTTTCTGGTAGCTTGTGCACCAAGAAATGGATAGCATTCACACGAGACTCTGGGCTCCCACTTTCTTTAAAAAAGAAGAAAGAGAACAGTTAGTATTCAGAATCAAATATATTCCTAAAAATCACCAAATACAGTTTTATCTCATCTGTTCAACATCTCCAGGTAATTTAAATATGGTTTGCCACCTTTCAAAGGAAAAGAAAACCCATCCCTCTCCCTATTCTTAATCTCTGCGCCCCCCCATGAGGGATGTCCACGGGCTGGGGTTCATGCCTTTCCCTCACCACCGATACTAAACAAGAGCCGAACCGCCTCTCCCCTGGCACACTGCGCTTCCACTGTGCTCACCACGCACTTGCATGGGGCTTGTCACTGGGTCACTGCCCGACAGTGGAAGGCAAATACAATTATCAGCAAATAAATTCTTCCCCCTCAAAGAGACGCTGATGTCCTAGCCCCCAGTATCTCAGAGTGTGGCTGTTTTAAAACACACCTGGGATTTGTGCTAATCAGGTATTATGGTGAGACGTGCAGGCATGAAAATGACTACCACAAAGGAAGTTTATCCGCACAGATTCCGAGGAAAAGGAGGCATGCCGTGCCACGCTGGACCAGTCCAGAGGCAGAGAGAACAAGGGGAAATGTAGACAAGAAGCTTTATTGTGGTTTCTATGTGCAGGAACAGGAGAGGCAAAGTAAGCAGACTCAGGACTGGTCTGAGTTCTTTCAGGGGGCTCTGGGGCATAGGGGCTGTCCTCGGCTGTCTGGCACCTGGCCCTAGGTGATTAGGGCAGAACGCATAAGAGCCCAAAAGAGGGGAGTGGGGTGGTCTCTGGACTGGTTGGATGGCACATGGAAAGCACGCTCAGGTTTACTCTCTCCAGGAACTGGCGGTAAGGCCAGGGAGGTTAGTCTCTCAGGATCAGTAAAGCCCCAGATGTTAAAACATCAAATAAAAACACACGCTTAACAGAGTGATTTCACTTGGGAATACAGTCCTTGCAGAGATATCATCAGCTAAGATGAGATCATACTGGAGACACATATTAGAATGCTCACGGAAGTGGCACTCTTGACAAGAGTCCAAAGCGGAAACCACCCAGGTATCCATCAACAGAGAAACAGGTAAATAGATGGTGGTATATTCATACAGTGGAATACTGTGCAACAAGGATGAAGGAACTACTGAGTCACTCAACACAGATGAATCGCACAAGATAAGCAAAGGAAGCCAGACGCAAAAGACTATATTCTGTTAGATTCCATTTATGCAAGGTTCAAATGCGGAAGCCCTGCCTATGATGTCAGAAGTCAGGCAAGCGCGCATGTGAGGCGGGGTGGACAGTGGACGGGTGGGTATGAGACAGAGGTCCCGGGGCTCAGATAACGTAGCAGTTCTGGATCTGGGTGCTGATCACATGGCTATCTTCACTTTGCAAAAGTCCGTCAGGCTGAACAGTTATTATCTGTGCACATTTCTGTTATGTGTCAACAAAAAGTTCACTGAAATTAAAATTGGCCATAACCAATCTCACCCTAAGGTAAGCTACTACATTCTAGTTTAATCCTTTGAGTTTTTCTCCCTTTTTTTTGTGACAAGATGTTCGAACAGCCTATTTCGTTTCATTTATCATGGGCGTTCCTCCATGTCATTAAATGGTGCTCCACATCATCAATTTTATGATTAGTTAGGTTGCTTTCAGTTTATAAGATTAAGTTTGCTCCGGTTTACCCTTCCACAGTAGTGTTTTAAGAGTGGGGAATGGAATTTTACAACACAGGACACAGTTGTAGCTACAGAGAAAAAAAACGAAAAGGCTAAGAAATGAAAAGGCACATGATAAAGCAGAACCCGAATAACCAAATCAGACCACATAATGAAAGACTCGTAGATACAGACTACTTGGGACACTGAAAATATAAGTGCATCTATCTAAAGAGTCGGGTGATAAATCATCATTAAGTTTTTAATCTGGGGTTAAAACCAAGATCTCACTAAATCAACACTAAAGAAAAATAAAAGCAATAAAACTAGATTAGCATTTGTAATTCACAACTTTAATTTCTCTTTACTTCTTACCGAGTTTACTGGGATTACACTGGTTAGTGAAAGTATACAGGCTTCAGGTGGACAATTCTATGATTCAGCAACTGTTCACTGTATTGCGTGTCCACCAGCCCAAGTCAAGTCCCCTTCCATCACCATTTATGCCCCCCATACCTCTTCTACTCGAAGCTTTAATTCTAAAATTAAAGCAGGGACTCCAGAAACATCTCAAGTTCCAAGGGAATAAAAGGATAGCTGCTTACAATAAGAATTCTGTACATTCAAAATTAAAAAGTATTGAAAACTCTGCACTAAAATGCTCCTTCTAACTCATGTGTCTGTCTTGTCATTAATAATCATCTTTCTCCAATGAAAACCTAATTTAATATTTTTTGATTTATTACTTATTCAGAAACATAAGCTAGAGAAATTGTTTTTCCTTCCTCTAAAAGTAAGGGTCTTCATTTATAAAAATAGAATTGGTTTTAAAAAAGAGTCCAAACCTCCCATTGTCTGTTTTGAGTTTTTCTCCCTCTCCAATCCCATCTCATTGAAATCACACACACTTTTTTCTCCAAGTCTGCTTTCTCCTTCTTCCAAATAGATTTTTGGAAGTAAGGCTCTTAAAGAAAAACTACTTTTTTCTCCGTTTCTTTTCATTTTTACATTGATCGGAGCTTTCTATTAATGGACATTTCCATGTGGCTACAACGTAGTAATAACTTCAAGGTACCCAAAAAAAGTTTTCTAAAGTAAATGAATTCTCTTCAGTTTTAATCTATTTAACTGACAAAAAAATGAAAGGCATAACTTTTAAAATCTAGGACACTGAATTAACCATAACATCAAATTCCTAGCACATGCCAAGGAATTGGGAGTTTACTGTAAGAACGCATTTTTAACTGTGTAACTTAGACATCAGCATCCCCACCACTCAATGCCTGTCTGTGACACTGTGCCACCTAACGGACACTGAGCAAGATATGCGCGTAGCTTACTGGAGCTTATCAAAGATACACAGGCAGAGAAATGCTAAATTATCTCAATATTCAAATGCTGTATGTCAATAGCACTCACTTCCCAGGGGATGAGGGGCTTCTTCAGTCAACAGACATCAAGTTTTCCAGTTCTTCTGTGCGATATCCTATCTCCTTAGAAATGAGTGCATCGGGCTAAGATAGCTTGATGCCATTAAGCACTCAATTCTTTTAGTTTCCAGTTTTCCAAGTCCTTCCCCACCAAGACCCTATAATTTTGTCTTGCTTCCCATGCATATTTACCAATGAGAACAGAACATTCTGGGTAGGCAAAGACCAGTGCCCCGGATCCTATAATAGTTAATAGTTTTCATCATAAATGACTAAAGGCCTTTGTGAATATGATTTTGCTTCGAATGTACCTTGAGTCCTGAGCATACCAACACAAGTGTTCTAGAACTGAACTCTCCTGTGTGATGAGAGAGAGTAGGCACCCGGGCTTCAGCTGTCATTCTCACACTAAGTTTAACATGAGTCCAATCTGGAAGGATGGGTCCACTTCTTACCAATATGATATATCAAGAAATCTGAGCCTGTGAGGCTAAGACACAGATCATAGACTACAACGTTCTCAAAGGTAATGAACACCATCTACACACCCAGGCAGATGCTTTCCAGACTTCCCCAGGTGGTTACAATCTTTTGCATTCCTGTGTAGCCCAAGTAAACCTTTATATTCTCGCAAAATAGAGACATATACAAGTATGTGTGTGTGTGTGTATCTGCCCCCCAGTTCCTGACTCATAGCTCCTAAAACCCTTGTAAGTAGGGGTGTGCTTGGATTATCTTTTGTTCTAATATTTAGTCTTTGACCCTAGATTCTGATACCAAGCTACCAGGACCTCCATAATTCACTGAGTGACAGGAGTGTCTGACACCAAGCTCCTAACTCCCTTGGAATTTCCTGGGTGGTAAGAACATCTTTTGTTCTAATGAGGTGACTTTGGGTGGGCCCTGAGATGGTCACCAGAGAGATCCAGCCATGGTTAGCAGCTCAGGATTTTTAGCCCCACCCCCATTCTCCATAAAGGGAAGAGGGGCTGGAAATGGAGTTAAAAATCCACATCGCCTACAAGATACAGCTCCCATAAAATTCCCATAGTAGAGGGTTTGGAGAACTTCCGAGTGCGTGGACATATCTACATGCTGGGGAGGTGGTGCACCCCAGCCGCATGGGGACAGAAGCTCCTGAGCTGAGGACCCCTCCAGTCCTCGCCCCATGTACTCACCCGGCTGTTCATCTTCATCACGGACACATCCTTTATTATGCAGTAAGTTGCTAAACTGAAGTCTGATTTTCCCTGAGTTCTATAAGCCTTTCCAGCAAATTACAAATCTAAAGGCAGATAGAGAACCCTGATTTCTAGCCAGTCAGAATTACTGGGGACAACCTGAGACCTCTGACTAGTATCTGAAGGAGGGACAGTCTTATGCGGCTGAGTGTAACGTATGGGATCTGGTGCAAATTCTATGTAGCTCGAACCAGCACTGAATTGAACTGCAGGACACTCTGCTGGTCTCGAAGCACTGGCTGGTGTGGAGGAGAAACCCACATATCTGATGACAAGAAGTGAAGTACTGTGTGTGTGAGCAAAGGAGAAACACAAGAGTGGCTTTCCTAGACAGATGGTTTCTAGTTCCTTTCAGCAAACTTAGTTAACTCTCTCAGTTGAGAGAGTTTAGTGAATGCTCTTAATTTTCTCTAAGGAAGAAAAAAATTTAATTTCCTGATGCATTCAACATTGAAAAGTCAGTCAGTATTTCTTAACAACGAAAAATAAGAAAACGTTTTTCCTTCTGCAGTGACGATAAATAAAATGCATTTTTGTATCATGTGCTTCAGAACTATTAACTCATAGATAACTCTACAGGGGAGAAACTGACGATAGAAAACGAAGGACCTAAGAGACACTTTCTGAACTCTCAGCAGGGACGGCCACAGAGACCCTGGCAACACCAGAGAACAGTCGGAAACCACCACACAGGGCTGACAAACATCAAAAACCACCTTCCACTCTGCAGTTAGCGGAGGTAACAAAGACGGGCAATGCCTGTAAGTTTATCAGTCAGCTCAGCTAACAGACATTCAGCAAAACAACGTAATCTCTGCCATTGTTAATGGAAAACCATAGCTTAAGCACAATCCCAACTCTCCAATGATAATCAAAAAGGAGACTGCTTCTGGCCTGAATCCTGTAACCATTTTATTCAATTCGTGAAACTACACATGCAAATGAGATCAGAGGATCCGCTCCCAAGAGGAAAAGTGAGCACTGACAACCGCGCTCCCAGGAGTCAGATAAAAAACTCAAGTCTGCATGACAAGCGTGGGCCCCTAGAATATGCCTGGCCAATACATGCCCTTCTTCTCATTAAAGAAGGTAACCGCAGGTCCCATTCCACCCGCAACTTGACTGAGGTGCAAACGCATGCCAATCATGGCAGCAGCGACAGTATTTTCCTTTGGAACGCGCCTGTTACTCAAACTGGGAAGCCTCTGTTACAGCATCCCCGCCAAGTCGGGAAGCAAGGCACAAGGCCCTGGTCCGGCAGGTGATGGCGCCTTTTGTATTTGTCAGTCTCCGCCACCACGTTCTTCAAGGGCAGTCTCAACCAGCTCCTTCCACTCATGCCCCACCACCACTTGTAAATTCCCTCACCACCATCTGTAAACTCCTACCTCTTAGGAAGCCTTCCTCTGGTAAAATGCATCGATATTAGAATTTCAACCACACAGGCTTCAGTTACAAGGCATGATAATAGTGACACTCACTTGTGGTAATGTGAAACCTTATTCCAGTCACTTTATCTTTCTCCAGTTCTCAAAGGATCCTAGATTAAAACTGGCACTCTCCCGCTTTTTCCAGTCTCCAAGGCAAATAACATGAAACAATTGTCCTCCAAGCAGAGTTTAATTTCTCTCTCCCCCGTTTGCCAAAAATGCCACAGGGAAGAAATCAAAACAACTAAGCATTTGCTTGAGTTTCTGCCAAGAAAACTTTCCCCCATTTCCTTCATCACACAAATTCTCTTTAAAAAAAAAATCCTCTTCTGCATAAAAATAAAAGTGCATAGAATCATATTTTTCCCCTTTTCCGAAAGCCATTTCACACGCAGAGTCTGAGTGCGCCTACACAGGGCTTCCTTCTGCAGCACGCTCGAAACCCGCACACGGGCCTGAGCAAGGACCCCACGGAAAGGTGCCATCTAAAGCAATGTGCTGGCAGCAGTGACACAGGACCCAAAGGGACCGCTCTAAGTTTTCCGACAGGCTGAACTATGGAATACATCCGAGGGAGAAAAAAATAAAAGGAAATGAAAATACAAGTACAGCTACTGTCGGTGCACCTGGGAAAACCAAACTGCAGGTCTCAGCGAGTGGAACCGGGGCTGTGAATTCACATAAAGATGCCTGTAATCTGGCAAGTCATTGAACACCTCCCAAACTCCATCTCCTTAACTGTCAAATACCTAGGAGCAGCGCACTTCAGGAGGCTCTAATGACTGAACGCCGTGTGTCAAACGTAAAAACAGAGGTATATGATAAAACAGAACACAAGAAGATTTCAAATAAGTATGAGTCACCACCAAAAATGCCATCAAAACTAAAATTCTACCAACGGTGGGCTTTTCTCATTTAACATTTTATCACATATGATTCACTCTATCAAATAATGTGTAGACTGCTGGCATTATCTCAAAATACTGTTTTCTGCCTTTAATTTTCAAATCCCTTTCTAAGGCAAGCCATTTCCCACCTGCTAATCTCTCCAAATCTGCTCATCTCCCCAACCTTCTGCGAGTTAAATGTATCCGTGTCCCCACAGCATTCTGCTCGTCCCATTATGATATATCTGGCGAGCAGGGGCGCTGTGCACTGACTCCTGAGCAGGCGCTCTCACAGCCCCACATTCCTGTATCTACCAGTGGGAAGGGTGCAGTAGACAATGAATAACTGTGAATGAATGAATTTATCAATTACCGCTTTTCCACCTTTTAAAAGGTGAAAAGAAACCCAAGATCCTCTAAAGTGAATTCTATTTTTGATATCCATTACATTAATGAAGGAAAGTCATTTCCACATGGGAATTACGGCTTACACACACCATCGACCACAAACCTGCGCCTCTTCACCTCAGAGCGATACTTACTGACGGGAACGATGAAATCCCCATGCAGCTCGTAGGTCATGAGAGGCTCCGGGAGGCTCCTGCAGGGAAAGAACAGCGTGGCGTCACCAAGCAGCTCCGCACAGGCCCACACTCTCTGGGTTTGTTGTTTTAGGACAGGCATATTAAATATGCTGTGTATTTCTTAGTAATACGTAAAACTCCCCCAGGGAATACTTTTATATATCAAAAAGATCCATAAATCAAATGGATTATTTTATTAAGTGCTATCTGTACCAGGCACTATCCCAGCTAAGCAGCTAAGAATTCCTATCAGACTTAAGCACACGGTATTTCACATTTCATCTTGGAAAGTACGTTTACAAGCATCTGATTGTATACACAGAACTTCCCTCCACACATTTACTTGTTTATAGCCATACATTCTATTCAACCAACTGTAAGCATATCATTTTGCAAATCATCTCTAAAATATTAATTGAGAATATATAGAGAAAAGATTAAGCAAACTCAAAGAAATCAAATTCTCTCCTCTTACATATCCCTATTATACATATATAAAATCCATGCTTTGTTTATGCTTATGAAATAATACAATATAGGTATGAAGTGAAATTGAGGACAACTTCAAAAATACCCACATCATTGTAATCTTCTACTAAAATAGATTACATAAATGGTAGTGTATTCCATCCTGTGGTCAACGGAATGCTACAGTTCTACATGTATATGTAGTTAAAATGTTTTAAAAAACAGCTCTTTGAACTCTACAAACACTTGAAGAACACTTAGAAAAGGACCAGTCTGGTCTACCTGTTCCATTTCTGGAGGGCAATCTGGCAAGATAGTAAGAACCTTTAAAATGTTTAAATCATGTAACTCAGAAATTCCTCTTCAAGTGCTTTAAAAAAAACCAAAGATACACACACACAGAGATTTAAAACATATTCAAAAGCCAAGAAAAATGCCAAGGAATAAAGGATCACTTCATATTGTTAAAGAGGTCAATTCACCAGCAAGATCTAACAATTCTAAATGTTAATGGATCTAATAACAGGAGCTTCAGAATGCATGGAGCAAAACCGATGAGAATACAAGGAGAAAGAGAAAACTAACTGTGGCTAAGACTTAAATACCTCTCTGTCTTAATAACTGATAGAACAAGTAGACAGAAAATCAGTTAGAATACAGAAGATTTGAACAAAGTGATCAACCAACTTCACCTAACTGGTATATCCTTCACGTAAGTGACACTTCGTTCAAATTCATTCTCTCCCAGAGCACTTTGGACATTTATCAAGATAAACCATATTCTGAGACATGAAACAAATCTTGATGAATTGAAAAGAATTCCATTTGTACAGGGTAATTCTCTGATTACAACAGAAAAGGAATTAGAAATCAATAACAGAAATATATCTGGAAAACCCCAAGGAAAATAAATTAGGAAGTATTTTGAGCTAAATGCAGTATACCACGTATTAGAATTTGAGGGCTGTTTGTAAAGTGATTTTGGGGATAAATTTTAACTGATAAATAGCTATATTATTAGAAAAGAAGAAAAGTCTTGTATCAATTACTTTTTTCTATCTTAGCCAGAAAAAAAAGGGGTCAATTAAACCCAAAATAAGTAGAGCAAAAGAAAATAAAAATTACAGCATAAATCAGCAAAATAGGAACAAAAATCAGAAAATAAATAAACCCAGTTCTTTGAGATAATAAAATTGATAAATCTAGCCATAAAGACCAAGAAATAACACAGGGCAGTCACAAATTATCAATGCCAAGAATGGTAGGGACAGGTGCAGGATCACTACAGCCTCTGAAGGTACTAAAAAGAAAATGAGGGGATGTGATGAACAGTTTGATGTTCACAAATTCAACAACTTAGATTAAATGGTCAAATGTCTTAAAAGACAAAATCTCCCAGCTCACTTCAGAAGAATTAGGCAACCTAAGTAGTCCTGTATCTATTAGAGAAACTGAATTTGCAGTTTAAAATTTGCCAGTAAAACAACGCTGGGCCCAGATGCCTTCACTGGTGAATTCTAGCCAACAAAAAAAAGAATACCAATTCTATACAAATTCTTCCAGAACACATAAGAGGGATTACTTTCTCACTCATTCTTTGACATCAGCATTACTGGAGTTCCAAAATTAAGGGCATACAAAGAAAACTACACACCAATATTATGAATATAGATGCAACTATTCTAAATAAAATATTAGCAACTCAAATTCACAGAGATAAATAAAAGGCTAATACATCACAAGTTTATCACAGAAATGCAACACTGCCTTAATATTAAAGCAAAATCCATGTAACTTTCCATACTAGCGAACTAAAAAAGAAAAATTCTATGATCATCTTGACAGGTGATTCAGGGGAGAAAAAATAGTTTTTCCCACAAATGGTTCTGGAACAACTGGACATCCATATTCATAAGTGAACTTGGATCCACACCCCATATCTTCACAAAAATTAACTCAAAATAGACCACAGATCTAAGTATAAAACCTCAAACTTTAAAACTTCTAGAAGGAAATAGAAACCCTTTGTGCCTTTGAATTAGAGAAAGATTTCTTGAGACATCACATAAAAAAAACTGATAAGGTGGATTTTCATCAAAATGAAAAATCATTTGGAAGACGCTATTAAGAGAATAAAAAGACAAGCCACAGACAGAAGAAAACATTTGCAAAGCATGCTATCTGAGAAAGGATTTGCATCCAATACATAAAGAATGATCAAAACACCTAACAAGAAAAATAACCCAAATTTTTAATGGGTGAAAGTCATGGACAGACACCTATTCCAAGAAGATATATAAATAACAATAGAGCACATAAGAATGTTTAATATTATTAGTCATTATGGAAGCACAAATTTAAAAGTACAATGAGATACCACCATACAGTTGTTAGGCTAAAAGTAAGAAGACTGATCATATCAAGAGTTGGCAAGGATGCAGAGAAAATGAGAGTCTTCTCCACTGTTGGTGGAAATGTTAACTAGTACAACCGCTTTCGGTAGAAGTTTGTCAGTTTACCAAAAAGTTAAACATACACCGACTGTAGAACCCAGACATTGCTCAGACATTAGAACTCGCCCATGAGAAAGGAAAGCCTAGGCTCAAATATGTGTATACGAAGGTTTCTAGTTGATTCACTTTCAACAGCCAAAGCTACAAATGACCCAACTATCCATCAACGGGTGAACGAATTTTTTAAAAAATTGGGGTGTATCCATACGACAGAACCGATAAAACACTAGTTAGCAACAAGAAGGAAAGAACTATGCTACAACATAGATGAATCTCTAATTATGCTGAGTGAAAGAAGCCAGCTTTAAAATTAAAAAAAAAAAAAATGCAATCACAATATTCCATTTGTGTGACATTCTAGCAAATACAGAATTTTTTATATCATGACAGAAAGCAGACTAGCGGCTGCCTAAGAATGAGGAAGTGAAGAGAGCGGGTGAGAGCCAGGGATTTCAGAGGGGCAAGAGGAACAGGGCGGGGGGCAGCGGGTGTGGATGAGAGGGTCACTATTTTGATTACAGCAATGACTTCACAGATACACATACATGCCACACTTACCAAATGCACACAATACATACGGACAGTCTAGTGCATGCCAATTACACTTCAATAAAACTGTTTAAGAACAAAATAGATGCAAACATATATTAACAGGTTATGTTCCTTACATACAATTTATGATGGTGCGTGCACACCCACACAGAGACACAAACACGCAATGACAGGTGCAGATAGTGAAACTGACGCACTTAGAACCCTACTGAAGAGAACAGTTCTCTCATTTCCTCTCTTCTCCCCATCGCCCCCTCCATTGTCGTTGAAAGATAAAAATAAAATCAATTATACCGCTGACTAAATAAAGGGAGAGAAGTAAACTTTGGGGGATTTTTTGTTTCAAAATATGGAAAAGCAAGAAGTACGCAAAGAAGGAAAATTGTTATTAGGCAAAGAATGAAAGTGAAGGGTGCTGAAAGTGGGAAAATGAGGCACTCAGAAACACCACCGAGGGAACTTCTTTCCCAATAAAAATGAATTTATATCTAAATATCTTCTATAAGCTTCTCATCACCCTATGTCTGCTAGGCAATGCAGCATGAAAAGTAAGCATTAGATATGGCTAATGTTAGGGAGGCAGTAATAAAAATGACAAGTTCCCCATAGAAAACGTATTATCCTGAGTTACCATATCTCTCAACTTCCCAACCCAACGTGTTTTCGAGCTACAGCTCTTGGCCACCCGTTGGGATCTGCCTGAGAATATAAATCATAATATTTACCTATGCTGGCAATTTCTTCCCCCAAAGTCCCATTCCAATTTGCAGCCTTTAAAAGTTTCCTCTAGGTAAAATCATTTTACTAAAAACATCACAAAACAGTTCATTGTCCCGTCACATGGGAAACTGTTGTAACGAACACACTGCTGGAAATCAAAATTTTGGTCTAAATAGATAGAAAATCAATCAGAGGGCTGGTATTCAGCCTTCTTAAAGCACTAAAAGTTAAAAAAAATGCCTCAAGTCAGTAGAAAAGAGGGAGATGCCATATATATGAGGTCTATTCGGAAAGTACCCAGCCACATACTACGAAAAAGAGACAAGAAGATACAAGATGCAAGAAACATTGTACATAGGAGAGTGATACCTCAGTCCCCTTCAAAGTAGGCACCTTGGGACCTCACACAATAGCCATCAGCTGCCCAGTTGTACTTTCCTGAATCTCATCAACAGTCTGGAATCTATTCCCTTTCAAAGGTTGTTTAGTTTTGGGAAAAGCCAGAAGTCACACGGTGCCATATCTGGGCTCTAGGGGGACTGAGTCACCTGTGTGATTTGAGGTTTTGCCAAAAAACTGCACAAGATGTGATGCATGAGTAGGCGTGGTGTTGTGATGAAGCTGCTAATCACCAGAAGGCCCATAGCTGTGGCTTTCTGAAGCACCTGAATAGTTCCCACGGAGGAATGTTCAAGCAAAATGTGACGCAGATTTGTTGCTTTACTCAGTCATTTTGAATGTCATGGCCACACAGTACACACGCTCACTCAACGGTGTCTACCACCCCCACTGACACGTACAGTGAAGTCGTCATTGTTCACACATGTGCACTCCAGTCCACGCTCCTTGGCTGCCAGGTTACATTGATGTCATGCAAACCATTCTCGTTATATTAACAATGGTTGGATTTTTTCCAGACAGACCTCGTATGTCTACTGTACCTATTTTTCTTTCTTCCAGACCTTGGAGGTTTTGCTTCTTGTTTTAGTCTGGTGTTTGGGGGGTTGGTTACTTCCCTCTACCACCTCCAGCCTCCCATCCCACTAGGTGACCAGGGTACCTGCAGCAGAAGTCAAGGGCAATGGTAAGAAAAGCTGTCTGCAGCTTTGGGCCATGGTTCCCTAAGTGGCAGCTAGGATTCCAATCTGGGCAGGCTGGCACTGGGGCCATGTTCTGGACCACCACACTTCTTATGCTGAAAGAAATGCATCTGCTTGGGCCCAACTGGGTAGTCAGAATGCAGGTACAGAAAAACTCAGTTTTCTCCCCTGGGGCACATCATCAGAAAGTGCCAATTAAATCCTAATTACTGCATTTTCAGTTCCTAAAAATAACATAGGGGAAAAGAACAGCAACCTTTCAAACCTTCCAAGTCATCTGCCATTTTACAATCATTACTTTATCATATTCAGGCAGAAGGTGTTATGTGGTTATATATGTCTTATAACTTCCCTCCTAACATCTCATAATGTTCTGTAAGCGATGTTTAACAGTGGAATTCCACAGGATGCAACAGCGTAATGAGACAAAAAGGTAACACTATACCAGGAACGATAAGGAACTAGCTGCAGAGAGTATCAAGACAATCTGAACTAATTCTCCTCACAAGGGAGAAAAAAAAAAAAAAAAGACTGTGCAGCAGTGGGAAAACACACAAATTTACTACGAGAGAACCTGATTTCTGTCCTTGATTCCCCCACCAACACCTGAATGCCCTTGGTCAACTCCCTCACCTGCACTAGGTACAAGCTTCCTCCCTAGAGTGGCAGCACCCTTTGTTAGCCAGTACTATTTGCAATCCCTTATACTTTCATACCCCGCACCCCTTCTTTCCACTGTGCATCTAAAACAGGCTCACTCAGCCTCAGCTCTGTCGACACTGTGGACATCTGGGGGAGGAAAGTGGGCTCTCTCATACACCGCAGGCCCACCTCTGGCCTCCACTCATTACACGCCAGTAGCACCTTCTTGCCTGCAACCATGCCAACCAAGAATGTCTGCAGATATTGCCAAGTATCCCTGGGTCGGGGCACAAAACCATCCCCAGTGGAGGACCACTGCTCTCGTATCTGGGGTAAAGCTCTCAATGCTGGGGATTCTGCAATGAACAGTCCACATGAAATGTCTGTCTTCAGGAAGCTTGCGTTCTGATCCCAGGGTGGGGGCTGACAAGATTCATTTTTACCCGTAACCCTCACCTAAACCACTCAGGTGCGCTCAGTGGCAAACTAGACATAAGCATGTAGATTTAGCCTGAATTGAACCCCTTTATAGCCTGGGAATGATGATGGTGATGATGATGATGTACTCCCTACTTGAAGAAAAAGTTAAAACAGTAACTGAAACTATCTTGCTTAAATAAAATACTTGAAAATAGGTAACACACTTGAACCCACTGATACATTGGAATTTGCTGAAGAAGTAGAACAGCCAGAAACACAGGCCCCCGGATGTAAAACAGGAAGAATATAGCACCACAGGAAGATGCAGTCTTGCAATGAATAAATAAACATTCTTGTAATACATGACCTTAACCTGTACCTAGTTAAGCCTATAGATTTAGCTAATAGCTTACATAAAATATGATAGCTAAAGAACCATGTTAAATGATAAGGATATAAAATACAGCCATAACCAAAAAGCAGAAAATTCTATTTTAAAAACTGACCCAGGTTCATCTCCAAAACATTTGGGGGCTGAGGGGTGGGGCGCAGAGGAAAGACACTCCTTTCTTTTTTTAGAGAAAGGTTAATGATTCACAGAAATGCTGAACCTTTCCTATTTCTAGCCCAAACTTTTTGTAATAAACAGAAAATTTAACTTTATCTTAAAACTTGAACAAGTAAACATATGTTCAAATAGCTTTGTATTTGTTTTACCATTTAAGCCTTTAAGTTCAAATGGTTTCAACTTTAAGCTTTAAAAAGTCTCCACTTCAGCCGAAAACATAAAGGAAAGATTCAGTGAATGCAACACCATTCCCCCTCATTGTTTGGCAGTGCTGACTTCCCAAACAGGCACGGCAGACACCCATCTCAAATCCTGTCTCTTCCCTCTGATTCTGTTCTGCTGCAAGTTACTGGTGTTCATCTGCTTAACTCACTTGCTGGGACATTATCCGATGCCTCATAAACACCCTCCTTTCAAGAAGGTTTAACCTGACTGTTAAGATCCACGCACAGAGTCGGCATCCGCTCGTGGTAAATGTCCAAATCACCCACGCGCCCCTTCTGTTCCCGAGAGGAGCTTACCTCAAATACTGTTTCAGGGCACTTGTTATTGTCTTCACTTCCCAATCCACGGAATTCTCCAGGTCCAACTCATGGCACGTCTTGACATCTAGCGAGCAAGCAAAAAAAAAAAAATTAAAGCCTTGCACATTCAAAGGCCCTCTTGACTGGCTCACAAAGCTTTCATTTATAAGTGGCCAAACCACAAATAATTAATTCTGTGGTTTCCTATACAAACATTATACTCTATTTCTTATAATACTGCAAGCTATGATCTATTACTGGACATTTCTAGCACTTCAGAAAATCAGTAGTGGAAAATCAAAATAAAGGGATAAGGGCCGGGGCGAGAGTAGGGAAGAACGGGACATAGTGTAGCATTTCAGTCTTCGCCACTGCAAAGCGTGGGTAGCTAGCGTGCTTGTTATCATTAACATTATTATTATTACCAGCACTACTCAGTGGCCGTGGCTTAGGGAGTGTGGCATGAGCGGTACCCGTGTATTTTCAGTTGTTCAGGTGGCATTGTTGCTATCACAGAGTTATGACAGGGAAAACACGCAGCATTGTTAACCGCAAAATGACGATACGTTAGAATAGCAAAAAGCCAGTGGGAAGAAAGGATGAGTTTGGTCCCACACATCTAAGATTTGAACTTATCATATTAGGTATCTTTCTGAAGATTAACACATAAAATAGGAAAATGGTGACACATAAAAAGTCACTTATGACTAATCTTTCCCATGAACATTAGAATTTACACACTCATCCAGGAAATATTTATTGGAAGCCTGTGTAACTCTTCTGACATTCATTCTAAATTAAACTAGTTTTCTTTGTCCTTAAAGTATGTTAATGATGTGTTCTTCCAAATAGCTTTTCAAATAGCTAGGAAGCTCTGAAGACATGGGGCTTCATAAAAAAGAAAGAGGAGGAGGAAGAGAAGGAGAGGGAAGGGAGGGAGGGGGGAGAGAGGGGGGAGGAAGGGAGAGAGGGAAGGAGAGAGGGAGGGAGGGAGGGAGGGAGGGAGGGAGGTGACCAATCCTGAAAAGGAAAAGGTCAGTCCCGGATGGTGAGAAAGGCAAGCCCTCTGAGTAGGGTGGCATCTCTGTTCGGTAAGGCTGGGCTACCGCACCGGCTGTGGCTCGGCACCAGGGCGAACTGCAGCACCGGGACCACAAACCCGGGCTGTGATCTCTGCCAGAGCTCTAACTGCCACACCACCCCACACAAGTCACCTCCAGACCAATCTGAACTCCAGACCCTCATCTGCGCAAAGGAGGTCATGTCAAAGCTCTAGGGGAGCATCCAAGCAGGGATGTATCCCGATTTCCACAAATTATTAAATGAGCAGGCAATACCATAGCTGAAAGTGTCAGCATTCAGTGGTGGTGAAAACCTCAAAGGGAGGGAACGGCAAAAGGGTTATAATGAAGGATACCACGCAATCGATATAAACGTGCCTGCTTTTCTGCAACCCCATCACACAGAGGAGAAAATAAGAGATTCGTGGAGGAGACATTATTTCTCCCTCACTCCAGAATGTTTCAACTAAGACAGAAAAAAACCTAGCTGCTCTGGGGTTCTTCCTCCCTTACACTGCATTTGTCTAACCAGGGAAGGAAACATCACGCTAGTATTTCCTCTTTAAAAGCACTTAAAAAGCACAATCTGTCAAAATGGGACCGCCACATTATGTCACACATGCCTCCGAAAAAGTTTTAGGCTTGGGTAAGAGACAGGATGGATGGCAGCTGAGTGTTATTCTCAAACTTTTTGGAAATCAAGTAAAACAGGAAGTGATGGTTATTTCACGGCCATAACATCATACATATGAAGTCAATTACTCAAAAGTCTGGAGACTTTTTAAAGCATTTCAACGGTTCTTGATTACAGCAACTGACAGCAATATGCAATAAACTACAACAATGGCAACTGACACTGATTACATTTTGATCAGTTCTCCAATTCAAAACTCATTTGTTACTAAGCTTGTCAGACAAGCCACAGGTATATGCAAGAAATCAAATTAAGCACCCTGATTAAAGGCGCAATCCTTTATAACTGGGACTAAATAATTCTGTTCTGAAGGCTTTGCCAGCCAATTACTTCAGTAACTGAATATTCTCTCTCTCATTAAATCAATTATTTAAATCTCATTTTAACACACAAGTCAGATAACATTTTCAATCAACTTGCTTCCAGCAAATCACCATTTTTAAATCCTTCTAACAGAAAGGCTTCTAGATGAAATCTTTTTTTTTCGGCTTTCTACCAAATTACTATTCCATATTTTGAGAATCATATTTTTCTCAATGCAAAAATAAAGCTATCCTTTCAATTCATGGAATAAAAAGTAACTGTTACATCAGAAGCTAATAACTTCATTGTGTCTACGGTACCGAACCTCCATTAAATTTTACTGTTTTCAAATAAGTTAGTCATCCACAGGAGTTTTTTTACAATCGGTGGGTGCACTGGGACTAGGTAAATTTGTTTATAAATTATTCGTGATTCGAACTTAAGATGCATTTGACTGTTCAACCTGAATATATGTCCTATCATAAATAAGGTAAAAAATGTGCTTCCTTTCCGACCAAGAGAAACCACCTCGTGGATCACTTAAAAATCAAAATTAACAAGCACAGATACAAACAACTGACTTTTTATTTGGGTTAAAGTTTCATAATTTTGTAACTAGCCAGTGGTCATTTTTTTGAAACAGGACATCTTCAGCCCAATCTAGAGGCAAGAGTTGGCACTGACCTGGTCTCATTTTAAAGAACTTACGAAGCACAGTGACCGAATGAATTTTGAAAATGAATTTTTTTTCAGCTGTTAGTTTTCTTTTTCACCAATCTATGTGAAAAAGTTCTCCTACAAAGCAAACACGGTAATATTTTAAAACTAAAACACTTCTAAATTAGTTTTATTTGTTTCCTACGGTTCTCTGTCTAAATTTAAAACCATCCAAACTTTTTTTGCAAATTAGGTTTATTTAGAAACAACTACCACATCCACCAGCCACATCAGCTACTATCACATTTTCTCTCACGTTCCCCTCCCCTGCTCTGACGTTTTCGTTCTAAAGTGGAGAAAAAGGCAGAATACATGAAATTCTAACTCATCTCTGTTCTAAACGACCAATAATAATTAATCTGCTACATTCTCACCCCATCAACTAAAAACATGACTCACCCAAAAACACCTCATCTGATATGTCTCCCTCCCTTCCCCAACTGCTCTGAATCTCTAAAAACAAACAAAAACCCAAAAACCTTTATGAGACCGTGCGTACCCTCTGTTGGAGCCACAGGGGAAAGGGCCGGATGGGAAAGAAGGCAGTTGCTCACGTAAATACTCGCTTTAGGAAGTTGGTCGGGGAAAGTAGGAGGCTGCTGAAAACCCAGCAGGCCACTGCCTTCTGCTCCCAGGAGAGAGGGAGAGAGGACGACTAAGGCAAACAATTCTCATCACCACGGGGAGGGGGGCAGCTGCCCACTCCTTCCCCTGGCCTGCAAGGGCGCTAGGGACTTGACCGTTTGGAGGACTGGAGAGGGCTTTCTACGGTCACCTGCCATTAGTATGTCACGCTGGCAGCCAGAGGGGAGAGAAGAAAGGGGTGAGGAGGAGGGGGAGGGGAGGGAGAAGGGGAGGATGAAGGGAAGGAAGAATAAGAGAAATATTTTTCTTTATTTTATTCTTAAATATAAAGGGAAAAACACTCCGATAAAGGTAACAAGTGAAGAAAACATGCAAGATTTAAGCAGACATCCTTTCTTTAAAAATCATCCAAATTTTACACACAAGTATTTAAAGAATACTTAAAATATTTTATGTAAAAATAGCAATAATTGAAAGTATACCAAAGTAAATAATTAATTCTCAAGAATTAAAGAGAACTAAGTAAATGAAAGTTCTTGTCAAAAAATATAAAATGGCTTGAAATGTTTTTTCAGATATTTAAAATTAGATTTTCTTTTGTACAAAGAAAAGTGCATTACAAACAAAAGACGCTTTGAAAAAATTCAAATTTTAAATAAACATTGCCTGCAGAATAGTAATTTTTAAAAAATAAGTGCACAGTACCACAAATGAGCAAAATTATCAGAATTAATTATCCAATTAATTCATAATAAGAGGGGAGAAATATGGATTGGTTTAACACAAAGTTAAACATCTGGCAAACTCATTCAATTTTTTTCTCTTTAAGATATATAACCTTAAAATGATGTAGAGAGGTGGGAAAAGTTGGAAAGAACACCTATGGGATCGTGTATACATGACTATTCAGAAACTCTAACATCTTTTCTTTGGAAGAAACAAATTATTTCCATTTGAACACCTGCTGAATCAGAATGAAAGTAAAGAAATATCTTCAGGAAACCTTAAATTTATTAAGTGAATAAATATATTTTGTTAAGAGCTGAAGTTTGTGTTTGTAACAAAGTAATAAGAAAATGATATTAATGCTAATAAAAGTCCGAAGTCTGTGATTGATAAACTTAGACTAGGAATTAGTTACTGATTAAGTAAAATAATTCATGTTGTATAGCCCCTTTAAATGAGTACTCAATAAAAGACTAACAAGCCAGTATCTTTCCCTCACGTCAACTCTCTAACTTCCATTTGCAGAGTATCACTGAAAACACAGCATTTCCCTTGTAAGCACCATAAGCGGGGCTGTGTCACGCTTGGGTCCTGGGCTTCTCTCTGAGTCCCATGGGAAGTGAAAACAGTTCTATAGGTCATGAATTTTTAAGGGATTAGATATGTTTTAAACATCTCGCAAGCTAAGGACTGTCAGCAAGATATTTTCCAGGAGCAGAGGAAACAACCCTCTGAGTTCAAGGATGCAGATCATGTGGGATTTTATGAGATTAAGACAAATTTGGGGACAATTTAACACTTCAAGGTGACCACAAGAGACACCCTGTTCCAGCCGCCCTTGAGCATGAACAAGGAGATAATAAAAATGATGTTAAGGTCCTTAGGACCAATTTATTGCCACAGGGCACGGCGGCTCTCGGCCAAAACTTCCCCTTCCAGTATCAGTCTCCCAGTTCTAATCATAACACCATCTTGGAAAGGAGAGAAGTGTTTCTAATTTTAAAATTAACTAAAAGCAGATGCTATAGTTCCATTAAACGCTTCCAGCTGCTACTGAACCACTGGCAACCAAAGTCTACTTCATTTGGAGACCGCGGATGGTAAAGAGGAAAATCTGACTGCCCGCACTGCACACCCAGGTTAAACCAGAGAGGCAGAAAGTAAAAACAGCTCATGGGAGGGAATGCATTCTAGTAAGGCTCTGCAACTGACGATGGGCAATTTTTCCCTGTGGTTAATAGCTTTAAAGAAAAAAAGGCCGTTGCTTATTAAATCCTTAATTCAAATAACAGCCAAACAAGCAATCCTATCTGTCACATCTCAGTTGATTTTATTCATCTTGGTTTCTGCTTCCAGAAAATGAGTCTTTGCTAAAACACTTTAAGATGCAGACTCGTTTAAATGCAGTGATAGTATACCTGAGGGCATTGTTAATGTTGATTAGTTAAAGTACGATGTCAAATTAATTAACATTTAGCAAGGTCATAATGACACACAGGCCCTCAAGCCTGACGACTCGTCACTTCTCCAGAGGCAGCCTGCTCTGGGCTGGGGAGCGAGGTGGGGCGCCTCACAGGTGGCACGGAACTGACAGCAGTGCGTAATGGAAAAGCACTGTGTCACTCACATAGTGTCTAGGGTAACGAAATGAATTCACTTTCTGGCTTCCTCCAGCGTGCGGTGCCAAAGAACACTGTGTTATCGGCGCAGATGGAGCGCGCATGGTTCTGGAGAAGAGCCTGCTGCAAACTACCAGCAAGCCCCTGTGAATACCGATGCATCCCCGAGAACCAGACTCTTGCTGCTGTCAAATGACAGTTTTGGAAGCGCCATAAAAATGAGCGAGTCCCAGGGGTCTTGTCCAATCAAATGTACTGTCAAGACTCTGGACAGCCAACTTGGAAGTCACACAAACCACAGCGGTGGCTGCTACTTCCCTATGAGAAGAAAGCAGGAGACATTCGCCCATGAGCTGCACGCTGTGTTCCTTCCAGTTCTCAGTAAGTCAAGAGCAAGCGGATAATCGGTGCTGATGCAAACACTAATCTACTTCTCGGAGTCAGCTTTGGAGAAAACTAACGTAGGCAGAAGAAAAGAGTGGATTCGCAAGTAGGCTGGACGTGACTATGGAATATTATTAACTCATGACATGAATGAACATAAACAAATCGTGCATGGAAAATGATTAGAAAAGAGGCATACCCATCAACATACTGAGAAGTCTCTGGACCTTTGAACTCACCCCCACAACTCTGTACAATCCTTGGTCATTTATACCTATTGGAAGAGACAAAATGTTAGCCAAATGCAAGACTGTCATATTTTAAAAGCTGTCAACAAACAGTTGCATTCAGACGCTCCGCTAACTCCTGTTAGCAGCATTCCTGTTGATTACAAAAATAGTGTTTGACAAAAGCAAGCATGGAAGAACTTGTTTAGTGGCTTGGTATGCATGAGTTATGGTCGGAAAATAATCTCATAAAACAAGGTTCCATGTGGACAAAATGTAATGAGTCAATGTTAATGAAATAAATTACTAGTGTATACCAACGCACTATGTAAAAACGCACAACTTTCCTGGTTATGTTTACTAATTCTTCACATTTTCTTTTCTTGAAAAATTTTAGCCTTTTAAAAATAACATGATGCTGATTGATACACAGAAGGAAAAAATCAGTGTTTGGATGATTCTTGAAAACCACAGAAAGTCATTCAAAACTGAGGCAGAACTGTTTTTGCTTTTTGCTTTTAAGAACCGTGGAATGCACTGTCCAGTGAGAAACTCTGACATTTCAAATAAGTATCACTGCAAATCCTACATCCAAATGAACTAAACTCACTGCATTTTCGTTCCGAAGAGACCTGCAACCAAAGTAGCCCTGAGCACAGCAGACAAGAAACACAGGCAAGAAAACTTCCTGGCAAACATCATTTAGTATGTGGTCACATGGCCTGGCTCTGACACTGATTTGATTAAACCAACTGTAAGAGGACTTTCGGAGGCAGCAGGAAACTGAGTGGCCTTAAGATTATGTCCAAAATGTTTTTTATTTTTTAAGGTACATCCTTAAAAGAGGGACCTGTGTTCAATTCACTTTAAGAAGGAGAAAGTGGTAGATGAAGCAATTGCAGCAACATCCTGGAAATGATTGTATCTGAGCGGCAAATATGTGGGAGTTCCTTGTACCACTCTGGACTTTGTTTCATGCTTGAAAACTTCCATCATAAAATAATGACTTCCAGAACAGGTGCCTCACTCTCTTTCTTTCTCCAAAGGGTTGTAGCTTTCTGCCTCTGTGTTTACATCCTACACTATGAATACTGAGCACAACTGGCTGATGGGATGATGCTTTTACCCCCAAAGTTTCCAAAACAAAACAAAGCAACCCCCAAAAGGCCACGAAATTTGCCCATGGAAACGTACTTTTTTTTCACCTCCCTACCTGAGGTGATGAAAAAAAATATTGTACTGGACAGTGTCTAAAGAACTGGATGCAAATCACAGCTCGGTCACTCCTGAGCAGAGACCTCGGGCAACACAGGACACCTCTGAGTCTGGATGCTGCCTCTGAGCGCCCAGTCAGCACCCTGCACCATGTGTTGTGAGGGGAAGAAAAAGAGATGGTACCAGCCCATGTTCTCTTAGTTATAAAGCACCATGCGCACACACACACTCACACAAGCTTTCATGATTCCTTGCAAAAGTTGACTCTTTGTTCTCTTTTTCTCTTTTTTGCCTTTTATTTATTTCTCCTTACTCATTTTTTTAAAGCTTCTCAAATGTCCTATTTGTCTGCTTGTTAGGGGCTGAATTGTGCCCCATCCCCAAATTTTTAATGTTGAAGACCTAATCCACAGTAGCTCAGAATGTGACTATATTTGGAAATGAGGTCTTTAAAAGAGGTAATTATGTTAAAACGTGGCCACTGGGATAGGCCCTGTCCAACATGATCATACACTTTAAGATGAGATAAGGGCACAGACACACAGAGGGAAGACCATGCGATGGTGCAGTGAGAAGACGGCCACCCACAAGCAAGGGGAGAGGCCTCAGAAGAAGCCAACTCTGCAGACACCTTGATCTTGGATTTCTAGCCCCAAGAATTGCAAGAAAATTAATTCCTGCTAAGTCACCCAGTCTGTGGTACTTTATTATCGCAACCCTAGCAAACCGAGACACTCTCCCTCTCAGTTACTCAATAGAGCAAAGGCTACCCTGTCAGTCTAGACAAGTCTTCTCAGAACGCTTTACAGAAGCAAAGGAGCCGAGAGGCGCCTTCCTGATGGGGATGCTCACTGCCTGCAAGAGAGGAGAAAAAGGCAGGTCAGCTCTGCCAGGAATTGAAAACAAGAAAAAAAAAATTCTCAAGGGGAGAAAAGACTGGGCTTCACTCCTTCCTTCCCCTGGAGGCCAGGAGGCCACATCCAGACGGTTCGAAATACCAGAGGATAAGAGACCTAAACTAGCTGAAGCACCTGAAGCCAAAAGAGCGAGCGAGTCATATTCTCTTGCCAAAGAAACGCGACACCGCGGAACTGCCTGAAGTGCACGGAGCAACGAAACAGAGTCGTCACTTCAGTAGTGATGACCACTCCGGATGGCTCATTACTACCGGGTAATTGGCCAAGTGCAAATTCATCATCCTGAGAGAAACAGAGGTCATTGCTAATGCATAATAAAAGGCGCAAGGGGAAATTAATGCTACTCAACAAAGCTTTTATTTTTTAAGATGAAATTGAAATAAACCTTGTACCAAAGCAGCTAGAAAATAACATGTAAAACACATATACTCAAATTGTTTAAGAGTTTTGTTACACTGTTCTTAGAGGCTCTGGACTAAGAAAATTAGAACATACTTTATATCTACAGATACACGCATCACACGAAAGATAGCAAATAAAGACATTTAAAGAAAGGAACTACTCAATAGGCCGAGTCATATCAGTGGGTTCAACATATTCTCTCCAGCTTCTTTCAAAGTTCCCTCTTTCAGCCAAAGGGATCACTAGTTCTAATCACCAGGTATTAGAATTTTTAAATCTTTGATTTCTTCCCTGTCACTTTCTAAATTTCAACAGGTCAATGTTTGCATTTTCTTCGAACTCAGAGTAATCACTGCTTCTTCAACAGTCTCAAATTTGATGCACACACATTTATGAAGGCACCCTACAGCAAACATGCACACCCATAATCCATCCTAAACATCATCTCTTCCCCCAACCTTTTATATTTCAAACCACTCTGATGCCCTAAGGTCTCTCCCATCTCCATTTAAGAGTAAGCCCTCCAATCAAGTCCAAACTCAGCTAAATATGTAAGGCATGAACCAATAACCACCGATCACACCCCCACCTCACTTACCCACGTTTACTGCAGAGCATTCTCCCTCCTCAGGGCGGGCCAGGGACTCACCCACAACAACCAGAAGCAGTCCCTCCTCCTGCCTCCCTCCTCCATGGCTACATTCAGGGGCAAGTCTCCTCTGGCAGGGATATTCTTCCCCTTCTCCTTACAGGCTACTCATCTGTCAAATATTTAGTCATCAAATACATGCAGCACCAGCAGCTGCTGGTCTGGCTGCCCAAGATTCAACAGTGAGCAACACTGATGTTCCATCCAGACCTCCAAAACCAGATAAAGATCCCATCTTTCTGACACCACAGTGATAATCCCTTATTCTGAATGTGCCTCATAATTAATTCCTTTTAACAATTAATTATGTTTTAAAACTAACCCACAATCTCTTATGCACAATTCCCCAAATCAAAAATCTGAGTGCTTGACCTGACATCAGCTTACATGTTTATTTTCCCCGCTAAGTGTGAATATTCACATTTTACCATGTAAAAAGTAATTTCCACACCACACACCTATGCAGGGACATTATCTACCATAGAGTGTGTGTGTGTGTATCCCCTATTTCCTTTTCAAATTTAAAAGAATACCTAAATTCTAAAACACATCCGATCACAGAATTTTCCAGTAAAGAACTGCAGACCTGTGTTCTGCGTTCTCTCCCTGAATGCAGAGACATATATCACCTGGAAGATATGAGGTCGACCTTGCTTTTTGGTGGTTTGCTTTTAGCAGCTGTCATGGCGCCTTGCACAGAATTGTTGGGTGCAGAACAGGCATAGGGAGGCTGCTTTGACTTGAAAGTAATTTAGAACTACAGACATAGATTGGACTCATGCCAAAAGAGGCATTATTACAGTTAGCAAATGAAAACTTGAAGTGAAGATATCCACATTATTCACTTTTTCAGGATATCAACACCCAGTGATCGACATCATTACTACAACACTTTGTAACTTTTAACAAAAATCTGTCATCCAATCAAAGTGTTTACAGGTCAAAATATCTTTTTTTTTTTTTTGCTTCTAATAAATAAGATTGGTTCTGATCGGTAGGAAAGGAAAGTAAAAAAAGTGCTCTCCTGTACAGTGACGAGCAGGTGAGGACAGCTGTCCCAGGCAAAGTAAATACAGTGGAACCGAATGCCCTCCTTCCCCCACACCTGCCTCCCCCCACCTCACACAGCGCTGTCCGGACCACCACCCAGATCTCCCTGTGGCGGGGTCAAGAAGCAGGACCCGGTCGGGTTTCGGCATCATCTCTGCCCACCCGTTTCCCTCTCAGAACCCGAACGGTGCCAGTGCCTGTCCGGCTCCAGAAAGCACCTGCGCAGGGCTACAGAGTCCCGTGGGCGCCCAGAGGCCCTCGCAGCTGGGCCACAGAAGCACAAGAGGAAATGAGACGATCTGAGACAATAAAGAATTCGATGCGAGAAGAAAACAAAGCTTAACGGGGTTGAGAAATTCGGTTAAACAACAGAGGTGGAGGCAAAGACTGGCAAGTAGATGTGGTAAGAAGACAAAGCAGCAGTTAAAAGCAGCAAGGGAGAGAAGACGTAACTAAAACACACACACAAGAATGGCAAATGGAGAACACGAAATGAAAGGCAGGCAAAACTGGAAATAAGTGAGAAGATAATGGGCTAAAAACTACATGACATGTAATTTCCTGTTAACTTCTTAGGAATCAGTGAGTGCTCACTGTGTGGCATGTACTGAGGACACAGGGTACAATCAAACAGAGAATTAAAACTAAAGGAGAAAGCAGTTTGGAACCAACTAAGCCACAGAGTCTTCCCTTCGCTTTTCTTTATAGCTGTAGAAATAGTCTCTGTACCTGATAGCTCAGTATTCTCAAGACCCTGCATGGTCCTCAGCACTGGGTACACATCTAACAAGTGGAAGGAATAAATTAGGGAATGAACGGAATAAATGATAATAAGTTGATGCCTGATTAGTGAAGGGATATGGAAAGAAAATTGAGGCAGAAAAGTTTATAACTAGGAAACACAAACATAACAATACGAAGGGGTAAGGCTCAAAGTGGAACATAAACACTTTCGATGGTAACAGACACGCAATTACTTTTAAAAGTTTTACAGGTCTGTGATTTTAAAGAAATAAATGATCAACTGCCATGGGTCTACAAATTAACATTTATTCAGTTCTCATCTAGTAACAAGCAGAGCGCTTGTCACAGATTGGGGTAACTGGTCGCTATTTGGGGAGGGAAGAAATCACCTGTTTGCCCTTGTGCATGTTGCCAACAGGGGTGACAGGTCACTAATGTTCAAGTTCGCCTTCACAGGAGTTTTACATCAAAGTCTGCCGCATGCCACTGTTAATGAGGCACACGTGCATACACACACGTGCACGCATAAACAGAAACACGGGTTCACATATCCCACCGGCACTGCAAAGACACACCGCCTGTGGGCTATGGAATGAGCGAACCTGATTAATATTCATATATGCGTAAAGCTGTATCATTGCAAATGTGTTTTATAATTATATATATAGTTATAACTATTAGCCAGTCTTGACAGATTCTTGAAAATAAAAGGAAAAATGTACTATGAGTAAAATAATTGGGACAACACCAATGATGTGAGAAAAACACCAAACAAAAAGGCGAAGAATGAGACACTGTAAAGGTGACTCAAAGAAAAGCAATGATGAGACTCGTGAATACTGTTTCACGTCACAGGGTGAATAATAAAAATGTCACTTACATGTTCCTGTAACTATTTTTCAACAAACACTATGTTTAAATGTCTGTTTAAGAGTGGCAAGCCCTTCCCAGGCTACCCACTATGCTGAGTTACATAAAAAAAGAAAATAATAATACAGGTTCATACATAGACACCCTTCCAAAATACTGGGCAATTCGTAAGATTTTAAGGTTCCATCAAAAATGTGCATTTATATTAAATTATTTTAAATGTGACCAGACACAATCAAGAATGATTCCTCCATTTCATCAGAGGGATATAACTTTCAATATCATAAATTTAAGATATTGTATTTATAAATTACAGAATCCTAAAACTTTAGAAGAGGCATACCTTATTTTTTTAGCACATACAGTGCACCCAATACAACAGAAAGCAAGGTAGGAGATGATTTCTAAGCACTGGGAGTGTTAGAAGATCACAGTGCACAAAGATAAGAAGTTCAAAATGACAGTAACATTTTAAACTTTGCAGATGCTGGGCCCATCACTAAATTTTATATATATATCCTGGGAACACAAATTTGTTAAGTTTGTAAGGTATAAATTGTTACAGGTCAAGGTTAATGATACAACCTGACCCCCTCCCTGCTGTCTGAGCGGGCGAGTTACTCAGTCCCCCCACACCCCGGTCTCAGCTTCTTTACCTGATAAATGAGGCTGAGGATGGAATGGGCTTGTTGTGAAAAGCAGAGATGACGGTTGCAAAGAATATGCATGAGCCTCACATACCAAACACTCCTTCAAAACTTTAACTGGGCCTAAAATTCAAAATCAGTCTCAACATGGCACAGTAAATATAAAGTCATCCTAACCGAGGCATGCAGTGTCCAGCCCACTTTCATAAAACAAAGCACGGGCTGGGAACAGAGTGTTTATTCAATGTGAATGACTCATGGAAAACACGAAATTCCCGTTCACCAGTAACACGTGGAATTCCTCCCCTGGATCATAATTACTGGGCAGCTGAGAGAAGAGTTACAGAGAGCTGCTGTCCGTGGGGAACGAATCTGCATTTTCCCGTGGAAAGGGCTGCTTTCACTTTCAGCTCTGCCTTCAGAGCCTCTCCTCACATAAATCCCCTTCTGTGCTGAGGAACGGCTCCCCCCGCAGGCCCTGCGAGGAACGGGCTTCGGCTTGCACTCACCCATCCTCCCACACCCAAGCCCGCTGGAGGCTGAGCTCAGGACTCCCACAGCTGGGCACCTGAGGGCGGCAGTGCCCCACATCTCCTTCCATCGCTGCTTCCCCTCCAGACTGCACGAGAAATATCACAAAAGCAAACGGCAACTATCCAAGTCCAGGTCCAACCCAGTATTTTTGGAAGTACTGATAACCTCAGGTCTTGGCAGACACATCTAGACTTGACTCTCAGCCTCACCTCTAATTCAAGTCCAAATGCAGCGTTTGGTTTACTAGCTTCTACCTTTGTAGCCGGGTCAGAATGGACTACATATCCCCAGTACTCCGTGAGGCTGGCCTCCTTTCCAGGTTCTAACCACCACAAGAGAAAGCATTTCTGCTTCATGTTGGACAAACCCTGGACTTGTTGCTATTCCCTGTACAACCACCCAGACCAGTGGGCAGGCTGCCTGGACTGGGGCTGGAGGAGAGCTGCAGAACACCAAGGAGTTTCCGCTTTCCCTGTAGCGCTTGAGGTCCCAAACCTCTCCCAGTTGCCAGATGTCTTGCTGTCCCAGGATCTAACGGGGGCTCTCGCTATGACTCATTCAGTGTGGCATTCCGCCTCTCCTCACAAGCGAGCCTTCGGGAAGGTGTGTCTCACAGCCTCTGGGCAGTCACCCTGACCTTGTTCTGAACCTCAGACTCACACATGCACTTAAAGCGTAATAAATAAGATATGCAAGGGGGAACCCAAAAAACCTGGAATGATCTTCTGGCGGGGAGGCCCCTTGTAGTACAGGCTTCCCCCACTAGGTGAGTGTTCTAGGAACCCATCTGTACCAGTGACCAGCTGGTGCTGCTGTGAGAGGCTGCATTAGGCTTCAGTGGATGTTTTTTTTTTTAAGACTCTTTCAACACGTTTGCCTGTTTCATGATGGGTGAGTTATGAGCACACCTGCCCACACCACGCTGAGTGCTCAGCAGTTTTTGGCCAACAACAGTGTGACCCCTGTGCCCCACCTGCCCATTCCCCCGATCTTGCCCTGAGTGACTTTTGTTTCCTCATTGAAAAAGTCCTCAAAGGGAAACATTTTGCCAATGTTGCAGAGGTGAAACAAAAAAAGGCAGAAGCACTAAAAGACATCAAAATGGACAAGTTCAAAAACTGTTTTGAGCAGTGGAAAAAACATCCCAATAACTGTAACTACATCAAATGGAGAGTACTTAGTTTAAACATGTAAGAATACATAATTTTTTATGTATAAATTCCAGGGCTTTGGGGGTCTCCCCTCATATCTGCTCAACTACGTACTGAGTTTTATAGGGCCTGGGACCTAGAGTACATGACATACACGGGAAAACATAAAATGCTGCCTATTAGGATTTAAAATACTGTCAGATGAAGATTCCACAATGTCCTGATGTCCACCACTAAGAGACCCCACAGTCCTACAGAGACTCTCAGCCAGACAAGCGAACCTCCCCCGGGCTGGTGATGCCCCTGCACGGCCCGTGACGGAGCTGGAACAGAAGGAAACAACGGCTTCAGCCCACAGCTAGACGAGCACGTCAGAGATCCTTAAATCTTCCCCCCAGCCCGCTTTCCCACTGTCTACAGTTTCGGATCACCCCTGTTCTCTGAAAGCGTGCCTCCTCTTTACTCTTTTGTTCATCGTCAACATCCTCCGAAGATCAGCCTGCAGAGGCTCCATCTCGTCGTGTTCACTGTGGTTAAAAGCACAGGCATGGAAAGTTCAGTCTCAGTTTGAGTTTTAGTCTGCCACCTTTTAGCTGAGACGTATACAAGTCAAATCATGACTCTGCAGCTGCCCACGTAAAGCGGAGAAATACCACTGTCTCATAGGGTTCCTGTGGGAACAACACGTTAAGAAATACGACCTGTACAACCTGGCTATTTTCGAGCTTCTTGCTTTCACAACCACTAATCACAGAGTCCTTCACCATTCTTCTTCCTCTCATTCCCTATGTGCAGAGATCCCCAAAGATCCCGCCCTTTGCTCCGTTACCTTCTTACTGCACCATCTACCCGAATGACCTCCTGACACTCAGAACGTCACCTCTCTGAAAGTGATACCCCTCATCTTTCCTGTTGCCATCATTCTACTTCCTACAGACTTGCCACAGACACCTAGAATTCAGGATATCCAAAACCAGTCTGCATTCCTCCCAAAACTGCTGCTCCTCTTGCCGTCTGTGTCTTGGCTCAAGATGTCTTCACCTTCCTTGGCTGGAAAGCTTAGAGTTACTTTTTCCTTTTATGTTCCCTTACCTCCTCCATCCAACAGGTGGCCGGAGTCTGTTTTAGTGCCAAGTCCCTCTTCCTATCCATCTCTTTTTTCCATTGTCAATGCCTTAGTGTAAACCCCTACCACCTCTTCTCTGGATTATTTCTAAAACCCAACCAGCCGCTGCACCTCCATCCATTCCACTTCCCGTCAGAGATGTGAACACACTCCTGTTCAAACCTGTCACTGACACCTGTCTTCCCACTGCCTACAGGACAAATGTGCAGCTCAGCACCTGGGGCCTGCCACAGTGGCTTCGGTGGCTCACAGATCATCTTCTCACGTTGTACCCACCCACTCTCCTCTGCCAGCAGCACCCCAGAGTGGGTGAACACCATCTACTCCAGCATCTCCCTCTGGAGCAAAGAGCAAGTTTGCGTGCAATTGTGGAAGACAGAGGTGGTGTCTCCAACTACAGCAAAGAGCAGACATGCTTGCCCACCATTATAGAAGAGTCCAGTTTCCCAAACTCAGAGTGTTTTTCCTATAGCGCAACCTACCATGTGTGCAAATATCATCTGACACCCGCTGCAGGGACCTAGAGAGTCAGGACGCAAGGCCCCAACACAAAATATAATACTCTGGCTGTTGAGAGTAATAAGCTGTCCTTCTTCTCTGGTCCAGGAGTCCTGTATCTTCTACCAGTATCCTTGAAGCAATACAGAATAATTTTGTTCACATAAACAGAGCATAAAATCCCAGGGCCTTCACTGTCTTGAAACTAGACTAAAGCCAACCTTTAAGAAAAGAAATCCTATCTCCACCATTTCCTCCTCCAATACCTTTCCTGTAGGAAACACCCAAAAGAGTGTTGACTAAATCCCATTTGACATGTGCATGTCCAGGTACAGGTAACTATTAAAGTATGCTAGAATGGAGGGGACAGCTACATAAAGGAACATTTTATTTTCAAACTCATCACTCACATAGCTGAAGTGTAAGTCATCACGAAATTCTACTTACATAAACCACTAAAGGGACTCAACGTCAAGGCTGAAGTTGGCTGCTGCATTTCGCAAGGCTCCTTCCATCCCTCTCTCCAGAGCTCAGAACGTTGGAAGAGGCCTGATGGAGTCCCCCTGCTGCCATCTGCCACCTGCCACCTGCCCTCCACTTCAGAGCCGCTGTGGCATCGGGGGCTAAAACAATTTTAGGTAATCCTGGAGGATCTCCTTTTTGGATGGCTTGAGATCATCTGAAAGCCACGGTCTTCCTGCCAAGCCTCTCCCCTTCCTTCACCGTCCCCGAGCCACGTTACTGCTCCAGTGTCTACTGGACGCTGAGGTGCAGAAGGCTGAAAGCCACACCCGTTAAAATTCAGCTGCTCGTTACAAGAACCACATGAAGTTACTAGATGCAGTACATTCCAGTGATGTATTTCCCTACGTAAATTACTCTTTTTTTAAGAAAACTAAACAAACTTTCTCAGTGCTCCCAGACTCTTGAAACACCACAGCACTATTTAACTATGATTGGCCTCACTTCATAGATTTTTCTCTCGTTGAGCAACTCACATTTACTGAGCACTCAGCGTGTGCCAATGCCTCCAGCACCCTTACCCACCCTGCCGAAGGAGACACTCCCATTAGCCCCTATTACACATGATAAAAGGAAGACACAGAGAGGTAGAGTAACTACGGGAACTTGGTTGCAGAGCTAACAAGCCTTCCCAACATGACTGGCTTTTGAGCTCAGCTCTTCACCCCTAGCTGAGAGTGCCTTACGATCGATGCCAGGGACCTCATCGGAATCTGAACCAAACACATCAAATTAGCACGCCCGCTCTGTAGCAAGGCCCGTTTAACCATTCGTTCCTATTCATCTTACTCAGCCATTCGTCTGGAAGCTAATAGCCTTGGAAGTTTATTTGTTCTTAAAGCAAATAAGATTACTAATTGAGAAAACGAATAATCCATCCTGACTGGCCAGGATTTAGTATTTCAGGTTTGCATTTGCATTTTTGCAGACACCACAAGACTCTTCAGCTCCCTCCTACATAAGACTGTCCTCTGTATCCACCCACACTCATTTCACACCCATTACACTATGATTAAAAAAGAGACAGTGAGCGAAAAACTCTCATTTACTGGCTGTAAATTTCCGGGGGACAGCTGTTCTTTATTTTCTTCATTTTGCACGTCATCTGCCCTTGGCAATTTAAGATTAATGTGCAATCAGGGCCAAATATATTGCAAGTTCACTTTGGGCGTCTTCCCTCCCACCAAGGTTAATATTAAAACTACATTATAATCTTCTTCCAGGCCCGTTTTGAGACCCCATACAATTCCAGAAATACTCTGGAAGCAGAAAAATAATCGTCAACCCAACTTCAGAAAGATTTTCTAAAAACCTGAAACTTTACTTTTCAAAGAAAGAGAAATTCGCTTTTAGATGTGACAAATCTAAGACTGTCACATCTTAGAGGTGGCTTCCTACTTCTAGCCCATGAGTTCGCAGCTTGTTACAAGGCAGAATCTGATAACCGACAGCTGGCCTACACCAACATTTTAATGCCATACTCTAGAAATTCAAGTGAATATTTGAATTATTCACATATGGAAGATTTTTTAAGGGGAACGTCATAAACAAAAGTGGCATACAAATTTAGTTTTAAATCACAATGACTGTTTAAAAAATAGCAACCAAAGAAGTTTTTAAGCAAAAGAGGCTTGCTTGCTGTTTGCACATTTAACAATGCATGCACCTGAAAAGCTAGGCGCCATGCAGTTCCAAAAAAGGACAATGGACTGGGTAGGGGAGATGGTTCCTTCTTAGGAAGGGGAGTTATTTACTTAAGAAAATCACGTACTGAGTCCCCAAAATCTAAATCCAGAAGACTCTTCCACATGCTATGTGATACATCTTTCTATCGAGGTCTGAAATATTACCCAGAATTCAGAAAGATGCTGACAAACCGATGAAGCAGTAAAAACCAATCCTACATGTTATTTCAAAGTACTGAGTTCAGCCACATAGAAAAGAATAAATTCTTCCAATAATTTTACACACTGTTGGAACACGTAATATTGCTAATGGGGCATTTTAATCAAATCTCTGAACACTCGAGCAAAAAGCCATTGCTTACAGAGTGCTGATGGTATGTGCAAGACACTGGCTGTGCTTAGAAATGAAGAGGCAAGGAAAAACCGGGACACTTTCTGCACTCCAAGGAGAGAGACAAGTTCCAGAAATAAGATAAACACATGAAATGTAATTAATACCACCATGCAATATAACTGTTAAAGAAGGAACATGGACATTTCACAATTAAAAGCATTCGGGGGAAAGATGAAAAGAGGCCATAAATACTTTTAATGAAATGTCTACTGTGCCTTTATCCTCACAAACATGCGTGGAGGTAGACAGTATGTTTGAAATTCTTAGTTACATTCTTTTAGAAATTAAGGATCTGAGAGGTTAAGAATCTTTCCAAAATGCCTATCTTAGGAGCACCCAAAATAGGCATTTTAGGAGCTATCCAAAATTGCACCACTTTGGACCTTAAACCCAACAACTCCTTCTCAATTCCCAGAAAAGTAAGCCTTCGGAGAAGCAGAGTGCAGCCCTCCTTCCGACAATCCTCTCCCATCATCCCTCTGATCTTGCCCAGGGACTACTTTTTTGTACTGGGTTGGCCAAAAAGTTCATGTGGCTCTAGTAGCCCTTAGTTGTCTTTAATTTTATTTGAAACAATTTTGTTAGACTGTATTGTAGCAACTGTCATATCAGCACACATTTAAAAAATACTATCAATATTGGTGAATTTTTGTGTAGCCATTTTAATACTGAAGATAGAAGAAAATGCGCAACATTTTTGGCATATTATGCTTCATTATTTCAAGAAGGGTAAAACCGTGACTGAAATGCAAGATAAAATGATATGTGCAGTGTATGGAGAAAGTGCTCTGACTGAGTGGTGTGCAAAGTTTCATGCTGGAGATTTCTCGCTGGACGATGCTCCACTGTCAGTAGACCAGCTGAAGATGACAGCAATCAAATCGAGACACATTAATTGAAAACAACATTATACCATGTGGGAGATACTCAACATACTCAAAATATCCAAATCAATAAAGTTATTGATGAAAGTGAAAAATGTGTCTTTTATTTTACGGAAAAAAAAGCTAAATGGACATTTTTGGCCAACCCAATGTTTCTGTAAAATTTTAGCTGACTTACAGTTGTGTTAGTTTCAGGTGTACAACACTGTCATTCAACATTTACACACCTTACCAAGTGATCACCCCAATAAGTCTACTAACCACACACAGTCAGTAGACATTAATGACCACGTTCCCTATGCTGTCCATGACACCCTGTGACTCATAACGGCAGGATACCATTTCCCAATCCCCTTCTGCCCTTCTGCCCGACTCCGCACTCCCTTCCCCTCTAGCAACCATCAGTTTGTTCTGTGTCTAAGAGTTGGGTCCCAGGTGCATCATGTTCTTTCAAACACCTACACCTCAACCCCCACTCTCTGCCACTCTTTCCTCTGCCCAGATCTTTCCTTCTGACACCCCACATCTGCGCTCCTGTACAATTCCTCCTCACCCTTCCCACCTCAGCCTAAGTGCTGGGTCCTCAGGGGAGCTCTGAGTCGCTGGTGCGTGAGGCCAGGAGGAACAAAGGAGCAGAGTGCACCCAGAGTCTCACACGCACACTGTTGGGGACCTGGCCTGCAACCCAGGCATGTGCCCTAGCTGGGAATCGAACTGGTGACCTTTGTGACCTTTCAGTTCTCAGATCAAGACTCAATCCACCGAGCCACACCAGCCTCCACAAATGAGAGGGTATGTTAATTGATGCTGATACTGTATTGAAATGGGGTTCGTTCTCACCTCAAAAGCAGATTAACTGCTAAACCATCCCACCCAGGCCAAGATATATTAGCACCTATGAATGTTAACATATATTACTTATTCATGTTAACATATTGTAGCTTATATTAGTGCCATATACATTATATATGTAATGAAAGGTATGTTAGTACACTAAAAATGTTACCTTTCCTGGGGACTATAGCTAAGTTTAGACATCTGTCTGATATTTCAGTGATGTCACAAATACAAATGATAACAAAAAATGGCAAGTGTTATTTTTAAAAGAACACGTTAGAAAAAAAAGATATACTAACTACTTTAATCAAAATGCACAAAATGGTAGTTTTCAGACGATAAGTTATGTTTAAAATGCTGAAAATAGTGATTAGAAACAATTCTTCAATCAGATCTCACTAAATGCTTCTGGCTGGTAGGCATGTGGACCCAGGAAAGTACAGTAGCCACTGACATGATTCGCCAAATACATCCACGCCCCCCAGTCTCCCAGGCTCCTGGCAGGGTTGCGTTACCTAGACCCCTGGGGATGAGGGGGCCACGCGGCTATTTCTGAACAGTTAGTTGTGAGTGAACCTAACTCGCTTCAAAAGCAGAGCATGCGTTTGCTGGTCCAAAGCCCTCCAGAGCTGTTTCCCTCCAGCACGGCGACCAGGAACCTTTACCTTGATTGGGTTGCAAAGGCTATCAGGCACATAGAAGCCCGGGTGTCAGTGATAAGCAAAGCCTGCCTACCCGTGCCTGGGGCAGAAATCATCCTGATTTTCTAAACCACAGAGACTTGTGGGTTTCTTGTCCTAGGAACATAAACTAGCTTTGTTCTGATGGATGAAATTAGTGAGACAACAACAGCTGTAGCATAAACAAATGTATCAGTGGAAAAGCGTGTTTCCGATTTGGGGGAATCATTGAGACCGAATTCCTTAAGAGAACTTCAAAATTCAGCACAAAAGCCTGAGAGATTCTATAATGTTCCTCATCGTTTTCAATAATATGATCTGACAGTGGATTCTTTAACTGAATTTTTAGTCATTAATCCATTAAAAACAAGAGGTTTTAGTAGTGGAAGCCCTTAGAGAACAAAAGATTTGAAAAGAGTGTTTTTTTAATTATTTAAATGAAAAAAGTCTAACTTAAAAAGTATAGACTTATTCTATTAAAAACATCCAACAATTTACATATTTATAATAAAAATACATTCAATATATGCAGATTCCAGTACCTACAGGGTTAGGCAAAGGTAGGTTTACAGTTGTAATACACAAAACCGTTTATTCTTATATTATTGTTTATTAATTATTGTATTATTTTCCACACAAACTGTAAATCTACCACCCCACCCTGTATGTTCTATTCCATGTACATTCAACACTCAAAAAAAACTACACATATCAATCAGAAAAAAATTCTAGATAGATTTCCATCTGTTCAAGAAAAAGCAAGTATGTATAAAATGTTACTTTTGAGGAAAGAATTTAATTTACCAAAATAATAAGCATGCAAGGAATACAATTAAAATTAAGGTTCTTAAGAGGCTCAGGGAAAAACAGAAACAAGAATAAGACAATGAGAGAGGTATGAGAGTCAGTGTTTTTCTAAAGTTTGGAAGTTTTTGAAGCACCAAGAAGATGAAGACATTTGTCAGCTGGACTTCAGTGCAGGCTGCAATGAAGGAAGCAGTCACAGCCTGTACTGCCACTGTGAGAGCTGGGAGGAACGGCTTTCTGTCGCTTGGGTGTCTGTCACGGATGGGCAAATCCCCAAATCATGCAGGGGCTCAGACACAGCACTCTCATTTCCCAGGCCGCGGTCCTGGCTCGTTCTATAACACAGACCTTGCTTCGACAGAAAACTTGAATGCAATGCTTCCTCTAAGTATCCAAAGTAGGACTAGGACAGACGTGTATGAAAGTGAGTTAAGTGTTCAATGTATCCCTACTTCTCTCGGTCTCTTACCAAGGAGAACGTCAGCCTCCAAGAAAGCCTGTTCACAGGGCTCAATATCGAGTTTCTCCAACGTCTGCTGGGATGGCTGCAAAGTGCCAGAACCCTTCTTTCCCTTAGGGACTATAAAAAAAACACCTGTGAGCGTTTTCTTTACTGCCCCAAAGGTTGGGGAAAGGATCAGCTTCCCTTAAATTTAAAATAGAAGCAACCTAAGTGTTTATTAACAGGTGAATGGATAAACAAGTTCAGTTCATCCACATGAAAGACCACCTAGGAATAAAAAGAAAATGCACTAAGGACACGCTCAGCCCGATGAATTTCAAAAGCATTATGCTAAATAAAGAAACCATGCTCAAAACAGTATCTACTGCATGATTCTATTCATATAAAATGCCAAAAAAAAAAAAGGTAGAACTAGAATGACGAAAAGCAGGTCAGTGGTTGTAAGAGCCAAGGAGGGTATAGGGGTTGACTGCCAAGAGGCACAAAGAAATTTTGAGGAGAGACAGAATCTAGGATTGCAGGAGTAGTTCCACAACTGTGTATACATTTGTCAAAACTCACCAATGTGTGTTGTTAAAATCAATGAACTTTTTATATGTAAATTAGACATCAATGAAGCTTATTTCTTACATGGAGGCCCACATGAAGATGGAAGATGGAAATATCGTAATAGTGCACGAACAAGAAGTGACTCGGACCGGCAGGCCTACACTGCAGATTCTCCCACGGATTCCTATTTCACACCAGCTCCGAGTTCCAGTGTGGGGGAGGAACGCGCACATAAAAAAGAAACCCCACCCTCTCATAATAAACGTAACAAACAAACTGCCTCTCTGACACACAGGATACCTGTGCACTTCCGCTCATGTATTTCGCTGTCCACACGCAGGCAATGCAGGAAGCAACTTAAATGGCCTGTACATGTCACGTACCTATCGCCTTTCACGAGCAAAGTGACTCAGACAACCACGTTACCTCGCGATTCGACGGCACTGATGCACTTTCTGATAATGGTGAATCCCATCTTATCCAACTGTGCACCTACGGGAAACAGTTATAAAATATTAAGGGCATGATTAATTAGTTGTGCTCTCTTCCTCTGAAAACAGGAAAAGCTATTTAAATTCAATTGATTTATGTTCCTATTAAACAAAGGAAGCTAAAAGCCATGTATCTCTGTTTAAATAATGCGAATGAAAATTCCATATATTTAGAGGAGTGCTTACTGGAATACTAAGGCCTCTACTACCAATATCAACTATTTATCAATAAATTTATAATTTAAAATAATTTTATACTGATAAATATGACTTACATTAAACAGTGGAAGTAAAAGTGATAAAAATCTTTAGGGGAAGCTTTCTAGAAATAGTCAAGACACATTTTGCCAAAGTTCCAACAAGAGCTCATTTTTTTTTTTAATTATATACAAGTGAAGGTTTTAAAATTACTTGACAGTTGGAGAAATGACACATACTGTTTTTTAAAACCTAGGGGAAAATATTTAGGAAACAGTTTTCAAAAATATTATTTGGGTCATGAGCTTCAAAAAGAATTTCATATCTTATACCATGCTCTAAGCATTTAATATTTTATTATTTTCACAATGAATTTAAAACAGATGATTCATGTGGCAGAAAAGACTTTTCTGAAAATATAACTATTATTTTTCTAATACAGACTCTTGCCTGTGGATTAGCTAGCATACTGGAGCACCCTAACAAAAGACAATTCCTGACTGAAATGAAACAGGGGAAGCAAACGTGTTAATCTGTATTTAGAACTGGCCACAGTGATGCTAACTCCTGGCTCTCAGCGGGGGTAGCATGAAGAATCCATGAATATAAACTTTGTAGGTTTAATGCATAGCTCGAAGAGAATGTTAATGAGGAAAATGGGGCAGTGGTTTGCTATTTAGGGATCTACAATTCACAACCTTGTATAAAATGCAAGTATTTCTTTTTGCTTGGCAAAACTTTTTTTAAGGCATGTTTCCATTTCTCTATGAGAAATAAGAAAGGAAAGAGAAGGAGAAAAAAGGGAAAGGGGAAAGTAGGTAAAGAGGAAAGAGAAAGAAGGAAGGGAGAGAGAGAAGGGGAGAGGAGGGGAGAAGAAGGGAGGAGGAGGGGAGGGGGGAGGAGGAGGGGAGGGGGAGAGAGGGGGAGAGGAGGGAGGCGGGAGAGGAGGGGGGAGGGGGGAGGAGGAGGGGAGGGGGAGAGAGGGGGAGAGGAGGGGAGGGGGAGAGGAGGAGGGGGGAGGAGGAGGGGAGGGGGAGAGGAGGGGAGGGGAGGAGAGGAGGAGGAGAAGGGAAGGGAGGAGGAGGGAGGGACAGAACGAGGTTAAGAAAATGCTCCCGTACATTTACAACCTCCTGTGACATACTGTCCATTTCCAGCGCCAGGCTAGAGATGTCTTTTATTCAAGCACTGGCTCAAGTGACCTGCACATCCTAATTTTGAAATTGTGTGTAAATAACAATGTTTCCAAACTGTGGACATGTGATAAATGTACTCTTAATTTCTCCAAAGATATCAAAGTATCTTTGATAAAGAGTCTAGAATAAAGATCTAGATTCTAAAGATAAAGAATCTAAAATCTTTCATAAAGAATCTAGAAAATCTGACATTTTTTATTTATCTCCGTAAAAATCCACACTACAGAACCACATAATACTTCATTTTCCTCTAGTTTATACAATGCATGTGAAAATCATCATCCTAGAATATGTGACTATGTGTTCCCATTATTATTCTTTCAGGTGCAATGATGCATCACTTGTATAGCTGGACTCAGAGACTCTAAGGATAAAGGGTGGGTGGGTTGGGGCGGGTGTGTGTGTGCGTGTGTGTGTGTGGCACAGGGGCTGGGGGCAGGGGTTGCAAACAGGGACCTGATAACCTGACAAACAGCTCCTACCCACAGGAACTTACAATTTAGGAAGCTGATAGATGCACACCTGAACTGTCAGGTGTTCATTTATGACTATAAGAATATATCTCAAACTGAATTACGGAGAACATATTTTGGATTTTGTAGAGAAAACAGTTGTAAACAAACACTTTTTTTTTTCAATGTGCAAAGATGGGATCAATGAGGATCACAACAGTCTGGGAAAATCTGAGCAGGACCCCATTGGACAAGACCTCTAGAATACACACAAACTCAGAGGGTTAGCTCAAAGGTGCACAGATGAGCAGCCAGCACCACTCTGACACCAGTAACGAAACAAAGACACTTGGGGAAAAGGGAGACAAGCAGGTTTATAAATCAGCACTTACTTCCTTCTGGTCTTGGGACGATGGCTCGGTTAAAACTATGGAGCAGCTAGTGAGAGAGAAAACAGGGGAAACAACATTTTTAACAAGTCAATAAAAATGATTCCAGTAGGCACACCCAGGACCATGTGGAAGTCACACTGATACTGGTGGGGTGCCGTCGTGTGCTCTATGGTGAGGACCAGCTACTCTGTCTCTCACCGAGGCAGCAAAAATCCGATGGAGAAACCACAATTTTTAAGAAACTTAGTGAAACTTCATGCAAATATAAAACACATTTTAGTCGGCAAGACGAAGCTCATTTTTTTCAGCATTATTTCCAAAATCTGGTTTTTACTTAATTAAGAGATGACTCCAGCCTATAATTTAAATAACTACATCTGAAATAGAAAGGTGATAATCATGGGCTGCTTCTAAGAATTCTAGAGCCTTCCTATTACTTGCAAGGCACATATAGTACCTGCAAAAAATATACAGTACCTTAACTATCATCATAAAAATATACAGCTGAATACAGTTACATGCCACTTAACAGGAATATGTCCTGAGAAATGCATCACTAGGCAATCGTCATTGTGCTAACATAAGCCTAGATAATGTAGCTTACTAGACTAATTGTAAGTAGTGCTACACTTTAATACTACTGGCAGGTTTGTTTACAAAGGCATCTTCACAAACAATAATACATTACAAAATCTACAATAGACAAAAGGAATTTTTCACCTCCATTATAATTATAGGACCACCATAGTATACAACGAGGTCTGTTGGGAAAAGGTCCAGCCATTGTTAATATAATAAGAATGCTTTGTGCAACATCGATGTAGCCTGGCAGCTAAGGCAAGTGGACTGGAATGCGTGTGCGTGAACAATGACGACTTCACTGTACTAGTCAGTGGGGGTGGCAGACACTGTTGAGTGAGCATGTGTACTGTGTAGCCATCACGTTTACAATGACTAAGCAAGTAGAGCAATGAATCTGCATTAAATATTTAAATAAGCTTGAACATTCCTCCATGGAAACCATCTGGATGGTTCAGAAGGCCACAGCTATGGGCAACTGGTGATTGGCAGCTTCATCACAACACACCTGCTCATGAATCATATCTCATGCAGAGTTTTTGGTGAAACATCAAATCTCCCAGGTGACTCAGCTCATCTATAGCCCAGATTTGGTGCCCTGTGACTTCTGGCTTTTCCCAAAACTAAAATCATCTTTGAAAAGGAAGAATTTCAGATTGTCAATGAAATTCAGGAAAATACAAAAGGGCAGCTGATGGCAACTAGGAGAACTGAGTGAGGTCCCAAGGTGCCTCCTTTGAAGGAGACAGAGGCATCATTGTCCTATGTACAGTGTTTCTTGTATCTTGTATCTTGGTCAGTAAATGTCTCCATTTTTCATACTACATGGCTGGACACCTTCTGGACAGACCTCGTTGTATATGGGTGGAGCGTATATGTGGTGCGTGACTGTATTTTCTTTCTGCAGACTCGCCATTATTTGCATATCTCGAATTACTTGGCTCTTTAAAGAAGGGGCTACACGTGTCTTCAAGGTTAGATTGCGTTTGGTGACAGATTTACTTCTCAGGAACTTAGTCATGTGACCTTTTTCTACACAAACCGACTGTCCAAAGCACTTCTCTGTTCTCTGAGGAGAGGAGCCCTAGTCAGTGCGGGGTTTTTAGCACAGGATTAACATGACCACGGCTCTGGATCTCAGTAACTATTACTGTTGTAAGTACTCTCGACTTCCAGATAAACTGCTGGACAAATTAAGAATATACAGACAGAAACAAAACTACAGAGGCTAAATGCTGATAAGTATAATAAAATGAGACAGAAATCCAATCATTGCTTTTTTCCCACGTGGTGGTACATTCCCTGTATGGGATCTACTTCTGAAATTTATAATCTGGGTCTTCGTTTTTGAAACAGCACATCGAGATGGCCCCACGCACTCGGCCCAGCGCCCTCACCCCCTACCTGCTCTGCTCTCCGAGATGGGCTCCCCTGAGCGCCAGGGAGCACTGTCTGTTTCATCAGCTCTCCTGACACCCCCTCTGCTTACTGTATGTGATGCCTCTGCCACGTTGCAAACTGCACCCTTTCCCTTCTTTAAAACCTGCTAGGGTGCTGAAGGCTTTCCAGAGAGCCCACCTGGTACCTGCGCTGGCGACCCATTCAGCATCACAATACTTTAAGCAGAGTTTATTTAAATTGGTTCTATGGTGTGTTCTGTAATTTTCCTCACAGAGTCCCCAGTTCAACACATGACCTGCCCAGTTCTCAACTCCCCAAGGCCAGCAGTCCAGGAAAATGAAAGCAGTGCTTGGATAAAGGGGCAAACAGGCTGACTTTCTGTGCCACTGGATCCATAGCCCCGACTTTAATTTATTCCCCAAACGGTTATGAATACAGATGCCCATTCACTAAGGCTGCGTAGCATCGCACATAGTACTCCGTTAGGCTAACCCATAAACTGCTAAATCGAGCACATAATTACAGCAGTCACTCCTAGTACTGCCTGCCCTGCCTCATACTTCCTGCTCCACCTTCACCGAGATCAAACGAACTGCAAGTCTTTACTGTGTTTATCTCTCCAAGCACCGTGAGGTAGGAAACAAGGAATGGACACTTGCGATGGCCTCCTCGAGCAAGGCAAATCCGGGTGGCAAAGCCATGAGAGCAGAAGTGAAAACTAATGACACACCAGCCCTGCACGCGCTGCTGCTACCTCAAGCCGACTCACTGGAATACTGAAACGCTTCCGAGAGTAATTCAAGCACCGGTTTCAGTGGGGGCTGTTTTTTAAGTACTGTAAAAAATGAACACAAGTCGACCCTAAAGGGGTTGAAATAAAAGTCGAGCACTGATGACTCTTACAGCTTCTTTTCCGCCCAGAGCTTCCAGCCACTGCCTCCTCTCCTCTTCCGAGAACGCCTGCATGGTCAGGGAAACGCCAGGCCTGAAAAACACCGGGACAGATCAGGTGACCCCTCCACCGGAAACGAGCCTCCTTCTCCACCTCCTAATGTTTGACAGCGGTGATTATGTTGTTCTTGAAATTTTTAAATTGTGACCAAGTACACATCATAAAATTTATGATCTTAACCATTTTAACTGTACGGTTCAGCAGTGCTAGAAAACCAAGCTCCAGAATTCTCCATCTCATAGAACTAAAACTCTGTGCCCACTAACATTAACAAGTCCCCTTCCCCTTTCCCCCCAGCACCAGACAGCCACCCTTCTACTGAGTCTGTGACCATGACTACTTCAGGTGACGCTTGTAAGAGGAATCACACCATATTTCTCTTTTTGTGACTGGCTTATTTCAATTGGGATAATAACCTCCCTTTTCATCAATGACATAGCAGCACTTGTCAGAATTCCCTTCTTTTGTAAGGCCATGCAATATTCTACTGTGTGCATTTTGCTTATCCATTCAGCCCTCCATGTTGCTTCCACCTTTGGGCTACTGTGAACCATGCTGCTATTAACACAGGTATACAAATAACTCCTCAAGGCCTTGTGTCCAATTCTTTTGGGTATACACAATAAACATATTTGGTCTCTGATCCCATTTCCTGGCACAAAACTCCTTAAAAGCCCTTGAAATCGCTAATTTTTTGCACACTAACGAGATGAGGGGGCTCCAGGCTCCTGAATAGCCTTATGATGGGGGCAGGTTGCCAAGAGAACCAACCTTGTGATTAGAAATTGGAACTTTCAATCCCATCCTCCCCTACTAGGCAGGGAGAGGGACTGGAGACGGAGGTCCATCACCAAGGGTCAATGGTTTAACCAATCGCTGGCTACACAATGAAGCGCCACGAACATCCCTAGGATTTGGACGGCTCCTAAATCGGGGAACACAGGCAGGCGCTGGGAGGGTGGCATGCCCAGAGAGAACATGGAAGCTCCAAGCCTTTGCCCTGTGTATCTCTTCATCTGGTTAATTTATATCCTTTAAAATATTCTCCTCTGTAATAAACTAGCAACGGTAAATACACTTTCTCTGAGCTCTGTGAGACACCCCAATGTATTACTGAACCCGAAAGGGTCAGTCAACCAAAAGCACCGGTGACGACCGGGACTTGCAAATGCATCCAAAGAGGGAGAGGGCAGTCCTGTGGGACTGAGCCCTCCACCTGCAGCATCTGCACCTACTCTGGTTAGTGTCCGAACTGAGTTAAATCACAGGACACTCGGCTGGTCTCCACAGAGAACAGCAGAACTCCGTGGTACGGAAAACCCAACACTGGGAGTCAAGATGCATTCTGTGAGCAGGGAGAGCCGGGGTTTCCCCTCGCACTGGGTCACATGGTAATTCCACTTTTAATGTTTTCAGGCACTGCCGCACTCTTTCCACAGAGGCTGCCCAAGGGCTCCTTTTCTCCACATCTTCACCGACACTTATGTTCTCTTATTTTTTTTAAAGTAGCCATCCTAGTTCGGCATGAGGAGGTAGCAATGATTAAATTTTTATTTACAAAAGAAATACATATTTATTGTTACAAAACCAAAAAGTCACTTTCGCCCCATTCTAATCCCTCCCCCAGGACAGCGCCGTTAACCATTTGGTCTGTTTCTACCCTGTTTGGTTCGGGCTGAGGTCGATCTTTCTCAGATCAGCTTATTCAGACATAAGGAGATGCTGCCAGAAAACTCTGAATATTGCAAAAGAATAAAAGGTAAAAAGCCATTAATAGTTCCCTGTAACTGTGGTAGGTGGTTTCTCCACTGAAACAAATTTGTCTCTGTGATGAAAAGTATTAAAAGTAAAACTTTTTTGGCAAGGAATTAAAAGGCAAAACACCCCAAAATCAAAAAAACTGGAAATAAATATTGATGGCTGAAAAGGAAAGTAAATATTAATTCCCATTTGATATTGAATATGCTTTTTAAAAGTTATCATTCCCGTCACAGTATTTCACCTCGTTGGTAGCTACTGGATCATCTTTTCCAAATAAAGCAAGCTGTGAGCATCAATGGTAATTCAGTAAGCGGCACAATCTTTATAAAGTATAAAGCATCCCCCAAAAGCACTCTGCCACAGCCCTGCTCCCAGCTCCCAGCGCCCGCTCCCGCAGGCAGCGCGCCTCCTCCCCTCCCGGCCATGATGAAGCAGGGAGTTCTCCTGCTTAAAGCTCACTACGCAGTAACTCTAGCTGCAACTGATGGGCTCTCTCAGCTATGACCATTTCTCCACACTGTGAATTCTGTGGGAACAAAAATCACCAATTGTCCCTAACCCCACCCCTGAACAGCAAAATGGCTCTTTGTCATCTTGCACTGGCCCAGCCTGAACACCGACTGGGCACCCGGCAGCACGGAAGTGAGGGGCCACCTCCCCCGGCTCTGCCGCACACAGCTCCTGCTGGAAAACCAGCCGAAGCAGGATGCCCAGACAGTCAGGCTGCTTCCAGAAGTCCCTGGACTGGGACGTGAGATATCAGCCTTTATTCTTAGAATCCCACACTTGGTATCCGGGGGAGTCAATGAAAATTGTGAGAAAAAACTTTAGATGGCACAGATGTTTTTTCTCTACATCAGTTACGTGACAAAACAATATTTATGTGTGGGGGTCTCAGCTCTGCAAAGGTGCTCCATTCTTGTAAAGAAAAAAAACATCTACAGACCTCTCTAAAAGTTATACGTATTCAAACATTTAATATGTAATTTAAGGGGACAGAAGTATGGAAAGTAAAATAAGATATCACAGATACATAATAAAAAGTTGACAGCTTTTATAATCCAGAAATGGCAAAACTAGCAGAGATTCCTGGACCCAAGACCAAAAGTGGCAACCACGGTCGTGGGAAGACAACGCAGGGTAAACAAACATTCAGTTCAGCAAACACTGAGTGACCATCTGCTAACCTTTAGGTCTGGTACCCGAGGGTCAGGATTTAATCATTGAATACCTTATCGTGTGCCAGGCACTGGGCTGGGAATACCACCCACAAAGGGCTTACTATCTAGCAGAGCAAGCAGAAGGTAAATAAACTACAAGTAATAAATTAATTTCAAGTATACAGAGCATTGCAAAGGAATCAGATAATGATAAATGAGTAAAGTCAGCTACCTAGGAGAAAAAGAAGTGATATAAGGACACATCAGAAGATGTGTGCCCAAATATAAAAGCATTCAACTTCATGTATGCTAAATTGCTGTGGTCACACTGGCTGGTGTGGCTCAGTGGATTGTGCGCTGGCCTGCAAACCAAGGGGTTACTGGTTCGATTCCCAGTCAGGGCACATGCCTGGGCTGCCAGCCAGGTCCCCAGTAGTAGGTGCATGAGAGGCAAACACACATTGATGTTTCTCTCCCCCTCTTTCTCCTTCCCTTCTCCTCTAAAAATAAATAAAATCCTTAAAAAATTGTTTTAAATTGTCAAGAAGACATGTGTGGGTTACTCTGCGGCCTGTCTCAGGAAGCAACTTCAGCATTTCAAGGTGCAATGAGAGTAAGAAAGAGAAAAGGCTGGCTTAAGCCCGGATGTTAGGCTTCCCTGGGGAAGAGACAGTTAATCTGAGGCCTGAAGATGAATGAGCAATGTCAAGAGCAACAAGGTCGGAGTTGTCCACTAAGTCGAGAAGGTGCCCAGGAGAGAAAGGGCACACGTTGGGAAGCTGGGTTTGGCCTCATCACCAGTCCTGTGAACCAGGCACAGTGGAAGCTGGCGAGGCAGCCTGGAGTCCAGCCACACAGGGCCATGCTAAGGATCTGGCTCATCCTAAAGGTCACCGGAGGTTTTCAGCAGGAGAATAACAAGATCAGATTAAGTGTGTACGTAAACCCTAGCTGCTGGGTGGACAGTGGACTAAAGAAAGGGAAGCGCCGGCTGCAAGGACTCATGGGAAGACTGAGAAGATGAGCTGGAACGGCAAAATGGGGGTGGGGGGAATGATGCGTTGGAGACACATTCAAGAGACGCTTCTACATGCTATGGGCGACAAAATACTGAGTAAGCAAGCTGTCACTCAAAGAACAAAAGGCAGATCAATCACAATACAGCCTCAGTAACTAGAGAAGGAATTAATTCCATGAAAGCCAAAAACAACTGCAGCAAATCAGGGCTTAATATTATATTTACACTGACAGCATCAGACACTTGGCCTGATGAAATTCCTTGTGCTTTCTAGTTCCTTTTCAGTTTTCCCCTAAGGCTGTCCATTGATAGGTGAGGAGAAATAATATTTACAGGTAGGTGGCTGGATATTCTTAACCAGGCAGCACAGAGAGCAGCAAAGATAGATGCTGGGTAAGAGAAAGGATGAGTGGTTCTAGGAACTTGGAACACAAGAAAAAAAGAGCTAAATAATGAAGAATTTGAAGAGTTATGAACTGGAGTTATAGATAATGAAGTAAGGGAAAAAGCAATTGTCAAGCTTCAGCTGAAGCAGCCATGTTACGTCTGGATGAAAAGCCCGCGTGGCACAAAGACTAAAGGTTTATTGCAGGACTCGCCTCCGAGCACAGTGAGTCAGACCTGAGCCACCCAGCCCTGTGCGGAACCTCACAGAAAACAAATCTGTCCAGAGAAGGGAGACGAAGTAGAACTGTATCACCTACAAGGAAAGAATTCTATTTCTGTTTACATTTTGACAAATAATAACATGGTAACTCAAAACAATTCCCCTTTTGAGAATTATTCATCACACTGCAAGTTCTCCAGAACCCTTCACATTTGCAGCACGCTACTTACAGGGATCAGTCACTGCTACTGTATAAAGCTCGGTGCCCATCCTACCACAAAGAGGGCTCGCACTCACTGCTTATTCACAGAGCCCCTGTCTCTAAAACATCAGGGCAGGAAAAGTAAAATATAGTCCACGTAACACACATGTTCACCATTTTAAATTCCTCAAGTTTCTTGTTTTCAACAATCAATACTTAGGAAATCATTAAGCAAACATCAGACTTTAGGAAACCCTGCACACATGTTAAACTACAGTATTAACAGCATCTCACTGTTAAACCAACCTATAAAAATGCTCTAGTTTTTGAAACAAAGACATGTGTTATTTATAAAGTTTAATGAGCACAGGAGACAACACGGTGAATATAAGGATAGGAAACAACAGACAATTCTACAACAATATACTAGATTATCCACATTTACATAGAGAAAGAAAGAGTTATTATAGCATCTTCATTTAGTGGAGGAGTTAAGGTCACTAGATTAGTCACTCCACTACAGCTAGAACTAGAACTGAGAAAGTCCCAATCTGGGGGTCTCAGAGCCAACATCACCGCGATGCATTATACTGGCCCACCTGAGGACAGAGCACTCTTTTCTTCATATAATAACTCATTTCGACCAAACTAACATCTGAGCACCTAATACATGCCTCAGGCGTGGGGCTGAGCTAGGAATGATTCACGACGCCAGTGGAACAAAGCTGATTCTTGGTGAATGCAAAGCCCACAGTGCAAACTTCAAGAAGAAAAAATGAACCAGGTAAAAGAAGGTAACTTGCCAGGATGGTCGGTCCCTCTTTACTTAAAACCGTGATTACCTGTGGAGCACTGTCTCGCTCTGTTTTCATTCACTCATTGAAAGCACTCCGCAGGCTGGCACAGGAAAGGAAGTCCAGGGAGCCGTTATCTGTGTTTACACTTGACCCCTATCTACTCGTTCTCTTCCAACTGCAATTCTCGTAGTTCTATCAGGGCATATGGAAGACATGTGTTCTCCTTCTATTTTACGTGGCAGATCCATGAACCCACAAATTAAGAAAATATACAAACGAACAAGAGTGGAGACAAACATCTACAAGACAGTTACAAAATGTCGATTAATGAGCTACTGTTGTAAACAGAGGAAATTAAAAGAAAAAACTAAGCAGCAGCTACCAAACTTGTGGTAGTAACATCAGAAGTATTCTCCTGCTCTTCTAAGAGGAATGTGAAAAAGGAAAATAAATAAACCAAACCAGCACGTTACAAGTCCCGCACTGAGTTTTACTGTGGGGATGGGAAAGCGCCAAACAAAAGACTTTTTAAAAGTTACAGAAACATGGATGGCATCATCGGTGTCTCATAAGGTTTGCTGGCAAAAACTTTTAAGTGAAAACCTATGAATCACACATTTTTCCAGAGATGATAAAAGCATGTTGCTTGATTTTACTAGGGATAAAGACTTTGTATTAACTTCTTTCTTCTGTCCACCAGAAAGTTGTTTCAGATACAGAAAGTAAGCAACGATTTAGTCAGACGCAGGATTATACCCTTAGAGAAAACTGAATTCAAAGCAATAACCATTAGAAAAGTACTGCTTCGGCTTAGAAAGTAGAAAGTTAAGACAACATCCTTCTCACCCTCAGAACATGGTGGAGAAACTATAGAATCACAGCTGCTGTTGTTGTTTTTAATGACCATCTAAGACCTGCAGACACAAAGAAACCTAATGAGCCAAAATGCACAAAGTTTCACGCGCACACACACACGTGCGCACAGGGACACATGGCTGCTTTCATCGTTTGTGAAGCAGGAGGACAAAGAGGAAGCCATCAGAGATGGGGAAAACAGAATTTTAACAAAGTCTTCAATGGGATGGGGGGCTGTTTTAGAATCCCAGGAAGATGCAGACACAAAGGAAGTCTGAAGCCACCCCCCAACTCCTTCCCAGGGGACTTCACCAAGCACTCAACTGGCAGTGTGAGCGCGGGGCTGAAGGTGCAGCCCCGAGATGTGTGGCGCTCATTACGTATGTGGGGCGGGGCAGGAGAACTTCCGGAGAAGGCTCGGTGGCCTCCTCAAATCACAGGAAGCCCGTGATGAACAAAACCTACTTACAGTAACAACAATGCTGAATCTCAGCTCAACTGCCAACCGAAGTGACAGCCCCACACATCAGTAACCTAATGGAAGAATGGGCAAGCCCTCTTCACCCAGGTAAAAATACTACTCATCTTAGTCTCTACTGCTCTCTTGCAAAAAAAGCAAGGCATACAAAAAACAAGAAAATGCTACCCAACATCAAGTGAGGAAGCCATCAAAAGAACCATCCCCAGAAATAGCCCAGATATAGCAGGGGCGGGGGCAGGGGGGGCGGGAATTCAACAGAAACCTAAAAACAACTGAAAGTATGCTAAGGGATCCAGGGTAAAAGGTGATCCACTTGCATAAACAGAAGGGGATTCCGGCAAAGAAATGCAAACTATTAGCAGAGAGACAACTGGACATGCAAAAATGGAAAATAAAACAACAATGATGAGGCGGTCAGGAGGATACTTTTCATATGCAGACCAACCAATCCTGACTCCATACCCTTTATCTAATTCCAACCAAGCCAGTATTTCCCCTGTAGCCTAGAGCTCCCCCATGTTATTCAAACTAGCCAATCCTGGCTCCTGCCCAAAGCCTGATGTTTCCCCATGTAGCCCTGGGTGACATGGTGCAGCTTCTCCTCTTGGAAACCAAAAGTAATAAACTGCTCTCCCAATGGCATTAGCCTCACCATCTTGTCACTCAGTCACTTCCATAAATTAAAATGCTACAGGTACATTTGAAACAGGCATCAAACAGTCTAACAGGATGCAACCGGACTCCCAGAATGTGAAGAAAGAAAATGGAGAACTATTGGAACAGATAATAACTAAGATTTTTCCAAAACTGATAGGAAATATCAATCCATATCCCCAAGAATTTCAATGAGCCCCAAGCAGGATAAAACAGAAAACCGCACTCAGGCGCATCATAAAGAGGAAATCGTGAAAGCAGCAAAAGAAAAAGACACATCGAGGGGAACGATAAGAAAGATGGATGACTTGTCAGGAAGAAAAACCAGAGGCCAGAAGAAATGGAATGACTTATCTGAAGTGTCGGGGTGGGAGGTAGGAAACTATCAATGTAGACTCCTCCACTCATCAAAAATGAAGGCAAAATAAAGACATTTTCAGACAGACAAAACATGAAGAATTCTTCTCCAACAAACCTGCATTACAAGAATGAAATTAATTTAGCCTAAGGAACGTACAGGAAATGGCACAAGATTAAAAACTCAGTTCTGCAGGAAAAAATAAAGAAAACCAGAATTGATAATAAGCGTGTCGGTATAAACAAGACATAAAAAAGTCATACACATATACACCCTCATACATATGTATTTATACACATATGTAAATGAAATGTTGTATTTCTTTAAATTTTACAGATTATCAGTTTCATAAATGAAAAGTTGTATGTATTATTGGGTTCGTAGTGTAGGTAGAATTAAAATGTAACGGGCACAGAAGCAAAAGAGTGGTGAGTAGGAGTCGAGCAGTGTAAGGCTCTTATATTGTTTATGAAAAGGTAGATACAATGATAAATTCAAAATGCATTTTATACTCTCTGACAAAAACTAAAAATGCACAAAGAGGAGTATGAAAAATCAAGTAGAGGAGATAAAATGGAACACTAAAAAAACGGAATTCACTAAAAAGTAAAGGAAAACAGAAGAACAAAGAAAAAACAGGACAAAATAAAACCAATATGGCAGGCTCAAACCCAAACAGGTTAATTACATCATACATAAATGGACTCGGTTATATGCTATTGATAAACAACAAAGTTGAATGCATGGACAGGTAAAAAATGGTAAAAAGAAGATATGCCAAGTAGACACTAAGCATAAGAAAGCTTATGTGGCTACATTAATAACAAACAAGGTAGATTTCAAGATAATTAGCAGAAACAAGACATTTCATAATGAAAGGGTCACTTCATCAAGAAGACGTCACAAATGTGCATGCACAAAAACGATCTCAAAATTCAATACATTAAATAAAAATTGACAAAATTCATGGGAAATAGGCAAGTTCTAATCACAGTGAGAGATTTTTCCCATCCCTTGATGCAGACACCAGCCCTTAGTGTCCGTATCAGTATGGATGAAATGAGACATTCACACAGACTACCGAGTCTGGTGGAGGAAAAGGGACAGCATGGCTTTTCTCTCAAGGGGAGCAAAAGCCTCAGCCCTAGCTCCAATGAGCTTTTATTGTCTTACTGGGCACATTACAAGAAGGTCCTCATTAACTGTGCACAGGCTCACTTTAGGTGGTTACCTTTTACAGAAAACAAAGGAGCCAATGCTGCTAATCACATCACAGAAGAGAGATATTTGCAAATGAAAAGGCAAAAGTGGTTGAACCGGTCACACTCATCCTTGGAAGGTTTAGCATGGTTTTTAGGAAGTTGCTTTGCAGTTAATGTCCTCAATTCAGGGTGAGGGAGTTTTAGCCAAAAGCAAGACTCGTAGTGGCCTAGGTACATTGCAGGCCTGATTCCCCACAGGAGAACCTATCTGTGGGCGTGGGTCCTGTGCATCTCCGAGTTGGAGCTGGGCCCACACCATGCAGAACTGTCTACTACAATCCCTAGTTTAGTAAATAATATCAGAAACCAAACAATACAGGATTTTGAGCAACACCATCAACCTACTGGATCTGACAGAGAACACTGCCCCCAGCAGCAGCAGGTAACCCACTGTCCTCCAGGCCTCTGGATCATCTGCTAAATAGCCCGCATTTGGGGCAACGAAACAAGTCTAATCAACCTCAAAGTACTGATAAAACACAGAATACATATATTCTCTGACCAAAGTAGAAAAACAATAATAATATTACACGTAGAAAATCCCCAACCATTTGAAAATTTTAAAACATATTTTAAGTAACATCTGAGTTAAAATTCAACACCTATGTCCTAATCACAAAAAAATTTAAAAGGAAGTACAATGAAAATACTATGCATCAAAATGTGTGGGATGCAAGTTAAGCAGTCATTAGAAATTTATACATTTAAATGTCCACATTCAAGAACAATGTGGAAAATCAATCCTTCCACCATAAGAAAGGATTAAAAATTAAAACCCAAAGCTAATAAAAGTAAATAAAGATAAAAACAGGAGACGATGAAATAGAAAATGGACATGATTTATCTGAAATAAATAACACAATTGATTAAACTTTAGACAAGGCTTAACAAGAAAAAAATTTTTAAAGAAACCTCCAGTATCAAACATGCAAAAAAAAGTTATCACTACAGGTCTTACAGATATGAAAATAAGTGGCTATTATAAGCAAATATATGCCATTAAGTCAACAGCTTAGCAGAAATAAACAAATCCCTTGAAAAACCCCAATGTATCGAGACTAACAAAAGAAAAATAGAAAATGTGAATGTCCCTTTACTCACTAAATAAACTGGATCTGTAATTTTTAAACTTAGCACAAAAAAATTAAAATTTCAGCCCAAGATGGCTTCAGAGGCAAATTCTCACCAACATTCAAGAAAGAAAAAATGCTGATATCACACAAACACTTCAAATAACAGCAAGGTGGAAACCTTCCCGCGACTTCTGAAGCCACCACACCCCTACATCGAAATCAGACAAAGACACTGCAGAACAAGGATATAACACACAACATCCCTCCTGAACATACTACAAATATCCTTAACCAAAAATGAGCAGAATGAGTACAGCAATATACATGGAGAGCAATACACCACGACCAGTAGAAGTTGCTCTCAGGAATGCGAGGTTAGTTTCAGTTGGAAAATTCATTGCCACTCACTCTAACAGATTCAAGAAAAATAGCGATCATTTCATTGATATTGACAAATACTTTGTCAAAAGTCAACATCTATTCATGGTTAAAAGTGGGAATGTACAAAAACTTCCTCAACAAGAGAGGCATCTACAATCTTCAGCTAATACTGTACTTTACAAGTGTAATAATAAATGCTTTCTCCCTAAGATCAAGAATAAGGCAAGATGTCCAAAATCATCACTGCTTTTCGATATTTTATTGGAGGTCTTGGCAGTGCAGTAAGACCAGAAAAAGCAGTAAAAGGCATACAGAATGGAAAGAAAGCCATCTTTATTCGTATACAATGCCATTGTATACATTAAAAAAATCCTGAAGAAACTACAAAGAACTAATAAATCAACTCAGCGATATTAAAACCAACTGCATTTCCATATAGAAATAGTTTATTGGATAATAAAACCTAAAACACTATCAAAATAATGTCCAGAAACATAACTTAGAGAAATTTAACAAAAGATGACCATGACCCCTATACTGAGTATAAAACATACTGAGAGAAATTAAAGACTAAGTCAATGGAAAGTCATACCCATGAATTATTAATGTTCCACATTGACAATATTAGCCTGTAGGTATTTTTGTGGAAATAAACTGACTTTAAAATTTATGTGGAAACACGAAGAATGTAGAGCCGCCGGAACAACTTTGAGAAAGAACAGAGGAATCCCACCACATGGCTTCAGGACTTGCTATACAGCTGCAGGAATGACGACGTGGAACTGAAAAGGGACAGCAGAGCAATGAACAGAAGGGAGAACCCAGAAACAGAAACAGACCTCCACACACTCAGTCAAATGATCTGCGACAGAGGTGCCAAATCAATCCAATGACGGGAAAGCCCTTCTCAGCAAATGGGGCTAGAAATACTGAGTATCAGTACCGGAAACAGGAAGTGGCACTCAACCTCCACAAATCACACCATGCACCCCCAAAATCTTCACAAGTCAGAGACTGATTATAAAGCTTTTATAAGAAAATCCGGAGAAATATCTTGGCAACCTTGGGATCCAGATTTCTTAGACCAAATATTTCTATCAATTTTTCTAAACTGATCAATTCAACTTCAGCAAAAGTGGACTATTTCTGTTCCTTACTCAATCTAAGAAATGCATGTACAGTGTAGAGAATGGTGTGGAACCTAAAGTTTCTACCCCCTAGCAGGAAATACGCCTACCACTGTCTTTTTAGCTTCAGTCGGCTTTCATTCTGGAAAACTCTAGGGAAGTGTCATAGCCCTGTTGAAGCCACATTGCTCAAAGCTTGATTTTGGCCATCTCGTTTTAGCCAATGATAGTAGACTAAATTCTCAATCTTCTCCGTAGGTAATGAATAAACTTGACCTCCCATGGAATCAAACCTAAAGTTTTAAAGAATCTCTGTTATCATCTTTGTAAAGTGTGATACACTTTGTGGTGTTTAGGTTTACAGCCTTGATTTCAAGCGTTAACATTAGATCGTAATTGTCGGTAGCCTTCAAAATTGCGGTTAGTGCTGTTACATGGGGGATTCCTAGACAGCCATAGTCTGAGATGGCGTTTCATTCTCAGGTAAGAAGCATGAAGCAGACCTACAGGACGAACTCGGCTGCAAGCACTGGTTAGTGCTCTCGCTTGTTGTGACTACGGAACAGGAGATCCATTTACATGTACTGTTCTATTTGACTTGAAATTCGGTTTGGCCATATGTTATGGTCAGAAAAGAGGTACCGTGTAAGGAAAGGATCGCGTTTTACTCTAACGTCAGTGTTCAATTCTATGTTAGTTAATTTTGTCCTGGAGAAGAGGAGGGACTGTTCTTTTCATCAAAAGACACTATTAAGAAAATGAACAGGCAAACTACAGATCAGAGAAAATATTCACAACCAATGCATTTGACAAAACATTTGTATCCAGGTCATCTAAGTAACTCCTACAATTCAGTAACAAAAAGACCAACAACATCATTTTTTTTAAACGAGCAAAATACTTGAACAGACACCTCACGATGGAAAAAATATGAACGCCCATGAAGTACATGGAAAGGTATGGACAGCATCACTTGTCATACACTGTTAAAATGAAAAACAAAACAATGAGAAGTTGGTGAGCAGGCAGAACACTGGAACCCTCCCACGTTGCTGGTGGGAAGGGCTGGATGAAAGAAGGTCAAGGGCTTAGCCAGGGAACACAGATGCGTAACCCGCAGACACAGACAACAGTGCAGTGACAGCCGGAGGGAGGAGGGGAGTAGGTGGAGTGGGGCAACGGTAGGAAGGAAATGAGGACATCTGTAATACTGTCAACAATAAAGTTTAAAAATTACCTAAGAAAACTGCCCATTTTCTAAAAAGTCAAACACATAGATACAAATATACACACACACATGCACCTATTCCCACACATGAATATACACGCAATCCCACTCTGAGGTACTGATCCAAGAGAAAATGAACACACATGTCCACAACTGCTCATTACAGCTTTACTCAAAAGCCACAAACTTTTCTACGACACAGACTCCGGTGTTCCTCAGCACAGATTTTAAGGACAAAGTATTTAATGTAAATTCGGATGTCCACGTAAACACTGGCAGCCAATGAAACGTGGCTTTGAGCATGCCGCTGTCAGCATCATCACCCACGGGGCAAATTCTCACACGTGCGACAAACACAGGGGCCTGAATACAAGAAATGTTCTTTCTGAGTCTATACCTTCCATTGTCTACCAATTCCATCTGAACTCTTGCAAAATAACTTCCCTTCCTACCCTCTCTGCACTAGCATCTTAAAGTTCTTGAAGGATCAAGCCACACACAGCCCTTTCCGTTCTGGCTTTAAATCATCCCCAGAACTGCAGCTACTGTTACCCTTTTTTAATTAAAATATGCACTTCATAAACATAGTCACGTAAAAGAAAACAGCACAACTCCACTGGATGCCACAGACACTAGTTGGAGCTGCGGTCTTACCAAGTGCTTCAGAAACAGGGCTTCCCAACAGCTACACTACTACCACGTGGGACCAGGTGAGCTTCGCTGGAGAGAGCTGTCCTGTGCTAACCACTGGGCAGCACTGCCGGCCTGGACCCACTAGATGTCAGCACCAATGGCCAGCCCAGGCCCTCCCCAGCAGTCACAAGGTTCCCGGAGAAAACCTGCTCACAGCTGAGAACCTCTGTCTTAAACGATTATCCCAACATGTTTTCTCGAGACTTCTATCATTCCTTTTGCCTTGAGCCTCCCTTCCTCTGAGCTCCCAAACTCATATCAAATCTTAAAAATTCAATCTGACAATCCATTTTTGGAGTAAGCTTTCCCAGCCAACCCCACTCCCTATTGCTTCTCAGCTCCCAAAGCACCTTAAACAGACCTCTGAACTCTAACTTGTTTGTAAACCCTCCCGGTCTGTAAGTTCCCTTAGGGTGGAGCCTTTTCATTTCATCCTCAAGGCCAAACACAGTGGACAATTGTTTAGGTGCGTAAATGCCATGCACTATAAAACACTGTACTTACAACTGTTACTGCAGCGAATGTGCTATAGTAACATTCTTATTATTCAGCCCAGTAGTGTGGGCTTCTGGAGGCAACATGTCCTTAACTCACTCTTTCACACTGACAAACAACACAGGTTCCATGCACACAGATGCTAAATAAAGTCACTGGTGTAAAAAGCATTCAAACCCTGGCTGGGTAGCTTGCTTGGTTAGAGCATCAACCCAACACGCCAAGGCTGCAGGTTTGATCTCCAGTTAGGGCATGGATGAGAAGCAACCCATGGGTGCATGAATGGGCGGAACAACAAATTGATTACTTCTTCATTTTCAGTAATAGATTCTCCAAGTATCAGAACAGCACATGGATGTCTGGAAACAAAAGAGCAATTGCCCAGACTCCCTTGCTAAGAGGTGTGAACATACAAGTCCCTTTAGGCCTGTGGTATGTGCACAAGAGTAGCGTGTGCAGCCTCTACAAAGCGCTCCTGCAACAAAAGACAGCGCTGTGTGATAAACTGGGCCCACGTGACTAGGAAGGCAAACGATGCACAGGAGAAAGCGGGACCCGACACCAGAGAGCATGGCAGCAGCCCCTGCCGGACCACCCCGAGGCTTCCTGATCGAGAGAGAGACGACATAAACGTTTACATTGCTTAAGCCATCATCTTACTTTGAAAGGGTTTTCTGTTACATGCAACCAGGTCTGACCTGAACTCATGCAACACTTAAGTGAAAGCTCTACATTTACATCCCCACAGACCAAAGGCAAGCCCAGGCTCCACTCTGCAGGTTATGAAGTGTTACCCGTTATCACAATGTTACCTGACTTCTCCAACACAAGGAATAAACGGCAGCAAAAATTAATGCCAGGAGGAAAGCTCCAATATATTTAGAGTAAACATCGTGCAATCAACTGTGGCACTGCTGTATGAAGGTACCCAGTAAGACTCCTATACCTACGCCACCGGAACCCCATTACAACGCCCGCACGCTCCAAAACAGATCAAGTTTGTTTTCCGTAAGCAGAATGAAAAAACACTGGCACTCACGTGCTGCGCCGCGGTACAGAAGGAAAGGAAGTTTGACTGACAGTCGCCTGATTGAATCTAACCCCGCTTCTGTCACTCCTAAGCAACAATTCAATTTTGTTTAATCCGGGACAAATTTGGTGAAGACCCACCACACACAAGGCATTGCATTTGGTTCGACAGTACCAAGTAATGCTAAGATGAGGTACCCTTACCCTCCTGGAATTCGGAATGTAACAGACAAAGAACAAATTACCTATAATCCCCAGTAGTCAGCTGGCCAGGAATCAGGGAAGCAGACAAGGAAAGAGCCTACCCAAGGGAAACTTATGGTGAAATATGCTGTCAAAGCCTCAGAATTAGGGCGGAGACCTCGAAGTGCCCTTACCGCCCTCCTCCAGGTTTCACTCCAAAACTGAGGGGCCAACAGCAACAGACAGTGGGGCGCAGCTGGAACCCAAGGGCCCCACAAACAGTGTTCACTGGTAACATCCAACCCGAATGGATGTTTCCCAGCTTAGAAACCAGAAAATAAACCAAACACAGCAGGAGTCTGTAATTCAACTGAAAAGCAGAATCATCCTAACGACGCAAGGAGACACATGCATGAAGGAAGTTACTTTCCAAGTTAACTGAAGAGCTTTAGAAAAAGACTTACAATTAGCGTGCATTGCCTTAAAAAAACATATACATTAGTATTTATGTGATCAGACTGAATATACCTATATAAAATGTTGGATCCCATCAAAAGAATATACCTTTTCTCTTTCCCAAGAATTCTTGGAAAACTGACAGAAAACAGTATCTCCCACCCCTGCTTTGTTCAAAACGTCTGTTGGACACCCCAGAAGCAATACTGAGCACGCAGCTGGCTCCGAGGACCTGGAGTCCAGGGAGGAGACCCAGGCAGAATCACCAACATGACACTTAAAGTCATGAGGCTGGACGAGGTCGTAAGGGTCAGGGTTGGAGAGATCTGAGGACTGAGCCCCAGAGAATCCCACACATCAAAGGTCTTGGAAATCAGAAACTGGTGAGGGGGTATAAAAAATGAAAAGGCAGTGGGGTGCAAGAACAAATGGGCAGGGGTGAGTAACATGGGGAGGGGAGCGGGGGGGAGGGGAAAGGACATGAAACCAACCAGAGATCCAGGAAATTTGGGGAGACCCAGCACAGCTCACTGTCACAAAGTCACATGACAGGAGAGTTCTAGGAGGCTGAAGGTCAGACCAAGTCAAATGGGGCAGAAGCTGCCGAGTGCGACACCCAGCACCCTACAGGTTTCTAACTGAGCGAGCCAGGGCCATCTAACGCAATAGGACCGGAAGTGAAGTCACCATCTTCCTCCATCCTTATCCCTCCCTGGTTCTCTCCCTCTTAGGAAACAGCACCTTCTACTTACTGAGGACAGAAAGAAACCTTCCTGTCCTTCGCCCTACACCCTGACATCCAACTGATCTCTCAAAACTTCCCTCAGATGAATCTGCTCGCTCCCACCCTCACCGCGGCCCTTCCATCCACTCCTGCCATCTCCACATCTTGCTGCCAGAGTAAGTTTTGAAAAACAGAAGTATGTCACTCACTGGCCTGCTTAAAACCACACAATGAGTTAAGCTCAAAAGCCTCCAGGTGAGGCCCATGCCCCCAGTCTGCAGCCTCTCCCACCCCTCCAGGCTCTCTGAACCCAGGAGGCTGGGTGACCCCCGGAACCTCGCATACGTCACACCCTCTCGTCTCCAGGCTTCCCCTGTGCGGCTCACTCCGCCTGAAGTGCGAGTCCCAACCCCAGCTGACTCCACACAAGCCTCAGGACGATGCCACGCCCTCGGCAGGCCTTTCTTTAACCCCCGGCACTGGAGCTGCAGTCCTCCTGCCACAGGTGGACCTAGGAAGCAGCTCTGAGTGTCGACAGAAATACATGGGAGATTTCTGCAAAAAGAAGAAAACAGAGAGTAGGGGGTACAGGCCCCACCCCGCTTCATAAGGAAACTCTTTTTCCTCTTTTATAAATGCACAAAAGTTTATTTGAAAAGAGGACTCCCTAGTGGTACCAGTTGGAACCACTAGAATACATCCACCGTAAGGTCTCCCAAGGTATTATCTTTTGTAGATAAAAATAACTGCATAATTATCCCCTGTCAATCTTTGCAAAGGGTGGAAAGAGGTTACCTCATCACAAGGTGCCCGATGAAGAGCATGTGGCATGATCAAGTCTTAGAGAATACACAGGATTAAGTAAAAATAATATAAATTATATTAAAATAATACATGAAGAACCAGAAGTGGCCTGCTTTTGAAACAAATCAGATTAACCTCCTTGAACACATTTTCCAGCAGACATCACTGCTGACTCATGTTCATTAACTACATGGGAAACATCACACTTACGAAGTAATGCTCAGGCCTGCAGCACAGTGGTTCAGAGCGTGGGCTCTGGAGGCAGAATGCAGGAGTTCAAGTCTCCGCTCTTCCATTTCCTAGCTGCATGACCTTGGGAGACCACATACGTTCTCTATGTCCCAGCTCCCCAGCATAAAACGGGAAGGATCGTATCTACCTGCTAGAGGTGCGGTGAAGAGCCGATGAGAGAAAGCACAGAGGAATTCAGAACACTGTCTGGAACTTAGAAAGGACTCAGTATGTGTCACTGGGGGTGTTTGCACACATACACATGCTGGAGTTGTATAAACTGGGTTGAAATTTAACCTCTTTTGCACATGCTCCTTCACTTTTTAATCAGTCTTGGCGAAATACTTACTAAGCTACCTATCCTTTTTATGGTAATGCCACATGCATCGCCATGCTTAAGGGCACGTCTTTTTATGTGTTGCCTGGTCTTCGGTTCATTTAATGGGAAGTAAAGCACAGATTTTCTCTCCCTGCACCAACCTCAGGAATTCAGTTCTATCATCTAAGGGAAGAGGAAATACTACTTACTTTTGTATTCTTAGGCCCTGACCTGAAATGAACTTTTGCTTTTAAAAAATCTCTTATTTGAAACTTTCATTATACAAGTAATATTAAACAGCCTTATCTAAAGACCACTGTTTCACCCTGGCTGAGGTGGCTCAGTGGATTGAGCACCAGCCTGCAAAACAAAGGGTCGCTGGTTCAATTCCCAGTCAGGGCACATGACTGGGTTGTGGGCCAGGTCCCCAGTTGCAGGTGCACAAGAGGCAACCACACACTGATAGTTCTCTCCCTCTCTCCCTCTCTTCCTCCCTCCCTTCCCCTCTTTCCCTCTTTCTCCTTCCCTTCCCCTCTGTCTAAAAAACAAACAAACAAAAAAGACATTATTTCTAAACCCGGGCCTTGCAGAAAACCACCATGCTGTCACCATGAAGAACGAAACAAACCCGAGTACCCCAATTTTCCTGAGTACCCCAATTTATTTTCCTTGGCAGCACAGGAGGACATACACAGAAATGCCAGACACAAGGTCACATTAACAGGGGAACTTTTTTCTTTTCCTTACTTCCTTCTCTCTGGCAAAGATTCTTTAACCACTAAATAACTGCAAGTCATACAATAAGAAAAAGTCAATAGTTTTCAGTAAGCAGACTATGCCTAAGCCCCGCCCTCACGTATAGAGGATGGACACCGAAAATTCCCGCACAAAACCGACAACGCTGACTTGTACTTATGGTCACCAGCACTGCCTTTGAGCTCTGTCACCCACTTCCTTATTTTCACCCACTATTCCTATCAGTGCCACATATTCGGATCGGATCAACAATGAAATGCTCCCGAGTTACTGAGTGACAACACTCCTGAGAACGAGTCCAAACACCAGCCAAGATCCAGCCTCCACGGCCAGACACAGCGGCCCAGACTCAGCAGCGCACACTGAATAATACACAGCCTGGAAACGTACCCAGAGAACATTCTTTCAGGTTCTGCAAATCTCCGTTGCATTCTGCCACTATCTTTTTAAATCAATTTTTCAAATGACTCTCTCGGGAAGTCTAATAATCTCTATCACTTACCGGTCAGCAGCTTCTACATCAAAACAAAACCTTCTGTCGATGGAGTCAGTATGCCTCTTGGTACAATCTTTCAAAAAGAACACCTCTCCATCCCCCTGCAAAAAGTCATTTGAAACACTCTCAAAAACTATAGTATAAACATATACACAGTATAAACATATACAGCATAAACATATACACCAAGGTACCCCACGTTTGGGGTGAGGGGGTATCAAGATTTTAAGGCCCTTTATCCTATATATTATCTTCCAAACTAGTTTATTTAAACACTATTTAGAACCTTAACCATTTCTGTCATTCTCCTTTTCTCAGGGTTTTCTAGACCCTGCTTTGGTGACAGACACATTAAACAAGACCTCACGGGCACCGATTTTAACAGCTATGGTAACAAAACATTTTCTACGTGCTAGAATATCTGTTACTCTTATTGTACTGTTTTAAAGAGAACAGTAATTTGTTTTTATCTCCTATTATATTATATCATATGAAATAGACAACATATGACCATTTTTGACCTATAAAATGTTTGATTCCACATAAATCTAAGGGCCCTAGGTCAGCAACCCTGATAATCTAAAACAAGAACCACTCAATCTATATGGTTTTTCTTTCCTAAGTGAACATCTTCAAGTTATCTTCTCTTAATTTTTGTATGGTACCTTTTACCTCACTAAACTATCCTCTCAAAAAGCATAACAAAAAAAAAAGAGCGGTGGGAGGGTTGGGGGTGGAGGGGTCGAGAGAAGTAAAAGGACTCATGGACACGGACAACAAGGGGGGACTGTCGGGGGCAGGAGAGTAAATGGTGATGGGAAAAAATAAAATACGTTTCTGAAAAAGAGGCAGAAGACAGGAGCCAGAAGCAGCACAGGTCCTCAGTAAGGAGCTGTGTGAAGTCTGGATGCACACTCCCAGAATACTTTAACACTTTCTAGAATACGAGGGTCTCCAGATAATATTAAGTGAAGTGAACACTGAAATATACAAACACTCAAAATACCACCGTCACTGTATTATAAAAGGTACGTTTGATTATTTGGTGGCTAAACCGTCCCCACTAAGCAGTCACATCACAGGACTTAACTCGGAAGGACTCAGGCTCCCGCCCCACGCTCCTTCCTCACCCCATGGGCTTCGAGCGTGGCGCACTCACTCCCACCCCCTCTCCATACACCTGAGTCTCCACGTCGACTTTACCACTACAAAAACGTATTGTGTCTGATAAGCCTTGGTAAACAGTTTCTTTAGGAAGACACAAACTAGATGCAAACAGATGGGAACTTGGGTTACCTTTATATTCCCATACACAAAATGCTGCCTGCCTACCAGCAAGCCCCGAGTTAACCTTTCTGAAAACACGTGAGCAGTGATGTTCAGAACTGGCGGGAAGACTTTTGCCTCCAGACCACTGAGGAGCTGCAGCTTCTATTTAAATCGCAGCCGGTGCCCGTGGGCCCCCTGCCCTGTCCCCGCTGCCCTGTCCCCGCTGTCATGCACTGTTTTGCTGCTCTGCTGTGGGAGGAGCAAACACAGTGGGGAACACCTATGTGAGAACTTGGGAAATCTAAGCGAAAAACAGCAAAATGCCTTCCAGATCATCTACTCCGTGACGTTTTCAGGGTGTGAAAACACGTGCATGTGTCAGATCTGCGTAAACGCTGACCTGACAAACCACCAAGCATCTTCCAATAAGAGATGGAGAAGATCTACTCTACTCTTAAAAAAAAAAAAAAAAAAGATCTGACCATAGACACCCATGCAGTGAAGTCAAAAAACATGAATTCTTGTTTTCCGGCCTTTCTGATTTAGAAACAAACAAAAAGTAATCCTAAAAAGTAAGCTGTATTTATCAGCAGTGAATATATGCGTCACTAAAGCAGCACACTCGCAGGACACAGTGTGAAGCCAAGTCAAGTACTCACGAGCTTCCCTCCAGACCTGTGCTCGAACGGGATCATGTTGAACTTCTTGGCCGCCTTGCGGTACATGCAGTAGTGCTTCACCCAGCTGGACCCGAAGGGCGCAGGCCCTGCAACGGCAAACAGAACTTCCCGTGACTCCTCACGACTGCGGGAACGCGCAGAGCTCCACCTGACTAACGAGGACAAACCCAGTGGGCAGCAGGCAAGACGGCTCAGGGCTCGAACCAGCGAAAACCGCTCGTTGGAACAGGAGGGAAGTCTAGGGGGATCAAGGCTCAGAGAGAGCACCTGAGAAAAGGTCCTACTGGAGCAGCGATGCAGACGTGAGTCAAAGACACACCCTTCAAACAGCGTGCTGGGCTGTCTGTCATCTCACAGCCGAACAACCATCTCCTCATTGTGAGCTGTGTTTGTTTCGCGGTATTAAGATTTGGGGAGGGTCTCAAGAACTCTATTTAATGTATGTCATCGTTTTGGATTCAATTCTGGCCTTTCAAAATGACAGGACTATGGAATCGCAGTGCTCAGAGAAGGCTCCTGGTGCAGAAATGTGTCCAGTTGTTTTAGGCCCGCTGGAGCTGCTCCTCTGTAAGCAGCTGCCCTCACTGACGAAGGTCAAGCCGGGCTTTAAACCAGTGAGGTGTGAGGAACACAGGGGTGAGCTGGGAATGCGGGACATTCGGGACATTCACAAAGCCAAACCTGAACTCTTGCTCAGTCGGCACTGCAACCACCAGAGCTCTGAAAAGAGAAGGGTCTTCGCTGGGGGCAGGGAGGGAGCAGGGGTGGGGGGCTGGCAGCTAGAATTTCAAGCGCCAGTAAAGGTCCAATCATAACATAACAGTACAGCCCGACATAAGTTGACATTATTTTTTCTTTCACCAACTAAAGACACTTCTAATGGGTTGTCCTTTATTTATATGTTTTAGGGAGAGAAACATCCATGTGTTGTTCCACTTACTTATGCACACCTTGGTTGCTCCTTGCAGGTGCCCTGACCGGAGATCGAACCCAAGACCTTGATGTACGGGGATGATGCTGTAACCAACTGAACTACCCGGCCAGGGCCAAGACAACTACATATGAATGTGTGTGTTGTGTGTATGTGTGTGCGTAGGTGGCAAGGATGAGGTTAGGCAAAATGAGGAAAACAGAACGTCCCGCCTCACTGTCAGCCTTAAGCCAAGTTCTGGCTCCCTTATGAGCAAGTTTTAGCAGACAGCGGTGCAGAATTAGGGGGCTTCACCATCCCCTCCCTAGAGCACCTCCTAGGATGGGAGGGGCCGAAGAAAGTGATAGGAATTATGTCAAAAATACCGGCACAATTCCAACAAGAAATTTTTAGACAATGCGCAATGAGCCCCTCATCGCTGGGGGCGCCTTACTTTTCTCCTGAACATACAGGTAGCCCTCCGCCGTGAACTGACTGGCCCGCTTGTGGTCCTGGGGGCGCTGCCTGATCTTGTTCATCAGCTCTTCCACTTCCGACCTCGTGCCTTCAAAACGGCTCCGCGTCTGCAGTGGAGGAAAACCATGTGTGAGTTTAGTTCTCACGTGAGCTTTTTCACGGATATTTTTAAGTCTCTGGGGAAGTACAATTAAATTGGTAGCATTTTCCTATAAGCTTCTCAAAACAGACTGAGCCTTTCCAGTTGCCTCTTTGTTGAGAAAAGGATAAAAGTGGTAAAATAGCTAATAGAGGAGTCCACGTAAATGGGTATTAATTACCTTCGAAGCTTGCTAACACCAAGAATAATTCTGTTCTTCAACATGAGAATCCCTGCATTCACTTCCCACAACAGTCCTAAATAATGGAATCTTTTTTTAAATGCAGGTCATAAAATCTCCATCCAGGAAGTCCTTCCTTTGCAACAATCAGACTCATTATTACTATTATGCTAGCAGTACATGTAAGTGCTCAGGATCTAAAAAGTTAATTCTTCTATTAAATTTAAATATAAGCATCATTTTTCCCAGGTCAAGGCAATTGCACTAGAAAATAACATTTCTTCTAAGAAGAAATGGGGGGGAGTACAAATAACGTCTTTGATGGCTGAGGAGGCAAACCGCATTTTCCAAACCCGGAGACAGGGTCAGCTGACCTCTCTGTCACACAGCTACACTGACAGCGTCCACAGGGGCGAAGGGACAGAACGGCGGAGGCAGATGTGACGCGTCAGCACCTGCGAGTTTCTGGACCTGCTGTCTGCCCACTCTCAGAAGTAACTGTGTTAACACCGAAAAACTGCTGATGCGAAACCCGGAGGAGTGCGAAGAAAAATTACCACTAAAACGTCTCCTCTCCCCTCCATACAACGAAAGGGGTCACACAAGCAGAAAACGGGAAGAATGGTACATGTTTTTTAGTGGGGGGAAGCTTCTGACCGATGCAGACGGTAAAAGGGAAAACGTACCTGCAGAGACTTAAATACCAGCTGAGAGTGTTTTTTAAACATCTGTTTTCGTACTGTAAGAACTTGCAAGACTGCACAGAGGGCGGAGCTCACGGGGTGACTGCCAGGCCCTCCCACCCTCCTTACACTCCTGTCTCCAGGGTTTCCGGTCCCCGTCTTAATCCCGACCGTGTCCTGATTTTACTCGCCTTCCTTGCCACCTTGCTGCAACTCCTCCCAGCCCTCACTTCCTTCCCTGTGTGTGTGCACACCATACATGTGCAGGCGTGAGTGTGCACACACAAATACACACACTCCTATTTACCCAATGCTCTCATTATGCAGTTCATGTTCAAACTGTGGGATCTGACAGGGCCTTCTAGCTGGCCCCTGTGTCTTATGGCAGGCCCCCTCCTTCTGAGTCATCCCTTACTCCCCCACCCAAAAGGGAGTCCCAGGTCCACCTCCTACAGTTTTTCTGGCCCCGTACTAAAATCAGCCATTTCCCCAAAGGAGCACTTCTTCCTTTTAGTGGAGGGCAGTACTCAGAAACCAAGTACTGGGCACAGTTCCACAACATGATAAAACACAGAGAGGAAAGAGCACAGATAGTCGTGTGGGGGGCAAAAAGAAAACGCACACGGTAAAAAGTGTAAAAAACGTACAAGGCAAAAAAACTGTAAGGCACGCCTCAGAAATAGCCACATTCGCACTCCCAGCAATCACTTCCAATCTCTCTTTTTAAAGCCTTGTTTGTTGTTTTGGGGTTCTGCTATTCTCACAACACTGCAACAGAAACATTTTAGCTTCTTCTTAAATTCTTTTTCACCATTCTGCATATCTTCCAGGGATTCTTTATGAGTCCTAAAACTTCTCAAGTTATATTTTCTTCCAAAAATTCTATTCTAGTCTCCTTTCCCCACATTCCTCTGGGGATGGAGAGCACAGAAGCATGAAGTTGATTTTTGTAAATATGCTTTAATTTTGAGGCAATTTACAATCTTCTACATAACTGTGTTCTAAAAGTCATCTTGCTCCTTGTTTTGCTTTCCATTTATTATTCTGGATTGTGAGAAATAGATAAAGATCAATCTGTCTCAAAAAAAAGTCTAACCATTTTTACAATCAAAAAGGTAGAACAAGAATGGGGAAAATAGGTCATTTTACCTTTTAAATAGCTTTCACTTTTTTCCTGATTATAAAGTAGCATTGCTATATTTTAGTATTGCAAAATACAAAGTTGGCCCCATTATCTCAATTACCTGTAATGTTCTATCACACCGTTACCGAACTCTAACGCTGGTTCTAACACGTGCACATATGTCCTTAAATACACAAATATACATATACATATAGCATGTATACATAGCATACATAACACACAACCGGGATTTTCTTCAGCAACACGTAGTTTTCCCTCTAAAGTGCCAAAAGCCGACGTCATCAGGGACTGGGATGTGGGCCGCACGGCCTGGGTCAGAGCCACACTGAGGGGGAGCCCGCGAGACAAAACGAGGGGCCTGTTCCAAAGGTGCTGGCGTTCCTGAAGGAGAACGACTTGGCTAAGACCCCCAGATCAGGGTCCGCACAGCGGAAGGCGAGGTGACCGAAGAGCCTGTCCCAGGAAAGGCTGCAGGAGCTGCTGCGGAAACACCCGGGCACACTGGGAACGGAGGGGGGAAGGGGGGCTTCGGGAGGCTGGCTCGCCACAATCCTCAAGTTCCAAACGATACAGAAAAAAGGTTTTTTCCCCCAGTAAGTTGTTCCTTGGCCATTTCTCCACAGGAAATGGATGTTGTTACCAAACGTGTGTGCTAAGTCCTTAATACGTTAAGGATGTTTACCAGGGCGTTTTGTGAGCCGTTGGGAAGGATCGTTTGTCTCTGGTCTTTCATGACTGAGACTGCAGGTCCACGCTGAAATCCTGACTCTCTGAGAAATGGTGCTGGTGTCTGCGCGGTAACTAGACCCCTGTCCGCCCCGGTGTGTTACAACGGAACTTGCAGGCGGTGCAGGGAGAGTCTCAGTGGAGCCCCCGGGAGACAGTGCTTTGCCCCCCACCTCCCCCCGGCCCTTGGGGCAAAGCGGGCTTCACGGCTTGGAGCCTGAGCACCACACAGGGCCCAGTGCGCGGAAGGCCCTGCTGTCGGGGTGATGCTCTGCCGGGGTGATGCTCTGCCATCGGCGTCCTGAAAGGCTTCCCTTGGGAACAAGGGGCCCTGCCTTCCCATTTTACACTGGCCCCACAGATCCGGATCCAGTTCTGCCTGCGGGGTCTCGTCCAGGCCAGCCCCGCACTCAACAGATGAGGTCCAGATAGGAAAAGCCAATTTCCCCAAGTTATACAGCCAGTTAGTATTGGGTTGCAGGGGGCGGGGGCACAGATCAGGATTAAAACCTAATTTTATAAGGTAATCAGCGGTCTCCAGCCTTTTGGGCACCAGGGACCGGTTTCACAGAAGACAATTTTTTTCCATGGACAGGGGCTTGGGGTGCTGGTTTCAGGATGATTCAAGTGCTTTACATTCAAGCCCACCTCCTGCTGGGCGCCGGGTTCCTGACAGGCCCGGACCAGCCCTGGTCAGTCTGTGGCCCCGAGGTTGGGGATCCCTGAAATGTATAATGTTCTTTTCACAACACTGCAAGCTGCTGCCTGCAGAAGTGTCCTGAAAACTACGGTATCGTGAGACTAAATGTTCTACTGCCCACAGAGACAATTTTGTAAGTTAGGGCTAATGGATGCTTTTTAAAATTCTTTTACATGAAAGAGTGATGGGGAAAGGAGACTTACTCTTTTAGTCGTGCAATCCCGCTGAATGTTTAAACAATGTACACACACAAATTAACTCACAAATTACAAGAAACAAGAGATTTGATCACCTATACTCCCCTGAGTGTAGGGAACTATCCAAAACAAAAGTAGAAACAAAATCTACACACCCAAAAAAACTACCCTCAATTTCTAAGACGTTAAGGAATTGCAAGTCGAGCGGCACACAGCCCCGAGACTTCCGCCTTCTGCTTGTGTGTCTCAGATGACACGCCAGGAGTGTGTCCCAAACTCACTCACTGTGCTGCTACCAAGGCCATGGGGACACTTTCAAAATCACCTGAAGTGACGAGAGAACATCTACCCACCTTCTGATCTAAACGTGCACCATATTGGTGAACAGAGCACCTCTAAATCTCTGTATCAAAACCTGCCGAAAGCATGCATTTTCCCAGGAAAATAATAACGCAAACGGCAACTGTGAGCCCAATATATGAGTAAACAGGCTTAACACGTGGGAAAGAAATTCCTCCTCCCACCATAAGTCTGCCTGGGAATGAAAATCAAGTGACACACACGGAGATACAAGGGAGACACTAAGATCGATATCACTGAACTGCTTCCCTCCAAGGTGAAACGCTCCTCTGTCTGTCTGCTCCCTACACAGAGGCCCCAGGGCGGACCAACAACCCTTATCCTTAGAACCCCCCCAGACTGCAGGACGACCGAAGTTAACACTGCCCTGGGATGTATCTAAAAGCTGAAAGAAGAGCGGAGCCTGAAAGTTCTCACCAGAAGGTGACAGGTCTTAACTGCACTTAGTGTGGCGATCATTTGGCCATACATGCAAGTCATTATAAGAATACATGGTATTGTCTGTCACATATCTCAGTAAAACTGGAAAAGTAAAAATAAAGTATGTGAATCTTGACTATGAAAGCACACTGAGTGACTTTACTGAATGAGAGAAAAAAAAATTACATGAAATTTTCGATATTAAACTATATTACAAGGCCACTGTAATCAAAACAGCTTGGTACTGGCATAAAAACAGGAACATCGACCAATGGAACAGAACAGAGAGCCCAGAAATAAACCCAAAACATTATGGTCAGTTAATATTCGACAAAGGGAGCA
>CM052545.1:15387782-15410005 GCA_028533065.1 Trachops cirrhosus | reverse complement strand
CAGAGGGGAGAGGGGAGGGAATTTCAGGGGAGAAGGGAAGGGTTTACAGGAACAAATATAGAGGACACATGGATAAAACTAGGGGTGTTGGAAAGGGGAGGGAGGAGGGGAGGAATGGGTGGGTGGGCTGGAAAGGGAATAAAGGATAGAAACTGTACTGAATAAACTAAAATAAAAATTAAAAAAAAAAAAAAAAAAATTACATGAAATTTTAAAAAGAGCCACCAGGTGGCAGAATTCCCGGAGCGTCACCCAGTTGGAAAGCAGTTTGTTACGCTAATGCACCAGAAGGTGGCGATGTAGCCTCAGTTTCCAGTACCTGACCTTAGTTTTAAGACTTCATGTAATAGATCAAAAATACACATCTCAAACATCTTCGAATGCCAGAAAGCTTTCATTTCCTTACATTCTGAATGTTGATCTGTAGTTCCATTTTGTAGTGATTGAAGTCTTTGGCAAGTTCATGGCCCTGATGATAGAAAGTAAACATTCCCTGAAAAAATGACAGCATCTAAGACAAAGAAAGAAGAATGATGTTATTAGCACCGAAAAACTGGGGGGTGGGGGGGACAGAATAAAAACAGCCACGTATTTCCCCTTATCTCACTGTGACTCTACTGAAGTAGAATAATTAAAAGATCACTAGAATTTGATTAAATCTAATTGCATCTTATTTATTGTTTTTTATTTTTTTAAAGGAAGGGTTTGTGATTTTTCCTTACATGTCAGCGCCATTAGACAGCCTTCCTGGTATAATGAGCAGGAGAAATAAAATGCTACAACATCCATTTGTTATTTTTAGTCAAGAGAATCGCTCTGTATACGTTCGTAATTGAAACTTCATCACTCTGGGTCACGCACGGGTGGCAAACACAAGGCCTGCGGGCTGAATCCGGCCCCCCACCTCGTCTTATCCGCCCGGCACCTTGTTTCTACCCGGCGGCAGGGCCGAGCTCCTTGCCCCTAGTTAAGGGGTAGTTACGCTTATACAGTCCTAACATCACATTCGGCCCTTTGAAGGAACCGCGAGGCTGATGCGGCCCCTGGTGACATGAGTTTGACACCCCTGCTCTAGGACCACGGAATCCATGAGGAAAGTGAAATCGCAGAATCGAAGAGCTAAGTGGCAGCCAGCGTCGTGCAACCTGTGTTGTCACGAGGACTTTCAGACACTGGGGCAGAGAGGGCAGAAGCAGGGCGGAAACCAAGCCCCACCTGTCCCGCCGACTCTCCGCCTGCCCCTCACGACTGAGCAGAAGGTGAGGGGCAGGTCCTGCCCCACGTGTGAGTAAAAGTGATTTGGGGTGAGAGTTAAGATAATTGTGACGCTCCATTTTCTTCAGAATGTCACATAGTGACCGGTCAGGAGTTGGGACTCTTGACATCAAGCGGTCGGTCACGAGGGTTCAATTCCCGGGTTCAGCACTGTCACGAGCCCTTGGGCAGTCGCTAAAACTTTCCCTACTTCTGTTTGCTTGTTTAATAATAATAAGGACATAATAAAAATATCTCCTTACTGAGTTATTCTGTAGAAGAAATGCATGAACACAGACTTAGAATGACTTACACAATGAGTGAGCATTGTAAATGCTCAATAACTATCCATTGCTGTTCCACATAAAGAAAGCTTTAAGAAATACAAATTTTTCTCTACTTTAGGTTAATTCTAGTACTCTAACTGGACTACAGCTTCTGTGAATGCCAATTTTTAATTAATCATTACTTGACTTTTTGTTTCTCAAAATTATATATACAATGGGTAGACTGAAAGACATGTCAATTTTATACCAATAAAGCTGTTTTTTAAAAAATCAGACACAAAAACATTTATATTGAAATTAAGATTAGTATTGGAAATCAAACCCAGTGTTTCTTGACATTTTTGGCTAAAACCCACAGTATGAAATACCCTTCACATTTTGATTCAGGAGCTAAATATATTCATGTATGTGCATAAACATTAATAAAGGACTGAGGCTATTACAATACATCTATATAAGCACAAACAAAAATCGCACATCGCTAAAATAAGCATCAAGCAATGTCAGAGTAACTCAAACTAGTTTCACACACCCTGGTCCCTGACGTAGGTGGCCATCAGCATGGTGACTTGTATTAGAAGTAATTTGCTGCCAATAATGGTTGAAAGTGCCCAAGTGTGGACTGGAGTGCTTGCTTCAGAAACAAACTTGGGTGGGGTGAAGACCACCCCACCCACACCACCCCTCTCCCCACGTTCCAGTATCATCTCCTGTGCAGGGATTTTTGCTCCAGGTGAAGCTGCACCTGGCTGCAGAGGCCTTGAGACCACGCGGCCGAAGCCGTGACATCCATCACCTGTTGCAGTGCAAGCAGGGCTCAGGGCCACAGGTGTGCAGTGATTCCTCAGCTTCGGGGCACCTGGGTCCACCTTTACCTGTACACAGTAGGGCGTCTCATGTGTGTGCACTGCAGCCTCTAGAAACCGCACATTAAACCCAGAATGAAAAGCATCTGGATCCTACCACAAAATTCTAGCAGCAGAGCCACCTGCGGCGATACTTACAGGCTCCACGAATTCAAACTTCTTTCTCTCCTGGATTTCCTGCAGCTTACACACATACTCGAGAGACAGCTCATAGAAGTGCTGCCGGGTTTGCTCCACTTGCGTGTCTGCCTACATTGGAAAAAAGGAGGCTGGTCAAATGAGAGGCAGCAAGGAGTGACAGCCCCCGACCAGAGAGGCCGGCAAGGCTCCACCCGCTGTGTCTGGACGAAGCTGGAACGGGATGCAGTCGGGACTCTTCCTTCAGGCACCTTCTGTGGCTCTGGCTGCTTTGCTGCTACAACAGCCGAACTGAGCAGGTCGCCCCAGGGACCTCATGGCCCACGAAGGTCTGAAACACTCACTCTCTGGCTCTCGGTGGAAACAGCGTGCTGCCCTTCCAGAAGGGTCTTTATGAAAAACTCCCCAAACAACTGACCCCCAAGGGCGAAGCACCTACGCAGAATCAGAGTCTCCTAAACGCTGTTTCCACAGACAAACCCTCTAAGTCCCAAGTCGGCCAGGGAGAGAGGTCGGGGAAACACCCGTGGCCCCGGCCCCGGTGAGGGAAGGCGGCAGGTGAGGCGGAGGCAGGAATGGCCCTGTCCCAAGGGCCCGGCTTCCAAAGGCAGGTCAGGGCTTGAGGCCCGGGGGCAGGAAGTCACGCTCCTGGGTCCTCACCATGGCTCACCGCCCGGGAGGGTGCAGGCAGCCTATCCTCGGGACACTAAAAAAAAGTTCTGGCTCATCTTGTCTAACTGGAAAGGAACGGGGACAGGAGCCCAGTTCCACGGAGAATGAATTCCCGTCCCATCGAGTGATATGCCCCCCACTTTGGCTGATTTGACTTTTAAAATTACTTATCTGGACATCTCTCCAAACAAGATACACGAATGGCAATAGGAACATGAAAAGATGCTCAACGCACAGTCCTCATTCGGGAAATACAAACCAAAACCACGCGATACCTCCTGCCCCACGAGGATGGCTGCTGCCAAAAACACGGGAGGTGAGCGCTGGCGAGGGCGTGGGGAAACCGGAACCCTCGCGCACCGTCGGTGGGAATGCGAAGTGACGCCACCGCTACGGAAACAGTAGGTCTCCGAACAAACGTAAACCGGAACTACCATGTGATGCAGCAATTCCGCCTGCAGGGATAGACGCGTACACCCAAAAGAACTGACGCAGAGTCTCAGCGGATGCGTGTTCATCCACGGTCACGGCAGCATCACGCACTACAGCCCAGTGCGAGAGCAATCCAGGCATCCACCCCAAGGTGAGCAGGAAAACATGGATTTTCATACAATGGCACACTTCTCATCCTCAAAAGAAGAAAATTCTGACACCTGCCACATGCCACCTGGATGGGCCTTGAGGACATTGTAAGAAGTGACATAAGCAAGCTACAAAAGGACAAATACCACATAAAATCCATGTATGAATACCTAAAACGGCCACATTGAGACAGAAAATAGAATGGTGCTTGCCAAGGGGTTGGGTGGAGGGGTAGAGAAAATGGGAGTTATTACTGAGCGAGGACAAAATTTCAGTTTGGGAAGATCAACAGTTCGAGAGGTGGATGGTGGTGAATGAACTTAATCGTGCACTTGGAAATAGTTAAAATCATAAATTTTACACTTTGCATACTTTACCGCAACACATTTTTTTAATTTGGGGGAGGAGAAAAGTATTTAACATACAACAAAAATGTTTGCATGTATCTGATTTTTTAAGCAAAATAATGTTTGAATTTAGAAATGAATGTTATTCAGCCAAAATATTGGGTAGAGAATTTCTACCCAGTACTCATCAGTCACATTTTTATGCCTCTAATAGGCAGAGTTTGATAGTTCAGCCACTAGGAGTTAATAGGCATGACTCCCAGCAAAAACAATGTAATTTTGTTGAGTACTTAATAAAATAAAGATATAAGGAGCTATGAGCAGATTCACGCTACTGTTATTGCAAAATGTCCTTCAAAAAAATTACAACAGGATCAGATTTACCAAGTTGTTTTTTCTTTTTCTTTCTTTCTTTCTTTCTTTTTTTAAATTTTAGCAGATTCCTGCTTGCTCACGATACTGCAATAACCTCACCAGGCCCCTCCGACGCTCTGACAGTTCAGAACTTTGGCCGTGCGCCGCGTGATCAAACCACCAGGACCCCTCACACAGTCGGTGGCCCACGATTTACACCGATGCCACGGGCATCCATGGCACACCTCGTTGCACTCTTCGTAGCCCCACTCAGGTCTGACGGGCACCATCGTCATACTTGGTGGAAGAATGAATGTATTGGTCTGTGTCCCAGGTTCCTGGCACACAGCTCCTAAAACCCAGGAAATCTGAGTGACGGGAGTGTCTTTTTTACCTTATATAGCAGCCCCTTTAGAGCACACCTGAGACAATGCTGATGAGAAGAGGAGGTGAGGCCCACAGCTAGCACCAGAAGGACCCAGTGATCAAAGGCTTGAAACCTGCAGCCCCAACCCCCACCTCTGGGAAAGGGATAGGGTGGTGAAGGGAGCATTACAGATTAAGCTCCATAAAACTCTTAAACCAGAGTCGGTGAATGCATCCACATGCCTCACGGTGGCACATCCCATTTAGTGGGCACAGAAGCTTCTGTACTTGGGACCCTCCAGACCTCACCACGTAATTCTTGATCTGGCTGTTCATCTGCATCCCTTACGTTACCTTTACCATAAACTGGTCAACCTGAGCAAAGTCTTCCCCGAAGTCTGGGAGCTGCTCCAGCAAATTAACTGTAGAAGCGGTCAGGGAAAACTCTTCGTTCGGTAAGCTCTGAGTGGAGAGTATTCGAGCAAGCCTTTGAAGGGGTGAGGCGTGTGGGTCTGGGTTGGAAACACACCAGGCAGTGAGACAAACCGATGCAAAGGCCCAGAGCACGAAATCCACTTGCCCGGGTCCAGCCGGAGCAAGGCAGGCCATGCGGGTGGGAGGACAGGCCGGGTGGGCCTGGGCCGCTGGAGGGAGCGGGCAGAAGGGTTGGTGAAGTGGAACAATGTGAAGGCTCACTCTGCTTGTTGTACAGAAAATGAACCGTAGGATGAGACCGGTGGAAGCAGGGAGACCAGTTAAGAGGCTTTTGCAGTAATCTGCTGAGAGATGCCAGCGGCTGAGCCGGGGCTGGTGGTTGGGAGGAGTGGCCCATTATGATTATAATCTGAAACCAAAGAAAGCCTCTGCTGACAGGCTGGGGGGCGGGGGGGAGCAGGACATGAGGGAAAGGGCCGAGGATGGCTCTGAAGGTTTTGCCTAAGCAACGTTTAGGCAGAGATCCCTAATTCCATAGTGAAAGGGAAATGGGAATTAGCACGGGGCATGGAAACCCCTTCAGGACACCTGAAAACAGAGACAAGGGGAGCAGCGAGGGGGCATAAAGAGGGCCTCTGAAAACAACAGCTGTCATTTCAAAACCGAGGGAGGGGCGGCGATGAGGGAGCAGATGGGAGCATTCCGTGTTCTTCCACAGGAACCAGGAGACAATGCAGGGAGCCCTGCCTACCTGCCCGCCCGCCCGCCCGCCTGCGGCACTGTACCAACGGTTAGTGACACAAAAGCTCCTCTCTCTTCTAAAACTGTCAAATGCCACCCAAGCATCAGTCAAAGGTATTAAAGAAAATATGACCTGCAGGCGACATCAAGATGGCCACACACAATTTGCAACTACCCCTGTGACACTTAAAAATAACCCAGGCTTGTACTTCAGTAAGCATATTGTGGTGGTGGATTATGCCCAGATTCCTTATGTGTTTAAAGATCAACAAATGAGGGGGGAAACCAACACTTTTGTGGGAGGAGTCAGGAGCCTAACAGTTTGCAAACAGCATTATTTTTAACGAAAGTATGTTCCAAACTGCAAACCCATGAGTTTGCATTCAAATGTGTGAGGGGGAGAAAAGCAAGTGGCAGGAAATTCAGAAAAGAGAAAGAAAATCAGAGATAAGATATAAATTCCTTTCTCCTTACATATAGCTCCCTCAAAAAAAAAAGGCTATTAACAAAAGCAAAACAGATGTTCTCCATCCAATGAAGCAGGACCTCCTAAATCTTCAGTGTTAAATAAGGTGAATGCTGCCTTCACATAAAAGCTAAATGGTATAGGGACTTACTACATTCTACTCCTTTCTTCAAGAAATCTTGAAAGCCAGTTAATGAATCTAGACCTGAAAATAACGTGTCTGTTCTTCAAAAATGCTGGATAAAACCGTTCCTGTGAATATATACAGAGGACCAAAGATTGTAATACTATGAATCCATACTAAATTAATCACTGTAAGATGTATTATCTTCTGTCTTGTTCCACAAGAACTTTTTCCTTCATTTGGGGGAATACATATTCATTTTTTCCATCTTTAATAACCCTAGATAAAAAGTTTTCGAAAGAAAAGCACCTTTAAAACAAAGACATGCAAATAATACACAGTGACAGAAGGAGACTTGACCTGGGGTGGGGAACACAATGCAATATACAGGTGATGTGTTACACAACTGTGCACTTGAAACATATAATTAACCAAGGTCACCCCCAAAATTAATGTTTTAAACATATGCACTGCTTATTCAATTTTAGAAACAAATGAACCGAAAAATAAAATCAATACCTCTTGTAAATGTGAGTCTTTCTTTTTTGCTGATAAATTCAAATGTTTATCAATCAGGCTATAGTTCTTCTCTGTCTCTTTGTCAAACTTCTTCTTTTCTTCCTACAAATCAGAAAAACACAGACAACAGTGATTACACAAGAAAAAATGCATACACATAGGAAATCCACTGGGAAGCTTAAAATATGAACAATATCTGCCAATAAAAGAAAGAACCACTGAGTGTGAAGTTATCTGGAAAACCTGTCTGCACCCTGGCCACTGCTTCTTAACCAGCAAGTCGGCCTCAGAATTGAAGAGTCACTTATCTTTTCTTTTTTTCCCCCGGACTGGGCTTTTTCCCAAGCCTGTTATTTTTCAACTCTGCATACTTATCAGTGTTTAGAATTGCCATGTCACTAGTCCCACATTGTTAAAAAAAATTTAAAGAGGAACACATAACATAACAAGAATATAAAGCCTGAAAATGCAAACTTTTTCTCTCTCTCTCTTTCTCTTTCTCTCTCTCTATATATATATTGTGGCATAGAAATGGAATTCATTTAAAACTGAGTTTTCTCTACATAAAAAAGAATCCTAATAATCACACTGGGGGAGGGGAATCCTGGGACAGGATCTCCCTGTCTCCAGTATGAACGTAACAAGATCCTGCGCCCAGAAATGCTGTCTACTTGCCCCGACACTGTCCACAACACTGACGTTCTCGTACAGACCCTGTGGGGAAGGTGACGGGCATCACTCAGGTCCTGCCTAGAAGGAGCATGTGCTTTCTTCTGCTATAGCAGCTTTTTGAGAAAACAAGCAACCAACATTTTCCGTGCAGAAGAGACAGACTACCTCCCCTAACAGCGCCTGCCAACTTAAGCAGATTTTTAATAAACATTTCTGAGCACCAACGAGTGCACACTGTGTCCTCAGACCGTCCAAATGTTTCCATGAACTCGAAGCTCTCCCCGGCTCTCCAAGGCCTCCCAGAAAGGAACATTCTCTTCCCTACTTTCCAACTTCCACTTTCTAAAGCAGAAGTAATGAACCGGTCCAGCCCTCTCTGGTATGTTCTTTTTCCTACTGGGCAAAGAGACAGAATAAAGCACGTGAATTCCGTTCCTTCGCGTTTATCAATTCTTTCTGTCACTACGCAGGACTCCAAACTGCTGCTGCGGGAACCCAGGACAGAAATTCTGCCAGCTCACCCGAAGACCCTACACTGATGGAGAAGAGCGACACAATGCGATTTCTTCCCCTTTCTACTCCAAGTTGAAGTACAAACTAGCTGCACAACTTTAAAAAAAAAGTAACACAGAACCTTCATTTCTTATTGAGAAGATCAGGAATTTTTTTGAAAGGCCTCACTCACTCATAGATCCAATCCTAAAGTTCTGTATCCTGTGATTCACTCACATGTAAGAATCAACACCAGTTGAAATAGAAACATTTTTCTTTTATGCCCTAAGTTTCATTTACAACCTTTTTTTTTAAGTTTAAGGCATGAATATATGGTTACCATTTTCTACTTTTCATGATCATACTCATCAACTATTTTAATATCAAAAAAAAGTAAAGCAAACATATGGCCATTACTTCAAAAGCTCCACAATGTAACAAAGCGGATGTTGTGGCGTGCACACAAGAGCGGGTGTCAGGAGACGCCAGGCCTGGTGGCGGCAGTCAGGGCTCCACACAGCGCCCCCAGCAGCAGCTTCCGGGGCTCACAGAGCACAGGAATTGCCTTCATCATGACATTGCACTGACAAAATTATTGCAACACAGGATCACAGAGTAAAAACTGTTCACTATCTTTGCAGATTACTACCTACCAGGACTGCTGAACACACCTTACTCATGTGATTTCATCTGCGTCACAGCGTGGAACAAAGAAGGAGCGATGGTGAAATCACCACCGAAACCCCCAGCACACTCAGCAACAGAGGAGCATGGAAAGGAGCACGTGGGTAAAGTGTGGAATGAAAGAAATGGTGGTATCAAGGCTTTGTCAAGAAAGAGTTTAGCTAAGAAACAACATTACTCCCACCAATCAAAACGGAAATACTCTCATTTACTTTCAAATACTTTCATTTACATCACAGGGTATGGTGTTATACAAATGCTGCTGTTTTGTTTTTGAGTCGTAAGCCTTAGATAATGATTTCTTCCTGCATTTGTTCTCAATGTCCCTATAGAATATTCGTGTTTCTGTGTGCTCATATAACTTTCTGTGCTGAAGTAGTGTGGATGTTTCTTTAACACTGCAATATAGGATACACACACATGGATGAATGGATGATGTATATTATATGTAAAATAAATTGAGCAACTTAAGACTAAAGGCTCTTTCAAGAATCAAGTTAAACACAATGAAAAACTTCTTTATAAAATTGCATTACAAACTCAAGTACGAGTCAGGTAGTAATAAAACGAATACAGCAAACTGGAAGTGGAACTTCTTGAGGCGGGTGGGGCCGTGGAAAACCAGAAAGCCCTCATGGATCCAGGGGGGCAGGCACCCACCACACGGCCCGGCAGGCTCCTGCCTCGTGGAAACCCAGCACGTAATACACCTCATCCTCGGATTCTTCTGCAATGGCAGAAGACCCCTGTGATTTGTAAATAGTGGCCACAAGTTTCTTTTTTCATTTTTGACATGAGTAAGCCAAACAAAATTATGTTTATAGGTTAAATACCATTGATGGGAAGTCAGCCTGTAATCATTTATAAAATCTCACATGCAAAAAAAGATAATAAAGAAGAACTATTACTTAAAATGACATAATCAGTCAAATAAGATGTACACTACAAATGGCAGAGGGAATTCATAAACCTAAGAACCAAACTTTAAATAATCAGGTGTTGTGAGTACATTAGAAATTAAACAGAGAGGTGCCATTACAAATCACTGCACGAAAAAATATACTGCTCAACCAATGAGTGACTGGTCAGCTGTTTGAAAACTGAGTGAGAATCACATGTCATATCAAAGTTAATTCCAGGTGGATTGAAAGAGTCACAAGCAAAAAACGAAGTCATAAAAATGTATTTTCACAGACATTAGAAGAGAGCAGAGCCTCTCACACAAAAAAAGCAACAGAAGAAGCCTTAAGAACGTCTAGATACCAAAAAATACACAAAAAAAATGAAAGGCAAACGAAGCAGGAAGGCAATGCGATTGATGTGTAAGAAAAGCAAACATTCGTAACATACAAAACACTGTTAAGCAATTTTTGCTAAAATCACACATGAATAATTGCATGTAAAATAAAAAATGGATAAAGAACATATAAAGAATTCACAAAAGCCTGAATATAGCGGTGAATTGTCTGCATTTCTACAGAGTACTAGATTTTTTTGTTTTGTTTTAAAAGAAGGGGAGAATTTTTTAAGTTACCAGATGACTTCTTAAAATGTTTTGGTATTTTCCATATTTTCTAGGAGGAGGAAACGAAAAGGCTTATTTTCAAACTATAAATATAAAAGAATAAGGCATGACTAGCCTAGAGAAGCGCTTGAACACCTCAGAGATTCCAATTCTTCTCCCTTTTCGTTTGGGTAAAAAGGTGGGATGACATCACATGTAACACACCAGCAGCAGCACTTTTCAAACAAAACGCTATGCATCCAAGCCCACAGCAGCCTGGAACCCAGGTGAAGTGCCGTCTCCTCCGGGAAGCACCCCCTCCCCACTCCGGGAGGAAACCACACCCTCCCTTTACTCCGGCACCAAATGTCACCTTCCCCACTTGAACCCCACTGTTCCTCTTTCCTTGAAGCTCCTCCAGCCTCTCCCCAAAGAGATGAGAGAACTCAGCGTTTATCCCCACAGAATGGAGCAAGGCCCTTAGCACCCAGCGGGGTTGGGGGTCTCCAGTCAGAGGAGGAGTGGAGGAGGGAGCCTAGGCTGCAGCAGTACCATCCACGCGGTGGCTCCAGAGTCACCCACCCGTCGCCCTGGCACTAGCACCTGGCCAGGAGGGTCATTAGCCTACGCTACGTTGCGTTGCTCTGTCACATCGCCCTGAACCCAGCCTGCAGAGACTGGACCAAAGCCTGAGCAGCTCTTGTTTGGCAAGCTGATGTGCAGCAAGCCATAAATGGGATGATAAAATAATTGCAAGTACGTACGCCAGCCCTGCATCAGACATGGGAAAGGCATTATCAAGTGCATTTAGTCCTCGCAATGACCTTCTGAGACAGTCGTCACTGGTCTCATTGTAAAGATCAGGAAGCCAAGGCTTATTAGCGGCCTTGAGCCACCTGCCCCAAATCACATAGCTGGTTAAGGGGCAGAAACGGGATTCAGACAAGGAAGAATGTGGTCTCCCTGGAAGATCTTCCCGGCACTGCAGGTGAAACAGCGGGTACGTGCCAGAGCACCTGTGCCTGTTACAGCATGGTGCACGGTGCCCCTTTTGCTCTTACAGTTGGGAGTCTCCCCACAGGGATGGCAATGACTTACAGGGCAGAAGAGTTTTAGTTCATAATTGTATCTCAGGACGTCTCACTATGCCGTGTGATAAGCACTGGCAAGTTTCGTTACTAAAATTTTAAAAAAATTAAATATTCTTTCCTGCTTTACCAGACTTAATTTAAGAAATTATTTGATATTGAAGTAACTACATATGGTGCCAGGTGGCTGTGGAAATATCGGAGACACTTTGTAAAGTGTATGACTGTCGGACCACTGGGCTGTACACCTGCCACTAACCCAAAACAATACTGAATGCAAACTGCAGTTGAAAAAACTAAAAATAAATTATTCAGAAAGATTTACTTTTTATCCATATTTTGCCATCACAGAATCTCAAAACGTCAATTTTTATTAAACATTTAGTTATTAGTTTTGGAAAGAAAAGAAATTTGGCATGAGTGGTTAGTAATAGCTGAGGCAGTTAAGTTATGAGAGTAACTTTTTTTTTAACCCTTCTGGATAAGTGTTTTATTCTACTGAATTAAAATGGTAACTGGCCCTTTGCAAAACAGCATTTGAACAGGCTCTATTACCAACACAATGTTGGCAGCGCCCAGGTGTGGCTGCCAGCCACAGTGGCATTACTTGATTGTTTGACTATCTGAATAGCAATTCTAAATTCTCCCACGTAACTCTTACCGCATTCTGTTACTTCTCAGAGTTTCTGCTCAATCTCCACAGCTCCCTGTGTCCTCTGGTGTCTGTATCCATTTCCTGCGGCTACCTGGACTATTGACAGTGCGGGCAGACACTCAGGCGTAAGTGACAAACTCTTAGGGGAGGTGACACCTTCAGAGGAGGTAAGAGCTGAGCTAGCAACCTGGTGTGACATAGCACAGACCCACCTGTGTCCTGCGAAGGACAACGGGGCTTTTTCAACACAGGTGAGAAGCTGCAAGCGTGTAAGAAGATGCAGCAGAACCTACGGAACGGAGGGACGAGCCCAAACCAGAGGGGTGACTGAGTGAAGAACACGTCCGTATGGGAGCACACAGTAGGAAAGAAAAACACCGCGGGACTTTTTAAAGATCCAGCTTACAAAACCACCTAGCTGTTTGAGATGGTGGTAAAACCACAAGTTAAACATGTGGCTGGGATTCTGGAACCTGGAGAAAAGAGTGAACAGAACTGAAACAGCTTCAACATGAAGGCGAAAGGTAGGGCAGCGTCAGATGGGGAAAAAAGAGAAGAGAAAAGAGAAGATAAACTTATGACACTGACACCCAAAAAGGTTCTGCTGTGGTCAACTTTTCGAGATTTTTTTTAAAAAATCCCCACATGAATCCCTGCTTTCCTATTTCAGAGATCTTTAACCTGAGAGAGTCAAATTTTTTTAAATATCCCAGGTAGTAGATAAACCAACCATGTGCTTGGTAGAACCCGACCATGTGCTTGTCAAAATATGACTGACAGTTTAGAAATCACAGATGTAGAAAATGATCAAATGTCCAGATTACAAACCTCTCCTTGGTCCTTCTAGAATTATCAGTAGAATTGGTTATTTATTAGGTACCTTAAACAGTAAGAGTAGAAACTAGCAGAAAATAAAGAAATAAAGCATAGTCTTGTCTCATAAAGATTTAACAATCTAATAAGAGAGACAGATGTTTATATATTTTGAGGAAATCACCTTCTCTACTGTTTCTTACAATATACAAAACTGCCAGGGAAAACAAAGGGCTTCTCCCTGCGACCCACAACAAGTCACCCTCCCCGAAGGTGACGTCGACAGGTAAGACGGCCAACACAGGTGTGTTCAGAGCAGGAATGGACATTTCATAACCTGGAGCTGGAAGAACAACACACAGATATAAAGGGGGGACTTCGGGATAGAATATCCCGGATATCCTGGCCAATAGCCAGCCCCAGGCATAAACTAAAATCACTAAAATAATCTCTCCTCAGGGCCCTGTATGCTGCCAGCTGCTTCACACGATACCCTCTGAACAGTGTCAGAGGCCGGGAACGTTTGGCAGAAAGGAGTCAAGAGAAAATCCAGGGCTGGCAATGTAGAAAAAACCGGGGAAGGGTGGGTAGCAAATAAAGAAAATATATTTATTCATTAAGTCACGTTCATTTTTCATTTCCAGAACACAATCCTTGCCCACCACCACCGTCCTCCCATGACAAGAAGATAAATTTAAAATGGACATCTTTACACTTTCAACACCTATTTCAATGAAATGTTACAAAAGAACCAAGATGTTCAAGTTTTAAAACAGCCTAAGAAGATAAAACAGATCATAAAACTGTACATTAAAGCAGCCAGAGCCCAAAGTCTGTCCTTTTACAGGTAGGAAACGGGAGCCCACTACTGTCCAGGTCACAGGTGGGAAACCAGACCTGCGATGACCTGCCACAAAGCCAGAGGACACACGGTTCAGCCTCATGACGCCCAGCAGACAACCCCGGAAGGGAACTTGGACTGGAGGGCACCCCTCCCTCGAAACATCGCCTGAAACTGTGAAACACCACGCCCAGAAGAGTCTAGCAGGTGAACAAATCACTTAAAATAAAACTGAGTCCACACACAGCAACTAAAAAAGCGGCCCTCACTGGGCCCACCTGTGCAGCTGCAGCCGTCTGAGGCCACCAGGCTACTTCAGACAAAAGGAGTTCGACAGTATTTTTAGGAAGATAAACACCTCACATTCCCAAGGCATATAGGGGGGATAACAAACACGAAAACTCCTCCCCACCTAAAATTGGTGTTATTCTCTTCTCCTTGGGCCAAGCCAAAAATGGTTAACAAACACAGAGAATGATACTCTTTCCCCCTTGAGTACATGCATGAAATCCAGGGACGGTTGATGGAATATATTTCTCTGGGATCATTTCAAAGCCCAATTCTAAAGAAAACTTTAGTAGCTGCTAAATATATCCCAGGCCCCCCGAGGCAGCATCACTGTGTTATTCCCAGAAATCCTGGCTCACTCCCACAGCCCCGAGAGCAGAGTATGTGGCTTACTCATCTCGGACTCCCCAGAACCTATAAATACATTGGCAGGTAACAGAAGGTCAATAAATTTTTGTTAAATTGAAGGAAATTACATCCCAATAACCTAATAGTGTCTTCCTGTTACTGTATTTAGCTAGGAAACGGGCACAAAGGGATCAGACATTGAGATTAATAAACTGGGGAACATAAGCCTGCCTGCTTAGCCCAAGCGCTGCAGCTGCACCCCCCGGGGGAGTAACACTCTCCCCTCCTGCCCACCCTCCCCACCGGATTGTCGCAGGGCCCAGCAGGAGGTGCTTGACCAAAGAGGCCTGTCAGTCAAACTAGGGGGTGCAAACCTATCAAAAGGCCACGAAAACTTGGGAAGTTGATTGGTTCTTTTGAAAAAACTCCTGGTCTGCCCCAAACTTAAGTTAATATAGACCCAAGGGAACGAAGAAATTCCGCCCCCACTCTGGCCCCGCTAATGGCCCATACTCGCACAGTGCACTCGCCTGTCCTCTCCACGGCCATGTGGCCCGGGCAGCCATGTGGCCGATGGCCGCGCAGTCACCACACGCAGGCTCCAGGAGGGAGCCGAACGCCTCGGCACAGCAACGGACTGCAGCTGGAAACGCACGCCAAGCTGGCTGGATGCTGGCCTGGACTGAACTTGCACATGGAGAAGAAACTCTGGGCACTGGCTTTTGCTTTGGCCTTGCTGAGGACAAGACTGGACCTTTTCCATGGCGAGATGGGACTTCGGCAATTAGGAGGGGAGCCCCCTTCCTTATCATTAATAAAGTTAACCGTGGAACCCCGTCCTCCCGTGAGGGTCTCAGGAAATTCTTTTCCTTGTGACTCCACGAGAGCTCCACCTCCCCTGGGAACATTCCCAGCTTCCTCTGGCATCACGGTGCGGCGGCCTTTCTAGCCCTCTGCAGTGCTCGCCAAGCCTACGACAACGCTCCACTCCTCCGTGACACGGAGGTGCACGGAAACAAGTGCGCATCCCACGGAGAAAGATGCCCCCCCGCCCTCCGGGCAAATGTGTTGTTTGGTTAATGATATTTTTCAAACTCCACGTGGAAGAGTATAGCCCAAGAAGATTACCAGCAGTTTTACTGTCCTGCCCAGGTGTTTTTGTTTTGTTTTCAATTTCATGTTCCCCCCAAGGGGAAAATGCACATTTAAAACATGAAACAACAGATGGTTCATCCCAGCATCTCCTTCAGCGCTGCCAAACGTGAACAAAGGGCAGGCCGAAGCAGCAGAGGCACCGGCACTTTCTGTTCACAAGGGTACTCAAATCAGACACACACCTTCACAGCTCCCAGTTGCTCCTTTCTGAATTTCTCCAACGGCTTAATCAGGGTTTCAGTGACACTTAATGCCTAGAGAACGAGAGTAATAACAAAGGAACATCAGGTTTCCAAAAAGGAAAGCATTAGTATTGCATAGCATTTCACTTCCCCCTCCCACCCCACCCAAAAATAAAATGAACAACAGATTTAACTGCTTTATCTCGCCTTGCCAGCGCAGCCATTGGATCACTCCTAAATTTATTAGCACACCAGATCTCCATAAATATTTTCAGGCAAGAGGAGGCGGGGAGACACGCCAGGGGAATGTGCCACGCAGCCCTACACGGCTCTCTCTCTGGGTGGAAAGAGCGAGAGGGTTGCCTTTAAATGACAAAGGGGCCCATCCCACCCACTAACAGAACACTTCTGTCTGAGGTCTCTTTTCCCTTCCCCCTCCTCAGAAAGTTAAAACTCAGTTACATCCCGTTATTAGTTATGGGACTACATCATGCCAAGGGCTAGGGTTGTGACTGCAGGTTTAAACACACTCAGTCCACCCTTCACTGCTGAAAATTCCTCGTGAGGATTTAAGGTACTTCAGCGAAGCAGAGTGGCGAGGCTCCTGAGTCAGAGCGAAGGTGGGGCGGGGCGGCAAACAGCAGAGCAGGGGAGACGGACAAAAGGGAAGCCACGCGCAGACTCCGACCACAGCCGCACTCATCCTCCTTCTGGCTGGTGTGCGGGGCTTTTCAGTTTCAGACAGATCCTACAACAAACACTGCTAAAGCTCAAATAAGAAGAAATATTCACCTAAGGAGAATGCATTTAACGTCAGTATGCTGGTGGGCAGTGCCTTTCTCAGCCTCTCTTTCCAGGAGACCAGAAATACCCAGAATAGAAAAGGAAACCAAAACACTTTACAACAATGTGCCACCAGTTTTTAAAAAATTTTAAAAAAAAGGAAAAAAAAAAAGCCCTGGAGTGATTCAGTGGATTGAGCACCGCTGGCCTGAGAACCAAAGGGCTGCTGGTTCGATTCCCAGTCAGGGAACATGCCTGGGTTGCAGGCCAGGCCCCAAGTAGGGGGGTGTGTGAGAGGCAAGAACACACTGATGTCTCTCTCCCTCTCTTTCTCCCTCCCTTCACCTCTGTCTAAAAATAAATGAATAAATAAAATCAAAAAATAAAACACCCCTAGAAAGTCAAGCTAAAAATTACAGGAAAAAATTAGTTAGAATAAGAAAAGATTCTTAACTTAATCAAAGACTCCTTTGCAGTGTTTCACTACGTAAGGGTTTCTCCCAAAGCGACCATTCGTGCTGTGTGATAGGGAATCCTCGAAAAAAGTGATGGCGCCCAGAGTAGGCACTGTCTTCCCAAGGCCGGCAGCTGGGTTCCACGCACTGCCACCCCGACAATTTGCTACTTAGTTGTCAAAGAGCGGGGGCAACAGAGATCTAAAAGGAAGAATTAAGAGCAACGGCTAGCCAAGGAAATGGGATCATCTTCAAAATCTATTAATATTGTCCTCCCGACTTGTAGAGCATGTGACTCCCCCAACAATGGCCAACCAAAGTCTTTTATATAAAGCACAAAGCAAGGAAAAGCCAACTACCTAGAACACTATGAAATGCCCCAAGTTCCATCTGGGAAAGCAGGTATGAGAGTCTCTGCCATACATTTCAAAAGCTATCCAGGTGATACACAACATCTCAAACTAATTTAAGGCATACTTCAATGAGAACCAGTGTCACGCCCCAGGAACCACATCCGGATCACGCTGCTACTGTTCCTGAATGAGCCTGCACATCATACATCTTCCCTGGAGGCTGCCCCACTCAAGAAAGAAGCCAGCCCAGCTGTGCGTGCTGCACGAGGTAAAGCTGGCCCTGGAGACCCCAGGGGCCCCGTCCACCTCCATGACGGCAGGACTACATCACTGGGAGAAGCAGGAGCACGAACTGTTGTACATTTCAGTGCTGCCTTGTCGTGTGTGGCGGCAAACCACAGACCCCAGCAGGACTTCACAGCTCAAAGTAAAAGAACAAGGCCATTCATTACACAACAGTCTGGGGATAATGATGGTCCCACTAGTCAAGTCTGAAACCCCTTTCATTAGACATTCAGATAGAAGAAATTAAGTGTCTCAAAAGAAAAGGACAGGTGAGGTGGTGTCTTTACCCACCGCACCGGTGGAGCTAGAGCTGAGCAACCTGTGGACCAAGCGGGGCTGAGCAGCAGAGAATGAGGCCCCACCGTGGGGAGGAACCAGGCCCACCACTTTAAATGCCCCCCACCTCCGAGATCAAGCTGAGTCCTACACATTCTGAAGAGAATGGGGCTCTGGGCCAGACGCCCGCATTCAGCAAAAAGTCAACAAAGGCAAAACCGCATCCGAGGATGTTTTTAGTAACAATATTTTAAAGACTCGGCCTAGGTAAACCATGAACAAATCAGTATAAGTACTAATCGTGCCTTTCTAGTCACTCAGTACAAACAAGAACAGACCGAGTCCAGCAGGACAGAAGGCTTCATGCCCGTTTCCCAAGGCTGGAGTATTTTAAGCCTGGATTCCAAGTCATCTTGACCCCAGAGGAATGCATTATCCGAGAGCAAAGGAGAATGTCCAGTGTTTTCTCCCACGGCCCTCCCGATACTTCCCACTTCACTAGAGTGAAGGGAGAACTCGGCTTCCCAATCCCAACGTCAAGAACAGCCGCAAAGGAACCATCCGGCAAGGACTTACTCCTTATTTTCCTTGAAAGAGACCATGAAAAGGGTGCCAAGGAACTATCATCACACTTCTCCAGACATAAGGAATATTTTCCCCCAACACTGTCCCTCAGAAAAAAGGGACCTGCTCTATATAAAAACTCTTAGAGAGTTTCCTTAAAAAGTTCACTTCCCATCATTTTAATCAACAAAGAACTATTTGAGGAACAGTAACCTGAAATGGTCCCAGTCACATCTAGTTTCAGCTGCGTGGAGGTCATGAGCAGTTCTGGGTCAGAAAAACAAGGGAAGTGTAAGAAATGCAGGAAGACTGAGTGGTCATTCATCGAAATTATTAGTGGTCCGTGATTTTGTAAAGACCACTGTAAAAGGTAAGTGGTTACCTTAAGAAAATCATGAAAGCACAACTCGGGGATAAATTTTTAAAAACACTGTCCACATGTGCTGCAAATGAGTACTTGTGGTGTAAAATAAAATTTCCAGTGAAAGCATCAAAAGGAGGTTTAAAAGGTTAGGCTGGACCACAAAGAATGCAGACAAACACGGCCGGGAGGTGCTGGGCGGAGCTGTGCTGAGAACTTCAGGATGGTCTGTGAGCAGCCTAAAGTCCACGGTGTCCAGAACCAGAGTGACTTTTTCATGGAGGACGTGGGGAAAATATTCCTAAGTTATACACTGATGATTTAACTTTCAAATGTGGACACATACGTACTCGACTAAATAAAAAGTAGAAGTGTGATTAGCAGACACACACATGCAAACCTAAAAGCATGTTCACTGAAGCTGTCTAAATATTTTGTTAACTCTTGTCGTGGGAAAATGGTACTGCCATGGAATCGGGCCTGGATATTACAGGCAGCGGATATCTGCCCCTCTGGGCTGCCAGGCACTTGAAAGCCCTTCCTACATTTGGGGAGCTCTTCTCCCTGACGAGGCAGAACCCACCTTCCACTACACGAGGTGAAAATGACAGACATCTTGCAGTGGGGAACTGGCATCTGGCCAGAGTTCCACCCATTAGATGCTCCCACCCGAGACTTTGATTTGGAAGCGGGTGCTTCAAAGGACCAGTGACCCGAGATTCTGGTGGGGAGCAGCCACCGTGCCGGTTTCCAGCGGCAGCAGGTGCACCGGCAGCCACCAGGGACCGTGGTGATGCTGGTGCAGGCTGGGCTGTTTACGCCCACAGGCGAAGTGGTCCTGGTCTTTCCCCCAGCGAAACCCTGTGGTGTGATCCGGGGCATCATTCTTCGTCCCCAAAACCTTATAAAGACTGCAGTCTACCTAATACTCTTTAATAAACTCTCTTTCCGTATAAAACAGCTAGAACTGGCAACTGAGAATCCAGACTAATGCAGGATTGATGTTTTAACATTTTTCAAAACCTTAATAATCTTATCAAAATGCTTTCAGGACTACCCTTCTTTATACTGCTCAACAAGAGTCTTTTCTCCTGATTAAACCAACTCATTTTTAACTCACTACATTACTCCATCCACACTCATCCTTTGCTACTACCTCCTTCTCCACCCAGCCAGGCAGTCCCTCCCTGCACTGTGCCTTCTCCCATCTGTCAGGGCTCAAGTTTTAATAGAAAAATTAAAATAAGTAATAAAGTCCTTCCACCTTTTTAGTAACTGAAATAAGAAGAGAAAGGAGAGTCAAAGACTGATATTAACAAAAAATGAAAAAGTTGCACTAGCTTTGCTAAAAGCCTTGCCTCAATGGCAAATAGGATGTCGCCATGTCTCAGTTGGACTCAGGCCTAACCAGTTTTGTTTTTAAACAACAACAACAAAACAAAATGTTCTCTTGTTACCTTAATAGTCTCAACTTGCTCTCTACCTTCATAAGGGGATGTCACAGTAGAAGCAATTTTAACTCCCCCCAAAAAATTCCTGTGTGGTATTTTCTCTTTAAGCACAATTCAAGTTAATATAATCCTCCTGGCGGAAAAAAAATAATGTAAAAATGAAATTAAATTTTTGGTAATAGCTCACACCAGCTAGAAACTAATGAGTATCTTAATGAACCCACACACAAAGCTCTAACTGGGACATGGGCATCGAGGTGCTATAAATTAATTCTACAGAATTCCAACTTGAAAATTAGAAGCCAATTAATATTGTGTCTGAATTCATTAGTTCAGTTAACGTACTGCTTTCCATTCAGACAGTCCAAGAATAAAGTCTCCAATAAGAGTTTTTACCAACTTTCATTCCTAAACTCTGAATAGCTTAAAACCTAACAAGAGGATGCGACCTAAAGTTCTGACCACTTCTCCTCTCTGACTTTATTCTCAGAATACGTGACCATGACCTGGCCCCGAAAAAAAAAAAAACGATTAGGGAAGTGTATCACAAAAGTTTAAATAAGAGTCCCTTACTGTCTACCTACCATGAACAAATATCTTCGGGTTTGTCTGAAGAAAAAAACACTTGAATCAATTTAGAAGAACATTAATTGAAAAAAGAAAGTAGTAATTATACTTAAAGTATTTACATCACATAAACTCCACCCATAAAGATATTTTTCATTAGGCTTAGGGAAAAAATGAAAATCTTCCACCAAAAAAAAATTCTGGGCATATTAAGCAGGAGTTAACCTAATAAGGGTGTGCAGAGATTCATCCCTGATCTTCTTTCCGTCTGAGCAGAAGGGACAATACGGAACTGACTTCTATTTTTAAAACAAAGCAAATACTTGGGCAGAACATTATGAGAAGGAATAAAACTCCCTAGAAGTAAATGAAAGATGAGCCTGTCAAGACAGCTGTAAAAGTATCATGAGGGAATCTGCAATTTTGTTTTTAGCTTTAAATAAGCGAACATTCTAGCTTCTCAAGTGAATGGCATAATTCAGTGGCATAGCAAGAAAGGGACTTCCTGAGTAACAAAACAATAAACTGTTGAATCAAGAAAACACCAGAGAAAGACAGAGAGAGAATGCTCAGAGAAATCACCTATGCCTCTGACCCATGACAAACAGAGGTCTCTGGCCCTCCTGTGGGGCCTGGGCCACTGGAGGTCTCTCCATGACTCCTGGGCCACTACTCGGCCAGCAGCCCAGCCCCTCTGCCTACACAAGAGCCTCCTTCCTCGCTGCAGCCTCAGGTGCTAGAGCGCTACCCAGTTTAGACCCAGCGCTCAAAAAATCTTTGTTTTATTAATGAAGTGGGAATCTTCTGTAAACTCAGATAATATAAAGAGTAGAGTTGTTGTGCAAATGCAACACTTCCTGCTGAGGGTGATAAAGAGGACCCATAAACACCTATGCTGAGTCTCTTGTATCCATAATCTCTGACTCAAAGCAGTCTGTTGCTGTGTTAATCCGGGTCCTCTAAGAAGCAGACAAGAAGACAAGACTAGAAATACAAGAAATTTATTAGGAGAAGCCTCTGTCAGAGAGAAAGGGGAGGGAGTCAGAGAAGGCTGGAAGAGCTATCAGACAGTGATGAAGGTCTGAGCCCAAGGGGAAGAAGAAGGAAGGAAGGAAGGGAGGGAGGGAAGGAGGGAGAGAGGGAGGGAGGGAGGGAAGGGAAGAAGGGGAAAGGGAGGGAGGGAAGAAGAAGGGGAAAGGGAGGGAGGGAAGAAGAAGGGGAAAGGGAGAGAGGGAAGAAGAAAGGGAAAGGGAGG
>CM052545.1:15242753-15387282 GCA_028533065.1 Trachops cirrhosus | reverse complement strand
AAAGGGAGGGAGGGAAGAAGAAGGGGAAAGGGAGAGAGGGAAGAAGAAAGGGAAAGGGAGGGAGGAAAGAAGAAGGGGAAAGGGAGGGAGGGAAGGAGGGAGGGGAGGAGGAAGGGGGAGGGAGGGAGGGAAGTTGGGCAGACTTGTGTTAGACTACAGTACAATTCCAGGGAAAGCTCCCTCAGGTCAGAGGATTCCAGAGACCCCAGGCTGAGCCTGGTTCAGCACCCCTGCTGTGCTCACTCACTGTCTAGGGGCAGACATAAGCAATGTAGCCTTCTAATGCAGTGATGGAACCCCAGGGCAGCTGAGCCTGATGGTCAACTGCGCTCCCTGCAGCTGGAGATCTGAGAGCCGCCTCCTGGCCGCAACAGTTTCCAGAGTCCATATTCTTCCCATTGTACCATCATGGCCACTGGTAGTCCTCTCAACCTCTAATAATCCCCACCACCACTACAGTCTATAGTTCATTAAATCTAACACGCCACTAATCATAAGACACTCCATTATTTTATATACAATGAAGGAAAAGCACTAATGAAATCTTGATTTAATATCTTAACACTTAGAGCTTTTATATTTATGGAAAAAGCTCTTTCATCAGAGTTAGACATATTTTTATCATGTATCCCTCTTGTGCATACATATTTATCATGTATCCCTCTTGTGCATACATAAAAAAGAAAATAAGCAAACAGCTTGTTAAGATATTTCTAAAACTTCAGAGTTTAACTCCTCTGAATCAGTTTTGTTTCAGTCACCAATATCTGGCTTTTGCCACATATATTTTTTTTCCCCTTTGTTGTCAAGAATATTGGAGATGCACCCTGGCCAGGTAGGAGCGTCATCCCACTACACTAAAGTTGAGGGTTCGATCCCTAGTCAGGGCACATTTAAGAAGCAACCAATGAATGCATAAATAAGTGGAACAACAAATCTCTCTCTCTCCCCCTGCGCCCACTGCTTCCCTCCCAAAATAAAAATCAATACATAAAAAATATTGGCGATGCATTATTTCTTTAAAGAGAGCTTTGCTGTGGTATCCAGGATTTTCTCTCAATATGATGACACCCCCTCTTCAGATACTGATATAAGCGCTTCCCTGACCTAACGAGAAGGTCTCATTAGCAGGTCTTCAAACACCCACCAGGATTCATATCTCCTCTTTAACTGGGCCTTAAATGGTTTGGTGATTGAAATACTGAGATACTACAGCTGTCCAAATAGGCCAGGAGAAACACAACCAAATTCGTGTTTTTTCGTGGCTGCTGCTCACTGGACAGCAGCTGTAAGGACACATGCCCATTTCACCTGTGTTTAAAGCTGGGGGGAAAGGGCATTAAATCTTACAAGGAGCTAAAGGCAAGGAATACTGTCTCTAGGATGACAACAGATAAGAGGAGGATTCGATTTTAGTCTCTAAACCAACTTTGTGGCATATCAGATCATTCCAGCTCCCAGTTCCAGTGGTCAAATGTAAATCATCCTAAGTTCTCTCTCAGCTCTTGGTTTTGGGGGCCAAGGCCATACCCCTGAGTACAAGGCAGGATCCAAAGACTGATTTGAGGTGCCCTGGCTCCACCCACAGTGTTTTTCCCATACAACTATACATTCAGCTGAACTAATTCCCACTAATGGGACCACGTCTCTGAATTAGACAATTCAGGCTGGTTCCACGCTAGTGTCCCTTGTGACACGGGGGGTGGGGCAGAGGAAGAAGCGTTTGTGTCTATTCTCTGCTCTTTCACGTCAGTGTTATCCGGTTTTTCAGAAGAGCTAGCTGATTCCTCAGAAGCGGAGAACACGCCCAAAGACATTAAATATAGGAAACCTAGGTTTCAGTGGGGAAGTAGGATGTGAGGATGACGAGGCTGCGAGGCCACGGATGACAATGAGTCACCAATAGGGAGAACACTGAGTCAGAGGCACAGCCTCCCACAAGAGGGGCTCCGGGTGGGGGGCCCGGCCTCTGGCCTCGGACGTCCTCCCTCGTTTAGAATTTTGATTTGAGTTAGTCCTCACTGAGACCTTCACAGGGTTCTGAGCCAGCAAAACTCCAACTCTCAAAAGGGACACTCTCAAAAAAAATTTTTTTTAAAAGAAAGAAAAAACAGGTTTCACAATGACATCCACATCTGACTGAATTATAATGGGTTTATAAGGAAAAAATAACAGGTTTGTATGAAAAAAACAATGTGGTCAAATTGTAAAGGTCAGTCAGTTCCAAGGAGAAAGTCTTCATAATTAGGTCCCTGACAACTTTTAAACTAAACTGAGAAATTTTTCATAAATAAATTCAAGATGGATTATTCCCCCCATCTGAAAATGCCTGCCAACAGAATTTTGCGCAAAAATGTGACACTTTGTAAAAAAAAAAACTGATTAAAACAGGCCTGATATACCATAAAAAAAGACAATTAAAGGCAGATGAAACTAAAACACAATCTCTCCAATGGCACGGAATGCCTAGGCACTTAACACATTACAGGAGCTCACAAGCAATGCTGAACAGGGTAACACGAAAATTCCCGGCAGCAGAAACCTGTGCCGTTCAAATAAACAAGCTAGACATAGTCCGAAATCCTTTGGAAATCGCAGGTAAAAGCCTGGATTTTTAAAGACTATTTTAGCCTTGCAGTAGACACAGCCACTGAAAGGCAATTCACAGCGCCTCCACCTCCAGACAGCTTTGGCCCCAAGGTTAGGGGCACCAGTGAGATTTCTTTATCGCCCTAGGCAAGGGTTCTGATTGCAGCGGGATTTCAGCATGCCTGACTATACCCTGGGGCCTTATCACCCACAAACGGATGAACCCCACCTCAGAGTCTCTGACTCAGTAGGTCAGGGTGGTGCCCAGGAGTGTGCATTTCTAGTGAATTCCCTGGTGAGGGAGATGCTGCTAGGCCCCAGGGCCACACTTAGAGAACGGATGCCCTAGGGGTACTAAGAAAAAAATAATCATAAAAATTTCTACCAAAAGGTAAAAACAGTTTAGTTCATTTAAACCAATATGTGTTATTCTAGTAATATCATGAAACACTTTTGAAAATTTAAAAAGAAGAGGAAATCTGGAGCAAAAGGCATTGTCAAAAAAAACCCAAAAAGTTATAGAAACCACTAACCTCCTGACGGTAAGTATTTGACACAATGAAAAAAAGGATCAGAAAACAGTGAAACAAATCAGATTAGGGTTGAGGAAGCACCACTGTCTTCCCTGGAACCATTTAAACTATTAACAGAAAGCCTCTGGACCTCAGAAGCTTCAGGCCTTCCTCTGCAGAGTGTAAGCCCAAGGCAGATCACCCAGCCAGCCTTCCCTGGCCCAGCGCTTTCACGGCAGGGGGGAAAAGGAAGAGGGTCTCAACCACCTCCAGAGTCTGCGCGTGCACAGGGTCATCTTGCTCACGTGGGAAAGGGATGCAGCTGGTGGACAGGACACCTCCTCACGTCTGCCTGCCAGCCCCCTGGACCCCAGCCCCCTCTGGATGCGAAGGGGGCACCTTTTGCACACCATCTGGCAGGCCAGACCTCCTCCCTCCTGCTGCCCCGCTTCCCCAAAGCTCTCCTCAGCCGCTGGCTGGGCCTCCCACAGCTGCCCTGATGTGCCAACCCTCCAGAACTGAGCCGTCCTGTTTGGGGGGACAAAACTCACTCAGACATGCAGAGAAGTAAATACAGTGAGGAGCCTTTTTAAAAGAACATCATAAACACTACAGGGCTATTTTAAAGGTTCTTAAATTCCTGGCCAGCAGCCCACCTCCAAGAAGTACACCCTGTCCTGCCATGGCAGAGAGAACATCTCCGGAATGCTGGTGTCCACGCCACGCAGGGCTCCCCCCCGGGAACACTCCCAGGGCACAGCACAGCCACGCTGGCCACTTGCTGTCCCCTCGCTGTCCCCAGCTCCCCAACTCAAGTGACAAGCTCATTTTCACAGTCAAGAATGACAATATTTTCACCACAGACGACTCACTTAAAAACACTGTCCCTGAACGAGACAATATTGGCTGTTTAAAGGATGGGCCACACCATTCAGAAAAACTGGACTTCTGGGCACAGAGGAAAACACTCTAACTGGGGAGACTCGTGTCTTTCCACTTCCTGCCCCAACAATTCCTTTAACAGCTGGACAGCTAGACCTGATTGGGGCGGGGGGGGGGGGCGGGTAGCAAACATACCCCTCCCTCTTTCCAAAATCAACTCGTTTTCCTCGAGGAAACTAGTGCCACACTTACCCTCCCTCCTCATCTGGCAGACTCTGGTTCACCTGGAAACTCAGCTCAGGAACAGTAACTCCAAAATACCTGCCCTGTCCCCACACGGCAGGACAAAATGTCATGCTTTTGGCCATTGCCCCCCGTGGACAGCTAACTCCTGAAGGTAGAAGATTTCTACCTTGACTTATGCCTCCTGAATTCCTAATTCCTATAGGAACCAGGCATTGGTCTTCACAGCATTTGGCAAAGTGCCTGGCACGGAGCAGGCACGCGCCAGCATTTGTCGAGATGAATGTGTGTGTGTAAACACACAAGCCTGCGTGCACAGATTAGGCATGGCAAGATACATATATCTGGTGGCTCAAAACCAACCAGAAGAATTTGTTCCTGGATCACTGAGCTTCCAGATGACTTTATCCCTTAAAACCCAAAATCCTATTTTAACATTTATTTAGGAAACAGGCTGCTATTTGAAAATATTTGGCATTGGTTTTTGCCTTCTAAAACACATACTTTTTTAACATTTTGATGATTCAGTCTTACTCACAAACACACAATTATTATACTACACCACCATTTAATGTGGGACTTCAGAAAATCCTGATTGCTTTTGGAGATGCAGTGACCACGAGGATCTTCCTAAATTCTTGGAACCCATCTTAGAAGATTTCTACCTTGACTTACAGCTGTGTCATTTTGCATTCCTTTTTTAAAAATGTGGTTTTCAACATGCTGCTGGTTTATAATATTTGAAGTAAAATAAGAGTTTTTCTCAGAGAGCACGGGCATCCAGCTACTGAAAGATCATCCTTATCACCTCGTCTCTGTGCTGGGGACCTGTGAGCTCGCGAAAGCACACAAAGCCTCCTAGGCCTCTGGGCCCCAGAACTCCAGCTTAAAACCACTTCTCCATCAGCCCCTCCTGAGAAGACAAGCACAGCCGCTCCCCACTCCACGCAGCCACACCTTCCACCTCGGCCACGGCACGGAATCGAATGTATTTTAATTCTCTCTTTACCACTTTCTCTCCAGAACCACATGGGACACTTCTTGAGAAAGGTATCTTTTCTTACTCAAAAGATTAAGGCTGGTGCCTAGTAAAGCACTAAAGATTTTTTTCATAAGTATGCAAAGCTATTTAAAGGAGAAAAGGTAGCCAGAATGATTGGATACAATTGACAGGCTTAAAAAAAGTGACCACTAACTATCAAGATTAGACAGAAACACCCAAATAACATCAAAGTGGGTTAAGTAGCAAACTATTAAACTTTTATTAACTTCATTACAGTAACTGATAATGCAGAAAGCAAGTGTCACATAGGTCCTTTAAAGCTCATAGAAAAGCATCAGGAACTCTTACCAAGGGGGTGGGGGGACAAAGAGAAAGAACCTATAGATTAAAGGAGACTTAAAAACTTATCAATACAATGTATTGTGTTTGGATCCAGGTTCAAACCTACCAACAGCTACTGGGGGAGGGGGTAGGAACGACAGCATGTGAATGAAAATCAGAAAAATTTGAATATGATCTGATTCTTTGTAATACTAAGGAATTGTTCTTCGTTTTCAGGTGTGACAAGGACACTGTGGTACGAAAGATCTCACAAAAGTTAACAAAATGCAAGAGCGACATACTAAGGTATTTATGGATGAGATGGGCTTTCTGTCAAAATAACGGGATAGTGATGGGCGCAGGAGAAACCAGATGGTTGTGTGGCAACAGTTATCGAAGCCAGGTGATAACTGCATGTGGCTTAATTATATATTTCTTCTCTGCTGTGTACATGCTCTGAATTTTCCAAACAAAAAAGGAAAAAGCAGCAGCAGCAGCATTAGAGGTCCTGTTAACTCTATGGTTGGTCCTAGCTGCGCCCCTGGCTCTCTGGCTTTGCACAGTTTCCGGCTATCCAGCAGGTGTTGCTGTTCCCACGAAAGGGTTATGAGAGACACTCCCATTCCTCTCTGAAGTTCATGGCCTTATACAGACAACATCAAATTCTTCCTCCCTGCACTGAAAACCAGCCTCCAACCTAAGATGGATAAGATTAAATCAATAAGTCAGCTAACAATAGCTCTGAGAACCATGCCATCTATAGCCTGGAGCTAAGAAGACATTCCAGATTCCAGTTTTTTGACCTAGTCAATTCAATTCAAGGAACATGAAGCGGAAACAGAGTATCAAGACAGTGATCTCGCAGAATTCCTGCAGAGCTAAGACTCAGTGCCAATTTAACCAGACCTCTCTTCCCCCAGCTACCAGGACGCCTCACGCCATTCTCTGTGGGAAGGCCTTCCCTCACCACTCTAGCTATAAGAGGACCCCACCCCACTCTCTGGCCACTTACCCTTCGTTCTTAAATTTTGTAGTGTTTATCAGTAGCTGACAATGTAGTATGTGCTTGTCTGTATTATCACCTCCCCTTTCTAGACTGTAACCTCCCTGAAGGCAGGGAGCTGGCTTTGTTTGCCTCTGTGCTCGGATTCTAAGGTGACCCAGTACACATTTGCTGAATGCTCCCAGGAATACACTAAACACCAAAGACACCTGAGTCAACAGTGGACACTATTCACAAACGCTAAGGACGTGCACTTGCACCACCACCCACACACTCACACCCACTGCATGTAGTAGAAAGGTGACGTCACGGCACTACTGCCATCTACTATCCCTCAGCTGAAAAACCAGTGATGACAGGATCACACAAACAATGGCTGAAGAAGTCAGTCTGTGCCAGGAAAACCTAACAGGGCCACAGTACCTTCACATGCCCTCTACAGTATTTTCAATGTATACAAATTATCTCAGAATTTAGGGTACAGTGCAGATTGTATTAGGGCTTTTAGGGACCTTATGTCCCTACTACTTTTAAATAAAATCTCTGCCTTCCCTCCCACTTCTTCCCCTACTCCAACTCTATCAGAAAGAAATCCCAGCAGACACTACCCATGAGATTACAGTAACATCAAGAAAGCTGACTGAGAAGGTGTGTGGTGCCCTGGTCGGATGGCTCAGTTGGGTGGAGCGCCATCCTGTACACCCAATTTGTGGGTTCGATTCCTAGTCAGGGCACATACCTAGGTTGCGGGTTCAATACCCATACCTAGTTGAGGTGCATATGGGAGGCAACCAGTTGATGTTTCTCTCTCACATCAATGTTTCTTTCTCTTTCTCTTTCACTCTGTCAAGTCAATAATATACCCTAAAGTGATAATTAAAAAGAAGGAAAGGAAGGAGGGAGGAGGGTAACAGTGTCTCATATATAGAGTTGATGTGAAAGTTAAATGCCTTAATATTCGGTAAACAGCTTAGACCAGTACTGTGCACAAAGTAAAGGTTAACTAACTTAGCTATCACGTTCAATATCATTACCACCACCACACACATCTGAACACGCTCAGACATACTTTAACATAATTCCAGGTAGTACTCATTCTCAAAAACATAGAAAAAACTAGTGTGTGTCCTTTTCTTAAAGTCTAAAACAACAGGTGAGAATAGGTAGCATGTCATAATCCAGTTCCAATTCTACTGCGAATCTCTGGGGGACACAGATGAGCATCAGTCAGTAAGAGGTAAATGCAAGCTTTTAAGGAAGGTAAGCAAGTATCATTTAATACACTCAAAATGCATGGCTGACGTAAGTAAGATCATCCACTGGACACACTCAGCGTAGCACCAAACACGTGGAGAAGACCCAGTGAAGTGCAGCTCGTATTACTGTTGGGATCCTGGATGTCAAGGCAAAACAGGATGTCACGGACTTCCAGTCCTAAGTTCTCTCCCTCTCTGCACAGCTTTGAAATCTATAGATTTAACAGCGCCCTGCCCTCCCTGTGCCTCCACACACGCATTTCTGCCTTTATCTTTTTGATATGTTAATGTTCTGCAAGAGATGCAATTTAAGTGAAAATGCTCTACCGCTTACACAAGCCTGGGTGGCCCTGGTAAGCCCAACCCACTACTTTGCAGATAAAAAAACAGGTCTAGCGGTCCAGCAGCCTGTCTGAGATCTCGCCACGGCCAGCACCATGGCACAGCTAAAAATCCGAGCTCCAGATACCTCGCCCAGAGCTCTCTGTACCACATCCACCGTGGATGCATGCACCAAAGTTACACCAGAACCAGCGTGGAAACCCGGGTTTTCCCCACTTAAAGCTGGACTTACTCATCTACATCCCACGACTCACCATGATTTCTCTCTGTTCTTCCAGGTTCTTCAAAAAATTAGAAAATTCACGCAAGGAAGCATCTGTCAAGAGAGAGGAATAATTATGTGGTGGACAAAGCAAAGGAGAGCAAACCCGAACCTCACCCTCACGTACCTATGCAGCGTTCGTCGTCAGTCTCGGCGTCGCCGATGAACTCAAATTTAAAGTCTCTAAGTGAGTGGGCAAACTTCCGCTGGGCCGCCGAGAGACCTAGAGAGAAAGACTTGATCATGACCTGGGTCCTCGTTGTAAATCAAGGCTGAGAAGACGATTATTCCTCCTACCAGCAACACAGCTGGAGAGCTCTCCTCCCCTCAATCTGCGAAGAGGGACAACCCGACTCCTACACCACGGGGCCCATCACCTCCTACCTGGTGCCCTCTCCCCTCTTGGCTTGCTTGTCTTCGACTCTCCATTCCGGCAGAGGGCAGGTGCTGGAGAACTGTTTATTGCCTCCCCAGCCTCTTCTTCCTCAGAGATCTCATAGTTTCACCTTGCTCCCTAAGGCACTTTCCCCTTCTCTGCTCCATCGGGTCAGAGCGTGACCGATTTCTTCAGGCTGTGAACACACACCCCCTGGACAGTGTCTTCCAGGGCTCAGTGAGATCTGGCTGGCTGCCAAGGTTTCAAATATAAGGGTCTCAAGTAAAGATTGGCAGTTACGAAATAGTCATGGGGTTGTAAGGTACAGCATAGGAGATACAGTCAATAATACTGTAATAACTAGGTATGCCACCGGGTAGGTACTGGAAGTACTGTAGAAAACACAGAAAGTATATGATTGTCTAACCATTATGCAGTACACCTGAAACTCACACAAAAATACCATATATTGTCATGTATAATGCGCACCCATGATTTTTGTGTACATTATACATAAGATTGTTGTACCTATGGTATGTGGTCGTTATGCCCATGTATGAGGCACATCCTTATTTTCCCCTCAAACATTTGGGCAAAAAGTGTGCATTAAACACAGCAAAATATGGCAATATTGAATGTAAACTATAAATGAAAATTTTTTTTAAAAAATACACACACACATATAAGGGTCTCAAAAGCCTGACATTGGCCAACCAGATGCCCTTAACTGGTTGTCAAACTCCAGGCAGAGATCCTAGAAGGTGTACGAAGAGTTTTCATAAAAAACAACATCAGGGAGGTAACTAAAGGCCCAGCTTAAGTGTTAGGAAGAATTCATCCTGCAAAAGACTTATATAGAGGTCCTCATCTTTTTTTATGGAAGATTAATAGAAAATAGTGGAAAACCTGCTTCTAATACGGGGTAACATTTATGTTATGGGCCACATTCCATGGTAGGCAATATGTTTTCTATTTCAGTCAGTAATCTTGAAAGATCAGTAAAATAAAGATTATCTCCATCTTACAATGGAGAGTTAAAGCTCAGAGATGTTAAATAATTTGCACAAAGCTGCACAGCTACTCTAACAGCAAAGGCTTGGTTCTACTCCGGGGCCATCTGCCCAACACCCAGGCCTGGCCAACGTACCAGCCTGCCTCTGGTCTAACGCACCTTCCAAGAAGCTGCTCCCTCACTCCCGCACTCCTTATGGCTCTGGTCTCAGAACAATGAGTACTGACAGACCACGTTCAAATACAAGTTCATGTCAAGCAAACTGAAAAGTCGAAAAAATTAAACACGATCCATAACTGCTGACTGAAATACTCTCTTGCACAAAATAAACAGGGACAAGAAAGTGACGGCTAACAGTGTAAAACTCTGAGGTCTGTTTTAATAGATGGTAGGTAGTAAAGGTAATTGTTCTCTGTGTTCTTCATTGTATTACAGCTAACTAACGATAAACGAAAGCAAGAGTCTTTACTTTCACATTATAAAATGCTCCTTGATATTTTGTAACCTACTCTTTACCCCCAAATTATGTTCAATGGCTCCCCCATGCCCTCCTGAACAACCTGCTTTCCCTAGCACATCTTAAACTCTAGTAATGCTCAGCATAGTTTGGTTTTGACCTTTTTTACATTTTTCATGGTAGACGGTTTCTGGGAGTAGTTTTAGGTTCACAGCTAAGTTAGGCAGAGGTGACCCCCAGCCCCCACACATGCACAGCACCCCCCCATCAACATCCCCCCCTGGTGTGGCTTCTGAAACTTCATTCTTGCTCTAATTCATGTTTATCTTGTTGTTAAATTCTTCTTCTCTTTAAAGTGTAATTTTTTTAAAAACACACTGAAAGACCTCAAGGGGAAAAGCAAAACCTTCAAACGTTTAGAAGATGCTGTGGGACTGTAAGTTCTTACCCCTGAAGTATGGAAGACAAGCACAAACCATAGTGTACAATGTGATGGATTACACACATCTGGACTCTCTACCCCGCCCTGTGGGCACTTCTCATTTCAAGCAGACTCTGCAGCTCTCCCAGCAAGAGGCAGAGTCTATTTTCCTACCCCTTGAATCCGGACAGGGCTTGCGGCCAACAGGACGTAGAGAATGTTTCCCTCTGCTAATTCACAGCCTCCACCTCAAGAACTTTTCTACATCTTTGCCTGACTCTGTGCACACAGTGCAAGCAAAACTGCTGGCTGATGAAAGACTTGTGACTTAGTCACCCTATCGTTGTCCCATCAGTCAGATGGCCAACCAGCAGAAGCAGAGCTTCCCTACACAGGTAGGAAGCAGTCAAGACAAGACTGTACTGTTAAAGTTTTGAATACTTAAAGACATAAAAAAGGCCCTGGTCAGTGTGGCTCAGTTGGTTGGGCATCGTCCCACAAAGTGAAAGGTCACTGGTTCGATTCCCAGTCAGGGCACCTGCCTGGGTTGTGAGCCAGGTCCCTGGCGGGTGCGTGCAAGAAACAACCAATCGCTGTTTCTCTATCACATGGATGTTTGTCTCCCTCACCTTCTCCCTCCCCTCCCCCTCTCTAAAAATAATTAAATTTTAAAGAAAAAATAAAGACTTAAAATAAGGAAGATAAACACACACAGAGAAGGCATAAACAGCTACTATACAATGAGGTAAGGCAGAACCCCAAGAAAAAACTGGGAAAACCACTCAAATCGGCCCTTCAGAAAAACAAGTGAAGGAGATCCACATGGCCTCAACCACATCAAAAGATGCTCAGACTCATTATTGACAATAAAAGTGAAAAGTGAAACCTCAAGATGCCTCAACACACCCATCAGACTGGCAAAAACTACTAAGTCTGGCAACCTCAAGTGTTGGTGGGAGCCTGTCCGTGCAGCGACACAAGCCTCAGACCCGGCTGGTGAGAGCAACTGTGGGCACTACTACTTGTTACGGAGTGTGGCATTGTCCAGCAAATCCGGTGACATCTTACAACCCGGACTTTGTTGTCCTACGTAAATTCCCAAGAGAAACTCTGGCGCATGTGCACTTTGTAGACTAGAAAATCCACAATAATAGCCAAACATGAAAAAACCAATACCAATCAACAGAACAAGTGGCTAAGTTACACTATACTCATATGCTGTGGAGTAACAACAAACTAAAAATTCACAGAGCAATACAAATATATCTCAATTTGGAGAGAAAGGAGCAAGTCACAGAAGAATACACACAGTAGGTTCTTTTATATAAAATTCAAGACAAGCCACATTACACTATATGTTTGGGTCACAAGTACTGGTCACTAAGTCACAGAACAGCAAGTGAATCGTTATCTCCAAAGTCACACAGTGTTTCACACGGGGCCAGGGAGGGCAACGCAGTCCGGAAGCTACAAGGGGAGTAAGAGGAGCATTTCCAGTGGTGGGTCTGTGGATATTTGCTCTATTCTTCTTCTTTAAAATGTACAGTTATTTCATATACTTCTGTAGTTTTGCCATAATTTTCACAACAACAATAGAAAATTTTTTAAATCATAGAGGAGTAGAGCCTAACTACTTACAGGCCATTCAAAAATCACTCGGTTTCTACTGTAATCTAGGCAACCACACAATTATTCTCTGAGGCCCGGCCACACTGGCCTGTCCTTGGTTCCCACAGGCCGAAGTCATTCCAGCCTGACAGCCCCTGAACTGGCCGCTCCCTCCCCACCCCCACTGCCACTTGGCTGGTCCTTCTCAATGCTGATGGCTCAGCTAAGAAGCCCCTCCTCTCACCATCCTCTCTAAAATAAAGTCACCCCTCCGTCCTAAGCCCCCCTCTTTTCCTCGGCCACTTTATTTCCTTCATAGCACTGATTACCTAACATCACCTTACCTAGCCAGCTTACTCAGGGCTTCTATTCTCCCCCTCTGGAATATCGCGCCCCTGAGGCAGCCCCTCACAGCCTGGGGCTCCCCATGTCCCTGATGCAGGGCCCACAGTAGGCTGCTGTTTTATGTCAGGCACCTATTTCCAAATATTAATAGCGTGTGGGTTTATTCGTATTTTTAATCACTTTGTATTATTCTATTTTGCTACTGTTTGCTTTGCCAGTTCTCAACAGGGTCTTGAAGCTGGTTCCATCTTTATTTAGATATATGTGTGTGCGTGTGTGTGTGTGTGTGTGTGTGTATATATATATATTTATGCACATGTATATATATTTATGTTTATGTATGCTTATATTTACTTACACATATCATACATATATATATATATGATATTACCAATGCTGGTGTAAATTATATTCTCCCTCTTAAGCTGTTTCCTTTGAGCATTTTACCCAAAATACCCAGTCAGGATACCTTAAAGACCATGGTGCTATGATCAACATCGGAAGCTCTATGGAAAGTTAAAACTTCAATACAGCAGTTTTCAACATTTATTTCATAATTCTTAATTCTGTGAGTTAAAGTGTTTATAACATAGCAAATTAAATTTGGGTTCAATTGCACAGCTAGTGTATCTCTTCTCTGTAAGAAGCATGCTTTTGTCTAACTTCTGCACTAAGTATTGTCGTCACATCAATTTATTTTAGAATATGCCCATTTTCCTCACTCTTCCCCTTTTTGTTAACTTCCTTCTGGTGTTATTAGAGTTCGTTATGCAAAGCTTTTATTGTTTAAAAATTTGACTATACCATACGCCATTCCTTTTAATAATCACAAATTCATCACCCTTCCATTACTTAGCACATTTTAAATGAATTTCTTCTCTCATGTAGTTTACACTTTCACAGGTATCTTCTGCTGTGTTCAACATAATAATACAAAATCATAACACAGCTTACTAGGTTTAGTAGAGTCTATGAAATGAGCACAAAGTTGCTTTGTGCAAAGGATAATGCTTTTTCCAATATCACTGCACGTGAAACTCATCCAGTCTTAATTCACTAGTTACACAGGCTGGTAATATCCCTCTACTGTGGAAAGATGGGGGGTGCGGGAGCACTACTGGGGACAACCTTTGTTGAATGTTTACTCCAATCATTTATATCATTTACCTTTATAAGTAATTTATATCATTGTATCATTTACTTGACTGTTATATCATTTACTTTTTATAATCAGCCAGCAGGTAGGTGTTGGTGCTACCTTATCTTAAGTAGGTTCAGAGATAGATTAGTGACTTGATCAAGGTCACAGACTTCTTAGACTGCTGGTAATAAGTCCTAGAGGCAATGAATCGCCTTGTTTTCTCAAGCTTCCACAAATGTCCTTTCTGTTACATCATTCCAACTTGCAAGAGATTTCACATCATTCCCAGGTCCTTTACTCAGAGGTCAACTAGTTATCCAAATGGTTCCAATGCAGAATTCCAACCAAATGGAAAATTCACTTGCATGGGCCTCCATGCCCAGTCCCCATCCTCTCCCGCCCACTAATTCCTGAGTACTCTGAAGCACACTGCTCTCTTGAAACACCTTCAAAGCTGATATGACCCCACGTAGTGGACAGGGCCAAGCCAGAGTGTGCACAGAAAGCACAGCTAACTGGAAAGATTTCACGTAATCTGCACTCTTCAAATGAGCTGGCCACTTCAAAACCTCCCACACTGGAATTTTTAGACCCTCAATCTGTAGACAAATGGGAGAGAAAAACCACAACCAGGGCCTTTGCAGGGTTAGGAGCAGTTTGAGACATGAGGAATTATAATTGAGACCTGCTGAGTTTGAGATGGAAGACACCACGCGGAAAAGTCCAAGCCCAGCTGTAATCCAGATTCGGAGAGCCTCCAGACACTGGCCGAGCTGCCACCGCTCACCCTTGATGACTTTGCACGAGAAAATTATTTCTCATAGCACAGCCACCTATTAAGAGTTTGCAGTTAAGACCTTGAACTATCAGACACATAGAGGCATTTGGGGGTGAATGGGATACCTCTCTACTCAGGTTGCTCTGCGTGAACTGAACTTCTAGGCAACCCCTGGGCGTGCTATAGCCCCTGAAGTTACGAGCCTGACCTGGCTAGTAAGGTTGTCATCTCCTGCAACTTCCCACCCCATCGACCAAAGCAGTAATGGGGACATCCGAGGACATGTTCTTGAATTCTGGGCTTGAACGGGAAAAATGACAGAGCAAATAGATGAACCTTTCTTGCACATTAAATTTAAAGGATAGGATTCTTCACAAACCACACTTGATTCTGAAACCTTTTTAAAACTGGGCAAACTGCACCTAGAAGCTCACATTCCTCTGCATGTGGAGACCTAAATTACTAGATTATCAACTATGCGAAAGCTCTGCCAAGGGAACCTCTGCCACCAGTCTGCACATCAAAACACGTCGCAGAATTCCTCAATGTTTTATTTAGAGAAAAGCAGGGTACGGACTCTGAGAACTTAATATCCTTCACGCCAGATTCATGCCAAGGAAATAATGCTGATGTTAATCCAAGTGCCTTGGAAGGGAAACAAAATTCCTCTAGGACTGCAGACCAGCTTCACATTTTGCTTCGTGCTTTCCACATTTACAAACGCAGCAGCTGCACTTTACACAAGAACAGCGTTGTGGCCTCTCTGTATGCGTAAAAAAAGAAAGTAAATAACTCACTCTGTAGATATAAAAAGCTGTGCAAATATCTCACAAGCCCGAAACGCATTTCTGGGCTAGTCGAGGCCTGAAGGGCAAATCACAGGCTGTTCTGGGCGCAGCTCGTGGGCCAGCACAGCCTCTGGAACTATTAGGTTAAGGCATTCCTGGCCCTAACTCCCAAATCCAGCCCAACTGGGGTGTTTGTGTAGTGCGTTCTTCTTAATCATTGCAAAAGCAGAGTCTAATGTCACTAGGATGACTTGAATTGATAATATTTATGCGGTAAAAGGAACCTAAGCTGAGTCCACAAAGATCCAAACACCCCAGACAAATGCATAAATGGATGGAGTGCAGGGCTCAAGAACCAACACGACACATGACAGCCAGATCCTGTTCACTAACACAGACAACTAATCACAAAGCAGCCCTCCGAAGTCAGTGAGCTGGGAACTGCACACAACCCCACAAGGAGGTCCCCACTGGAGAACATCCCCCAGACTTCGCTACACCTTCTCCAGGTTTTGAGTGCACTGCACACATTTGGCAAAGGTGGAGCCAACGCGGGCTGGGTTCTGGGTACAGAGAGCACCTGCCGCACAGGCTAGCGAGTAAAAAGGGCATGCTGGCGATCACCTGGCCCACTGGTTTTCAAAGTGTCTTTGGCCACAGATCCCTTTGTTCAAAGACAATCTTATTCACCGTGAGAAGAGAAAATACAGCTAACACTTACATGTTAGTTTCCTACTGTTGCTGTAACTAACCTCCACAAACTTAGTGGTTTAAAATGACACAAATTTATTATCTCATAGTTCTGGAGGTCAGGAGTGCAAATTGGGTCTCACAGGGCAGTGTTCCTTCTGCAGGCTCTAGGGCATAATCCATTTCCTTGCCTTTTCCAGCACCTAAAGAATGCTCAATTCCTCGGCCCACAGTCCCCAGCCACCAATCTCCTCACTGCAACTTCTGTCATCACATCTCTTTCTCTGACTCCTTTGAGGACAACTGTGATTACAATGGGTCCACCAGGATGACCCAGGATACCCTCAGCATCTCAAGGTCCTTAGTGTAATCCCATCAGCAAAGTCTCTTTTACCGTGTGAAATCACATACTCACGGGTTCAGGGAATTAGAAAGGGACATCTCTGGAGGACCACTTTTGGACCTACCGTACCTTGTAAGGTCAGGTGTAGTTACATTTATGGATTCATTTAAGTATCACAACTGTACGAGGCAGGTTCTATTATTATGCCCACTTTTCAGGGGAGCAAACTGAGACACACACACATAGGCGAAGCGACTTGGCCAAGATGGTACAACTAGTGGGTAGCACAGCCAAGAGATCATCAAAGCTGCTCAGGTAGAGGCAGGATGAAGAACTCCACTCAGTGGGTCCCTGTCTCCCACAGGCAGGTCCCCAGTGAGACAGCACCCTGCAGAACACAACCTGAAAACCAGTGACAGGGTCTCTCCCCTTCACTTTACAGTTGGGATATAAAAGCACAATTCTGGGCAACTAGTTCCACAGCACACACACAGTTCAAGGAGAGCTTTAACCAGAGTCCAGGTTTCGTTATAGAATCCTAGTTTCAGTACAACCTTGGGAGGCACAGGAAGACAGTAACAGGTGCACCTGTGAGTGAGGAATACACGGTCCAGCAGTTGGATGGCGCATCGCAGAGGACACGTGTACGTGTGTGTGTGTGTGTGTGTGTGTGTGTGTGTGTGTATTTGGGGGCAGTGGAAGTGCTTAAGTACAAAAAAGTGTGTCCAGGCCAACACACTGTCACCCTGCGCCTTCTTAATTACGCTTCGTGGAAAACAAGAATGGCTGATGGGCTGACCAACAGCACACTGCCAAGACTGCATGCTGAAAATTAGGGTGGCTTGACGTGTACAGGGAAGCGCCTAAATCTGAGTGTCAAAAGCTGGTGGCACTACGCACTTACTTATTTAGCCAACCCTTCCGTTAAAATTCTAATTTCGGTCTCTCAAACCCTCTGGTTACCTAGTCCCATTATTCCCTCCTGTCATTGGCCTCATGTCAAGTATCTTCCTGACCCCTGGAGGCATCTGGATACCAAGTCACGGCCTCAGTTAAAGAACTTCAGCGGGGAACGTAGTCTTAGAGACAATTTCATCTAAGGATCCAATTCTACAGATGAGAAATCAAAGGAGTGATGAACTAGAGGCAGTGTGGTTTATGAAAACAAGAAAGGCGCTGTAACCCTACCGGCCTAGGTCCGGATACCGCCTCTGTCACCACCCAGGTATTGTGGCTCTGGGCAAGACACACATAGAATGCACTGAAATTTCCATCTATAAACTAAAAATAATCATTGTCACATCTAACTAACAGGTGACCTCTCACTTTCTGCAGCAATCTGCTGACCCAGAGCCCCCACTTCCTACACTGGGAGGGGTTGTAGCACGTGACCCTACCCAAAGTTCACAGGGCAGAATGAATAGGAATAGGTGGCTGATCCCAGAACTGCCCCCAAGGCCAGCCTGAGACACAGACACCTGGGAAATATATATTCAGAGAAAAAGAGAGGACCCGGATGCCACAAAATGCTGAACAATTGGTGGGTCTAGGAAAGGGTATAGGACTGTTCATTATTCTGTTTTTTACTGTTTTCACGGATCAGGGATTTAAGCTCAATGACAAAACATAACACTCTTCACGCATTTTGCTATTGAATATAGTAACTCGGCAAACAAAGTGGTTTCCAAAACATCTTCAAGATAAGGGAGAGAAAAAGAAAAATAAAACCACAAACAGGGACAATGCCCAAACAAGCTACCTTGTCAACCACAGTATACGCTTAAGGCCCAAAATAAGTATTAGCGGGGATTCAGATGTCAGGTGTTATTCCGGCTGAATGCATGTGAGCTTTTCCACCCAGATTCTGACATAAGAATTCAGCTGTCCAACAAAACTAAGATACTACATAACTACCCCATTTCTCTCGATGCTTTAATATTTATTCTCTTTAAAACAAATTTTTAAGAGGGTAAAACAAGACTCGAAGGAGGGGCTAAAGCCTCCCTTTGGTGCCCAAGTTAAACCAGGGTCACAAGGTCAGAGAAATGCCACTGGAAACGCCCAATGACTTGCAGACACCACTCAGGCGGCACGGCCTGGTGTGCACGAAAAAATTCAAAGAGGACGTGACGGCTGCCCCACGGAGCTCGTGCCCTCCATCCAGGAGGGACCACCACCAGGAATGGAGGGGTCCGGATTTCAAACTCTAGAGAAATTCATGGAGGACGAGCTTAAAACAAAAAAATAATAACAAACATCAAAGTCATCAGGAAAACACAGCATGGAATGGCAGGGCTGGAGCAGCATCCTGAAAGTGGGTTTAAGTCGCTGTAACCTACAGAGGAGACAGTCAACGCACTAGGAACAAAACGTGGGAATCCTTAGATGGGAAATAAGGACAGCTGGTCCTCCAACAACGTGGGGGTGAGGGACACCAACCCCGCCCTCCATGCAACTGAAAACCCCCACAGCTTTTGAATCCCCAAAACTTAACTACCAATAGCCTACTGATGACCAGAAACCTTACCAATAATGACATCGATAAACACATTATTTTGTGTGTTATAGATATTATATACTGCATTCTTACAATAAAGTAGAGAAAAGAAAATGCTATTAACAAAATCATAAGGAAGAGAAAATATACTTACAGTATGATACATTATTTATTGACCTGTGCAGTTCAAACCCAACGTTCAGGGGTCAACTGTACCATATGACCTATATAAATTAGGGCCTGTTGAACGCAAGGAATAAAGACTCAAACCATGAAAATACAATTGCAAAGAGCCCAGAATACAACATGAACTTGCTTTACAGCCAACCCCTAGGATCTTCTCTCCTGATCTCTGCTCTTACCATAACTTGGTCCACGCTGAGTGCTTCACCTCTCGCAATTGCTCTTCCTCTTCTGTATCAGGCCCATCCTCTGTGGGAAGCGCCGCTGCCCTGCCACTGGCCAGTAGGGCCCTCTCATCGTCCTCACACTGGTTTAGGGCATTCTTTCAACTTCAGCTCCCGCTGCTTCTCCCCTTCTTATTTCCCAAATTAAAGTTTTCAAGAGAATCAAATTGGCCTAGCTCATTTTTCTCTCACAGAAGGCCATGACAGAAGTAGCTGTCGTATGGCCCACCCCAATCAATCAAGTCAGCCAGCTCAGGGACAGGACAGATGTCACAGGGTTCTCCAAGTGCTTCCTGCTCAGCAGGAGCTGTGAGCAGAGCCACTGTCCCTGGTAGGAGCTGTGACGTATGAGGTCAGCAGATGCCATGAGAGACACCTCGGGTACCAGGCCGGCAAATGCAAAACAATTTTTTAAGACTGTCCTATGTTAACACGTAACATTCCACAAAAAGCCCCTAAAGGCAGAAACCAGTCCCTCTGAAAACCTGCAGCAGGCAGAGCCTGAGTCCATTTTCACATGGTGAACTACGCTCACCATAAAGAAATGGCAACACTCATCACTGACCAGAAAATTCTTCCAAACCCAGCGCTTCCAAATGGTTTCAGTGTGTGCAGTGATCATCTACTATTTATTTAGCACTTCCTATGCCTGTATTAGCTCATTCAATCCTCACTGGACCCGATTAGGAAAGCATCTGTTACTGCATGTTACAGGCGAGCACAGGAAGACACAGACGGGGCACACTGGGTGAAATGGTCAAGGCAGGATTTGAACCTAGAGCCAGCTCTCTGTAAACCATCACAGCAGACGGTCTCTCCATACCAACAAAAACTACCCCGGCCACAGCTGGGCCACAATGCCCTTACTGAATGGACATAAGTAATCACAGCTTCTTGTGACTCTTTCCCTACAATGCCCTTACAGAATGGATGTAAGTAATCATAATATCTTGATCCTGTTGTCCTATTAGAGGAGAGGTGAGGAATAAAAAAAATTTTTTTAAAGGCTTTGTGGAGAACCCCTGGGGAAGGGAAGTTTTCCAAGCAGAAAGGCAAGGTGACAGAGTGCCACCCTGAGGAACACACGGCCCTGTTGGAAGAAGAAACACAGTGAACTTACAAAAGTGGTGGTTAGAAAAGGAGTGTGCGGGCTGGGCAGTGAGCTCTGCCTCTAGGTTTCCTGCTTCCTCGAGGGCAAGGTCAACTTCTACCAAGATTGCAGACAGCGCATCAACAAATCCAAGCTTCTTGGGACAGACTGACACAGTCTGGACCTCCCAAAAACTACCCAAGTTCAAGGAGGGAGGGGGTGTCACACAAATTAAGACATACGATCAGTGTATAAAAATCACTGAGAGCGTGAGAAAGACACGTGAGTCCACGTACAGCAGTAAGTCCCCCAAGTCTTAACCAATAGTTCTTTGTATGTTCTTTATGCTTTTCTGTATTTTCTAAATAGTCTTCACTCAGCATAAATTACTTTTATGATCAAAAAAAGTGGTTAGAGCCAAAACAAAATGAATGACACCCAACTATCAGGAAAGGCAGAGGTGTAAGATAACATGGCCATGAAGGTTATTTCGTGGGTCAACTTGACTGGACCACGGGAGGCCTAGGTATCTGGCTAAATCTGACTTCTAGGTGTGTCTGAGAGGTGTTTCCAGCAGAGATTCACACTTCAGTCGGTACACTGACCAAAGCAGGTGGCCCTCCCCAGTGTGGGTGGGCATCATCCCATCTGGTGGGGACCCAAATAAAACAAAAACACAAAAGAAGTGTGGATTCCTTCTCTCCGCCTGACTGTTTGAGCTGAGACATCGGTCTTTCCTGCCCTTGGACGAGGACGTACGCCATCGACGCTCCTGGTTCTCGGCCTCTGGACTCCGTGGAGTGTACACCACTGGCCCTCCGGTGTCTCCAGCTTGCAGATGGCAAATATCTAATCATAAGGCTTCTCAGCCACCCTACTCACGGGAACAAATTCCTTATAACAAATCTCACTTCATGTATACATGTAGGAATATATCCTACTGGTTCAGTTTCTCTGGAGAACCCCGGCTAACACAGCGGCCATGTGTAAAGGCAGGATTCCCAGACCAGGGCTGTGCCTCGAGGAACTACACGAGTGCAAACTACATGCCCCTGGTAAACCGAACTTCCTGGGGAGCAGTAACCCCACTGCACACAGTGAGCTCATACTTACTCTACACTTGCTTCACCGCACAAGGTGTTACAGCGATGGTCAGTGCTCCAACAGGGAGCTACCATGACAAGACAGAAAGGGGACAGAAGAGAGTTCCCACAGGAGACCACTGGTGGCCCGAGGCCCAGCCCCTGACAGCCAGACTTAGGATAGGATTCAGAGTTGCAAACAGGAAATGGTGAAACCAAGAATAACAGAAGGCCCCTCATCACTATAAGCTGTTCGACTTAGTAGCAGAACACTGAAGATAAAGAAGAGGCCAGAGGTGGTCTAAACACCGTTGGGGAAAGTCAATGAGGCAGAGAACCAGGGAGCAAAGAAAAGTACTAGACTTGAGGAAGTCAAGAAAGGTGAGCCGCCCCCCACCAGGATGGCTCTACTAGACCGCAAATATAAAATCTCTGAGGTCAAGGACTTCTCTCTCCATCTGGTTCACTGCTGTAGCCACAAACCCAGGCAAAGAGGAGATGCTCCACTAATATATGCCAGGTTAATGAAGTAACAGACCCTGTCAAGATGGACTCAAAGACTCTCCAGATTGATGTCACAGGGACCCAACATTCTGGGCTCAGCCCTCAAAGATCAAAGGGTCGCTGAGAGCTCTGTGTCTGGGCTACTGCCCTCACCCACATCCTCGAGCGCTACAGAGGTCTGGGGTGTGGCAACACAGCCCTGTTCTCGGACTTACGTTCGCATGAATAAAGTCACGCCTGTACCCCTCAGACCCAACACGTTCTCTGGCTGAGCCTCGATCCCCCACAAACAGGCGACTCTGCCCCGCCACTTCCAGAGTTTATAAAGATCAGAAGCAAAAGTAAAATGGCTTCCTTTAAAACTCAGAGGTCATATATAAGACATTCTTAATCCAATTTCTGACACAGAACTTAAAAGACTGATTGCACATTGTATTTCATCTTTACCAAGTTTTGTTTTGTTTTTTACCTTAGGGCTATTTAAAAAATCATCATCATCATCAATTCACAAAAGAAATAATGACTAAAACATGCAGTTCAGCCTCACTACCAATGAAAGAAATTAAATTTTAAAATAACATTTTTTTACCCAATGGCCAACATTATTTTGAATAGTGAAATTCAACAGTTGCAAGCCAATGGGTAAATGGCCCCTTTCATATATCGATTAGGGGAGAGAAAAAATGAAGAATGTGTACCCACCACTCCTCTCTCCTTCCCCCTCAAAAAGGGGAGAAGAAAATAACCTGGTATAGCACATTAATAAATTTATTTTGTGTCTAATGAAAGAGATACAGTACGCACAGTGGCCACAGAGAAAACACTCAGACAACTAGTGTGACTTGTTAACAGCAGTGATCCCAACCTCTGAAAATCTGACACATTTTAAGAACAAAGTGAGGTCAGGTGTCCTTTGGAAATCCTTATCACAGAGCTCTGTGGCCTACAGTACAGTACAGTGAGTGCAAGTATGGGCTCTGGTGTCAGACCTGGGCTCACACAGTAGTGTCACCAGTGACCAGCTGGGTGGCCCTGAGCAGGTGACAACCTTTCCAAACCTTGGTTTCTTCCCTGACAACCTGGGAATGGTACTGGATTTTACATAACGAATTGCAGTAAAGAAAGATAATGAATCAAAAATTACTAAGTTATCCTGTCTGGGTGACAGAAAACAGTGGAACCATTAAAAAGAAAAAGGGAAGTCAAGAGAGGAAGCTGATTTGAGGTGAGGAAACAAATAACTGCATTGTAGGTATTTCAGAAAGTAGCATATTAACCGAACAGAAGTTCTGAAAAGCAGCTGCGGATGGCGGTCAAGGCCAGAGGCTTGCACTGTCTACCTGCAGAGAGCTGACTGGAGAGAAATAGAGGTTTTTTGTTTTGTTTTTTGTTTAGGAAGAGAAGGTACAGAAATTCTAGAGATGAAAATAGAGAAGTAAACTACAAAGATGACTCACAAATGGAGAAAGAGGACATAGAAGAAAAGACTCAGAAAAGGCATCCAAAGTGAGGGGCAGGAAGAGTGCAGATTCAGAGAAGACACTGAAAATGCTCAACCGCACCAAATGTTTTGTAAGACTGTCAGATTTTGGCAAGAGGTAGTCCCCTGACAAATCATCCTGATTCCTCCCTTTCCCGTAACCCGCTACGTCCACTCTCCATCCAAAATGTCCCAGGGATCTGTTTACTTCTCTGTGTCCACTGTTAATCCCACCATCACCTTCTCCTGACTGGCCGCTCAGCCCCGTCAGCCCCATTCCACGCAGCAGCAGTTAACCGGAACTATAGATTAGATCTCCTTACTGCCCCACTGCAATCCTTCTACATCATTCTTCTGTACTTAGGATAAAACCCAAACTCCTCACCCAAGCTCTGAAAGACCCCACATGATCTGGTCCCTGACTGGCTGGCTCTCCAGCCTCATTCACTCACCCCCTGAGCTCAATGAACCCCAACTTTTATCAGCCTCCCTTCTATTCCTGGAATGGGGACAAAAAAGTCAAAGAGCTTTCTTTTCTTGGGGTCTCTGTACATGCACTGACTGCCTTCTGCCTGGAATCCTCTTCTCCCACCTCCTCCAAAACTCAAGTACAACCTGCATTAGAAATGGTCCTCAAGCTCCAGCGGGCTCATCTCTGATGGCTTTTATAACGAGGGCTCAAGTTACTAGATGTATATATTGTAGGAGCACACAGCTGCAGTACATTCAACTTCAACAGGTTTTTATTCTAAACCAGTACCTAACTGAAAACACTACGCTAAGATGTATAAGAAATAATTGCCTATATACTGACCAAAGATCTACATGCCCCTCAAGTATATTTTCCAGTTAAACTTTTTATTACTATTTTTCTAGGTTTAATTACTTTATCGATTACCCTGCTCCCACCAAACCACACATACAAGCAAAGAAATAATAAGGACCCTGATCAATTTTTCTGGCCCATTAATGACTTCCAGGCTCCAGTTCAAAGGACTCTTAGCAAGAATTTATCCAAGTCCCTTATTCTCCAAGCTATGTCACAGACAGTAAATTTATCACAGGGACAGTTAGTGTAAAGGGGGGCAGGAGGAGGCTGAATCAGAGATGGAAAGCTTCCAAAAGGAATGCTTCCAAAAGGAAATATTGAAGTTTCCTTTTATTTTTCTGCAAGTGGGTAAAACAAAGACATAAATTCCTTCCCACTTATATTTAAAATGCACTGTCTGCCCAGTATAACCCTAGAAACCAAAGGATCAAACCTATAAGTTACAAACCTAACAAGATATCCTGTATCAAGCCTGATTATACACCACAGCACTTGACCATGACTTCCTGGAGGCAAAATACATGATCAAATACAGTAGAATTCTGTAAAAAAAATTACTGTTTTTGATCAACTTTTTTCAAAATTGAGTTTTGTACTTTCTAATCTTTATTATTTCCCTTTTAACAAGAATTCCTATGGCATAAACTCACACTAATGTACTGTATTTTCCCTCTCTGCTCCAAGTTTGACATGTAATTTTGTTTTAACTATTTTTATCTTACTTTTGTGGCCTCTATTTTGGATTATGACTTTGAATTCTGTATATTTTTTAGTCGTCAATTTTTCCCATTAATTTTGCAAATATTCTGGTTAAATATCTTCTAATTGTCCTAAATGTGATTTTTTCTTTTTTAAAAAAAGAACTTAATTCTGGCATCTCTGCCACATTCTGTCCCTTTGTCTGTCTCTCCAGGCCATATCTGAAGCAGGGTCTTATGTCACATTTTTATTACCTAATACCACCAACAATCACCCCGCTTATTTTTCTTTTTGAAAATTAACATTTCATAATTCTTCCTAACAACAATAAGTATCTAGTGTTATGATTAATATTTTATATAACTATTACCCAAATCCTTAGAAGCATCCTGTGGGGATGTTCATTCCATCTCCATCTTATAAATACTCATTCTGTCTCCATCTTATAAATGGGGTCAGGTGGGGGGTGGGCCAGGACTTAACAGGTCACGCAGTGAACCCAGAATTAAACCCAGGTCGGATCCCCAACTCATGATCTTTCATACCCAGACTCTGTTTGGCAGTTACTTGCTCATGCACTAAAATGGCACTTAATGACATAGCAAATCCGTGTGGCATCTCCTCAGCTGGTTTCAAATCCACTGAAGACTTAGAAACCTGATGGCCACATTGCTAAAAACTGGGTGACAAGAACATTTTGTCGTACACGTGGCCAGTGCTATTCAAACTACCAGACCCTGAAATGTTTGTCCCAAGGTCCCTGCAAGACAAGGAATTTGGACAAAATGCAAACGAACCAAGTCACCAAGCACATTGTTCAGTTTGGCAGACACTGATTCACAGCAAGAAATTACACCTCCACCATGTAAGTGAGTGGTGGGGGTGGTAGGGAAGCACACCCCTTACCTCCTCACCGCCAACAGTCTGCAGACAAGCACCGGTCTAGAGCATCATTTGAAAAATGGTGCTCCAGGTCACTGCTACTCCAAGTCACATGTGTGACTTCATGGGGATAAAATCAGGCCATTGTCACAGCAGCATCTTCTTCAATTACTGTTTACATTGAGTATTACTTTGTATTAGTTTCAGGTGTACCGTGTAGTGGCTAGATAATGATAATCATACTTTACAAAGTGTTCCCCCGATATTTCCAGTTATTACAATATCTGTTGAATATAATCCCTATGCTATAGCCCACATCTCCATGACTACTTTCTAACAATCAATTTATACTTCTTAATCCCTTCACCTTCTTCGCCCAGTCCCCCAACACCCCTCCGCTCTGGAAAACATCAGTCTGTTCTCTGTGTCTATCAGTCCATTTCTATTTTGTTTGTTTGTTTATTTTGTTCTTTAGATTCCACATCTAAGTAAAATCATATGGTATTTGCCTTTCTCTGGCTGACATTTCACTTAGCATAATATCCTCTAGGTCCTTATTAGCATAAGGTTAAATAGGCTTGCTATCCATCCTATAAGCAACATGAGTAAACTAATTAATTCTAATTTCTAGATTATTCTTTTGCTTTGACTTTCTAAGGACCAGCTTTGTCAGAAATGAAGAGAAAGTGGTAAATGGAATTTACCGATACCCTGCTTTTACATATTGCATCCACATCCACATCCAGCAAGGGAGGGGCCCCGAGCCACAGAGCCTGGGCACTCAGAGACAGTCATGAAAAGGAGAAATGGGTTGGTTCATAGAGATAACACAAAAATGGCAACGCCGTACAGTGCCTTAAAACCTTCCACTCCTTGGACCCAAGTGGCCAGAGATTCACCTTCCATGTCCGATCCCTGACATGCATGGTCTCCAACACAGGTAACGGCTCTGCAAGTTGTGGCTGTCCCTCCTCTACTAATGAGGAAACAGACACCGAAAGGGCAGGTGAAGGTTCAAGTTCAGAAATGCCCCTTTCTATACATGGATAAAGCACATAAAATGGTTATGTTTACAAGCTTATTTTTAAAATTTTGTGTTTTAGGGTTTTTTTTTTTAAAGAAATAACATTCCCAGCAGGAGTAAGCAAACTTTTGGGGCACTGTGTTTAGTTTGGGCCACATTTTAAAGGGCAAAACCAAACATCCAGAAAAAAAAATATATCAAGATGACAAGGAGCCTAAAAAATCCCATCAGTTAAGAAGCAATCGTGGCAAGGGGGAGTCATTACATCTGTTTCTGAATTTTGAGGGACATTAATTAGGACAATTCTTAGATTCACCTTTCATGGTCCTAGAGACTCATCCAAAAACCAATACCATAGTTAGAAGTACAGGGAGCAGCTTGGGTTTGGGGCAAAGCACAACTCACCGACTGTAACACAATGGGCTGCCTCATTGCAGGTAATGAGGAGGCCTCACCACCACTTGCCCTGTGGAAACACCTTCCTGAGGGTGGGCTGTCAGATCAGTGGTCCCAAAGGCCCTGTCCCATGCTAACATTCTTCAGTTCTAGGCCAATCAACACCTGGTGAATTATTGGCAATAACACTACCACTTCACTTTTAGCATCATAGCTCAATGACATGGAGCAAAGAAGACAGGTTAGAAAATTTAGCCATCGTACTGTATGGGACTTTCTGTGAAACTTTACTCCAAATTCTAAACTGCTTTTAGCATGTGGATTGCCTGCACTAGAGTTCTATCATAAGAGCTGGGAAGAGTTCTCCAAAGCCCTTTATGCTTAATTCCCTTCCTCATAGAGTTCAGAGATTTTATTGTCACAGCAAGACTCAATGCTGGGGAAGAGGAAGGGAACAGAAAAGCAGAAACAGAGGAGCAAGTGTGCAAAGGGAGAAGGGGGCCGGTGCTGACCTTCGGCCCCCCGTGGTCATTATCACCCCGGTGACATTAAACGGAGCCCAGGTTCAGTCCTGTGTATTGTACCTCCTTCCTGCTGTGCCTCAGGGACAGTCTCCGGGGAAGAACTGCTTCCCATCTCAGATTCCCAAAGAATTCTGGCTTCAGGTTGGCTCTGCCACTAGTCTCTCTAAAAACCCTGGAGGCCTCGGAAAAAAAATTACAAACAACTGAAAAGTTAACTTCTGGGTTTCTCCGTTTCTCCAACTCTGCAATACAGGGGGAAAATAGTACGAGAAGTATCTAAATGTCTGTGAAGTACACCAACATTATCTGATAAAAGGCCACATGAAATGACAAATTATGGTATTAATTTGTTAGGGTGGTGCCAGCAATCTTAATTATGTTCTTTCCTCTTTTAAAAACAGAATACAAATGGAAGGAACATCTAATAAGGTCATTCAAATGTTTCAGAGTACAAACAGGAGGTGTATTACTTCAGACCTTGTAAAAAATGACTTGTGTTAAAATGGGGAGAAGTATACAGCCTGGCATTTCATCTCAGTCTGTATCATTTAGGACTAGATTTGTTTCTTCTTGTATTCTGATACGTCTTCCATTTTGGGTACAAATTCTTCAGTGTGTTAACGTTCTAAAACTCAGAGCATTACAGCACTGTAATGATTTGCTGCTTTTCTAGAGAACTCTAGGACTTACTTTGCTGCGATGAGACAAACAGTACTGGATTGCTCCCCAGAATCCCACCTCTAGTCTGGATTCTGCAGTTAACCAGCAATGAGACCCCTGGACCAGTCATGTAATAGCCTAACTCGGTCTCAAGCCTCCTTACCACTGAGTAAGACTGCTCAGTACATGCTTCGCTACACAGAAAAAAAGTGCTGAACTTTTCACTTTAATTGCATTTTAAATCCAACATTTAAGAATGAATGAATAGGAGCAAGAGAGCATAGACTCCCTTGTCTCTGCTCCTCCCTGCTAAGCTCCACAAACCCCGGAAATAACAGAAGAGACAAGCAAAGGAGAACCCTCGAAGGTGCTAAGGAGCAAGCAAACCCATCTGTGACTCCAGGACCGGAAGAACAGCACAGCAGAGGGTGTGCTGCATTCCCGCCACCCTGGGAAGAAAGTCATTCAGCCCCCCAAACCCCATCCTAACAACAGCAGACAGTCCATGTGGCCTCATTCCTACCCCCAGATAAAAGGAGGGTCCCAACGGCAGCACCAGACAACTCCTACACCATGTGAGGGGGATCTGTTGGGAGCTCCACCAACAAGAAGCGACAAGGGGGGCCAGGACATACACACAAGGGCAGATGGACCCAACGGAGGAACCAGACACAAAATCGGGGAAAAACTTGCTGCTGGAAGTCAAGGGGGCATGAGGGCAACTTCTGGAGAGTCTACAACATTTGGTCTGTTCTTGCTTTGAGTGCAGGTTACACAGGTATATACAATTCATGCAAGTCCACCCACTGCACACACATGAAAGTATATTTCTATATATATGGTAAATTTCCATAAAAAGTTTCTTAAATGAAGATAATTATAGGACCTTTTTCATAGGGATGTTGCGAGAATTAAAACTGTGTTGCAGAGATTAACTGTATATAAAAATTTGGCTGCCTAATACATGGGTGAACACACAACAAATATTAGAAACTGTTATAGTCCTCCCAGCGCTAACCACATAAGCACTATTAAATGTTCACTGAATGAACAATCCTGCAGACAAAACGAATCACGTACAACCCCTGCAATCCCGAAACTACTTTGAAAATTCACTATGTCACTTATTTTGCACTTTGCACTCCAAGACTTATGTCCAAGTGGGTCACTCCCCTACACTTACAACTCCCTGGGGGCACAGCACACATGTGTCTGTGTCCCTCAGAGCACAGACCACAGCAAAGATGCTCTGTACATGCTGCTGATTCTGTGGGCTGCAGGACAGTCTAAGAAGGGAAGAAGGATCTGCAGGAAACTTGAACTGCAAAAGAACATCCTTCCTAAGCTTTACATTTTAACACATTTGTGGGTGAACTTTACATTCTGCTAAAAAGGCCCATGTGGTTCTAACTTGTTGACTTACCCATGCATTGCAAAACTACACTGCTGTGCAAAGGTGCATTGGACCAGGTTCCCACGTCCCAGGAAGTTTACTGTAAGTGGAGAAGACACAGAAACAGCCCCCGTTTGTTTCCATGAGGCATCACAGCAGAGGGGCATCACTGGCTCTGGACTGATTTTTACTCTAATTCCTGGAAAATTTGGGTGGCATACATTTGAACCCTAAGAACCTCTGTGCTTTCTAGTTTTAGGGCATGATTGGAGCACTTTCAGCCCCTACCCAGAGCCCAGGTGAAGATGGATAAACTTCCCGCTATTTCTGAGCTGGGGGGCAAGCTATTTCTGGTCCACTCCTTCCACGAGGGTACAGCCATGGGAGGGTCCCGGCTACTCAATAGGGAGGAAGATCTCAGGCCCAACTCCTTGCTCAAGGCTCCATTCTCTCTCTTCTCATACTGGTGTTAGGACTCCAAGCATCGTGTTTCTGAAAGTTCAGATCTGGTGTACTCTTCTGGAATTATGTCTTTTGATTTTTATCAAATTTTGGAGATTTTTCCATACTTTTTTTTTTATAATCACATCTGTGCATTTAAAAGGACGTGTGTTAAATGTTATCCATCATTGCTAAGTAACTTGTAAATTAAAACCGCTACTCTCTATTTTAATACTCCTTTCACCCAGGTCCCCCCAACTACTGGAGATAGAGCCCAAGTGAGAGCTCAAATCCAAAACTAAAACAGACACAAGGAAAAAATCCAATATGAACCAAACAGAGGAGACACTATAAAAGAGCAGAGATTAGATCTACCATAAATTTTAGATAATAAACCTTCAAGACTATAAAACCAGTAAATTTAACATAATTACAGATATAAAATAATAATCAAATACACATGAAGTTTCGCAAACTGACCAAAGTCCGCTTGGTCAGCCAGCCAAGGTCAAGTTCTTTTCATAAACTCGAACAGACTCCAACTATTAGCAGGGTGGGCTCATGTGTTCCTCCGCCATGCACTCCACACCAGCTGCCTCAGCACTAAGAAACCAAACCTTAATACTCAAGTCCACCAAACCCAAACCTGTTTACTAATGACAATTATGTATGCAAAAACAACTACAAATTGAACAGAAGCTCTGGAGCAACCTGATCCTCTGCCTGTCGGAATACAAATGGTATACAACTTTGAGAGAGAAAAGCAGCATTAGCTAACAAAGTAAAACACCCAAACACTTAATCCAGCATCGCTACTTCAGGGAATATACAAGAGACCAGCAGGATGGTGGCCTTCCAGATTCACGTATGTGACTGTTTATAATAGTGTAACAGTTCCTGGCAACTGGAAATACCCCCAAATGCCTACTCAAATGTGAAATGAGGAAAATAATACCCCAACCCAACAAAGTTGTATGACAGTGACAATGAATGGACCAACACCAATGCAACAAGGTGGACATATCATACTAATAATGGAGAATGAGGGAAAGCAAGGCCCAGAAGGATGATGGCTGTACAGAACAGGTTATACAGAATGATCAAGGTCAGGACAGTAAGTGTGGGGGAAGGAGACGAGGGATGGAGTGGGGAGAAGCACAGGCGGATGTGAGGTGCTGCTCATGTTTCAGAACTTGATGAGTTCCCAGGTACTCACCACATTAAACATATGAATGAGAGGGCCATGCCAAACAGTGATGACAGTATGTCATGAATCACGGTTATGAACAATCACTTCTCTGCACCTGAGTCCCAACACCGCCACCAGTAAAGCGGGGGGGGGGGGGGGGTATGTTATGAACAGGCAATTCACAGAAGCAACAGCCTGAATGGACAAGCACACCCAATCAGAGAAATGCAGCTTCAGAGATAGAAATAATAAAGTATCACGTTATACCCAACCAATGGGCAAAAATTCAAAATTTTCATAATACCAAGTATAGGAGAAGAAGCAGATGCAAAAAATTGGTGAACTAGTGTGGGTGGGAGAAAGGTGAAACAGCTTCTGGGTAGAGCACTGGGGCACTATCCAGCAAAGCTGGACACAAGCTTGGCTTTGCAGACACTCGCATCCTATCGACTACACTTACTGACTCACGTATGTCCCCAGGGACAAGGACATACATCGGGAGATGTGTGCAAGAAGGTCCACAGCAGTGTTTACAATAATGGAAATTTGGGAGCATTCCAAGGTTATCTGACAACCGGAGAATAGACTAATATAATGTCGAATAATCATCCAATGGATTACTACATATATTGCTTTAAAAAAAAAGCTAGAGCTATGTATCAAGAAGAATACATAATGGGGCTGTTTTTCTCTCTGAATATACAGAATATATGTAGTTTGCTATCTGCTATGAAGTTTTAAAAATGATATATTTTATATTGCTCATAAACTCACACATACATAATAAAAGTATAAAAACGGGCATGGGAATGCTACAGCCCAAATTGAGGACAGTGGTCCCTTCTAGAAAGGGGGATACACAGGACAGAGGGGCACACCAGGGGCAAGTCCCAGAGAGGTTTATTTCTCTTTTAAAAAAATATTTTCACATTTTCTTCAAATACTATAAAAATCTGATAAAGCCAAGTGTGAATACTTAAGTATTCATTATATTATCTACACATTATGTGTAGAATATTCCTTACTAAGAAAAGAGGACAAGCTTGAGACTTGCTGAAACGTATCTGAAAGAAGGCTAGAAGAAAACAACTGTGCCGAACTTGACCGCTGGCTACTACAGCTCCCGACAAATGGCTCTATCTCATTATCATGGTCACCCATAACCCAGCACAGGGCCTGACTTACAAAATGTGCTCAAATATTTACTGAATAAACTGGACAAGCATGTAAAAAAATGTCGAGTTCTTAACCTAGCCATCTCTGAATATTTTCAAATACATTCAGCCACATCTCTGAATATTTGTGAGCACAAATAGTAACTACTGACATATTGGATCTTCCCTTAAATTGAAAAGATGCTTCCTGCCTGATAGCCCATTTAAACACACAGTCTCACTAGGCATTATGGACTGAATGTGTGTGTGTGTGTGTGTGTGTGTGTGTGTGTGTGTCCCTGCATATTTGAAGCCTCGAGTCCCAATGTGACGGGTATTTGGAGAAGGAGCCTTTGGGAGGAACTCATGTTTAGATGTGGTCATAAGTGTGGGCCCCCTGATGGGACTAGTGTCCTTACAAGAGGAAATGACCAGGAACAAATCTGCTGCGAAGTTGATGTTGACCTTCTCAGCTTCCAGAACTGTGAGAAACAATGTCTGTTGTTTAAGACACTCACTCTATATTTTGTTACACAAACAACCCAAGCTAAGACACTAGGATTTAAAAAAGCAAAGCAAAGCAAACTTTCTGCTCACACCTTAACTGCTAATAGAAAAGCACCTGATGGGAGCCCTCAGCAACCCCCGTTATGAAGAGCCAATGAGACTCCCACTGCATCATCTGAAACGCTCCGATTCGAGATGAATGACTTCATCACTGTGTCACAGAGGAGAGCTTCGGTTTGCTGAGGAAAGCGCTCCAGAGGAAGTGCAAATACAAAAGGTCCGAGTTCTGATACCACCTCGTTGTGTGACAGTGGGCAGGCCAGTTCACCTCTCCTTAGGTGACAACCTTACCGAAGACATGAGACAGGTTCCGGTGAGCCCAGCCTCCTCGGTGTCAGGATTAGGAAGTGTACTAATCGGGAATGTCTAAACCGCTCCCTTACAACACGCAGAGACCAGAACCGGGTGGCCCGCCCCCCAGCCCACGGACACAGATACAAACCTTGTAAAACATCACTCACAGGACCATCCTACCAGGCTGGCTTCAACACTGCAATTAAACTGACTTCCACAAAGTTGGAAGAAAACAAGACAATGCTTATTAAATAAAAAGTCCCTTTCCCCAGGGCTCACTTCCAGAGAAAGCTGGAGCTGCTAAGAGCGGAGGCCACTCTCAGAAAAGGCAGGCACCACCGTGGCAGTGCACACTGATGTCACCAGTTCAGTGCAAATGTCACTGGCTGCTGCAAGGGCTCAATGCATTTATGGCATCGACATCCTATGTATGGTGTTTAATAAATATAAGTGGATGTTCTAACCAAGTTCTACTCCATTTGAGTAACTTTCCAGATGTTGTTTTATGGATTATAAATAACAAGGAAACATGAATATTTTCTCAAGCCCACGAAAATATCTTGCTTTCCTGATGTCACGAGAATGTACCAAAACACTTATAAATCATAGTCCTCTACAAATATCTCGTAAGGATGCTCCCCTCCTCCCCATTTTTATCAACAAGATCTGGCACGGATATCGATACTGATGTAATACCAGAGGTTTATTACCCACTGCTCAAGTCATCCGCACAGAACATTCCCAAATGCGTGTCCAGGACGAGGCACAGACGAAGGGGCGGAACTGCTCTTCCCAGCCCCGTGTGCTCACCACTCGCCCTTGGTCCTTGCCCCAAGCTCACCAAGGTGTGGACAAACAGACGTTGTCAGAGTTCTTCCTTCATACTTTCACTGGACCTCCGAAGCACTTACACTTTTAAAGACATGACAAGCTGTTACGGTGTCACCATGGGGTGCTGGAGGTGTGTTTGGTTTGTGGATGTGGGGAAAGGAGGCCCGGGGAGCAAGAGCTGATAAACTTTAACGCATATTCTCAGGGTTTTTTTTTAATATCAGGAACTACTGGGGTTGTAAGACAATTAGCCCTGGTTTTGCCCTACGCTCCTGAACATTAATCCTACCCGAGGCGCCGACCTCATAGGTCCCCCTACTCACTTTCTCAATGACAGCTGCCTCCACCCCCAGGGACCTGGGGCCTTGCACTGACTGCAACCACAGGCTGCTGCGGTCCCACAGGGCAGGATGACTTCTCCTAAGGTTACTGGGTTAGCACTTGTGTTATCGGAAGACCTGAGTTAAAGCTGTTATGTATGACTCACTATGCCGTGCACAAAAGGTGACAGGAACTCAATGGTCACTGGTCATGGGACCAGGTGACCCAGGTAAAGGGGCTAAAGGACAACAAGGGAGTCACTCCTGAGGACTGAGACAGCGCAGCATGAAGGCAGTGGCTAGGAGTCGGCCCCCCTGGGGACAACATGCCCAAGGGGAGTCCAGAGGAGAGACCAAAATGAGGATTTTCCCATTCTGATCCCATTCAACCCTCGGCCGTGGAATTAGTCTTCCCAACTCCCACCACCGCTCCAGCTCAGAATCCTTCCAGCCCACCCACTGCCTGACAAACGCCACCCCAAATTCCTCGGTGCTATTCTCAGCCCTCCGCAGTCTGGCAAGAACATACCTGCTCACCCCTTCCGCCACTCCTCTCCCATGAGAGAACGATTCAGTTTTACCTTCACCACCTCCATCTTCCCCTCTGCTAATGCGTTTGCTCTGCTGTTTCCTGAAGGAAACATGCTCTTTCCTCATCCAATCTCTTGGTTTCAACCCTGCCTTGATTCATTCAGATATTGAGCCCCCGCACCTCGCCAAGTGCATCTGAAATGCCACTTAGCCAAAGAAAATGATTGTACTACTTCTCCTGAGAAATGACACCTGATCCCCCAGCTTCCCTCCTGTCGTCTAAAGGCCCGCAGCACCTAGCTGTGTTACACCCAGGTCTTCCAGCTCCAGTCACTTGTTGGGGAGATAAGACTAGTGAACAAGAGGCTGACTTTCTTCAGCGTAAGGACTGTGCATTCCGGGCCTCTCCAGAATAGGGAAGGCAGTGCTTCAAGAACAAAGGAGTGACTGACTTTATATCAAAGGCTGGCAGGAAGTGAAGATAAGAAGTCAAAGGCATCCACTACACTGAGTCCAAGGCCATCAGAGGTGTGACCTTGGTGAGGACAGTTGGCACTAGAGCAGAGAGAGCAAAAAGACTACAGGGGCTTTAGAAAAGTGGGAAGTAAGGTGACAGGGACTAAATATTCAGTACCCACTTAAACTCCATTCACACCCCCAGAACACTTTAGCAGGTCTTATGCCTCAGAGGTAGAAATTACTGATGAATAAAGTGATTCAAACGTGAAAAGGAATTTGTGTTGCCCAGTATACATGACCCGCATCACATCTACCAATTTTTATTTACCGATGATTTATGTTACCACTTTATCCTCAGGTATCCTTGGTAATATCACAACTTTTTCCCTACTACACTGAAAAAGAAAGTGTTTTGTGGAATTTTCCCGCCCTTTGCTCCTATAGATGGGACAATACTAGGTTAAGGGAATAAATTAATGGGAAGGAGGAAGGAAACCTCCCTATGATTTTTGAGGCACTCCTTTGCCCCGCCGTTGGCAGGAACAAAGCTGCTCCTGACGGACCCCTCAGTGGGCTCCCACACTTCCCGTTCTCATGGGGCCGTCACTCAGGGGTCACGCAACTCAAATGTTTGTATTGCCAGACTCACAAAACAAATACCTAAAAAGGCACTGCTTGGTCTGCTTTTGGTAGTAACATTATTTGCAAATCAGTTACTTGACAGGACGCAGCTGCGTGAGAGAGGCTTACAGGCTCTCCAGCTGCCTGTGAAGAGGGGCAGTTCCACTTAATAACTATCTGGCTTTGGGACTCCATCTAGAACTTGCACAGCTCCTTAGCCTCGGGTCGCCTCTGCCTTATCTTTAACAAAAAAAAAAAAGCAAGCTTGCACATGGGAAATTAGGAAAGCAACAGCTTTTATTTATTTTTCGAGGGAGAGAGGGAGAGAAACATCGATGTGCGAGAGATACAGCGATGTGTTGCCTCTTGTGCTCACCCCACTGGGGACCTGGCCCACAAACCCAGACATGTGCCCTGACTGGGAACTGAACCAGTGACCTTTTGGTTTGCAGGCTGGCACTCAACCCACTGAACCACATCAGTCAGGGCAGAAAGCAACACCTTTTAAATGACCAATCTCAGAAAAATTCTTGTCCATAAATATGAACCCACCAACCTCAATTTTCCTAAAATCAGAAACAAATTTATCTTATAAAGAAATTCATAGGTTCAGTTTTTTCACTATTTTCTTGGGGATGTAAAAAAATGCCTGAGTGCTGAATTATGAAAACAGGGAGTGGTTTGCATACCTAGAGGATTAAGAAAATGAGCATCATTTAAGAGTCATCTACGAGCCAAGCCTTTACAGTAATTTTTAAACCTAGTGTAATATTAAAATCTCAGAGTGCAACCTTCCTTACATGAAATGACTGCTGAAAATCCACTCTACATGGCCAAAGTCATGGCTAACGATGACAGAGTGGAAATCAAGTCCATGTCCTCCTAGTACATTTCTTCAACAGACTTGGTATTCCATTTTAAGAGTGAAGAGCTCAGCTATGACAACACTGCAGAGGGGAGGGGAGGCTGCCCAGATGACTTTTTTTTTGAAGGCCTAAACTTCCTGTCATTTATGTCCTGGACACCATACACACATATCCATGTCAGGGACATCCAAGGAATTCAAGGAGGGGATTAAGGTATCGAGAACATTATATTCACAGTACTCATGTTCTAAAAGTTACATGCGATTAACCTGAAGAGCGTAACACAGCTGCTCCGTGGGCCTAGCACACTGTCAAGCCACCATTCAGAAACAACCGGGAAGCTCCACCAATAAATGTCAAATCAGAGCCAGAGACCAGGAAGGCCCAAAACGGAGCACCGAATTACAGACGCAGCAGAAAAAGGGAACACTGGGAAACCGAAAAAAGCAGAACTCCAGTCCTGTGACTTTATTTTTAGATTTAGTGAGGCTTCCAAAGGCATAAACACTCATCCTAAGTCTTAATCGGAAAGGCTCTAAGAGCTAAACAAATCAGTGGTCAAAGCCATTCTTCCCCTTCAGCTTAAGTGTGACCACCTGAGTGGCACACTAAGAGCAGCACTTTTCCCTGTTACGCATTAGTCATCCCTACACTTCATTTTGGAGTCGCTGCAGTCTATCGCATGTGAAATATAAGGAAATCCTTCCTGGGTCTTTTGGGTCTTCACAGACCAGTTGAGCTGGAAACGACTCAGGGATGCTTTCCAGCTAACCAGGAAGTCTTCTCACATGAACTTTCCAGAAGTTTCTTCTCTGCTCTTCGCAAACTGGTCTGACCCCTCTGAGCAAGTTACAACACAGCCAGTAATCAGCACCTCAGATGCAGGGCTGGCACGCCGCACTCAGACGCCAGCAGCGACTGAGCCAGTCACCACATGGGCTTTACAGTGCAGCTTCCTTCACTCCTTCGGACCCAGTGATCTACACACACCGTTCTCTCAAAGCCAACTTCTCAGCTTTAGTTCTTGCTGAGGTAAGGAAGACTTTGTGTGTGTGTGTGTGTGTGTGTGCACATGTGTGTGTGTGCGCTGACCACCGTTTCCACATAGTGGTAGCTGGTGCGCTTCGAAGCTGACTCACGCTGGAGGCACCCACTCCCGAAAACATGCTAGTTTCACGGTGATGACAAAATGCAGGCAGCATGTGAAAACTGCCACCGGCACTCAATTATGTTTTACAACTGTCATAAAAAATCACGTTCCCCATGAAAGCTGTACCTAGCTCAACAGGCCCCAGTATTCCCTCTCCCAACCCTACTGTGTGAACTGTCAACAAAAACACAAGGACTGTCACACTCAAATACTTCTATGCCCACACCCATCCCAGCCAAAGTGAGTAGAATCCAGTCTCTGCAACCATTCACTCCAAGGCGATGTGAAAAGTGCTGCATTAGCAGTAAAAATGTTTTCTGTATCCAAGTTGTTCCTTCCTTGTATTAACTTCCTTTGTAGTCCAAAGTCACAAGAGAAATACTAAGTGATAAAAACTATTTAGTGCCTTCATTAAAAAAATCATTTATTTCACTGTATTTCCAAATCAAAGCAACTCAACTGGGTCATTTTTTCAATTCAGGAATTCAGATTTAAAATAATGCCTAAAATGTGGCAATACATAGCAAGAAGGATATAATGTGACCCAGTTATTCTATTTCTAAGAATTGGACTTCGGAAATACTGAGACATACACAAAGATTTGTTTACTTTTGTTAATATTCATAGTAGCAAATAGTTGAAAAGGAATCTCATTTGATAACAATTATCAAAATTAATAAAAGTAGGATGCATTTATGACATGAAATACAACCATTAACAATATTATTGGTAAAATATTTAGTATAGCAAAGCAGTCCTAATATAATACGGACAATTATTCTATTTTTTTTCTTCAAATAGAACAGAAAATTCGAAGTATGAAAACAGTCTAGGGCTGTGGGAAGGAGGTGTCTAAGGCACAAAAGCAGTTCTCCAGTGCTTCTCAGTGTGAATACGGAAACTGAACATCCCCAGTATCTAGGGTGATGCCACGTCCCGGCGTGCCAGGTGAGTCGCACTGTAAATACTAACAGTGCCCCAGTTTGGTCAATGGAATAAATGGTGACCACACCTCTGCCCCATAGTTCCGGTCCGAAGTGCAGTCACTCGGTTATGCCCTGAACCTGTAGGACCACGGAAGGGCTCCTACTGCCCAGCGCAAGATGGGAGCCCTTCCCCTTTCTTGTTTCTGTCTCTCTCTCTGGAGCTCCCAGAGGGGACAGGTGGGGGAGAAGGGCTTCGCCCACCCAACAGTCAGGCTGCTCCATGGGCCTGTCTGTCTGTCCAGGCGGCCACTGCTACTTTTGTCCTGAGCCCTCCCCGCTAACCCTCGGGCAACAGCCCTCTGGGCACCTGCTCACCGGGGTGTGCCATCGGTTCTGTCACTACCTGCCTCTACAGCCTTCTGCACTGTCCCACCCTATGGCCGCTGCCAGAATGGGGCCACCCACAGGATGAGGCAGGCTGACCTGTCACTGACCTCACACATTTCCTTCTCTCTGCGTGATACACAAGAAACTTCCCCTTCTCAAGTCCCTCTCCCTGGGTCAGGCAAGGGGAACCCTACCACAGAGCTGCGGGGTTCCTGCTGTGACAGAGGTTAATGCCCTCTGTCTCCCAGCCTCCTCCTCCCCAGGGCCCGCCAGCCCAGGAGGGCAGACCCAACGAGGTGGCATGAGCAAGCATCTCACCAAAGCCAGAACGCTGCCCTCTTTACTTGGGGACTGTCTGCCAGACTCCTTTCTTGTCGATGCTGACACTAGGGAGCAGAGGGGTAGGGGAGGGTAATGGCATTCCCAGTAATCTGGCCCCATGCAAAATATGGGCTGTAGCCAAACACTGGGGCAGAAGACAGGCAGGAGAAAGAAAATCTGTCCCCTAAGTCCCCACACTGGCACAGCGAGCCTCAGCTCTGACACAGACTCTATTCCTCTACAGACATGCAGCCATGGAAAGACGGAGCAGAGCGAACGAAAATGTTAAAGGCATAATGTTTGGTAGTTCACAGCTGATTCTATCATACACTTATGTTCCAAATTTTCTACAATGAGCATGCATTACTTTGAAAAATGACGAAAAACTGAACTGTAAACCAATTTGTGGGTGTCCATAATGATCAAATGATTAGAAACTGACAACTTGCAGAAAAATTAAAGAGATATACTGCAACCCACTATAATTAGGGTTCTATTGTTGTAAGTCACTTATGCTTTTAGCAACACTATTTCAGTCATACTTAGGCAAGACTATGAAAGTGTAAAAGTCTAGAGATAATTACAGTGGAAGGGCTAAGATATTTTTAAACAATATTCTTCCATTTCAAACCTCAGAGTAAGAGGAAATTATTCTGGGAGATGAGTGATTGCATGTTTAGACTCAGGAAAAGCTTAGACATTAAAGACAAAAGCAATTGGAAGGCATGGAAAATTATGCGGACCCTTCGCTTTGAAAACAGGATAGACAATAATCCCCATGGAAGAGAAGATAAACAATTTAAATTCAGTTTAAAAATAATGGAGAAGTTCCCCCCAAAGCAGCTCCTGCTGATTTCCCCTTCAGTCCCTGTGCGCACCTTTTCCCAGGCTCCCAAGCCAAAGGAAACACTGGGTCACCTCTGCGCTCTTCCTCTACCTTACCTTCCAGATCTTTCTCCAAAATTCGCTCCTGAAATAACCCAGGCACTGGACACCGAACTACCCTTTAGTTTATCATATTGCCTCCGGGCACCTTCCCCTCGGCTACCAAATTAGCTGAAAGGAGATGCAAACAGTAAGCCCCTGGTAAGTGTCTTCTGTGGCTTCCCACAGCCCGAGTCAAGTGCCAGCTCCTGAGGCTGGGACCCCAGATCATGCTGGGTCCCTGGAGGTGGGCAGCATGGCTCCACCTCCACTCTACTGTGACGCCAGCAGCATCTCACAGGCCCCTACAGCAGGCTTCAAGTGCAGTCCTGGGACCAGCAGCATCACTGTCCCTGGGGACTCGTCAGAAATGCAAATGCTAGCGCCCCACCGCAGACCTTCTAGAACAGAAACTCTAGGAATGGGGCCCAGCAGGTGACTGACACACTGAAATTGAAAACCACTCCCCACAGAAACCTCCAAATCTGCCAACCCAAGTCCCCGTCCCCGGACCACGGGTGGGACTTTCCTCCCTGTCCCTCTGTTCACAGGCCCGCTTCCCACTCCCGCCTATCCAAACCCTATCCAAGTTCACAGCACAGACCCAGGCCTTCTTTCATCATCAGACTGTCCTGATCACGTGTTCTCGTCGTGTTCTGAACTCCAACAGAATGCATTCTCTGCGTGACTCCCTCGACACTCATTGATATGACAGCAAAAAAGATGACAATGCCTCAAACCTCTAGGACAGGGATTACAGGTTCCCTAAAACGTGCCAACTTAAAAAGCGGTGACAGCCAGAAGCCATGTGTTAAGAATGATTCTGAAGCTGCACCGAGGTAGGGAAACGGCATCTCAGTAAGCATGTCCCTAGGAGTGGTTTCTTTGGGAGCGTGAGGGACAGCAACAGCATACCGACTACCAACCTCTCTTACCTGCGCTAGGGTTTTAACCCAGCTGGGGGGAAGCAGGGGGAGCGGGCTGTCCAAGTCCCAGAGACAAAAGGGACTGCAGGGAGCTGACTGTCTGACCCCCACTTTACCACCCTGGGCGCCTGGCTGGCAGCTCTGCCTCCAGCGCGGCTGAGGGAGCAGCCCAGCTCACGGCGGGTCGCAGTGTGTGAGCACCCAGGTTAAAGAGCTGTAGCGTGCTGTGCACACAACATGTACCTAATTTTTTCCACAAGTCCAGTCACACTGTACCAGGCCTGTGAGGGGCAAAACGGCCATTTCCGGTCATATGACCGACAACACCCACCTCTCTCCCAAAGTTTAAAAATTTCACAAAAGAAAAAAAAATTGTCTAACCCAAGCTCAGAGGATATGGATCCACCTATGTCCAATCTTTCTGTTCCCCTCAGTGCCAACACTAACAGACATTTCTAACGGGACCTTCTCTGTCACAAGACCACGTAGACTGCCTCGCTCACCTCCAGCTAGGCTGTACGCAGTCTGAAGACGTCAGCAGGACTGATTTCGACCTCTCGTTACCTAATTTAATGCTGTGCACAGATTATGATGAAATCTATAACCACACATGGGCTAAACCTGCAAACTCCCTTTCTAGTTTTAGAGCTTCAATTTCTGAAGATGCCTCCCCACCTACAGGAAACAGAATCTAGTTTGGAAACTCACAGTAGATCACTAGAAACACAACATTCGGGGTGCATAAGGGCCCCAGGGCACAGGGCAGGCAAAAAGTAGGCTTCCAGTTGTTCACATGGAAAGTAACACAATAATTAACAAATAATAACACGAGAATAAACTGTGCTTTCTGTACTCTCAACTGTAAACCTACTCTTGTCCCACCCTGAATAACTTCATGTATGTTACTGAAAGTAATAAAAAGTAGAGTGCACACCAATTCATCCAGATTCATACTACTATTTCGGGACGCAAAACGTCCCTACCAGGGGTACAGGGAAGACACAGCTGAAAACGACATGGATGTGCATCACCCTTCAAGTCCACTCAGCATGATTCGTAGATCTGCCTCCCAGGAAGGCCACATCTCCAAGCCTTGGGTTCAACCTGAGGCCAAGTTTGAAAGACACGCCCTAGCCAGACGATTCTGCCCAACCACACAGACCTTCATTCTATTGGCAAAGCAAGAAAACCCCATTTCCTAAGGGTAAACAGACACAGACGTGCAGCTGAAACTCAAATCTGGCACATCCATCTTAAAACAGTTTACCATTAATATGCACTTAAGTCCAAAAGAAGAAAACTGTCCATGGCAACAGCACGTCACAAAAAGTACTTTCTGCTGCCAGGTCAAGTGCAGCCCCGTTTTCCTGGACTGCTCACTGATGAACACAGCCAGACACCTTCCCCCAAGGCCTCACTGAGCCTGCAGGTCGCTGGGGAGGAGAGAGAGCAGGCTCTCCCACAGCAGAGGACCTACCCTGAAGCTTTCCCCCTGCCCTGGCAAAAGTCCCCAAAACTCTGAGCAGGATCGGAATGAGCCACATCATGTCGTCGGAGCCTCACAACAGAGAAGAAGGCTGTCTGTGCTCCACTGGAAGTCCCAGGGCAGAGCTCCCGGCGCCCGCCACAACGGGGTGGGAGGGGCGCTGCGTCCTGTCCAAGCCACCCTCCAAGGCGGCAAGAGAGCTCCAAATCAACTTGGGTTTAGGAAAAAATAATAATAATAATAAAAACCAAAAGGGTCTGGAGACTTTCCCTTTCACACATGTATCAAAAGTACTGAAGCAGTGACTCGCAGCCTCTTAGCCCGCCTGCCGTCTGTGGAGGCGCCACAGGTTGTCCTAAGGGAGAACCGTGCTTGCGGCTGAACCAGAGCAGCCACAGCACTGTTTCCGCCACACCCGCACAGGGACAGTTTTGTCGTTCGCAGGCCGTCACCATGCGCCTCCGGCAGACCCGCAGAAGGGCAAGGTGGCAGCCAGAGAGCCGTCATGCAGAGACTTGGAATGTAGAAGTAGCTCTATATTATCACATCAGAAGTCTTGAAAAATTACTTTTAAGAAGTTACACAGCTGGGTAACTGCAGAAGCACACACTTCTGCGTGTCTGGACCCAAGCCTGCACTCCAGCAGTGCCCACATGTTCAGGGCGCTTCCCCTTCCCGCGCCTCCGCGTCCTGCGTCCTGGTGCACGAAATGAAGACGTGGTGGAGAGTATGAAGTAACTTCGTGCACATCACATCACAGGATGACACCTGGTACAACGTGAGCCCTCTGACCATGTCAGCACCGTCATCGTCCTCGTCTGCCACTGTCCAGGCGCACGCGTCTGCCTGTTTCAAGCCACAACAACCCTACTCAGGAGGAATTAGAAGCCCGATACTCCAGAGGAGGAAACGAGGGTTAATGTGAGTTACTTACTTCTTGTGATAGAGTGCAGCCAGAACACAAACCCTGGCCGGCCTGACCACAAAGCCTGGGATCTTTCCACATTCCTACTCTGCCTGCAGGCTGAACCAGAGACAAAAGACAAAAGCACTCCGAATGACCACGCTTCTCCACCTGACCAGGCCAGTTACATACAACGACTCAGCACACCCGGGGACAGGTTTAGACCACAACCCTGACGCCGTGCCAAGAAAAGGTCTCAGCTGTCACCGGCCCTGAGGACACCCCCAAAACAGCCAGCACTGCTTTCGTCCAGTCACCTCCTGCCTGTGCAGCTGGCCCTCGCAGAGAGGCCACCACCCCCAGCCTGAGATGGAGGTGAAGCAGCAAATGGGTGAATCACCCCCCTTAAAGCCCCTGTATTTCCTCAGGGCTGGCCAGGAGGAGGGACGTAAGCTTCACACCTGGACTCCACTAGTGAGGACATGAGGAGCAGTTAAGGACCATTGTGGGGGCGCAAAAAATAACTTTCTTCCTGGTTTTCTGAGTTCTTCTGGCTGGGCTAATAATCAAATTTACATGAGACAGACTAACAGGAGAAATGTCCAAAATTTACTACAGACGTACTTCTGGAGGCACCAAAAGAATATGAGACCGAAGGGCAGTGGGCAGTTGAGGGTTATATGCCATTTTGGATAAAGGAGAACGGGGTGGGGGCCAAGGTCTGGGATTTGAAAGGGAAAGTAGGTAATTTACAGGTAGCCCGGAGAAAGAGCAAACATGTGGTAACCAGGTACAATAGATTTCTCCTAGTCTGCCACATTTAGTTTATATTTTGACGCTAAGGTGATTTCCCATTGAATTCCTTCAGGAAATGGGGGAAAGGTCACAGGTTCTTTCTGAGTCCTTTGTTTCTTCAAAACCCGCTTAAAATCAATATCTCCAAAGACATGTTTGGGGGTAGCAAAACCTGGTCCCCCTTATCATCGAGGGGCAGTGACTGATGGTGAAGGGTTAGCACAGAGGAGCTGGAGGAGCCTCAGAGCAAGTACCATATACATCAGCTCGGAGTCCTGCTGGGACTTGGTAAATTCCAAAAGGTTTCTTTTATCTCTGCCTCCTCAGGTAAGCCCAAGGGAAAAAATAAGTAAAACATACCCAGTGGCTGGGTAAGAGCACTCGAGAACGCTGTAGCTCTTGCTCAACACACGAGCAGCCGGCTCGATGATGGCCTGTGGCCGCCACCCCACACAATGAAGCCACAGGAAATAAAGAGGCTAACTGAGCCTTAAAACTTAAACAGTATCAAGTCATAGAGCAGAGAAAACTCGAGATTTTTTGCAACTTTATCTCAAAATCACCCTTAAGCCGTACAGACACAAACCCTTTTGTGTCTCCAGATACACACTCATACACACAAACCGAACCTGCCCGACAGCACCGGATACGTGCAGAAACAGATTCTGCCGGGAAGATTCCACTGAGAATCTTCGGGTTAATGCTGATCTGGCCTGCAGATCTTAGATTTCAACTGGACAACCCAGGGCAGATGCAGGCAGGAAATTAAGAAGCTAGGAAAATTCCCTGGCAAGTGAAGGGGGGAAACTGAGGCAGACAGCTAAACAAACTGGCTGCACAATTTACAGCCAGATACCGCAGGGGTAGGGGCTGGCTACAGGTAAAACTGGTATTGGATCTCACCCCCAGGGTGGCCTGGCATGACCAATCAGCAGAGACCAGGACCCTGAAAGGGCACACCTGGAAAGGCTGGTGACTATTCTACTGAGATCCCTGCCTCAAGCCCTCCCCTAAACCCCAGCCTCTAAAACACTCAATGAAGGACCCAACGTGCAAGCTCTTCCTCCGGGGAGCACACCCATGCCTTTCCCTTCCCCTCAGGCCTGCACCTCCTGCACTCTAAGGGTCCCCACGAGACTTGCAACCAGGGGAGCAGTAGGCGGCAGCAGCTCACACCAGGCTAACCCCCTGCACCTGTCCCCAAGGCCCCTATTCCCTGACTTCTTGGTGAGCCAAAGCAACCCCACCTAGGCTCCCTCCTGCTGCTGCTTCTCTCCTAAGTCCTTCCTTCTTTCACTGCCCCCAGCTTAATAAAAGTACTCTCTCAAAATCACCTGGACTCGTGTTGTGAAATCTTTCCTGCACACAGTCAAGACCCCACACACTGACAGCTGGCCTGAGGCAGACTCGCTCCAGGCCTGGTCCCCTTCCCAGTAACAAAATGACTCAGAAATGGTGAACAAACGTTACTAGACGCCAACCTGGTCTGACTAGGACCAAATATGGGAACTGAATATGAACTGAGATGATAATGACATTCAACACTTAGATGGGGCTGTGTGTGCCAGGCACTACCCTAACTGCCTTCCACGGGTTAACGCGTTCCATTCCCCCACGCACCCTGTGAATACTACTGTGCCCGTTTTACAGCTGGGGAACTGGGGCACTGAGAGGTGGGCAACTGCCCACTGGCACAGCTGGAGTGGCAGGACCAGGTGCGAACCACCCAGGCAATCGGGCTGTGAGTCTGTGCTCCCGACCAGACCCGCCACTGCCCAAATGGTGTCCAGACACATCTCAGGCTGTGCTCCACAAGTGACCAAGCACTGAACGACTGGGCAGGAACCCTCGAAAGGGGCTTCCAGGCACTCTAGAGCGGGCCTCTGTCTCAGAGCTGTCCGGGCTCTCACTGTGTGGACTCACGCTCCGCAGGCCCGACACCGAGAGCCAATCCCCCGCCCCTGGGTACCCGCCAGGGGTGGCTAGGGCTTACTGATGACATCACAGCAGCCCTGGAAACCACACACTAGAAAACATGACCAGGTCAGCACATGTCATCACTCAGGAATGTAACAACATTCGAGCCCACATATGGATTCGAGCTGATTTCTAATGCAAACTTTAAAACATAACACCGCTTCCCGAGCTGTCACTGGGCAGCTGGAATTTGAAAGCACGAGGCCTCGCGCTGCCCTCTTTATTATGCCGGGGACCGTTCCAAGAGATGTTTACGTTGGCCACCCCCAAAGCCACTTTCCCTCAATACATACAAGTCCTCTTCCCAAGCAGAACATGCGACACAGCAAAATTCAGCCTTGGGTGGAATTACTACAGAGCTTTTTAAAGTGTTTAAAAGAAAAAAATGGTAGTATCTTGTACAGACCTATGAACATTCATGAAAATAAAGTCATACACACCCATAATAAATAAGCATCCTTTTGGACGGGAAACATTATTTTAATTATTTCCAAGGAGGGTTGTCTTGATAACATATTTTAAATAATTTCTTAATATTAAAAACAAGCATCCTTTCCACCAATCCAAGAAAAAAAAAAAACCTAAAGTAAAATGCGAAAGACATATATTCGGATACTTTGCCCATTAAGTGTTTTTTTACTTTTTTACCACTTAATTCCAGAATGTGGGAGTTCTGTCAAAAATCTCTCCTAGTAAATTCCGAAGTTCCACCTCATGCCACCATGTACTGCTTTTGGAATTCTAATCAGTTCCGCCCACCCAGAGGCTCCAACTGAACTACGGAGAGATAGGAGGAGCAGCTGCAGCATCCACCACACCAAGAATAGCTTTCAGGAAACCAGGGCCCCGTCGGGAAACTAATTTACAGCCCTTCACGCCAGAGAGCACCGCAGGAAACGCCTCTGAGTAATGAAAACGCCTGTAAAGCTTTTTACACGGTAGTCCCAAAACACGTTATTTTCTCCCAGGAGTAAACAAGTGAAATGACTTCGTGAGCCTTTACACCCTAACCTTTTAAACTGTGCGTGTGTTTATTTGGGTCATGCCTCTGGGTGAGCAACGCCAGGCAATATGCCTTGCTGCTGAACGTCACCCGTCCGAGAACACTCTCAGAGGCATGCAGCTCACTCACCGTGCGGCACACGGGCCACGTGGGCCGGGGCGGAACTAGAACAGTCATTCCAAGCCTGTGCTCACTGTTCTTTTGCTTTGATTCCTCACTCAGCTATTCCACCCTGCCCTGAACCCTCTGTCTGTGCGCAGAAATGGGGTGGGGAAAAAAGATGGCCAAGTTTGGGGAGGCGGGGGTGTGGGCCAGAGCAGGCTTACAAAAACACAGACCCTGACATTTGGGAGGTGTCATCTGACAGGCAGACAGCGCTGCTAGGTGGGAAGGCTAGAAGAACCCAGGGAGGGAGGAAGTCAGCGTCCAGGGCTGTCCCCTGGAGAGGGTGCCGGCATTCCTACCAACTGGAAGGAAAGAAGAGCCCAGCTAAGTCTAAAAGGGGAGAGGACGACGTCTGGTGGGCAGTGCGCAGAAGCGGGGGAACTCCCTAGGAGAGTCCACAAGCAGCCTTGAAGCAAATCACTTTCGGGTGCATGGATGGCGGTAAGAGATGGTGAGAATCATGTGAAAACAAACACCTAGTTTTCATAATAGAATTCCACCGATGTCCACTGTTCACACTGGAATGGAATGTACAGAAAACTCTATTCTACCCCACCTCCAGCAAGGAGAAGGTTAACCTGAGTCCGCTCGTGCCAGGTCTCTGCATACATTATGGCCTTTAATCCTCACAACAATACCTGAACCCAGGCTGCCTTCATGGCTATCCAGGGCTGCTGAGGTGTGGCCGGAAAGACTCATCTTGATGGCTTACCTCCCAGGACCTCGAGTTGTGACCGTATCTGGAGATAGGATCTTTAAAGAGGTGACTGCGGTAAAATGAGGTCCTTAGGGTGGGCCCTAATCCAACATGACTGGTGTCCCTCTGCAAGGAAGAGATCAGGACAGAGATCCACGCACAGAGGATAAGCATGTGGGGACACAGGGAGAGGGCAGCCATCGACCAGCCAAAGAGAAGGGCCTCAGAGGAAACTCTGCCATTGCCTCGATCTTGAACTTCCGGTCTCCAGCACTGTGAGAAAATGAGTTCTGCGGTTTCAGCCACCCAGTGTGGTACTCTGCTACAGCAGCCCTAGCAGACCAGCACAACCGCTGTACAGAAGAAGACACTGAGGCTCAAAGAGGCTAAGTCAGTCCATCAAGGCCACTTAGCAAGTATGTAGCAGAGGTGGAATTTGAATACACGAAAAAATACAATCTTTCCAAATTGAGTACTTCCGCCTGACACAAAGTAAGTGCTCAATAAATAGTGGCTACTCCTTAATTACCACACATGATTACAGCTGAATGTAGGACACTCAGACAAAGCCATAATGCACGGTGATAGGACTATTAATTCCTAAGCACGTTGAAGACAAATACTGCTGTACCAGTGATTCTATGGATTGGAGTTAACTTCAAAATTGAGGTACAGCCCCGACTGGGTGGCTCAGTTGATTGGAATGTTGTCCCAGACACCAAATATTTGCAGGTTCGATCCCTGGTCAGGGAGTGTGCAGGAGGCAACCAATTGATGTTTCTCTCTCACATCAATGTTTCTCTGTCTAAAAATCAATAAACATATCCTCAGGGGAGGATTTAAAAAATGAAGTAGATGCCCTACGATTAATGGTCTGGAATGGATTACATCTGATTATGACCTGGTGACTTCTATAGGAAGTCGGAACAAGGATAGAGGAGGGGCGGATGTATAAATGCAACTTCCATCTCTAGGTGAACAAAGACGGCAACTTCCGATACTTTTTCCTGCTTTCCTCAGGCCCTTACATGTCACCTGCAGCAAGTGCGTGAAAGCAAGGTGACTTTTCAATCCCCCCACAGAGAAAGGTGGTGGTCACTTCAGGCCCCTCTCTTTTCTTCACCCAACATATTTCTTAATTCCACACACTTGTTTCTACAGAAAAGCAACAAAGATTCCATCCTAGGCTTCCTTATCTGAAATGATCAGGAAATGAGACATTTAGCCAAGAGGAAAAAAATAGCATAGATTCTCAACTTTCAAACAATTAGAAGACAGTAAATATGGGACATAAAAGGCATACTAAATGTAATTTAATCGTCGACGATGCAAGAGGATTTTGTAGATCCTCAGGGTAGTCATTATAAGTATTAATCACCGCAGTAGAAAGAATCTGCTAACGTAACAGGTGACAGAATGTCAGTGAACAGGGAATGTACTACGTAAAGAGAGGCTGTGGCCCATGGGAAAGACCGTCCTGACACATGGCTTCCTTTCAAGGGGTGTGACACAGCTCACAGGGGCATAGAAGAACCTACATGCCTATAAAGTTCAGACATACTTATTTTATGAGGGGTTTGCCTTAACTTTTGGCATCATGGACCACAGTGGATAACTTTCATTTTAAGTTTCTTCCTCAAGAACGTTTACTAGAAGTACTTTCCCTAAGACCAGAACTCCTATACACGGTGAGAAAACATATCACCACGGAGACAGATTAGTTGTACCTGAACTCTGACCCTCTTCCCGAGAACGGTGCACATGATTCATTTCCCCCATGTTTCAGTACTTAAATATTTAAATGAAAACTTTCAAAACTGTAAGAGTTGACATTAAGTACTTTCAGTTTCTACAGTTTACTTAAATCCATTTCGACTTAAAAATGGCAAAAAATGTTTTCTAATGAAAAACTTAGCAGAGATTTTTAGAATGAACAATTTTGAGAATATGCTGAAGTGTCTTGTTCCTGAGAAAAATGTAAGTAAGTAAAATTCATTAAATTCAAAACCTGAATGACTTTTTCTTAAGTAGGGAGACCGCTATGATAGGAATGATTTGGCAACTAAATCACTAACAAGTCTGTAAATTGATGTTATTAGTAGAGTCTTTGGGATTATTTGGCAAGAAGATTACAGTGTTTCCAGACCCCCAGAACCATGTATCATATAGGAAGTGTTTTTACAAGATAATAAGGCCAAGGAAGTATTGCTGTGCTCAGCTCCTTGATTCATTCAGCCTGAAATCAGACTACCCCAATAGTGGGTGGGGGTAGGGGCAGGAGAGGTAAGGTAGAGAGAGGGCTTGGAGAAAAAAGGCAGGTCAGAGGAAAAATGCTTCAGGAAAGCAAATCCTCCAAAATTATGAGCCTATCAAGGGCAGGGGTCATATCCTATCCTGCCTTGAATATTCAGCAGCTAGGGTACTGGGCAGTCAATTACACATTTATCAGAAACGACACGTGGTCTAAATCAATGACATATTTGAAAATAATCTTGCAGTAGTCAGATTATTAAAAAGGAATGATCCATTAATTACACTGCAATTTTCATGTCATAGACATACCATGTTGGAGAGGAGAAAAGGTGTTCTTCAGTATATTTATATACAGTATCCTTCATGATTCTATAATCATTTCTCTTTGCTCCCTTCCTGAGTGCTCTAATTCATCTGTCCTATTAGTTAGGGCCCATCCCCTTGATCATCCAAATATGGTGTTCCCGGGTGCTCCACCCCCATCGTGATTGTTTTCCAATCCGCAACTTACACTGTGGAAAGGACTCCAGCCGAGCAAAGTCACAGGTGAGTAAAACAAAACGGTAAAGTTTTTTCTTCTTATTTTCAACATGATTCTCAATAACCTCTTAATATATCCTCTGTCCTCTTTTATAGGAACAAACGCAGCTATTTTTTAAAGGTACTGGTATAGGCCTATTTCACTTGTCTCTCGGATGTTTCTCAGAATCCTGACCACAGGTGTGCATGGAGCATCCACGCCGTTCTTTCCACATGGGTTTTTTTGAATACAGAGGGGACGGGTTCTGCAGCTCACACACCACAAGGCTTCATTTATGTTTTGCATTTTGCCAACTTTGATTACAGTTAAGTTAAATTAATGTTTCCCAGTATTTACCTTTGAGAAGTTAAAGAGTAAGCAGAAGAAGCAGAGGTGGAATTTGAAAGGAGAGAGCTCCCGGTTAAATAAAGTTAGAAATGGACTAGCTTAAACAAAGCTAAACAGGTTTCTTTAGTGCCAGACTTCCCGTAATACAGTCACACGCACAGTGTGTCTCCCAGACAGGACAGGGCGAGTCATGCGTTACGGAAAGGTGTCGACCTCAGACACTGCTCTCATGGAGCTTCTTTCTGTCGGCACTGGCGCCTTCCAGAAAACACACTGGGAAAGGTGGGAATCAAATCCTATCTCGTGTTTGGCCTCTGAAGACTTAACAATAAACACACCCAGGATTCTGCCGCCTGTCAAGAGTGAAAAATGGATGTGACCCACTGAAATCACGCACACACACTCACCCCTATCTATCCCTGTTCTGATGTGGACTTTAATTATGACATGGAGACACGTGGTATGGCTTAGACACGCTTCATTCAAAGACTAGTTGCTAAAGAGATGTCCGGTTACTCCTAGTCATTAATTATTAATGACTAATTGTTATCATGACATAATTCATGATGAATTTGGCTAATAATTAAAGAACGGAAAAACCTGTATTCTCCACTCCCCTAAAACGTAATAACATGACATCACAGTTATTCCATAGTCTATTCTAAGGATTCTCTTGGAGTCCATAAACATCAACAGGGATTAAGAATTGACTTTGGTGACTCCGAAAGGCCTCAAGTTATATTCTGTATATTTTTGTGGAAAGGCAGCTCTTGCTTTTATTAGAGAGACGAAAGGTTCCATGGCCCCAAATATATTTTCTAAATCTTCCTGATGAGCCAGTAGTCTTCCCCTACTCCAACAATACTCATTTTCATTTTCCTACACCCCTACCAGGTCACCTTCCGTATGTGTTTGAACTGGTGCTTCTAGGATATGAAGGCCTGTCCAGAAAGTATCCAGCCATGTACTATGAAAAATAGCGACATTTATTGAAGAAGATACAAGATACAAGATACATTGTACACAGGACAATGATGCCTCAGTCCCCTTCAAGGTAGGCACCTTTGGACCTCACACAGTTCCCCCAGCTTCTCTCCCACTTTTCAAAACACTGCAAAATCCTTTGTTGGAATCGCCATCACCTGCCCTGTTGTATTTTCCTGAATCTCATCCACACTCTGAAATCTCTTCCTTTTCCAAGATGATTTTAGTTTTGAAAAAGCCAGAAGTCACAGGGCACCAAATCTGGGCTATAGGAAGGCCGAGTCACCCGCATGATTTGATTTCACCAAATTCTTCATGAGACATGATGCATGAGCGGGCACGTTGTCGTGATGAAGCTGCCAGTCACCAGTTGCCCACAGCTGTGGCCATTTTCCTCATATTGTAGCTCTCAACCATCGAAGAACATGGAGGTAGTACTCCTTATTAATTGTTTGACCTAGAGGGGCATACTCATGACAGGCAACACCTTCCCAATCAAAAAATACAGTTAACATGGTCTTGATCTTGCTGTGACTTTGCTGCGTCTTCTCTGGGTGTGGAGAACCAGGCAACTTCCACTGCGACAACTGGCCGTAGACCCACATCACAGCTGTAGACCCACGATTCATCTCCAGTTATGACCTTCGTGAGGAAATCTAGCTCATTGGTGCTGGTTTGAATGAAGTCACTAGCAACGCAGCATGATGCTCCTTCTGCTCTGGTAGCAGAAGATGCAGAGTGAATTTTGCCAGGACACGTTTCATGCCAAGATCCTGCATCAAAATCTCAGACACAGTAGTTTTGGAATCCCCAGATCAGCTTCCAATTCTCGCACTGTCAGTCGCCGATCTTTGCTGATTGCAGCCTGTACACGTTCAACACTCTCAGGGGTTCCGCTTGTTGCAGGCCTTCCGGAACGTGGATCACTTTCAACAGATTCTTGTCCCCAACAAAAGCACATCTTCCATTCGTGAAAGACTGCTGCTTCTCCCATGGAGAGCGGGGGAATGATTGCAAACATCAAGTTTTCAATCAGGGAGGAACCACCAGCAATGCTTCAGGCTCATGTGGTTTGAATTGAATGGTGTTGTCACACCCACCCGAAAAAGTACCAAAGAAGCCACATCCAAATACAAAACACACACAGAACTCCCTTGCGGTCAGTGAAGAAATTACTATAACAGGGGGAGGGGGGGAGGACCCTACAGATGATTTAAACCATTTTAAACAAATTTAACGCCAGGAAACTATGAAGAGGATAACCTTAACTTACCACACTGCCTCTCAGAAATTGTCATCCCTAAACGTCTCTTTTCCAGTTGTCATGCAAGGGTCCCTCATGTCACACCCAGCCTTTGTTTCCAATCCACAGAATCTCCTCAACCCTGGCAAGCGAGCAGCCACCCAGGAACCCCCAGCACAAAGCTACTGGCAGCCCCACCCACCACCCACAGGGCAGCAGGGTTTCCCCGTCACCACTAGAAGACACCAGCACAGTCCCTCTTCAGCTGGGACACTGCGAAACCAGCCACAAGTGAGAAAATCTTCTTCACCTAGTTCTGTACCAGCACTCTACTGGCCCTGAAATGACCAAGTCAAGAAATTAATTTCTTTTTTTGTTTGTTTTTGTGAGTTATTTATCGGGAAAGGGACAGGACAGGGAACTCCCAGGGGAGAATTTGGAGAAATAAGAAAGTCTTAAGGGGAACCTAGTCTGAAAGAATGAATACAAATGAATCAGCGCAGGGAAGGAGGGTCAGTGTTCACAACAAGAGGAGCAACGGGAGGGGTGATGATGAGCAAAGGCTGAGGTCAGTGACAAAGGATCTCTGGGTATCTCTCACAGAGTCCCTGAGAAGGCCACACTTGGACCTGGGGAACAAAGAGACAAACCCTTTATGCTGAAGGACTATCCCAAGCCTCACGGGAGTGGATTCAATTCCCGAGCCTACTGAGTGGAAACCGGGTGAATGTGGACGAGCTGTTGAAGCTCCCCAGTTCTCCACAGAGTCACCTACAGAATTCCTATGCAAACTGGACAAGGATTGTGACCTGGCTTACTTACCCCCTGCAGCTCTTGGAATAATAATCTAGGGAGATAAGCATGTACCAAGCTTTTCGTAAATGGTCAGCCTCTGCAGATGGAGACACTGCTGTTACCCTCCCAAGCTGCAGGCATTGGGGAGGGAGGAACTGAAATACTGGGCAGCAAGACGCCAGGCCACGGGACTGCTGGTCTGTCAGACCTGGGCTGAGACAGAGCAGCCGCAGGGGGGCAACTGGGCACTTGAAACGTGGCCCCTGTCTCAACGGGCCTGTGCTATCAACGTAAAATGCTCCCTGGCTTCCAAAGATTCTGTTTTGGTGGGGGGAGGGGACTGCAAAGTATCTCACGATAACTGTATACTGATTACAATTTTTAAGCTGAAATAATATTTTTGTATACTGAGTTAAATAAAACAAAATGTCACCTGTTTCTTCTTACTTTATTAATGCAGTTACTACACATTTTTTAATTTATGCAGACATGTGGCTTACCTCAGTGGAGAGCAATGAGTTTACACTTTGAATCACAAATTTGCTCTGCCAGTTACCTTTTTGGGGCAACTTTTTCCATCTCTGACTTGTTTCTATATGAGTAAAACAGAGGTAACAGTTCTTCAATGAGGTAAGATACAGAGCTCTTAACACAGTCAAGTCCAAGTGACTGGGAAGCCTAATAAATTGATTAGCATTCATTCATTCAGCAAATACCTGAGTTCCTACCATGTGCTAGACACTAAGACAAAAACCCTGTCTCCAAAAAGCTTACATTCGGAGAAAAACAATTAAAAGAGACACATGAAAATACAGGAGACCCTGAGTAATAAGCGACCGGGTGCACATGGTAGGCAGGCGACGGGGAGAGCGCGGGGGAGGGAGCAAACTGAAACACTGTGGTCAGAAGGGCCTCGCAGTGAAAGGCAGTGCAGCACTGTCACACAGCCTCAGCCTCAGAAAGGTTGAGCCCCAGGGTTTCCTCTTGGGCCGATGAAAACATCCTAGATGGCTGCGCATATCTGTCACACACTTAAAACTCATGTAATTAGACTCTTTAAATGGCTGAATTGTATGGTGGGTTAATTATATTTCCATGAAGCTGTTTAAAAAATACCAAAGAAAAGCATTGGCCAAAGCTTTATTCATGTGTAACTACACCACATTCTTTGCAAGGTGAGATGGGAAAAAAGTTCCTTTCCATAAAGAAATGATTATTAAACAGAAAGGCAGCTGTGGCCCATGTGCTAGTTTCCTACTTGTTCTCCGCCGGTCCCTCAGTCAGCCTGCCCTTCTGCTTCCAGGCCCTGAGAGGTGGCACTCTTGGGAAAACCCGTTCTATGGCACAGGTTACAGACACCTGGACAGGGACAGGCACCAGATCCAAGAGAAGCCAAAGGATGAGCTGGCCAGTGACCTCCCAAGAGCTGGACAGACAGACTCTCCCCTAAACAAGGGGCAGTGCCTATGATACAGATTTTTCCTCCCTTACCCTTCTTCCTCTTTTGTTTCCCCTAGCAAGGGGCTGTAATGGCTGGACCATCTCACGACCACTGAGGAAAAGGCCAAGAAACTGGTAGCATCCCCAGCCTTGACGACCAGCCAGCAACCACCTCCTATGTGACTTGTTACGTGAGAAAAAAAATCACCAGCTCGATCAAGGTCTGTCAACCGGCTTTTCTGTTACACGTGGACGTTTGTCACTGGTGCACTGCACCTTGAGACGGAAGTGGGACAAATCCTCCAATATAAACCAAGAACCGCACACACAGAAAACAGCCAGAGGCTGTCTCACCATGTACTTACTACATACACACCCGCACCCACACACACGCCTGCCCTCCTTAGTGACAGCGCCGTTTCTAAAAGGGAAAAACAGAAAAGTGTCACCTACACACGGATAAGAGATGCTGGAGAGAGTGGTACCTATTTACTGTGTAAGAGCCAGAGTAAAGCTACTTCCTAAAAAACACTTCATCAGCGCCTTGCCGAAGCAAAGGCCAATGACAGTGCTTTCAGAAGGAATGCTCTCTTTTTTCTTGGTAACATGGTAATGATGTTCCTATAGCCTGGGTCCCTTCCTGTTTACAAAGCGTCAAACGGAATGGAATGCCTTGCAATAATTTTCTAGGAGAAATTAAATGGGAAGTGATGCAATGAACACAGAATGTCCAGACTGAGTTTATCACAAGAATAGGTTATGTAAGAAAAATCTAGTAAGGAAAAATATGACACTGTGTTCTTCTTAAAAATAACAAGTACTTCTAGCATCACAGCTTTGGTTTTGCTTAAATGATATGTTTGCTTGTATTTTATCATTACTGCTTGGGAATTTTTTTAAAACTATCATCTTGAAAGGATTTTAATATTCCCCCAAGGACCATGCTCCATTATAAATCTAACTTTTAAATGTACAACTGTGTAGCAAAATCGCTATTTTTATTTTTTTCTGTTGTTTCTCTTTATGTGAAACAAATTAAACACAAATACCCTATCTTTACACATGTATAACTGTGAAAATTCACTCCTATTTATCTCTATATGGAGACAGACTAAAAAACCTGTAAACCACTTTCAGCATATTAAATACACAGCATCATTAAGGAATGACAATAGAAAGCCAACCAAAAGAAAGAAACTGGCTGACTCTTTCCACCCAGAGGCAGTTTGGAACCTCAGCAAGGTTTAAATGCAGTCCCAACTGTGCCCTAGCTCCTCCTGGGCCTGGTCTTTGGCTCCAAAGATTTCGTCACCTTGAAGCCAAAACAACTGCATAAGCAGACTCTAGCTACTTTCCCTTCCTGGGCATTAGGATTTTGATTATTTTCATCAGGAACAAAGCGCTCGGCAAGGACGTACAGGAGGAGATGGGACAGAGACACGTAGCACAAAGTTACAAAAGGCCCTTTCTGCCTTACCTCAGTGGCTGGGGACAGGGCAGGACACACAGGCCCTGGGTTCTTACCTGCTTCTCTCCCGGTGTCACCCAGCATCCTGAGCCTGGAAGCACTTCCAACTTCCAACATCCCGGGAGCCAGACCAGCATGTGCTGGGCAAGAAGGCACTGGCCGTGTTATAGGCCTGAGCAGGGGACTAAAAGCAGACCCCACCCTTGAGGGGCTGAGAGTCTACTGGGATATGGAGCATGAGTAAGGGGGGCGGCGGCTTAAAGTTTTTAGGAATGTTCGCTTTTATTAAAACCCAGCAAAAGATGCATGGAAGCCCGACCTCCAAAATAATGTCACTCTGCCTTTGTTCAAGTCATTAGCTTCTGTACTTCAACGTCAAATGAAGCATCAAGAGGAAAGACTCACTTGTGCGAATGATTAAATGGTTGAGTCTCAATATTTTCTTACTCTAACCCTGATCTCAATTTTCAACATCCATGAATGGGATGTGAGCATCAAGAAAATAATCTCAAAAGGAAAAAATAAAAATCGCCCTTTAAATATGATTTCTTCCTTTACTTGTTCACTAATATTACAAACAAACAGAAAAAATGGCTTCCATGCAAACTCAACACCACAATGAGCTTCGTGAAACCAAGAGGCAGAGCAAAGCAGATACCTAAGTAGCTGCTGGGGGCCTGTTTCCCCGTCAGTAGAGTAAGAAGGTTGGGCATTCCTTCCACCTCCGAGGCAGGAGGCCAGGACTCTAATTCCAGCTTTCTATGTGGAAACTGAGATTTACTACATTTAATAATTATCAGGAAAACTTGGAAATATTTTTAAGTGAACTACAATGTCATCACAGACATTGTCAAAGTCATTACCATAGCTCTTTGGACAAAATTCTTAACCTCTAGATAGAAAATTCCTCTGAGGTGAACCAGCAGAAAAATTATTTCGGAATTAATACATTCAGGATACCATCACCAAAAGGAATAAGAATACATCTAGAAGAAAAGGAATGGCTATTATTTTTGAAAAAAATTAAGGTGGCAATCTATTTAGGGGGCAGGAGATGAGTAGCAAACTCGGGCAAAGTGCAAACTGGCATTACCAGTAAAGCATCCACGTCCCAGAACGAAGGATTTCCTTTATGGGGAGGAATCTTCAGGGGCCTCTGCCTCCTAGCAGAAAGCCAGGTAAGCTGACAATGATGTCCACATTGGCTGTCAGTACAGGTGAAACCTAGCCCACCCTCTGATCATTAACAATTGCATTGCTTTTTAAATTCTGCTTTGGTTTAAAGGCAAACAGCAGTCTTTTTTATTATCATGTTTAGTAATAAAAGTAGAATTATATAATCCAGATCATCTGAAGATGACTTCCTTTCCTGTGACTTTTCATAGCTTACAGGAAGTTTCTCTCACTTCATGGAAAAATGAAAAACTCCCTAAATACACTGAACAGACATAACCGTCCCTCCCTTGCCTTTGCACAAAGCAATACGGCAAACCGGGCTTGTGCAGTACTGCAGCGATGGCAATAAAGAACAGGCATCTAACAGGTGTCCAACCTGCGGCCCAACACAAAACCGTAAATTCACTCGAAACATTATGAGATGTGTGTGTGTGTGTGTGTGTGTGTGTGTGTGTGTGTGATTACGTATCGCAATGCATTTAACATGTGGCCCAAGACAACTCCTCTTCTTCCAGTGGGGCCCGCAGACGCCCAAAGGCTGGACAGCCCTGAACATAAAGGCTTTAGACAGAGCGAGGAACTGGCAGGGGCCGCACTGCTTTCCAGGTGAGCAGCCCTGGGCAAGTAGCAACCTATCTCCACCTGGGTTCCTGAGTTGCAAAATGGTATTTACTCTAAGAGTAACTATCAAATAGGGCTGTTGTGAGAAGTAAATGCTAATTCGTCTGAAAGGCTTGTACCCTTACACAAAATGCTAAAGAAAATTTTAAACTTTTTTAACAAACCTTTTACCTGCTACGACTACTACAACCAACACATTATCATTACTTCTGGTAAACTAACAAATTTGTTTTCATACATCTCAGAAAACGTTTACCAATAGCTAAATTTATATGTAGATTATCAGGTCCATTAAAAGAAAATCTAACATCTCTATTTTCAGATGAGTGACCTACTCACTGTTTTCAATTGAAGATATGTCATTTACACCTTCATTTTAATACATTCAACATGTGAAAATAGATACTCATATGGACACAAAAACAGGTTGTGAAGTGACTAGTCACCTCAAAGGAATCATCACTGATCACTCTCACAGAGTAAACAGTTTACTTATATCTGACTATGATTAGATCTCTCTCTCTCTCACACACACACACACACACACTGGAAGTCCACAGAGCTCAGTATGTATTAATTTCATTCTAACTTTCCTTCCCAATCTAAACTCTGACTTTGGGTATGCATTCATGAAACAGATGCCACAGTCTAGCACCCTCCATTCCAGGTGGCCCTTCCGCACCTTCCCAAGGTCAAATGCACACAGGCACTAGCTCCCACTGCAGAACCAACTCCCTGAGCACACCTGCCCATTCTGTTCTCACAGCATACCTGAAACTAAGGAAGAGCCTTCACTCAAAATTACACTTTCAGCTCTGAAGCTTTGGGAAGGAAAACTTCAAAGCCACAAAATTTAAAGGTCTTTACAAACCTGCTTCTTTGTTCTCTCGACAAAGAAGCACTTTTTCAAACCTTTTTGTTCTGTGACTGGCGAGATAAATCAGTCCTGCAGACACTGTGGTAGTTAGTCCCTGCCAAAAGGCACTGAACCATCTCAGAGCAAACAAAAAACTGCTAACTGTGGCTAAGTGATACATCCTGTTTCTGGATGTCTGACTGTTCATCCACAGGCTGATTTGCATAGCATACAAGCCCTTCGGAGGACAGCAACTGAGACATGGCAGGCAATTCTACAAGATTTCAGATTTCACGTCATGTTTCATTTACCCATCTCAATTCCCCTAGACTATCAATGAAAATACTCCAAATAGGCCACTTACCTACTTTCAAATCCTTACTTCAGATACTATCCAGCATACACAATAAAATGGACAAGGGAAATATTTCCAGAGACTATCACATAATTTTAGAAGAATATAACTTCTTTGGACAACTTTTTGGGATGCTTACAGGATTTCTCAATTGCTTTCAAAATTAAAATTAGACCCTGGCTAGGTAACTCAGTTGGTCAGAGTGCCATTTCAATATGCCAGGATTGTGGGTTTGATCCCCAGTCAGGGCACCTACAAGAAGCAACCACTGAATGTATCAGTAAGTGAAACCACAAATCAAGGTTTCTCTCTCTCTTGCCCTTCCTCTAATATCAATAAATAAAGTAATTTTAAAAAACAAAAGAAAAAAGAATGTAGAAGTACTCAACCCACTCTGTGGGATGAATTACATTCACAAAGATCAGTTTTTCTTAACGAGACTTGAATTCCCCAAAACTAAATAGGAGCACTGTCAGTGCCAGAAATTTAATAGAAACCAGCAAATCACACTTAAATTTTTTAACTATTCTCTTGGCCTATAACAAGTTAAAATGGTATAAACATTAACTATTTTAATCTCAGCTTTGTCTACACATTCTTTATAGTGACTCCATACCTCAGAGGTTGAATACTATAAGGCACAAACACTAACCGACACACATCAACAACCTTGACCTTGTTTCCAGGCAAGCTGCACAGACCACAGTCTTTATTTATGCCCTACCATCCCTCCTACCCTTCTCTGTCTTGGTTAAAATTAATCAACCAGGCAATGGGGAAAACAGAAGGCATACTCGTGTGGACTTGCTATCATCACCTAGCCTCATTTGCTATGCACAGCCTCTAGGCCCAGATAAAAACCCGTCTAACCAAGTCACTTCAGAAACACAGGTTCTCTTGCATAGTGGACATCACCATGCTTCTATGTTCTATACATCGCTTTGTTATGAGCCTTGATGTTCTGTTGCAGCTATCACCTACTGCCTGCTTCCTTAGCCCAGTCGTTGCTGCAGCACCAGGCTGGCTAAACTATACCACCTGCCATGTCTCAGTGGTCTGGGCTGGCCAAGTGACCGGGACTAACATGGCATTTAGGGATGGCAACCACACATCCAGGCTTATTCAGGACAACCCTAGCTCATGCCTGTTGTGCCTCTTGTCCTAGCATAAGTTTACTCTCAGAAGTATCCTCATTTAGCCTTGACTGGTGTAGCACAGTGGATTGAGCAGCATTCTGCAAACCAAAAGGTTGCCAGTTCGATTCCCAGTCAGGGCAGATGCCTGGGTTGCAAGCCAGGTCCCCGGTTGGGAGTGTGCAAGAGGCAACCAATCGATTTCTCTCTCCCTCTCTTTTTCCCGCCCTTCCCCTAACTCTAAAATTAAAGTCTTTTTTTAAAAAAGTACCCTGACTTAGACTATATGGTCTCCCTATCTCTAAAGCAGGGTTTTTCCCTTTCAGCATCACTAACGCTTTGAGCTGGACCATTCTCCGTTGTACAGGGGCTGTGCAGAGCATTGCGGGATGTCTAGCAGCATCATTGGCCTCTGCCTGCTAGATGCCAAGAACACCCCCCACTCATGACAGCCAAAAATGTTCTCTAGGGGGTCAAAATCCTCTACTGGAGAGAAAGCTCTAAGGAAAAGGAGTCACTCTCTTCTGGAATTCTAATAAAGACATAAACCATAGCTATTGCCATCATGGAAAGCGTACCAACCTGAGAGGCAAACCAACTGAGGGAAATGCAAGAAAAAGATCTAACAACACTATTTGAACCCTCAAGACAGGTGTATAAAAAGCAAGCCCCTGCTCCTTCGACTTCACTCACAGGAGCTAAAAACTCCTTTTTTTCCCTTCAGCTAGTTTGTGTTGAGTTTTTCTCACTTTCCACTGAAGGAAATGAATGAGTATATATAGTATGTTTTATAGAGATTTGACATTTCAAAGAAAAAAGGGGGATTCAAGTTAATTCTAAACCCTGTCTTATGTTTTCCACAAAAACACACCATCACCTCTAGCTCCAGGGTCGAAAGCAATGAATTTCTTCACTGAAGCCCTAGAATCCCCTCCCTTTGAAGAACCCCAAAGCCACTACACTTCACCTCCTTGAAGGCACACTGAGTGCCTAAGGTCAGTACATGCGGATGGGAAAGGGAAGAGAAGGGCCATCTGCCTACCGGGCACCTGTAGAGATACATCTTTCGGAAGAATGTCTTTCCTCTAGCAATCATTTCTTAAACTAGTTAAAGCCTATTCAGTCAGCTGAAAAGGGAAAGAAAAGCTATTTCTAGATCACAGATAATTACTACATTTTTAACTCTTCTGGGTTCTATTCCCTCCTCTTCTCTCAGACAAAAAGGCAGAAATTTGAAGTTCTAGAATCTTCCCAGATGTTACCAGAAGCATTTTCTTCTCTGTGGAATCCAAAGAGAACCAGCACGATTCCACTGAGATAAAACACAGAAATCAGCAGTTGTCTTCCAGTGAAAATGAAAAACAAATGATTTTATTTACATTTTTTAAAACCAAGATTAAGAAGTACTGGAATAAAGTATTCAAGTGCCAGCAGAATTAAGTCTGAAATAAAGGCATTTCCTGGTGATCTGAGGGTTGTTTATCCAGATATTTTATACCCTATTTTTTCTCCCCTTCCCCCCATTACCTCTTCTTCTTAATAGTTCAACATCTATATCCCATCCCAACCGCTTCAAACTTACTATGACAACTCTTATACATCACACATTATTCGTTAACCAGAAAAAGAATGTGTTGGGAGAGAATTAAAACTATTTATTACTGAAAGTGTCTTTCCACTCAAATGCATCAGCTAATAATCGACTCAACATCCAAACCTACAAATCTTCCTGGGCATGCACCCCACCATTTCCACCGTTCTGTTACTGAACTAGACTAAGGGTGTCTAGTTCACCCATCCCCCGCAATCTGAATCTCGTCTTCTGTATTCAGAACCACATTCAGCTCTGGAATATTCCCCAACCTGTCGCTCTCCTCTCTGTCGGATATTTTCTTCAGCTTGTTCGGATCTCGCCCACTCACCAATGACTTGGGAGAGCTCTCTGCATCACAGGCTCATGTCTTTTCCCTGCACTGCCTTCTCAACCCTCTGCCACTGGGCTCCCACCCCTGCTGGGCCACAAACTACTCTCCCAGCTTTTACCAAGGACACTGTCTTGCTAATGCAATGTCAACTGGACAAATGGTACTTGACTTCTGTAGCGTGACCTTGTCTGCTCCCTCCTGCTTTCTGAAACATTCTCCTTGGCTTGTGCAACCCTCTGCAGGTATTCCACCTCTGTCAATGGCTACTGCTCTCACATACCCTTCTCAAGCTCTTCTACACCTGCCTTAAAAGCCAGTATTTCTCAGGACTTGCCCTGAGCCACCATGCCTTCTCCTTCTACGTTCTCTCTCCAGTTACACAGTGTCAATCCCACTTATCTGGTGTCCCCAAAATCTCATTTCTCTAGCTCTGTTCCCTGATCCTGAAATATACACCTGTAAGAGAAACACATTACTGACTATGCCCACTGGATATCTCAGAAGCACCTCAGCCTTAACATATTCAAAACCAAAAACATATCCTCTCTCCCCACAAAACCTATTCCTCTTGCTGGACTACCTCAGTCAACAGCACTGAGCTGACCAAGAACTGAGGAATCATCTTGGATACCTCCTTCCTCATCCCACACCCAATCACGTGCCAAAGACTGCAGCCCATAAATCCCGACTTCTGGAAACGCACCTCTCCAGATACCGAAGTCTGGCCTACGTGACTGACCCCCACCCAGTCTTGCTTTCCTTAAATACATTCTCTCAAATGCTGTGTAAGCTTTTCTAAAATATAATTCAGATGATGCCAATCCCCTGTTCAAAATGTTTCAATTACCTCCTGCTGTCCTCAGAATGAGGCCTGAAATCCTTAACCTGCTCTACCAGGCCCTTCCCAACCCTGCCCCCTCCCCCGCCCCCACCCCCTCTGTAGCTCTTCCTGCCCAGCACTGGCTCCTGCCCCAGCCCCCAGCCCACCTGAGCTGGTCTTCCAGCTACAGCGCATGCTCTCTGTGGCCTCCAGGCCACATTTCACTGGGCGTTCATTTTCACAGATGTTTTCTCCCATTTAATAAATGAGAGGCCTAATGTTCAGCCCCGTGCTTTAAAACATTGTTAGCTTAAAAGAGAGAAAAAATGTGTTGACAAACTATTTCTACTGTCACTACTAGTAAAGCTGTAACTGTGCTCAAGTTCAACACAGGCGGTCAGGGTAGCATTCTTAGAAAAAGAAAGAAGCTCCTCCAGCTCTACCTCCTCCTCCCATGGGCCAAGCGGAGTTCTAAGACCTTCAATATGTAACATGAGGAACAAATACCAACCCCCCCCATGAGGTAGCTTACTATCCCCATTTTATAGGAAGTTAGGCACTGAGGGTTTAAGTAACTTGCTCAAGTAACTTACTGCTAGTAAGTAGTTGAGCCAACTTTTATAGTCAGAGAGAAAAGCATTTTTTGAGTATGACACATCCTGCATTCAGACCCGGGGTGACAGTACTTTAGCCCAATTGATTTCCTCCAGCCACACGCCTCACCATGACTCACTGCGAGATGGTGCTGGAAGGCAGACAGCGCCTGTGGGTGAACAAGTCAACGAGGAAGGAAAAATCACACTCACCGTTGAAATATTAAGTGGCCCAGAGTTAACATCTTCCTCAGGAAACACGGAGAGGAAAATCTAGTTTGACCAGGGAGGCAGATCCTAGCACTGGTAGCAATACAGTGATTCCAGTAGATCTTGAAGCTTAAAGAGCTGCGTGCCCTTAGAATGCAAAGTGTCAGGGATTTTTCAGTGTGTTGTGTTTGTTTGTTTGTTTGTTTAAAGAGAAGGATGTCAAGGCTTTCTCATTACAAAAGCATCCCCTTGGCAAGTGTATAAATTATGCTCCTATATTAGGATAATCAAGTAAAGCAGGCTGTGGTTCCTGTTTGTTTTGAGGCCTATCCCAAAATACCAACCAATCCCTGTCTAAAAATCACGTTCATCTGACCTAACTAGACTGACAGTGCTTAACACAAATGCGCTTATGAATGCAAATATCATTTTTTCTCCACCTGCTATTATTGCAAGTCTAGTTTCAATAAAGCAAAAAGGCTTTTAAAGATTTTGTTGTTTTTGTTCATGAGTCTTAGCCCTAAAATTTAAACTGCCTTGCCCTGATGATCCAAGCTAAGCTTATAACTTAAAATATCAAAAAGAGTATTATTAAATGTCTTCAAAATTCATGGATTCATTATTTATAAATTGCAGTCAAAGCTAGTGTTTTAAATTTTATAAAGTTAATTATAATATGGCTTTCATAATGAATTCTCTAAATATACTGTTTTACAATCAAAAATGTACAGATAAAAGGTACACCATGGAACATCTTGTTATTTACATAAAGTCGATTAACAAAAACTTTTAAATGCCACTTGTAGAAAAAAGTCTGAACTAAATTAAATAGCACTACATGTAACCACATGGATAAATCTCACAAATATGATGAGGAGGGGGGAAAAAAGGAGTTGCAGGACACATATAATATGAAACCATTATATAAAGTCTAAAAATGTGCAAAATGTGCCATTATTTAGGAAAGTATTCAAATAAATTAACATTCCTGGGAATAATAAACCAGTTTTGAGACAGCTGCTATTGGAGCAGCTTTTATTTCTTAAATTGAGAGGTAAAAACAGAGCTGTTTATAATTAGATTCTTAATATATTTTTACATTTCTAAACTATCTCACAAACTTTTAAAGGAAAAAAGTCTAATACTCAGGGCGCATACAGGAGGCAGCCCATCGATGTTTTTCTCTCCCCCCATCCCTTCCTCTCTCTAAAACTCAATAAACATATCCTCGGGTGAGGATTTTTAAAAAGCCCAATACTAAAACAATAGTTTTTTGTACTGAGAACAAATAGTTTAGTATTGAGAACAATAGTTATGAGAACAAAATTAAAATTTACTAAAGGGTAAGATGCAGAATGGGCAGAGGGAGATGTAAGAGAGAGAGACTGAGGGGAAGTATTTTTCTGAGTGGCGGTCTGTATCTAGTAAGCGGTCCTAAATCAATACGATCTCTCATGTCTAAACTGTACAAATTAGCAATCAGTTTTATTTACAATAATCATCCCAGGGAGCCTTAAAATTCATAATATTTCAAATTATGGTCCCTGCGCTGAACTAATAAGAACAGTCTCCTAACTAGATTGTGAAATGTACACACATTCCTGATGGCCAGGATTTATCATAACTTCCCCTAAAAGGAGACCGCAGCCACACCCCTTTATAGAGACAGCTTATAATTGTGGTTAAGGGTTTTGGAGTCAGACAAATGTGGGTTCACATTCCAGCTTCACCACTGACAAATTGAGTGATTTGGACAAGCTATTAACCTCTGTAAATTCAGTATCCTAATCTCCAAAATGGGGTAAATAATAACATACCTCACTGAGAAAGTCCTCATGTCAAATAATATAATGCTTACTCTGAATTTAACACAAACTAAAGCAAAGAGTAAATGCTTAATAAATGTTAGCAACTATTATTAAAATCACTTAAATTACATACACCTTAAACAACATAAAACATGTTTCAGGTGTTGTTTGGAATCACCTACTTGTCTCTGGAATGGAATTTCACTGAAAGAAACCTAGTAAAACATCCAAGACACCCTTAATCAGATTTATAATCTGGAAATGTCTAAACACTCTTCTACAAATCCTGAAATAAAGACAACTCTTTTATTTAAACAAGATGTAGAAAGTCAAAGGCAATGCAAGACAACACAGAATCTCCTAAGTGAATGGTTTCATAGCTATCTAACATCAAACTCAAAAACAGTAACTAAAGACACGTGCTATTAACGGTGGTCAGATGCAAACAGTTTGCCATTTACCACCACATACAGGTGGCAATCACTTAAAGCGTGACTTATAATGACTTCCAGGCTACAAGATTTTTCTTCATAATTCTTGCCTCTCTTACGATGCAAACAACAAAATCATAAGGTGAAGGTATGGCTGTCAGAGTCACAGGTTTCAAAGCAGCTCCCTTAGGAATTTGTTCTGGGCACGTTACTGGTTCTTGGGCACAGAACAGGATTCCCTAATAGCTCTTCAGAATATCCACCCCTCTTGAGAGATGTCCCTCACTGCCTTCTTTTTCTCATTGTGAATTTCCCATAGCAAACACAAGCACCGTCCATTCATCGCGTTGTTAGGGTTTCCTGTGGGTTAAACACTAGAGTATCCTTGTGATGTGTAAGCATCTGAAGGCCCCAGTCACTGACAGGGTCATCTCAGGACCCGGAGCAGAGAGAGCTCTGCTGGTCCTCCCCACCCGTCCTCATCGTCCCCTGAAGACAGGCCCGACGCTGGCTACGTGGGCCGGGGCTGCAGACGGCTTGCCTAGGTGTACAACAGCCGTAGTTACCTATTTCTTCAAATCTCTGTGAATCAGAAATAAATTCTGGAAAATATTTTCCCAAGATGCCACTTGGCTTTGACTTACCAACTTACCTTCACGATCTCCCAGCATCCTGAACTATATTCAAACCTCAGAAGCCTTTCCACAGTCTGAGACGTGTATCAATCTTCTGAGTCACTGGTGATGATGATTTGGACAAACACACTCTTAGCGTAAATAGGCCCTAAAAGGTTACATACTAGTCTCTGGGCCAGAGCAGCTATTTTTCAGTCAAGAAAGGGGCCTTGATATTAAAATATACACTACAAAACACATCACAATGATTAACATTTGACTGCTTGTTCTAAACACTTTACATATATTAACTCGTTTAATCCAACTAGTAACTCCTGATGGTAGAATTATCTCATCTATTTTTACAGATGACAACATCGATACAGAAAAGCTCAGTAACCTGACCACAGTTCCCGTCGGTGAGTGGCTGAGCTATGCTGTGGACCCAGACACACTAATGCGTCAGCCTACGATCTTAATCTTCTATAACATACTGTCTCATCAGCTATTTTAAAGATTAAACGCAAAAATATCCTCCTCCTCTTCAGAAAGTCAACAATGTTCCCTAGTGCCCCTCCCCACCCCACCCCCCAAAAAACACTAAGCAAAAAGGAGGTGGTCCAAGGAACTGGAACAGTTGGGAGGACAGGGAAGAGGCAATGTGTCAGAGAGGCAGGAATGAGAACATCGGATAAATGACCGGGAAAACATGCTAAGCAAACAGGCTCCCGCTGCTGCCCCGCTCTAATTAAGGAGTCCTCCAAATAGCGTCAGGGGCCACCTGCAGTGTGCACAGTATCTGGAGCTTTTAATGCTTGCCTGGGTCCACCAGCCACCTCCACTCTGAGAGTAATTATTTGTTCGGCAAGTCTACATTCATATTGGAGACCAGGCCGCTGTAGTAAAATCCCTAAGCAAGAGTTTAAGACTCTCCTGGTTATGTCCTGAAGTGTGTAAGAGGCGGGCAGTGGCGGAGAGAAAGAAAGGAGGGGAGAGTCCACGTGATTTCTCTGGAGCAATGAAAATATTATTTTCTATTAATAAAAAAATTGTATTTTTAAATAGCATTTTCTCTATACCTCTCTAAATTCCACTTAATAGAAGCACAGGCACAAAACTTACTATCATACCATCCCATCAAAATCAGGGTGCTAAGTAGCAGGAAACCCAACAAAATACCCAGAGGTGGGTTTCGGGCACAGAAAAACGGGTGGCCCCTGTAGTGGCATCAGGAATCAGTCTCAGTTACCTCTTTGTTCTGCGGTCCTCACGTCGGGGCCACTCGGTCCTGTGATCGTGGCAGAGGCTCAAGGCAACACTACCAGACACCACAGAAGAGTAAAGAACCCTTTTTCTGAGATTCCTCACACAGAAGGAAATCTTTCTCCAAGTCCCCACCAGACCGTCCACCGTGTCTCACTGGCCACAACTGCGCTACCTCCTCATTCTTAAACTCGTTACCGGCCCAGAAAATAGAGTTACCACAACTGAGTTAGAATTCAGTTATTCTCAACCCTGATTGCACGTGTTTTTTACACCTTCCCACGTGATTCTATGATTGCAAACCCCTGAGTTAGACTCATCAGAATGGACCCCTAACCACTTTCCCCTGAGTTCCCTGGCAGAAGGTGTAGACCCTTGAACAAAAGCTGGATTGTCAGAAAGAGAAAAAAAAAAAACTGTTGGCCCGCCAAACAGAATCTACACAACCACTTACACCTGGGTTTTCAACCCATTTCCACACCATTTTATGCAACCCTCAAGGCTTTCTGTAGTCATCCCATTTACAAATAAGGAAGCTGAGGCTCGAGTTTACAAAGTGAAATTTTTTTAAGTCTTCCAAATTGTCCTATGTTTCAATGCAACAGCAACTTGAGAAATTTCTCCTAAAAGGAATGACCACGTGAACCAGTTCTCAGAAACAATAAACACAAAAAGAGCAAAAGGGAACTCTGATGTTGTCCTGAGAAAAACAAAGCAAAAATCATTAAAATAGCAGAGCCTTAAAAAGCACAAAAACCAAAAAACATAGACAACTTAAACGCTAGTCCTGGCTGCCAGGAACACCGTTCTCCGTGTCTGCGATCAGAGCGGGCTCACATATGAAGGCACCTCCGGCTTGTCTCTCTCTCACAGACACACACGCACACTCAGCTAGACGACCTACATTTATTGTATGGAAGAGCATTTTATATACCCACGGGAGGGCTTTAAAACTAAGTATTTCCCTCCAGCACAGAATACATTCAGGGAGGCTTAATGTAAAATGTATGAGAAAAGCATATTTGGCTTATTACTCTACTGGCAAACACGCCACGCATTTCTACAAACCCCAAGCATCTGAAACTGCACAGACATCAGGTGCGAAGCTTACAAGAGTTTCAACTGTACTGAAAGAGGACACTGGTTATTCTAGGAAAGGCAAGGAGTGGGGGGGAAAGGACTAAATCGCCATTTAAACAAAGACTCCATTGAACTGAGTGAATGATCCCCAACTCTTCTCTCTGGAGCTCCCCCTGCTCCCGCTGCCGTCGGCACCCCACACAGATGTACATACTATCTCGCAGCCGCCTCTTCCCCACTAGGTCTGGCTTCTGCTAAAAAACCTGCAGCGATTCTCCACAGGATAGAGCCCCATTCCTAACCTCGCTTTTATGGACCTCCACAATCTGAAACTGACCTTCCCACTCATCCCATTCTACTCCTGGAAAGGAAATCTCTATTCCAGCCAAACTGGGCTCCTCATTGTCCTCAAACACTGTGGTGTTCTGGTTTCTTCTCAGCAGTCTCCAACCTGACAAGGTTCTATTCCTTACTTAAAACACCAAAGAGTTCCCAAACTTCCAGCAAACCTCCTCCACTCTGGCCTACCACCAACTCTTGTTCCTGGCTGGACACTGAATTATTAACCTTTTACCATGTGTCTGTGTATCCTCTGTTTCTTTGAGAACTTAGCGCACGCAATACAGAGAGGACACGTTCCCTAGATTAAACTTTATTCAACTTGAGGACAATGAACTCAAGTACCTCTTTTTTATCTCAATCCCAATATTTAACAAATTGTAGGTGCTAAGTAGTTTCTAATTGCTACATAACTGAACTTGGTCGGCAGTAAGCCTTATATATCTAGTGTCCCACAGAACACCCTCCAGTTTCCTTAAATATATACGTATTTCAAAGCATCAAGGCAATCAAAATGACATAAATCCAACAAGTGCGTAGTGCATGCAGAAGGCATCTTACAGGGCAACTAAAAACAGAAACCACTTAAAAACACAATTCTGAAAATGCACAAAATGTCATGTCTGAAAAAAAAAACAATGTCAAACACCTCACAACAGAGGCAGTCTGTCCTAGTTGCTCGTTATTCTTGCTGCAGCTCCTCCTCCGCCTCATGATCTTCCTGGACTTCTTGACTCCCAGATGTTATGGGAAGGCTCAACTGGTTAGGCAAATGACTGGACCAGGCTGCGATTTCAAATGAACTACTCAGGCGATTTCCAAACACTGCAGAGCCTTACTACATGCCTCTCAGAAGTAGGACAAGAGAAACTGGACACAAAAGAATTAAGTGGCCTGCCCAGCTGTTACGTACCCAGGCCCTAATAGTGAAGGCAGCTTAAACAGACGTCCTGACTTAAGTCCAGCACTCTTAATCTTTTATAGGGGACTAGAAGTAAACTTCACAGAGCAAGCTGGACAAAGTCAGTATCTTCCTAACTTGACAAAAGCACATAAGCTAAAGCTGTGTTGTTATCATCTTCTGGTAAAAAAAAAATTAACTTAATTAAGCATGATGACAAAAAGGATGCTTTCTGGATCCTCTCTTAAGCATGATTATAAATTATGTTTCTTATGGTAAAGGACAAGAATCAAAAGGAATATGACACCAATTTACAAATTCAAGAAAGTCTACACTCTGGGGAGGAAGGTTGACAGCTGACCCCCTGATGCACTAGCCGCTGCTGGAACACCAGGCATGTGTCCTGTTTGGCAGAAGAGCTAATATGCAGTCACATAAATAGCTTTCTACCAGTGGCCAAACTGGCTTTGCCATCTGTCTCTCTCCACACCAAAGCCTCTCTCCCATCAGTGCCCTAGCTCCAGAGGGAGCTGCTCCAGCCAGTAAAAGAGAAGGTACACTCCCCCAGCCAAAGACACTGATTAACACCAAGCAGCAGAAGGAAAAAGTCCTCTTCTTCATGCACACATACGCTGCCCTTCTCCTTGACTTTGCCTTTCCACACTCACTCCTACATATTTACAGCCCTTCCCTACCTCCTACTCAACACATACCCCATGCCAAGGCACAGGAGAGCCATCAACCAAACAAGCCCACTAGTCACATGTCCCAAACAAAGTGATTCCCAATGCTCATTTTGCAACATCAAAGAGGTCACAGAACCAAAAGGAACTTTGGACATTTCCCAGAGCAGCTGAGTGACTTGCTTCCAAAGTTACAAGGATGGCTCACTACATTCTTCTTATTAAACCTTATTCCAACTTATTAAGTGAATGTTGACTGTCCCGGGCACTGTGCTGGGGACTTGAGACAGTTTGTTCAGTATGTTTAATCTTCCCTAGTGCAAAGGGGAGGGCACGGTGACATGAGGTGTTTTTCCTAGAGGTGATGTCTACAAACAAACATACAAGGATCGAGCTCCCAAGGCTGGAAATGGCTGAATTCAGAAACCAGGGAAAAGTTAAAGATCTTAACACATATTTGTGTGGTTGGATACGGCCCCCATCACGGTCTGCAGTATGGGCAGGTCTTTATAAGACAGAACAGGGAGCACACAGAGGCATCCTCAGACCGGACTATGGGTCACAGGTGTGGTCAGGATGCCCTGCTTCTCAGTGGAGCTAACGCCTCCCTGTGAGCAGCAGCATCACTCAGTGTTCCAGCACGAATTTCAGCCCACCTCCCTCCTAAAAAGACTTTTCTCGGATACTCAGACAGTCTCTCTCTCCCTCTCCCTCTCTCTCTCTCTCTCTCACACACACACACACACACACACAATTTCTCCTGTGGCCACTTCATTTCCGAGTCTTTCAAAAGACAGAAAAGAGACAGGGAGGAAGGCAACCAACTTGACCGGAGTGGAATTCCCTATTTGCAGGCAGCGCTCCTGGGGTCAGAGAGCAGCAGGCTGTCTGCGCGCCCTTAGAAGGCCAATCTTTGACCCCTCCTCAGCGCAAGAGGAGGGAAGGAATGTGCAGAAAGCAGCACGACGCCAGGTGGACTTTCTGGTTCAACACAGAGAAGGATCCGGTATGAGAGTGTCTGGGAAGCTCAGAAATTGCCAAGGTAAGGGTGCACTTCAACATCCTGAAGTTTTTCAAAGAATCCTCAGTAAGATCACGAGACAAAACTGGGAAAAACTGATGTTTCTGTTTCGTAGGAGGCTGTGAGCTGCTTGAGGGTGCAGTAAAACCTGTCCCTGCGCGGTCCGGCGGGGACGCAGGCACCGAGGGGCGCCCGCCCGGCTGGGACTGCGGGCTCGCGAGCGGGTCTCCCATGCATGGCTCTTGGCTCTGGCCGCCGAAGAGGGGTGAGAGCGGGAAAGGGGACTTTGGACCAGCTGCCTGGGAGCTAAGAAGACCCCAGGCTCTCCCAGTCCCGAACGAACCTCAGTTCCTCCGGCCGCGGGCAAAGGACTGCCCGTCCGCCCACCCCCATCCCCGCCCCAGGGAGAGGCTCCTCCCGGTCCCGAAGCGCCCAGGTTCCCGCTTACTTTTGGTCGCTGCGATGAGGTTCTTCCCATCCTTGATGAGCTCTTTGATGAACTTGTTGGTCCTCTCGAGCTCCGCTTCGTGGGCGCGGATCCTCTCCCTGAACCACGGACTGTCGAGGTAGCAGTCGCTGAACTCGAGGGGCTGCAGCCCCATGACTGCAACCGTCCGCGTGCACAGTCAGCCAGCTGCCGCTGCGCGCGCCGCTGCAGCCGGAGCTCAGAGCGGGGGGCCGAGACCAGGTGGAGAGCCGCGCGGGCAGGAAGTCCCGGAGAAGCTAGCAGCCGCGGGTGAGCGGCGAGCGCCACACGGACATGTCCTTCGGAGCCGAGTCTGGCCGCACGGAGGACCGGCGCCCCACTCCCGACAGCCCCGCCAGAGTTCCAGAGCCCGCGGCCACGCCCCGCGCGGCCCCCGCGCCGATTGCCCTCCCCCAGGCGCTAGGCGGCCCCTCCCCGGGCGCCTCCCCGGCCTGCCCCGCGCTTCCCCGCTCTCCCCTTTCTTCTTCCTCCGCCTTCTTTCTTCCTCTCTTCCACTCCCTTCCCTTCCTTTCCCCGGACGCCTCTTCCTTCTCTTTCCCACACGCAGTAGCCCCTCCTCTTCCTTCCGAGGCTCCTACGCTCCCGAATTTCGTCCTTCTGCTCCCCTCCACCCTGGGGCGCGTGCCCTCCCCTTTTCTTCTACTCCCCTCGTCGGGGTGACTCACTCTTGGCTCCCTAAGACGAGGAACTCGACCGAGACAAGGAAGGGGAGTCTTCTTAGCGATCTCTAATCCCAGCGTTCGGAGGTCTGGCTTGCTGGGATACGTGATTGACTCATCTCATTTATCCTGGAAGGGACGGTCAGCTGAGAGTGCACTCACACGCAGGGCTGTCTTCCTCAGTCATCGTTCCTCAGAGTAAAATGCATATTAAATTGCAACTTAGATTGAACGCCTTACAAAGGCGGGCAGCACCCTTGACATTCCGAGTCTCCACACTGGAAGACTTGAGAAGGACAGGGTAGCTAAACCACCAGAGTTGCTTCTGTACTGTTCAGCAGGTTGCATTTGCTTGGGTAGGTAGAGATCTTCATTGTTCTAAAAATAAACACCGGAAAACAAACTCCAAGTTATGTGCGGTTTTCACATGGTGGGAGTAAGGGTCAAATGAGAATTTGTCAGTGCACCTGGAAGAGTCACCTATTCCGTGTGTTCTGAAACAAGAGTGTCCCTTAAAAAGTTAAGCCTTTTAAAATTACTGAAATTTATACCAAAAAAGCAATTGCTCATTATACTGACTTTTCACAATGGCAACTAACAATTTATGACCGGATTATTATGTGCCAGGAACACACTAGGAACTCCACATACAATTTTTTACAAGCTCCCAACATATGTTTACATATATAGTTCTCCTGATGTTAATGTCACCAAGAAACTTCAAAGTGATTGTTTAAAACGTTCAGTGTGGAAGCTGTGTAATTAAGAATCTGTTTGGACAGCATGTTGTAGGAGTGTAACCCTCAGGACCAAGTTAAATAAGCCTCCTACTCAAAAAGCTCTTTTGTTACAAAACAGCAGGGTGAGTGCCTAACCCAAAGATAAACAGATAAACATTATAACTTGAATGTCCATCCTCCAAAGAGCCCCAAATGCTTTACAAATAACTTTTAGGTGTTGAAAGCTTCAGTCCCCTACTAAAATCAGCAGGAGGGCTGGAGTCTACAGGGAAAAAAATAAAAGCAGCAAATAACTGCAGGGTTGGGGGGCACACTGGAGAGTAGAAGGAATGTAAACAAACTGTGAGGGCTTAGCAAAACAGCCCAACACTGACAGGCTCTGAGTCCTCTGAGCTACAGCCTAACCCTTTCCTCATAAGGAAAGGCTACCGACACTTCCTCCAACTGTTAAACACAGGGTTAACATACCCGCCAGCAACTCCACTCCCTAAGCAGATACCCAAGAGATTTGAAAACACATGTCCACACAAATACCACATTTGTTCATAGCAGCATTGTTTGTGACAGCCAAAACGTGGAATCAACCCAAATGTCCATCGGCTGGTGACTAGATGAGCAAAATGTGTGCATCCATACAATGGAATATCGACCTACTGTAAAAAGGAATGTAGCCCTGATGCATGCTGCAGCATTATGAATCTTGAAAACATGATGCTAAGTGAAAGAAGCCAATCACCAAATACCACCTATATTATTCAATATGAAATATCGAGAGCAGGGAACTCTATGGAGACAGAAAGTAGATGAGTGGTTGCCAGGGGCTAGGGGGTGGTATAGAAGTAAAGCAAGGGGTTCCTTTGGGGGATGATGAAAATAATTTAAGCTTAAATTTTGGTAATGATCACATAACTCTGAATATACTAAATACACCCACTAATTATGCACTTTAAACAGGTCGAATTTTGTGGTATGTGAAATATATCTCCATTCTAGAAGAGGGGTTGCCCTGGCTGGCGGGTTCAGGTGGTCAGAGTGTCATCCCATTCACCACAGAGGCTGCAGGCTGGGTCCCTGGTCTGGGTGTGTACCAGGGGTGGCCAAGTGACATTCCTCTCTTTCTCTCTCTCTCTCTCCCTCAAATCAATAAAAACATATCCTTGAGTAAGGATTTCTTTTAAAAACTTTAAAAAATTAAAAAGAGGGGCTGCTGCAGAAATGCCTCTCCTTTCTTACCACTTTGCACTCCCAGCCACAAACACTGTGGTTCATTCAATGTGGCCAGTTTTTTAAATATTTGGACCAAAACAAATTGCTTAAAACAATTTCACTACATTGCGAAAAACAGTGTTACTTGGGCCTTTACACACACACACCCCCAGTGTAAAACAGCAGGTGGATATGGATCTTAATATTAAATAAGTCTACTTTTGTAATCACCAAGAGTGGAAGGGCCTAATTAGTTTTGTGCAATTACACCTTGTAGTGGGCCTGGTAGAGATTATCAGTAACCGTGCAACAAATGAGAAGTATGACCAAGTGAAGAGAAAGCTTCTGATACAGTGGAAAGATAGGAAGTTAGGAGCGCCAAGTTAGTTTCACTACTTGATAGTCGTTCGACCTTAGCTAAGGTCCATTTTCTGTGAATCTCGGGCTTGCTGTCCACGAAATGGAGACTGCAGCTACAGGCTGGGTGAGAAGATTTAATGAAACCGTGTTTGTAAAGCACCTGTTGAAAGTTATGATAATGACCAAGATGGTCCTTTTACTAAAGGAGGAGTTTGGGGAGGATGGGCTGAGGAGAGCAAGGCGGGAAAGGAGAGAGATGGAGATTACAGTCTATCAATATGGAATAGATTTGGGAGCCGGGGGTCCTCCCCCTTAAACCACAGCATGAAACCCTGTAAGACAGAATTCAAGGAAAGTTATCCCAAAAGCAAATGCTACTAAGTGCCCAGGTCTCATCCCCAGTTCATTCGTTAATTCATTCTTCCCACAAGCGTGTGAGCTTCCTTGTGCCGGCACCATGCTAGAGGCTGGTGATACGGCAGTGGACAGAACAGACCCTGTCTGTCCTCACTGTGCTTTTGGTCTCTGGAGGGAGGTGGACATTGCACCCCCCCTCCAAAAAATCGTGCAAATATATGTATCTAATTTAAAATTAAAATGTCATACAGTTAGAGTAAAGGGTGTGTGAGAGGTTATAACTGGGGGACCCAAAATAAACTGGGAGTGGGGTCGAGGAAGACTGAATAAGGAAGTCACTTAGTCAGTGACCAGAAGAATCAGGAGGCGTGACCATAGAATAGGGGGTGTGAGCAGAGCGGTCCAGGTAGGGAACCAGCCCATGCCAGCCCCTGGATGGGAGAGAGTCTGGTACTCGGAAGAGGCCAAAAGAGAAGGTCAGGGCACTGCAGCACAGTCAGTGAGAGATGCCGGCTCACGACAAGGCCGGGCGGCAGAGGGTGGGTAGGGGTCAGATCTTGCAAAGCCTCGTGGCCCGTCTATCCTAATGCTATCAGGAGGCTTTAAAGAGTTTTCAACATGGTGGTAACGTGATCTGGTTTGTGTTTTCTAGCTACTGTGTGAATAGGAATCCAGAAAAAAGTCTTTCGGAGTTGTCTAGGCAAGAAGTGGAATAGCTTCACCCTCCAAGTGACAATCGAGACAGGAAAATAGGCAGATCACAATACACTTTAGAGGCAGACCCTGGGACCTGACCATGACCTGGATAGAGAAGTGACAAAAAAGGTGTCCAAGATGGGCCCCAGGCTCCTGACATGATAAGTTAGGCAGATGGATATGAACTTCAGCGAGCGTTTACTGAAAGGAATCCACAGGATAAGAAGTCATGTAGGCCCTGGCCAGTGTGGCTCGGTTGGAGCATCATCCAGTGGACCAAAAGGTTGCAGGTTCAATCCCTGGTCAGGGCACGTAGGAGAAGGCAACCAATGTTTCTCTCTCTTTCTCTCTCTCAATCACTCTCTTCAGTGAAAAAAAAAAAATGTCCTCAGGTGAAGATTAAAAAAAAGGTTGATGCGGTGGTAGTGACAGGCAAGATGAGTTTCAGTTTCAGACTCAGTGAGTCTGAGGTGACTGACGTTCAACCGTGTGTGACAGCCAGGCATTTCTCTGCTTCGCTCAGGATGTGTTAAGGATTCAAATCAATGAAAGTTGGACAGGTTCCAATCTTGATAAAATAGAGGTTAACTCAGATGAAACCTTCCCTCTCTGTAGATTCTGCTGTATGTGAGATTGTCTTTCTCTGATGAGTCACAAAGTTGCTACTTATCTAAAGTCAAATGTGGGTTCTACTGAATCTTTGGGTATGTTTCCAAGCTGTGAGTCAGTTAGAATTAGGTTCAGATACACGACAGCAGAAAATCCAAAATGACAGTGCTTTAAACCGTCAGGTTCTTTCTTCCATGGAAAACAAGCCCAGAAGTAAACAGTCTACCGTGACTCCACAGTCCCCAGGGGAGCCCTGGCTTCCTTCCTCAGTGTCACCTCCTGGTACAAGCTCTCTACCAGAGCTCCTTCTGGGAAGGAAGAGGGGAAATGATAACAGGGGCCCCCTCTCCACTGAGTCAGCGCTTTCTCAGCCTCCCTGCAGGTACGAGACAACCGTTTTGCTTTTCCTCTCATTGGCCAGAACTTATTTGCATGGCCACACACTTCACTGCAAGGGAAGATGGTGGTCTTTTATCCAGGTATACTGCTGCCCTAAATGGAACTTGAATTTTCTCTCAGAGAGAAAAAGGACAACAGATCTTGAGCAGGAACCTGGCAGTCTCTGCGGCAGGCAGAGTGAATGAGCCGCATAAATTATAGCTGTGGCAAAATGTAAATGATATAATGAGAAGAAATATAAGATAAATCTTTGGGTGTCTTCCAAAGTATATTAGGCTGCTTTCTCTCTTGCAAGCATCAGGGTGCGGGGGATGGGGCGGGGAGGCAGGACACCAAAATAGTTTAAACAAAACATGAGTGGACCACATCACTGAAAACCTGCCTGGAGAGGAAGGACAGGCTTCTGAAGGCTTTTGCCGTTCCAGCTTCATTCAGCTCTCGGTGACGCTCTCATCTACCCCTTTGTTGTACTGACTTCAGCCTCCAGAGAGCTACCTATATGAGAACCCCATGGCTTCAGCACTTCCAGACTTCCCTATAAACGATTTCCCTTCCTGAGCTAAAAAAGATGCTCCCCTGTAACCACTTCAATCCGGACACGAAACCGGTTTAGAAGACTGCCATGCCCTCACTCACTCAGACCTGGAAGAGTGTCTCTCAACTGATCACTGAGACAAAGGCAAGGTTAATGCCAAGCAGCAGGAGCCACCCAAGGGCCACTCTTTGAGAGGAGGGTGGGGTAGGGTTAATCTACCAAGATAGCAGGATGCCCAGTATAACAAGTTTGTGAACTAGTAATCTGTAAAATGTAATGGTGTTGATAGTACAACAATGTGAATACACTGAACTATACACTTAAAATAGCTAAAAGAACCCCTGCTAGTATGGCTCAGTTGGTTGGAACATCACCCAGTAAACTGGAGGGCTGCAGGTTCAATTCCTGGTCAGGGCACATGCCTAGGTTGCAGGTTTGATCCATGTTTTTCTCTCACATCAATGTTTCTCTCGATCACTCTCTCCCTTCCTCTCTCTCTAGAATTAAAAAAAAAATAGTTAAAATGGTAAATTTTATGTCATGTGTATTTTACCACAATAAAAAAGAAACAAAAAAGTTTAGTGAAGGGAAAATGAAAGATCCCCCACTATACATATATACATCACCACTATTAGCAGTTTATAGTACACCTTTTCTTAAATTATTACACAATAATAACTATCCAAATGTGTTTGACATTTTCATTACATCGCTGTTACTTAAATACTTGTTTTCTGCACAAAACACCTACCGAGACTCCCTGAGCTTGCAGTCTGGGTGACGTGCTTTGAGCATTGTACGCTGCGAGCACTTACACTGGATGAGGACTACCGAGAGTCCAGCCAGGATCTCTGAGTGCTACTTTTAGGTGCCAGAGTGACTGGGCTAAGGGATGCCCAAAGAGCTGGCAAACATTATCTCTGGCTGTGTCTGCTGAGGGTGTTTCTGAGATTAGCATATGAATCAACAGACTGAATAAAGAAGGTCATCATCACAGTGCTAAGTGGGCATCGTGCAGTTCACTGAAGGCCTGAACAGAGCAAAAAGGTGGAGGAAGGGCGAACCCCCTCTCTCCTGGAGCTGGGACAGCAGCGGTCTTCCTCTGCCCTCAGATATTGGTGCTTCCCGTGCTCGGGCCGTACATACCAACCTTCCTGCTTCTCCAGCTTGCAAATGGCAGATCGTGAGACTTCCTGGCCTCCGTAATTCCATGCGACAATTCCCATAGTAAATATCAATCTTAATCTCCCACTCTCACTCACACACACATTCATGTCCACATGAAGTAACAGTCTCCAGTCAGACCGAATAGATAAAATAATTACAAATCCAAATATTAAGAGAAAACTCTGGTTCTTTCCCTGCTGCACAGCCAATGCACTCAAGATTCGGCTCCACCTGAGACCCACAGGTAGCTGTGGCCAAGGCAGGCACGGATGTGAATGGATGTGAATGGATGTTAATACTGCTTCACAGGAGGCGTTGAAGACCGCTCTTATCCACCAGGGCCTAGCACATACAGTTCAAGAAACAGGCAGACCGCTGGCTGGGTGCTTGCGCCCACCTGTGATGAGCATGTCTGGTTGGTGGAGGCCCTTTGTGCTGAATGCCAAATAGCCTAACTAAGGTTGGTGACAACCAGAAACCAGAGGAATGGGTAGGCCTCTGTAAAACTGACAGGGAGGGAAAACCTGGAAAGTGGTCGGTTGCAGTTGTGTGGTAGTTAACGGTTGTAGCAAAAAGTCCCAGGTCGAGGGTGTCATTGAAGTGTACTTCAATACAAGACATGAACAAATAAAAAACTTGTCTCTGATTCTTAAAAAAAAAAAAGAAAGAAAGAAAGAAAACACTCTGATAAATTCTAGGAGAGCTGTATGTTCCCGGTCCTCTAACAGCGGAATTGGGCCTATTCTGAGAGGCCAGCGGGGAATTAGCAAGTGAGCAGAGACCTGCAGGATGAGGAGTCGGTGGGCAGAAATAAGGTGCATGTGATGCAGACATGCAGAGGGAGCTTTGTTGGAGAACTAGCACAGGAAATTGAAAAAGGCCATGTGGCTGGAGCACCATGGGCGCTCCACACAGCCCACGCAGAGCGGGTGCGGCCTATCCCATCTGCTCCTGCACCGGGCTTGCTTCTGTCCTCGAGAACACTGCACTGGGGCTTCAGAACTCCTCCAGGGTCCCCTGACTGTTTCTAGGGAGAATGCACCTTTTCCAGCAACCCTAGACATTGTAACTTCTGGGTTGGAGACCCCAAAGAAGTCCTAGAACTATTCCACTTGCCTCAGGATATTTAGTCAATAAATGTTGATTGGGTGGCTGGAGTGCACAAGGCACTGGGCAAAAATGCTGCAAGGACTGCTAAAGCGAGGCAGTCCCTAATTTCAAGGCATTGCAATCTGGTGTACTCTGGCCAGGAGGAAAAAGCTGACATATGGATAATTATAAAACAAAGCACCCTGCTACTTGGTGCAGCCGACCTGGCAGTCTGCCTGAGAAGTGGACGTTCTCAGCGAAGCTGGGGTAGGACAATGGGGAATGGGTGTGTGGGTGGGGTGAGTGTGGGAGGGGAATTTTCCAATTCTCTCACATTGGAATAAAAAGGCTCTAAAGAAATCTGGGTCTTTCATTTTTTGTGTGTGCAGTTAGAAGAACCTGGCTCAAGGAGATGTGGGTCAAGGCACACAGCCAGTACCCCCCTACACCCAGGTCTTAACGCAATCACTGCTTCCCCTGCATCCGGCTTTTGGAGAGAGACCTGGCATGGAGAAGAGGGGTTGGGTACATCATAGAGATCAGCAGGCACTCCCACTGCCCACAGATCCCTCAGGCCAATGCTGCCCTCTCTCCTATTACAGCCGGATCAACTGACCTAAGCAGTGACCTTGCAGTTTATTTCATCCAGACAGCAATGGATATAAAATATGTTAGAAGGAAAGAGAAGAGCACTCGAGAGTTTTTCCCAGCACTGCAAATGCCCCTGGTACTATCCACAGAGAGGTTTCCACAGGATGACTGGCCTCACCAGGAACTTATCCTGGCACTGAAAAGCCAATCTGCCATGAATGAGTCATATTCTCAAAGTGCATGGGCACCTGAGCAAAACAGAAAATGAACCAAGTATGAACACTCATGTCCTATCTTTCGACCCAGTAATTCCAGACCCGGCACTTAGTCCTAAGTGAGAAGATAACTTTTCAGATGTATATGATTAGGGCTATTTGTTGCAGGGAGGAGAAGAAGGAAGCAATCTAACAATTGGAAAATAGAAAAATACATCAGCACATATCAACTCAACAGACTCTTGGCTTTTTGGGCTTTGAGGACCACTTTTTTCTTCTTTTTGCTCTTAGTGTAAAACACTGACATTTTTTAATGCTTGGCCCGCACTCCCACTTCCCAACAGTATCCCGATTTCCACCTGGGTAATCATTTTCCCGCATAGCACCGAGTCGAGGTAAAATTCCTGTGCCTGTCTCACACCAGGGAATCCAAAGAGATACCTGGAGGCTTCTTCCACTAATGCCACCTCAGGCTGCCAGGGCCAAGGGCTGGGCACTTGACGCACACTCAGCCAACTAGGCTCTCTTTCCCAGGACTTTGACCCTTGAGCATAGTAAAGCACTGACAGGAGAAATAAAGTTCATCTGTTCCAGCCAAGAGTGTTGAAAGAGACTGGCTGCCTGGCCGGCGACCCAGCTTTTCTTCCCAGGCTGGTTCTTCAGGCTCCTTCAGCACCCCACATACTTTGAATGAAATGCCTTCTTACTTAAATCACCAGAATCAGGGTTTGTTTTTTCCCCCCTTGCAACCAAAGATTAGTAAACACCTAGATTGGTACTCAAAGGCAATGACCTTTCCGGCACACACTGGAGAAACAAGTCATGAACTTAGCATCTTTGATCACTGAGCTGTAAGTCACATGACCTTATGAGCTCTGTGGCGGTTAGTTTAAAGGATGCCCAGAGAAGTGGTAAACATTATTTCTGACTGGGTCTGTGAGGGTGTTTCTGGAAGAGGTAAGCACTTGACTCAGTAGAAAGGAAAGACATCCACCGTCATGAGTGTGGGTGGGCACCTCCCAATCTAACCCACTGAGGGCACGAAGAGAAGCAAAAGGCAAAGAAAGGGTGAATGCCTTTGCTCTTCTTGAGCTGGGACATCCACCTTTTCCTGCCCTCAGACGCTGGACATCGGAGCTCCTGGTTCTCCGGCCTTCAGCTTCAAACTAGATTGCATCATTGACTTTCCTCGTTCTCCAGCTTGCAGATGGCAGACTGTGGGACTTTGTGGCTTCTACAAAAAAACCTGCATGGGCCCACCCCTCTAATGAATAGACACACACACACACACCTTTATCCTATTGGCTCTGTTTCTTATGTTTGGAACTGGCCTGCTTCACACTCATTGTCCTGGTATCCCCTCCCTTTTACAGCAATCCCTGGATTTTTCATTTCTAGAGTTTCACTGTAAATGCTTGCATGGAAAAGATTTTCAAAAACAGTATGAGGTGGGTTTGCTGGATCTTGACTCTGTATTTCCAACTCCCATCAGGGTCTCACCTGGTAGAAAGGCACAATGAACAGCCCTCACTTTGACGTGTGGATAACCTGAGAGATGGCTAAGAATAACATCTCATTTTTCTTGACTTTTCCAGAAGCAATATAACCAATACTTACCTTCAAAATTAGCATGAAGGGCAGTTGTTGGTAAAATAAAGCTCTCTGGGATATGACCAGGTAGAGACAGCTTCTTCTCTTTCCAGGAGTCATAGGAGTAGTTGACTTGCCGGCTACGTGGTGTCCCAGCCAAGAATGGTCCATGCAGTAACCTGCGAGATGAGTGATGCTGCCATACCGCCAGGCAGCAAGACTGAAAGGAAGCACGGACCATTGTAGGTTGAGTGACAGATGTGCAAGAAAATGAACATTTAGTAGAGCTGCCATAGTGCATATGGAGTGGACTTAACTCCATTGCTATAGTTGTTTTGTCCGTTTTTGTCTTGTACACATCTGCAACCATTTTTGAATTTTATTGTTTGGTAACACTGGTTTATTTGTTTTGTTTTGTACCAAAAAAAACCCTTTTGTAGGAATGAGCTATAAGAAAGAGTGCATGTGGAATGAAAAATTATTTTGATTTCTCATTTCTCAAAAAAAATGCTGATGGACTTGTGAAGTATTTGTCCACATTTACCATTCTCCATGGGTCATACACAGTGTCAAGCCCAACCACATAAAAATCAGAGGGCCCGACACCGCTGAGAAAGTGTCAGCACCTACAATACTTCAAAATTTAGACGTTATTAAGAAAACTGGGCCCAAGATGGCATTTTACCACAGCAGGGTGTTTACGTATCTCTGTGACACATGACTTTTTACTCAGATCAAATGGTTATCCTTCTAAATTAGTTTTCTTACTTATTCTAAGATTTCTTTGGCATTACATAAAGTGAAACATTTATGTTTGGGGTCCCTTGTTAGCAAAAAAAAGAACCTTTGCAAATCGTTAAATGAAGCCAGTTTTGTATCAGTAAATACTAATATATGAATGAAGATACAGAGACTTCCAGTGCTTACCCATATCTAGCTCTTCTCTCTTTTCAGCAGCATGGGAGGGATATGCTTGCCACCTCCTGCTGTACTACCTGTTACCAGGTCTCACCAAGTCCTTCTGGCTAGTCATGGAAGTGGCGTGGGGCATTTCCCAGCTGAAGCATTCAATTGCTGGTGCAAGGCTCTACAGCACTTCTTGCCCGGCCTTAGTAGCCAGGAAGTCCTCCTGCTCCAAATGGTGAAGTGATTAAATGATTGGACCCCTGTCAGCCTGGACCTCTAAAAGACTGAGAGAAGAAGACTCACTCATATGTGAGTTGAATGAGAAGTAAGCACTTGTTGTATAAGACAAGATCTTGGGGCTGTTTGTTACCGCAGCACACCCTGTCCTAGTCTGAGTCATGTAGAAGAGTTCCAGAGTCTGGAGAGGAGGGAAGAGTATTGCTGATGGGATTGAATAACAGACAGCAAGAGAAGAGCAATTTTTTAAAAAGTTATTTTTAAGTTTTGCTTTGTTTAATGGGTACAGAGTTTCTATTTGAGATGATGGAAAAGTTCTAGAAGTAGATGGGGTGATGGTTACATTACATTACATTGTGAATGTAATTAATGCTACTGAATTGTACACTTAAAATTATAAATTCTATGTTATGTCTATTTTATCACAATAAGAATATCACCAAAGAAAAGTGTTTCTACCAAAATCTTCCAGTAATAATAAGGTTTGAAAAAATAAGCACTAATTTACTGTTTTTGAGAATATAAATAGGTAGTTCTTTCCAAAGGCAATTTTGCTGATACTTATTTAAAGACTTTTAAAATATGAAGCCTTTGATTCATTTATTCCTCTTCTGGGAATCTGACCTAAAATTAAAAAATAATAATTTATAATTTTATATAGAATGATCATAACTCCAGTATAGTTTTTAAAAGCTAAAAACATGAAATAATGTAAATGGGACCATGGTGGATTAAGAAATTTACAGTATGTCCACATAATTGAGCACTATGTAGCTATTTAAAATTTTAGTGCCTAAGAATATTTAAAGAGAACTCTTGGAGAGCTGCTCCAACATACAGTTGACTTTTCAACAATGTGGGGGTGTGTAGGGGTGCCAACACTCTGTGCAGCCAGAAATCCCCGGACAACTTTTGACTCCCCAAAACTCAAGTACTACAGTTGTCCCTCTGGTATCTGAGGGGAATTGATTCCAGGACCCCCAACACCCATGGATGCCCAAATCTGAGCATCCTCATGCACCCTACATCAAAGAGTGCAGATCAGTGCATAGAGTTGGCCCTCCACATCTGCCAACTCCAACTGCAGACTGAAAATCGTACAGGTATTTATTGGAAAAAGGCCCCACCATTTGAACTCTTGTTCTTTAAAGGGTCACCTGTAATGTTAAATGAAAAAGATACAAAGCCTAGGTCTTAAGTTAAGTAATCAGTTCCTAGAGGTAAGGTTAGTGTGATGACACTGGTTCTTAATTTATGTTTTCTGTTCATAAAAGTATCTTCTAATATCAACCACGGTTGCATGTTTAACATTATAAACTCTAAATATCTCAGATTACAATTTATCCGGCCATAAAAACAAACTCATTAAAATAACTGTTATCTCTTACCTCCCTCGCATTTAGGTTTCCTCCTACCATTACCCTTTTACCCTTTCCATGGGAAGTGAGCTCACGAGAGAAGAATGGTGTGAAAGAGGCTTTGGTTAGTTCTGCTTTCTCTGTTATCTTTTCAACATTGCCTCATCTTTCCCCAGAGTCTTTATGTTTTTGTTCTTGCTATGAACATGACCTTAAAAGGATCCTTCTTGTTTTTTTACTACTTTTCACATCTCTAAGCTCATTCTGGAGTCTGCTTTTCCTGGTATTGTTATTCAAGGGCCACACTGCTTTCTGGCATGTGGTAAATGTGTGCATTTATCCACTGCCTCAGGTCTGGGGCTCAGTAGAGGACCACCTCTGAAGTCTCTCCTTCTTCCTTATTGCCATCACAACTTAAGTTACCAAAACCCTCAAAAGTATGGGAAGACTTTCAAGGAGCACTGCCAGCGGGGAAATGTTTATTTCCAGATCCTCAATTTCCATTTGTCAATTTTCTTAAAAGTGATCCGTCTGAAAAAACACAAAAACAAAAACCATTTGTGATTCTCCTACCCACCTCCTCTTCCACAATCACCCTTTTCCCAAGGGAGATGAGAAGGCAGAACAGCACACAGCAAGTCCATTGACCAGCATCCTTGTCCAAGATGTAAAAATCTCCAGGGTAGCAAAGGTAAACTTGTAAATATTTTTTTCTGGAAGACTTCTGCAATAATTAACCCCCCACCATAGCACTTTTTGTCTTTCCTGTCTTAGGCACATTTCTGTTAAGGGCAAGGTATAGTCTTAGAATCTATCCCGCTGAGACACGCATTCAGGCATTACAGGTAGCAGCGATGACAATTCCCCTTTATTGACTTGCTTCTCCCACCCTTACATATAATTAGAGAATGCATGGTTATTTTTTCAAATATACGCAGTTTATTGTGCATCAGTTTTAACTCAGCAAAACTGAAAACAAACCAAAAAAGGATCTGCGTCCTACCTCCCACACGTTATCACACTGAAGATGCTCTGCCTGCACTTCAGGCTGAGCTGAACAGTTTTAGCTACAAAATGCCATGGCTGGAACCCAACCCTTCGTCTCCTCTAAAACTCCTGCCTTAGATCAGGGGCCACCACCTCACCGCAGGCCTGCTCGGAAGTCTGTGCCCCAGTTCTACCCTTATGCATCTCTGCTCGCCCAGAGAACGCATGGTTCTTGAGGAAGAGACACATGACAGCAAATAATGACATTGCCTTTACACTAAAAATGAATCTCCTTTTCTCCTTTTTAAACATAACCTTTTTTTTTTTTTGTCTCTCCTCAATATTCTTTCCCAGAACGTTCTGTCAGCTGGAAAGAAAAGCACCTTTGAACTGATGACTCATGCTGGTTCTTTAAAGTGTAACTGGAATGTATAACTACTAGGATTTTTGAGGCATACTGGAAAAAGCTTGTACAGAAAAATTTTATATGATTTATTTCAAAACAAGTTGGTATTATTCAAAAGGAAAGTTCAAACCTACACGTATTTCATCAATTTATGAAATACATGTAATATCATGAAATAGTTACTGATTTACTGACTTTACGCCTCAGATTCCTCCTGTGTAATATGGGGATAATAATAGTATCCCTTCATGGGGCCGATTTGGAGATTAAGCGAGTCAACCTATAAACTATGCAAAGCACACCGAAGAGTGTACGTTGCACAGTAGGAGCTCTTCCTGTTGGTATGACCCCCTTGCCCAGTGTTTGGACCCTCTTCTCTTTGTACTCACTCCCTTGGTAATCTTACCCAGTCTCCTGGCTTCAAATATCATCTATATGCCAATGATTCTCAAATTTGTATTTCCAATGCCTGCTTTCCCCAGAATTCCAGGCTCATATTCAACAGCCTACTCTACTAGACGTTCCAGTGGGATACCTACCAGACATACCAAACTCACTCTCTCCACACTCCGCTTCGGTTCTTCCCTCTCCCCAGACCTGCTCCACCTACAGGCTCTCCCCTGTCACTTGACGTCAGTGCCATCCTTCCAACTGCTCAGGTCTCCAAAATGTGGAGTTAATCTGCATTCCCTTATTTCTCTCATACTTCACATTCAGTGTGCTTTCCTGCAAAAACATATCCAGCATCTGACCAGCATGCACTGCTTCCACTGCTGCCCCCTGCTGTAAGCCGCTCTGATATCTCCCCTGGATTACTGCAACAGACTCCAAACGGCTCCCCGATTCTACCTGTGCTCCCTATAGTCTCATTTCAACAGGGCAGTCAGAGAGATCCTTCTAAAATGAACATTAGATCATACAGTCCTCTGCTTCAAATCCTTCAATACATCCCCATACACAACACAATAATTTTAATATATATAAATGAATCATGTGCCTGCATATTAATTTTTTAAGACTAAAACTATGCATCAAATTGTTGGCAGTGGTCATTTTTGACTGGCAAATTATATGTGATCATTTACAAATATTTGCCTTTGACCCAATAATATTACTTTTAGGAATTTACCTATAGGAAATAATTAGGGTGCGCCCAAAGATTTAAGTTCTCCCTAGTCAGAACAACGTGTACATTGTTCTGTCACAACAATGTGTACAATAGGTAAAAACTGGAAATAGCCTAAGTGTCTAACAATAGGAAACTAGTTTAATAAAGTATGTTATGGCTAGTTGATGGATTATCTGACATGGTTGAACGTATTTTTTAAATTAATAATAATGACCTGTTAATGAAAAGATGATGAAATAGCAAGTATACTATGAGATTAACTTTGTAAATTAAAAATATGTGTATGAAAAGCAGAAAAGACAGGGGGGCTGTACACCAAAACATTCACAGCGTAGGAAACACACACAGGTGGCTGGGACCTGGAGCTGAACAATAGTGGAGGAGCTGCCACTTCCCACAGGTAAACCTGCTTGGAGCTCACAAACTCCACGCAACTGTGCAAGCTCTCATCGACACTTCCTGCAGTGTTCTGCAGTGGCAGCTTAAGCAACCCTCTCTTTTGTAGGCTGTAAGTACACTCAGTATAACTACCTAAATGGAAAGATATCTTAACCCTCAATTTGTTGTAACAAAAATGATTCGTATGCAGCATGCTTAGCAAGTAGAAAAGAGGGGGAAAAAAAGTCCTCTAATGCTTTTAGGAATTTAGGCCTTTTAAACCTTCGACAGATTAGGATGGGTTAAGCTATTTTTGCAATGACTGATAAGAGTTTCCCAAGAACTTCTTATCAGTTTTTAACCTGTTTAAAGAAGTAGTTCCAAGTGCAAGAAATAAGTTGTTTGGCACACTCAGTGTCTATTATCCAGTTTTCAGCTCACATTTTTCTTGGTTTTTAAATGTTGAGTTTAAAAGTTAGTTCTTAGAATTTTATGTTTCATGTGTTTTCGTTACTTACAGAATGAAGTGATCAAAAATAAAAGAAATTCTGCATTCACGAACGTCTTTCTGTTGTATTCAGGCCTCAGCAGCCTTTACCTATAGAATACATTGATATGATTAAGGAGTTTAAAAAGTCTTCTCTCTTTATTCTTCAAATAGCTATAGCATAGATACCATTCAAGCTATGGATTCACTTTCACTGAAAAGTAAAACAAAGAAACAAGTGAAAAGCAGAGTGCAAAGCTCCTAAGCAGCAGAATGAACCACCAGGCTATCTCTTGGAAATGGCCTGAAAGCTACGCTCGCACAAGCAAGTAATAAAATTTAACCGCAAAAGGTGTCAGGCATGCAACAAAATAGACTGACTTCAGCACATTGCTTTATCAGTTGGTTTCAGTATAAGGCAAGCAGGCTGCCCTTAAAAACCCACATATCTAATAATGAGACCATGAAATGTGATGGGACTTTCCTGCAAAACGAGAGGTGTATTAGAACGCTGCTGCTGTGCCTTTCTGGAACGTGAAACAGGCTTGACCAAACAACGGTCCCCAGGAAAAGATGGGAACATCTGATTACGTGCTTATGAGAGCTTAAGCCTTTCTCTGTTTGTTTGTTTCTTAGACTATTTTGGTGTTCTCTGAGAACAAACCAGAATTCTCTTGTTTTCTGGAGAGAGAGAGAAAGGTAGAAATTACTAATGTGCAACGTGAGCTTCTCACTAGTATCAAAACCAGGACATCAGCTGGCTCTGGGCTTCCCTGGGGCAAGTGTGTGGGATGAGACAGGAGTACCCATTTGGGTCATCTCCGTAGGCAGGGTGAGTCTGTACGCCAGGTATGTGTACCAAATTTACAGTCTGAATGTTAAAGAACACCTACACGAAAAACCTCTATAGAAGTGTGAACGAAGAGAACATCATTTGCCCCCAGACATTTAGTCAAATCTAAGGTGAAATTCCTTCCTCTGAATTTACGCTACGATTCTCAGTTTTGGCACTGTGATGTTTGAAGGGTGTTTCAAGTAAACTGTCCTAAAGTCTAAGCACTTGTTGTTTCCTTAGTGACAGGTAATTTTAAAATTACACTTTGCCCAAAACAGGGAGTAAATATAACATTGATTAAAACATGGACACATTCCAAAGGAAGTATCTCATCCATTGACAACAGATCTTCGGCCTCTATGTAGTTGGAGGCTACTTCAGCTGTATTTACAATCACAGAGCAGTAAAAGGCACACTTGTTTGTCAATACACAGCCATCAGAGCCACACAAAAAATTAACCCTGAACAATTAATGCATTGCCATCAGAGCCACACAAATAATTAACCCAGAGCCACACAAATAATTAACCCTGAATAGCTGACATTTGGCATCTAGATTACTCCCACGGATTTAAAGGTCTTCACCAAAGAGAGGGTAAATATTTATTAACATATTTAGAATAAATTTTCTGGGCTCTTTATGTCCTTATTTCGGCATTTCATTGCTAAACCCTCTTTCTACTTAGGAACCTAACATTTGACCTTCCACATAACTTTGCAATTTACAGATTTAAACTAAGTCAATCCAAAGTTTTGCCCCTCTCCCTTTTCCTTCCCTCTTCTGGGGATTTACATATTGTACTGACCTCTGAGCACAAGGCCCAGCACCTGCTGAGAAGGGCAGTTCCTTCTAGTCTGGTTTCAGCTCCTCTCCCTTGCTGCCCCATGTCTGCATCCATCCCTGCTGCCTTCACCCTGACCACAAGGACCCTCCTGTCTGTCATCCAGCTCTCAAACACTTCTGTGCGGCTTTGGACTGTGGGGGCAGAGGGAGGGCGGTGTTCAGGGAAGTGTTGGTTGCTCAGTATCCTGAAGGGTGGGGAGGGAAGTCTCCATCACTCTGCCACAGCTGTGCGGAGGGCAGGGGCCTTCTCACTGAGGCCTGCTGGAAGCCAAGTGCAGGTCCCCTCTGCTCTGAAGTCCTTCGTCGTCCCCCAGGGAATTTCCTTTTCTCTCAACTGACTGAGAAGAGTGGACAGTGGGTACAGTACCTTCTTAGGTACTGAGCAGCATCTGAATTCTTGGCACTTGCCTTCAGGTTCTCTTCCTTTTGTTTCCTTCTGGTAGATTATTTTTATATCTCCCAACTCTTTGGTTCATGGTATAAATTCTCCGCCCTGTGTCTTCTAAGCCCTTACTCATTTATAATGCAAAGAAACAGGTTTCGTCTTTCAAGAAACCTGCCCTTGTGATAAAAAGCCTACTTTTTCAGCTTTAATGAATCAAACTCCTCTCAGAAACTTAGGTATCTTTGGTCTCAGCGACATTCACCGTAAACCTGGAGCAATGAATTCCACTGGTTCAGTGGGTGAAGGAGGAGGACTAGTGGAGAGGAGAACCAAAAAGGCTGTGAAGAAGAAAAACATTATTTCCTCCAAACTGAATTCCACTGTGTTCATCCGTGTTTATTAGTAAATATATGATAAATGCTTACTGAGGGGGGATACAAGCCCCCTAGTGGGCATTTGGAGACGTGCAGGACAATTTTAGTGGTCACAGTGTCTTCCGGATTTACTAGTGTTCTGTGGTTGGAGGTTAGGGGTGGTACATATCCAGCGATGTGCAGGGCCGTTCCGACCAAAAAGCCAATAGCTTGCTGCTGAAATAGGCCAAAGACATCCTTCTCTCTTGGGGCTTTTCCAGTCTCTGGCCCCGTCAATGTGACTGTACAGTACAGCTCCAGGGCCCCCTTAGAATTAGGCCCTCCTTGCTCACTAACTCTACTATAAACAGCAATACTTAGTAATAATGACAACTTTCTACGGACAGCATATTTAATCTTGTTAGATTATAACATTTTCAAAGGAACCCAATATACATAATTTGATTTCCTTTCTTTCAACCCTTTTATTTAAAAAGGTTATTATGGGGTGTATTGTTTCTGTACTTTATGCTATTTATTATTTTCAGGAAGAAATGTACACGATGTGCTATCAAACGAAACTTTACCCTTTCTTTAGTTTTCTTTATCAGAGGGGCAATTGTACAGCTCTCCTTGCATAATTATACAAGTCATCAGTTCATCAGACATCTGATGGCTTCTTTTATTCCACTAGCTAGTCTGAAAGCTGGAGATAAAGAATGAATAATGCATACTTCCTGGAACTCACTTTCCAGTCAGGAAGACACACAGACATTTCATTTAAACAATAAGGTAAATGCTAGATTTCAAGAATACTCTGCCTGAACTAGCAACTAAGAGATGATGCTCTGGAACTGGAGGATCTTGAACTGAATAAGGATGATAACAGAGTGAGCAGAGCAAACAAAGATGGAAAATATTAGAGAAAGAACTGCTCTAGCAAATGTGTGCAGGAAGGCAGGAAATGTTGAAGACGGAGGGCAGTGGGGTTAAGTGGAAGCCAAGTCAAGTAGCTAGGACTTAACTAGGAACTAAGACTTAATCTCATAGAACATCAAGTTCAAACTGGACTCAAGAAAAGGCCCTCTGAGGTCACCGAGTGGGGAGGGGGAGCAGTGGATGGCTTTGGTACTGACACCAACTTCAACAGGAGCCACCTGGCTAACTTTCACCCATCATTTGCATAATACTTCCCTTACCCAAAGGTGCTGGGCGCTTATCAAAACCATACAGATCAAGAGGTTAGAGAGGGTATCTTTGTCTTGGAAAGCATGAGCACTGAAGAGTTGAAGCTAACGCCGCTCTGAAGACAAATCACAACATGAGATGTTCAGTTACTATTTCTGCCTGTCTTCTTATGATCTGGTTCACATCCAATCAGCAAAGCACACAAAAACTAGGTCACCGGAATCTACTGTGATCACTTCCTTTCCATCAAGTTAAAAAGCCTTCCAAGGGCGTGTTGCCACAATTTAAGATCTATTATATGTTTTAAGATCTATTTCACCAAGAAAAACAATGTATTTCTTCTCTTTCTTTAGCTCAGCTGTGGGAGAAAACCAAAGTAAGCTGTCTCAAGGTTGCGGCCTCTGTTTCTTTATTAGATGTCAGCAGGTGGAGAAGGAAGGACTTCTTGTCTCCTTTCTCCCCAGTTACAGGTCTCAAGATCCAAGCATTAGGAAAGACTTACAGGACTGGCTCCTTTTGGGTGCAAGCCTGGCTCTCTGAGAACCACTTCCAGGGGAAGCTGGAGTGATAATAAGTAACACTTATTAAGGGCTTAATATTTTCCAGGCTCTGTAAGTGCATGAACTCATTTTAATCCTTACAACAAGACAAAGAGATAGGTGCTGTGTGATTCTCATTTAATGGATGAGGCAAATTAAGTACAGAAATTAAGTCAGTTAACTTGTTCAAGATTCCTAGGTGGTAAGTGGCTAGGCTTCAAGCCCTGCCAATCTGGCTCTAGCATTTGATCTCATAATCACTGAGATATAGCATCTTCTGTTGGGCGAAGGGTGTGAAAGGCCAATCCCAGCAAGCCTAGCTTGTTATCAGAGGCAGGGTGGAGACTTCCTTTTTGAATGGCAGGGATGGTTCAGTTCCTCTTAGGCTGCTACAAAAGAACATAAGGCTGTGTCCTTACCAATTCATTTATTTCTAAGGATCAATTCTCATTGGCTCAATTACTTTATTTTGCTCAGGGAGGACACTATAACTAAACATTCTTGGGGCTTTTAACCATTAAGGAACCTCAAATGATCTTTAACTAAATCAAACAACTTCAGGGTACAAACCTACACATTCAATGTGACTTTTGCTTCCCCTTTTCTAAGGAAAAGACAAATATCTTTAATTAAGATTTCAGAAGTTCTCCATATAAATAATTAAGAAAAAAGTGTATAATACACAACAGTAGATGTTGGGGATGCACTGAATGGGAAATTTGCATCTTAGATCATTCCAGCTACATCATGGAAGATGAAAGCTGAATTTAAGAGGTACATGACTAAAGGCTAGATGATGAAAACAAAGTAAAAGACGACGAGAACCTGAACATAGCCCTGGCTGGTGTGGCTCAGTGGATGAGTGCTGGCCTGTGACCTCAAAGATCGCCAGTTTGATTCCCAGTCAGGGCACATGCCTGGGTTTCAGGCCAGGTCTCCAGTTGGGTGCATGAGAGAGGCAACCACACGATGATGCTTCTTTCCCTCTCTTTCTCCCTCCCTTCCCCTCTCTCTAAAAATAAATAAAATCTTAAAAAAAAAAGAAAGAACATGAACACAGGTAGTAGTGATAAGCATTGAAAGGAGAGGACAGATTTTATTTAAAACTTGAAAAGTAAAAGAGGCAAAATTTGGTCATGATGCTGGTTCTTATTCTCCACTTGCCCCACAGAACCACTTTCTACCTTGTTTTGCCCTGCTCTGTGCCCTGGAGGGTGGCTGACTCTATGGACTGTATCAGCTATAGTCTGCATAGGGTTCTGCTAATAGGAGACATCAGTGGAAGAGTGGAGGGCAGGGCGGGGGAAAGCCACAGGATTCTCTCCTCTAGTTAAGGCCCCACATCCGTTTAGACTGCTCCTCTTCCATAGCTACAACTCTTTCCGGGTTCAGGTAGTACAATCCTCTCCTTATGCTAGTCCCTGGACACCTCACAAACCTCACTGAATGAATCCCTTCATTGCTCTCAGCTCTGTAAATAGTCCTTTGGTTAAACTCTCCTGAGTTCATCCCTTTGAGCCTTTTTCCTGCAGGGCCCCCGACTGGTAAGTAGTAAACGATGACGGGGAAGGGGGAGAGAGTACAAAGAGATGAGGTGACTCCTGGGTTTAGAGCCTTTGCTTCCTTTCGGAGTTTAGCATTTTCCTGAACGCTTTGTTCGTGCTCTGTTCGGATTACTTGGAATCCACTCTCGTCACCAACACTTTGGTTGGCATTTCCAAGCAGGAGATTGAGGCAGGTTCTCGAGAACCAAGCGTGGTGCTGTCGTAGAATAGCAATAAATGAATTTTCTCTCACATTTTAAGAGATTTTATTTATTTATTTTTAGAGAGGGGAAGGGAGGGTGAAAGAGAGGGAAACATCAATTTCCCTGTGGCTGTCTCTCACGCAGCTCTCCAGCTGGGACCCCAGGCATGTGTCCTAGACTGGGACTTGAACCTGCGACCCTTTGGGTCCATCCTTTGGTTCAAAGGCTGGCACTTAATCCACTGAGCCACACCAGCCAGGATTCTCCCACACTGTTTTGAACTCTGTTGTCACATTATTATAGGCCCTAGTACACTCAGATTTTGAACTCAGCATTGGTCTGGCCATTATTAGAGTTTTATATTTAACTTTGAGTTCTAGATTTTGAAATGTACATGGAACCATTAGAAAAGGTCTATTATAAAACAACAAAAATCTTAACTGTAGTAAAATAAAAAATATTGAAGAAATAGAATGTTTAGCAGTGTGAATGCATGTATACAAATTTCAATGCCCAAGCAGCTGGACTATGGCTACATTATTTTGTTGTTCCAATATAATTTTTTTTCTCTAAGTAATTCAATATGCTGGTACATTCTATATATCATATAACAATCACTTCAGTTCAAAATAATTTAATTGAGATAATCTTCATGATTCTTGTTAAACCATAAACAAATTATATTTTGACTTCCTACATTGCCTTTATGCCTTATACTACATACTCTAAGTACTTCAAATTTCCTAACAGACTGTATAGAAGCCTGCCCCATACCCCACATCCCTAGCACGGACATTAGACTCCCCCAGGCCAATTAAATCACCACCTTTGGGTATAAGGGCCAGGCATTGATATTTACAAGTTGCCAAATTATCCTAAAATGCTTGGCATTGAGAATCAGGCTCCAAACCACAAGATAAAACAAACAGAATCACACAGGAAGATAGGAATCTTCACAGGAGGTATAAACGTAGGATACCTTAAGTCCACCAAGCTGTTTATCCCTTGTTAATGAACTTCCAGTGAGATTCCCCCCACTGTTAACAGTCAGCTTCTGCACGTTGGAAAGTTGGCTGAGAGCCCTTCCATTGGTTTTGCTTCCTTGTTTGGCAAATGTGGTTTGTTGACAAGCTGCCCAGAACGTGGTGAAAGACAACCACAGTGAAACCTGCCTCGAATCAGCAGTGGTTTTCCACATCAGTGAGGTTTACCTTAGAACCCTAGAAGAGAAGGAGAAAGAATACGTAAATGACAACATCAAACACACTCTCAGAAGGTAAAGATCAGTTTGGGATGTGGAGGGGGAAGAGCTAATGTAAACAAAGGAGTGATGCCTTCAATATTTTTAAAGAAACTTTTGGCTAAGGATCAAGAAGTAAAATCTGCATTCTGCAACTGTTTTGCATCTACTTCAGGTTTCCTTGTAATACCCAAAAAGAAGTGAAAAGTAATATATTATGTACAGTTAACCTTCAATAAATACAATCTCGAGTAATTCTAAGTCTCAGGAAGGAGGTAATAAAGGAAAATAGTAATTAAAATATATTTTCTATTCCAGATTTCTTAAGGTGACCAGATGTTCCATACTGTGTCAATTCCAAGAGTATCTAAGATAGAAACTGCAAAGAAATGCAAAACGCCTGTAATTTCTGTATTTGAATCAATCGCATTTTAACGAGTGAGATGTAGTAGCTCACACAGTTATCTGAAGTGTTTCACAAGGGACAGACAGCATCCTTTGCACTGTTTCAGCCGCAGGCACTGCCCGCAGGTTGATACATAGGCGATGATGAAACAATTGGAGCTGACTTCTTTCATTTCTTCTCTGCTCTCTCTCCACTTCCTGCCAACTCCTTCCTCCATCTCGGCCTATATATACTTGGTAGTAACACTATGTACTTTAAACTTCATGTGGTCTAGGTGTTTCAGATATTTGGGTTATATCAACAAACCAAACAGAGCCCAGAACAAAACAAAGCAAAACAAGATAAAATAAACCTTGCTCCTGTGGAATGGGAAAGCATGCCCTGCAGAATAACATAATCTGAGAAGTGAAGTAATTCGGCTGAAGAACGACTCACAGAGGCAACCAGAACAATGAAGCCTAAATGCTTCCTCACCAAACCCAAATCTTTGGAAAGATTGGGGGTCTCCCTCTGCTTTCTGAAGGGAGATTCCAGCCTATCACTTTAGACGTTTACAGGATATGAGGTGCACACATCTGTGAAAAAATGCTTAAATGTGTTAGTGACCTAAATTTTATTTTAATAATCCAGGTCTTAAGTTATAAGTGACTGTAGATAATAGTAACAATGCATAGCATAATATATATGTATATTTTATATATAATGGTTACAGCACTCTTAAGGGATTAGCCAAAGCACATACATGCATAACCCATGGACACAGACAACAGTGTGGCGATGGCCAGAGGGAAGTGGGAGGAAGAGGCACCTGGGTGGAGGTGGGCAAAGGGTGGGGAATGGGTACATCTGTAACAATGTCAACAATAAAAACAAAGTTTAATTAAAAACAAAGTAGGAAACCTGACTTTGTTAGGCCTTTTACACATGACTCTTAAGGAAAGGTTATTGAATGGGCCAGAAAGGACCAAGTGTGGACTAGAACGTACTTTTCTTTTTGTAAGTCCACTGGCCTTTTCGTGTTTTTTTCAGTCGTGTTAGGAATATAACACAGTTAGATCTTAAATTGCTTAGTAGAGAAAGTGGTAATTGAAGATGCGAGAGAAATGAGGACCTCAAGTGGTTGGGAATGTCTACATGCAAAACCTAGGGGTGGGGGGTGGGTCTTTCCATCAAAATTTAAAAGACATTTGACTCCCTACTTTGATCTGGACTTCACTAGATGCCAAGCTAAAAAATGGTTAAGAATAGACCCTGTCTTTGAGGATCACAACCTAGTGATCTGACCACTGAAGAGCTGAGCAGGATTTACATGGACAGGTAGGTGTCCAGAGGAAGGGTGACCCAGATAATCAGATCAAAAGAGAAGGTGAAAAGTCATGCAGATGATGGACTTTTGAAGGGGCCCCCAGTTTTAGTTTGATATACAAAAATGCTATTTTTTGTTTCTTGTTAAGGAAAATATTCACCATTAAAATGTTTGCAACCAGGGACGAAATTGACTTTTTAGAGGGGAACGGAAACATACGTCCATTGCCCTCTAAAGTTTAGAATCTATCTCTTAGGGGCCACATCTTAGAAAAACCTTCTCTATGTATTGAACCCTAAGCCCGTTTTAAAACAACTGAACAGGCAGTCGGGGGACTCGGGTTTGAACCAAGCCTGTGGCACTAACTGGTTGTGTGATCCTGGGCAAGTACATCTCAGGACGCCCCCCTTTCTGTCATTAAGATGAATATGATCCAAGGGCCCACCTTATAGGGTTTTGTGAGGGTGACAAAATAATGCCAGTGAAAGCATTCCCTCTTCCACATCTAAGGTGCTTCTGTTATTTCCGGAGTGCTTTCCAGTCTCGCCATTTTGAGACTTGGGGCATCACCAACCAAAGGGCTGACGGTCTTTCCTCTTACCCACCCTCTACACAGTCCCGGAGGCCAGGGAAGGGTGAAAGGACCCTCTGGTTTCAGCCATGGGAATAAAAGAGACGCGAGACTGATAGACTTCTTCACGGACCGCCCCCGAAGCGCACGCGTAGTGGCAACCCCTGGCGCGTGTCTGCCTACGGAAGGGGGCGGGTCGCGACCTCGGGCGCGCAGACGTTTGCGTAGCGTGCCCCGCCCACCAGTGTCAGTAATTATGGACTCTGTGCGTCGCGGTCGGTGGAACCCGCCGGTCGGAGGGGGCGGGGCTTCCTATTGGCGGCGGTGGCGCGCTCTGGCGCTGCAGAGAGATGTCTTCTCTGTTGCTTCTCCAGGTCTAGTTGGTCGCACGGGCGTGTAGCCATCGTAGTAGTTTTCTTGTTCCGTTTACCAAAACGTCCGCTCTTCGGTTACACTAGCTCAGTGCTTAGGGTGGTGGCCGTCATGTCGAACTCTCGGCCCAGGCCCCGCCGGGCCTCCAGGAGTGCCGCGGGGGGAGCCGGGCGGGACGAGCTCGTGTCGCGGTCCCTGCAGAGCGCGGAGCACTGCATGCGCGCCCAGGACTTTGGCACCGCCTACGCACACTACCTACTGGTGCTCAGCCTGTCGCCGGAGCTGAAAGACGACGTGAAGGTGAGGAGAGCCCCTGTTTCACTTGGTGGCAGATCCTCTCTCTGTTCTCGTAAAAGTAAATAAATGCAGAAGTAAATTGGTAGAAGGGGCTAAGTTGGGGGGCTGGACGTGCTATTAATATTTACGGTTCAACCTTGACTCCTTTTGTTCGCCCCACAGCCAGCCCATTAGAAAATCCTCTCTGCTCCACCTTAAAAATGTATCCGGAATCGTAGCACTTCTCCCCACCTTCTCCTTTGCTACCCTGGTTTTAGCCCCTGCTGACCGTTGTTATAGGCTAGCAGCTAGGCTTTCTCCCGCGGTCTATCTCAGTAAGGCTAGCGAGAGCTTTAAACAAGTCAGATGACATCATTTCTCTATTTCAAAACTTCCTACTCAGTCAAATTTCAAAGGCCTTATTGCACGTGAGGCTTCAGGTGATCATCTCCCACTTCGTAAATTGAATTTTAGCTGTGTCTGCCTTGTCCCTACTGTATGCAGAAGCAATGTTGTGGGTTTCTGTGGTGGAATAAACTTTGAAATTAGCCTGAAGTATTCATTTGATGATGCATTCCTTAGGTTCAATTATTGGATTATCTGTGATAGTTATTATGTTGAAATGCTGTACATTTTTTTCAAGTTATTTTAAACTCTCATTTTGTGAAAATTATTCAACTGTGGATTCAGTTTTCAACCTCAAGCTACTTTATTTTACTCAGGGTCTCTCAAGCTCAGTGCTGCTGAGATTTTGGGGTGGGATAATTCTTTGTTGTGGAGGTGGTCCTGTGCACTGCGGCAGGTTTAGCAACATCCCTGACGTCCATTCAGTAGCTGTCAGTAGCCTTTAGACATTTGTAGTTCATATGAGTTTAATGTAAATTTCAGGACCAGCTGGCTTAAAGAAGGTGGTGGTATGTTTCAGATACAGTTTGCTTTTCTAGGCAGCAGTAGAATAATGGATCATTTCAAGTGCTTTTTCTCTATTCTTTGTTCCTTAGTTTCCTCTTATAAAACAGGGATAAAAGCTTTTTTATAGATAATGTGTATTAAAAGTATATCTAAAATTGGTATTTCAATACCTGGTATTCAGTAACTAGCTCTGTTTTCTGCAGAACAAAGTCCATATTTCTTGTCCTAGGCCTTTGCAAAATATCCATCTCTTTAGTCTTATTTCCTGTTACTCCCTCTACTCCCCATACCCACACTTCAGCCACACCAGCCTACTTACTGATTCTCTATTGAGCAATTCCATATAATCTGTGCTTTCCGCCCTCATACCCTATAATCTTCCTTATTCTTGACTCTAAACTTTATCAGAATTCAGTTTCAGGTATTAAGTCTTCTGTGGAAGATACGTGTAGATGATGTGAAATGTATTCAGGAGAAAGCTGGAATGACCAAAGCCCCCTCTCTCTCCCTGTGTGGCAGCGTGGAGAACGTCCGGAGGGAGATGCAGGTGGAGAGGGGGTGACAGTGGGAGGCGGCTGCTGTAGTCCAGCAAGTGGTTCGAAGGCTCAGGTTCTCTTGCAACACCGGGGAAGGAGAGGGGCTTTAAAGAAGTTGAGAAGAGGCTGGGTTTGAAACTAATTGTACTGGAGTTAAGGTGGCAAGGTGATTTCATGGTTTGCAACCAGGTGGTACCTTCACCTTATATCCCGTGCAAGAAGAATATGATAGGTTCATCAAGAACATTTTGCGTTCTTTCAAAATTGTATGCTAAAATTTTCTTCACGAGGCCTCAGTGAGGGCAGGAACGGGATTTATGTTTATATTCTTCTCTGCACACTGGTTGTTCCGGATACACATGAGTTGAGCTGAAGTTGAGATAACGGAGGGAGCAATACCTGGTAGAGAAGGTATTGCTGATAGGAGGCTGTATTATGAGTCTGAGGTTCAGAAGAGGGTCATGGTTGGAGATGTACCGAATAGATGTGGCATCCATCAATCCATAGGCAATAGTTAATGCACTGGGAATGAATGAGAAAAGAGAAGATGTAGGACGAACTCCCAAAATACAGGAGCCCCCCCAAAAAGCGGTAGGTGGAGAATGTGAAATGGCAGCTAGGAATCGAGAGAGTTTAGAGAATGGTCAAACTGTCTTAATTTCCCACCGTGAAGGTGGTCACATTTATTAATTTATGTATTTGTTTAACAAACAGTGCCTTTTAAAGCTAAATAAAACTTAAGGTGATCAATTATAGTTAGGTTTGATTCTCTGGGGAATCTTCAACCTGCATTGTATATTCTTTCATCATTTTTGTCACCGACTAACTTGCTGTTTTCTCTTTTGTAAAGGAAACTTTTCAGTACACACTCTTGAGATGGGCCGAGGAGCTGGATGCGCTCGGTAGGACACAAGACCTGCTTGGCTGCTATGAGCAAGCCCTGGAACTGTTCCCTGATGATGAAGTGATTTGCAATAGCATGGGGGAGCATCTCTTCAGGTGTGGAGTGATTTCCGATCACTCATTAAGAATTATCCTGCATCAGTCTGGACCAGGGATACATTGTAAAGTAATTTGAACTGGGAAAGTTTAGTTTTAAGAATTATTAATTATAACAGGATCAGAGTAATGAGGGGTTGGCTAGTAAGATGTAAACTCAGAAGAATATAGAAAAAGCAGATATAATATGTAATAACAGCAGTTTTAGCATTGTATCATATAATGTGTGATAGCCACAGTACCTGAGGCTGAGCTAGAGTCTCAAGGAGGAGTGCCCCCCCCAGGCTGAGATCCAGGCCTTGTGGAAGAGGACATAACTGGGGTTCACAGGATGGCAGAGAAGTGTGTGTCTTGCCAGGGAACTTGTAAAGTTGTACTCTGGAACTCGCTGAAACCTGCCACTGGAATTTCTGTCTACTCTCCATAGAAACTTTATCATAAGGAAAACTGATAAAAACTAAAACCTTTTGCTTTGGATTTGTTTCAGTAAACCTGGTTTCACTTCTGTGTACAAAGTAAAGGGGAAATTCTTGTCTAGGGAACACTACCATAATGCCCTGTGCTATACAGTAAGGTCATTTTACAGGTTCCAGCAGTTGTCCTCTGGTATTACTGCTGCTCTGCTCGCCTGGTCATGTTAGGTTTTTTCTGTGAAAAAGGTGTAAGATATATCTCCCTCAGACTTTATTAGTCAGCCTCGGTAATGTAACTACTTTGCAGTTTACTAGTCTTTATCGAAAAGGCCAGGGGAGTGAAATGAGTACTCCTTTAAGAGACACATATTTCATAGTTTCCAGCTGAAGAGCATGAGAGTAACTGGGAAAGTAAGACAGACCATCACCGGAAGCTTGTTTGCTCGCGCTGACCACTAACCAGACCCTGATCCACAGAATCCATCTCTGCACATCAGCAGCCCCTCTTCGTTTCAGTTTAAAAATATTTTTAAATAACTCTTCAAATTAGTTCGAAATCCACATTTTAATTTTGAAGTTTTCTTTAGTTTATGTAAGTAGAGTTACTTTATAGGACTCTGTTATATTTCCGGAGTTACGATTATGTGTGTGTAATGATCATAACATTTTAAGACTTATGTTTTAGAATAATTCAATTTAACAGAAAATTGGAGCTCTATACACTTTTGGCAGATTGTACTTGTTGGTGACCTGTTTTTGTAAGGCATTAGCCTAAGCAATTACCAGTCATTGAGAAAAAAAAAAAACTTGGCATTAATTTGCTCTGGGGAGATGGAACTGTACAACATTTTGAATTTAGATATTTGGCAGATTGGAATTTGTGATAGTGTGAATGTGGATTTTGCTAAACAGTTGACCCTTGTTCTTTAAGAATGTTCATAGCTTTTGTTCTACTTTACATTTCTCATTCAAATAGTGTGACTGCCTCCCCACCAAAAGAATCACTGATCCAGGGGGAAAAGATTTCCCAAGTAAACAATAGCTTCCTTTCCTAACAGTTACTTGTGAACTGAAATTTGTGTCTGGGGTGTCTTGTCTTTACATCCTTGAGTTAGCCACTCATCAGATTTAAAAAATATTAAATCGCTAATCAGGAAGATAATGGTCTTTCTAGTTAAAAGAAAAAAGGCATTCTTATAGTGTGCTGATATTATTGACACAGATGTCGAGTGTTTCCATATGAGATACACTTTGAGTGGATCATCCATTTTTAGATTAGCATTGCAGCTTAAGAAAACCGAATTATTACGGATCAAGCCTAAGGGAAGTGCAAACCAAGGAAGTTATTAGATGCAGACTTGGCATTGATTCAGCAGGTCACTGATATTTTGAAATTTTAAAATATTCATTGCTCTGGTCTCAAAAAATAATGATTATATATGATATATCTCTCATTGCATGTTACGGCAGTTGCAGAATAAGAATAAAACAGCTCTATCTTCAAGATACTTAAAAATAACATGAGTGCCTATCATTTGACGTAAGGCTTTTGCCTTTTGTTAGAGTGCAGTTCCCTTTTTTTGCTTAAACCACACTCAGAATGAATAGTCTGATTCAGTTTCTTTAAAATTTACGGAATGCTTCAAGGTGCTTGTGAAGAAGTCCGAGTGTAAATGGTTCTGCTAGCTCAGTTCTTTCAGTGTATGGAGCACACACTGGTGCTGATTTACAAATTACCAGTCAATGACAGATAAACACAGAAATTGAGAGTCAACATTCAGAAATCTAAATAGGAGGTTGCCATCGCTGTAAACCCAAGCATGTGTTCAGGGAACTGACTTGTTGAAGAGAGCTTGGACTAGTGCTGCTGGTGCTCTTGGACTAGAGCTTGGGTGCTGCTGAAATCTCATGTGCGAGTTACATACTGATCCCATGCAGGACAGCCGTACTGGTCGACAAATGATTAGATGCTTCACAAGGGGCCCGCCAGATATAGGCATTAGTAGGTGTTACAGAGAGAATGGTTTTTAGAAAGCATTGGTGTTCTATTACATTGGTTAAATGAAGGATGACTTTGAGAGCTTCTGACATACTGTATATAGCACAGTAGTAATTTTTAGGTAAGCACTTGTTAGTGTCCTGGGACGCATAAATATAATAGGGGTTCAGAAAAGAAAGAAGTGGTCAAGGATTGCATTCTCACTGAAGGCTTCCCAAAGGAGGTGGCACTTGGGTTCGAGTGGGATTGGGGTGAAGGTGAGGCATCCTCAGGCCAGACGAGTGGCACGAGCAAAGGCACTGTGGCTGATAGCATATAGTTGAATGTCTTGTCTGGCATTTTTTTGCTGTAGGATGGGCTTCAGAGATGAAGCAGCCGGGTATTTCCATAAAGCAGTGAAGCTAAACCCTGATTTCAGTGATGCAAAGGAGAATTTTTATCGTGTTGCAAATTGGTTGGTGGAACGCTGGCACTTTATCATGCTTAATGACACCAAAAGGAATATGATTTATAACGCAGCAATCCAAAAGGCAGTTTGTTTGGGATCCAAAAGTGTTTTGGACATTGGAGCAGGAACTGGAATACTAAGGTTTGTTGTACTCATGTTTTAATTACTTATGCATGCATACTAATGTAAATTAAAGATTTTTAACAAATATGCCATAATTAACTGGAATTTAAAACTAGAGATTAACTTATTTCTCATAATCTTTTTTTAAGATTTTTTTTTTATTTTTTGAGAGACGGGAAAGGAGAGAAACATTGATGTGTGAAAGATACAGCAGTCAGTTGTCAGTCGGTTGCCTCTATCAGGCCCTCAACCAGGGACCTGGCCTGCAACCCAGGCATGTGCCCTGACTGGGACTAGAACCAGCGACCTTCTGGTTCACCAGCCGGCACTCAATCTATTGAGCCATACCAGCTAGGGTATTTTTCTCATAGTCTTGTTATGATTGTTCATGCAACTGTTATTGTATTTTTTACTATAACTTTCACTTTATCAGGAAACTGGACTTAACTACTAAGAAAAATTTGGGGTTATTATTGAAATTTTGAATAATGAATTTTGATAGCATTTTTTTACATTAACATTCTGGCTTGAATCTAGTTATTTAAGTCCAGTAGCATCCTTCATGCCAATGGTGTCTTCCTAATCAGGTGGATGTCATGATTTATTGTATGACTTTCACCTTGACAAGAATATCAGTTCATTTTTTAATATGGAATAAATAATGGTCGCATTAAAGCATAAAAGGAAAACCCCACATCTGAGTGCCCCAGTCCCACTAGCGTCTGGGAGAAGGCAGCGGACTGTGTTGTCTTGATGGCGCACTCTCCCTGTAGCATGTTCGCTAAGAGAGCCGGCGCGCGTGCGGTGTATGCCTGTGAGCTGTCCCAGACCATGTACGAGCTGGCCTGCGACGTTGTGGCGGCGAACCAGATGGCAGCCGGGATCACACTCTTACACATGAAGTCGCTTGACATAGAAATCCCGAAACACATTCCCGAAAGGTAATGTCCTGTGAACTAATTTCGGTATTTATAATTCTCTATTTAATGTTTTTCAGAAGTGAGATACTTACATTTCTGGCTTCTAGTGTAAACAAAAATGCTAAAACCTTTATATTGTAAAGTTATGGAAATAGGGTAGTTTAGCATAAGATCGGTTTTCAAAATAAGGTCATATTCTTGATAATATTTAAAGATTTTGAGAAAAATTTGTGGCAAGGGACTTGGTAAATGAACTTGACCTTTAGCAAGTTACTTTTACCTTTGCTAATTTTAGCATTCTAGTCATAAAAATGAATAATACCTCCTGGGTGGTCAGTAACTATTGAAAAATTCTTCAGTAAAATAATACATGAGTAGGTCAGCCTCGATGGGTTTATTATAATTTGTGTTAATGTCCTTGGCTAAATTGGAAGTTTTGGGAGTTTAGCTCCCAATGACTTGGGCCCGCCCTTTCAAATGCTTAGAACACAGTAAGTCCTAGCTTTTGATCCTGTCATGAGGATGGTGGAATTTAGAGCTAGAAGGGATTTAAAGTCATCTGGTCCAGCATGCTCATTTCAGGTAGAGTTTTCCCTACCTAGTACTTGCTTTACTCCTCCTTCTGGGTGATCTCTCTTCTCATCTTACTTAAGTTTATATTGAAACAGAACTTTATATTCTTGTCATCTGGACAATGATTTTAAAAAGTCTTCTTTCATATGTGTATAATAATATTTATATTTACGTAATACTTAACGCTTTTCAGTGGTCTGTCTCTGCATTTGTTGTCATGAAATAGAAAGAAGTCCCAGTAGACTATTGGAACATATTATACCCATTTAATAGAAATAAACAGTGTCCTGAATTGTCTTAGCCTGCAGACCATGTGGCCTAAACAACAGACACGTATTTTCTCATAGTTTGGGAAGCTAGAAGTCCATCATCAAGGGTGCTGGCAAATTTGGTTTCTAGCGAGAGTTCTTTTCCTGGCTTGCAGATGGCTGCCTTCCTGCCGCGTTCCCACATGGCCTTCCTGTGTGCATGTGAGGAAAGCAAGAGGTCACTGGTGTCTCTTCCACTTGGACGAGGACACCAGTTCCATCAGTTGTCTCCACCTTTGTGATCCCAGTTGACCTCACTTACCTCCTAAAGAGTCTCTCTCCAAATACAGCCACTTTGGGGGTTGGGACTTCAGCATGGACTTTGGTGTTACACAGTTCAGTCCATAGCATGAATCAGAGTTACTTTAACTTTACACTTTTCTCACAGATAGTGTTGTGGAAGGATCTACGACTTTGAGTCAGGAGATACAGATTCCAGTCCAGATTCGGTTTTTAATTTATTTTGACCTTGAGTAAATCTAGACACTTTAAAATGTTAGAATAGATGTTTGTGATACCTTCCGCTTTGTAAATGTGTGCAATCAAAAATATTGAAAAATCTGTGTATAAATAGAATACTGGGGTTAGGCACAGTGGGGGATACCCAAGTTGTTTTTGTTCTCAAGGCACCTACAGTCTAGACAGGAAGGTAAGGAATGGTACTGAAGCTCTTTTAATCTTCTAACTACACAAATGAATGATACAGTTAAGTACTAAAGAAGTTCAGAGAAGGGAGAAATCATTTTGGTGTGTCCCTGAGTGAAATTTTCTAGAAAGAAAAAATGAACAGAGGAAAAGTCGGTAAAGAGCAAGAGAAGTCACAGGAGAGGTCCAACCAACGTGTTAGTGGTAAACACAGGTAATGAAGGTAGAGGAGGATTTTGAGAGGCAGGACTTCTCACTGCATTGGGTGTTATTTGTAGATCAGAGAAAATGAAAACGGAGAAAGACTATTCATTTTGATAAGTAGGAGAGTCATCGGTGATGCAGAGTATTTTTACAGAGTGTTAGGGATGAAGTCCAGTTAGTCAGCATGAAGGAGAAAGACTGGTAAAGGTAATGGGTGTGAACTCTTAGGTTTCAGGCAATGAAAGAGTAGTCTGAGCCGGCAGCAGGGTCAAGTGAAGGTTGTGGTCCCCAGCCCCCTTGCCCACCAGAAGTTGTCCATGGCGTTCAGAGGAGCCTGAAGAACATTAGAGTCAAGTTCTTCAAGATTCAAGAGTAGATATTAAAAATGAAATGTATTGGGAAATTTTACATATGGACTGTTCCTATAATGTACTCTTCCTTTTTTCTCTCAGCTTTGACATCTTTACATAAATAGCATGATATTTTACTTACATATATCTTTAAAAAATCATTCTATAGAGTGTCCCTAGTTGTAACAGAAACTGTCGATGCAGGTTTATTTGGAGAAGGAATTGTGGAGAGTTTGATTCATGCATGGGAGCATTTACTTTTGCAGCCAAAGGTAAGCAGCATGGAAATTCTGAAATTGGATTAAGAATTCATTATTTTAACAGATATTTATCGAGCCCGTACTGGAAAGAAACTGATATATAAAACATTTAATAACAATGCATCGTGTACTTGTGTGTCCAAATGGGATATTCAGGCAAAAAATGCTCCTGGAAGGAATTCATGGGAATTGAGACTGTGTAGTGGAGAGACTATTGGATTCTTGAGTAGGGTTGGAAAGGGAAGTACTTTCAGTCTCACAGTCCTCCCTGCAGATTATCAAGAGTGTATAGTGATAGCTGTCTTGGTATTTTTTTTTTTATTGATTTGAGAGAGGGTAGGGGGGAGGGAGGGAAAGAGAGACACATTGATTTGTTGTTCCACCCATTTCTGCATTCATTGGGTGATTCTTGTATGGGCCCTGACCAGGGATCGAACCTACAACCTTGGCAAACAACGCTCTAACCGACTGAGCTGCCTGGTTAGGGCTGACTTGGTATGGTTTTAAGGTACTAGTTGAACCCAGGCTACTAATCGGACAGAATTAACTTTTATAATTACCAAATTACATTTTACATTAAAGTCCTTTACTGTAGCCCACAAATTATAGATTTGGTTTATATAATAAATACTATGAATGAAATGATTTTAACATGTAAGAAGAATTCACTGCTTACAGAAAGTGATTTGGATTTAAAATAGCTAATTAAAGGTTGAAAAGAAGAGCAGTTCATTTTTCAAGTAGGTCATAGTGATTTTGGCTTTTCTATGAGTTACATCCGAAAGTTTTTTGCTTTAATCATATTTATACCCTTGTAACTCCCCCCTTCCCCTTTCTCCTTCCCTTCCTATTTGTACTGTTAAAAAATACTTATGTATACAAAATATATATAAATGCATACATATAGCAAATAAAGATAAAGAAATTTAAAGAAAAACAACCTACTTATCCTTACCTATTGTTTTTTAAGTTTTTTCTATTTTTATAGCTTGTCATCATACACAGGTATTTTTGCGTACATGTAACTGAATCTAATTTTTATTGTTACATTTTTAGACCAAAGGTGAAAATGGTAATTGTGAAAAGTATGGGAAAGTTATACCAGCAAGTGCTGTTGTGTTTGCCATGGCAGTAGAATGTGCAGAGATAAGAAGACATCATAGGTAAGTGATTATTTACACAGCAAATATTTAAAAAATTGTAAGTTTAAGGAGTAGACTATACCTTAAAGGTTATTTAATGAATATTTATTTGGAAGAGAATTTGTAGTTTTCTGACCTTTAAATTCATAATGTTTATTCTGGAATTAATTTTCTTTTTGAATTTTATAAAGCTTAAGGATTCTAGGATTAAAACCAGCTCTCAGTTTTCTAGTGGAAAATTAATTTTGATATAACTTAATATCCTTTTGATATGTGATAGATCTGCTAGGAAAATATTAAGTTCATTGATTTTAGATGAAAGTAAAGTAAAAATTTCCAATATGAAAATAATTTTAGTTTTATTTCTCTCATTTCTTCTTCTCAGTAACTTTATTGATATTATAATGTTTTGTGGTTGAGGGGAATAAAATTTTAGGATCTTTCTACCCTCGAGTTGCTGAGATTTACATATTAAACAATGACAGATAATTTTTTTTTAGTTATAGAAGCTTTTTGGTTACATTTTTTGTGAACATTAGTGAATATTTTGTTTTGCTAAAATACTTGATCCAGATTCTGTTAGGACTTTTTAAGGAGCGCCCCGCTCCCAATAAGTTAGTAGTGCTAAATGTAACATACAAGTATTTTAGGAAATACTGATGAGTAAAAGAATAAAATAAAAATCGTCCTGATAACTACTATAGGTAACTGCTATTCATCTTTGTTGCTACCTTATTTTCTTCCTTACACTTTTCTATGCATATTGCAAGGCGATAAGTAAAGATTTTTAGGGATTGGGTAGGGCACAGTGCACTGGCCAGACAGACAGTGGCCTTAGTCAGCACACCGGCTGAATTAGAGTTTACTGGTTGAACATTAGCTCTGTGTAAGTAAACGTGTGTGTGTATAAATTAAATTTTATTTCAGAAGTATCAGTAAATATGTTTGTTTTTCCTTTGTGAACCTCTTCATGTTAATAGATTTGCTTCATGTATTTTTAAAATCAGTTTCTAGTGTAGTTCTCAGAGTTTCGATTTTAAGGTTGGTTTTCACTTTTCTGCTCTTAAGAACAGTGGTAAATATCTTTGTACTTAGTCCTTGAGGACCTGTCTTTAGTATTTTCTTGAGATAACTTCCTTAATAATAAAACTACTGAGTTGAAAGGTATGTACATTCTTCAGGCTAGAGACACATTGCTGAATTGTCCACCAGAAAAGCTAGGGTGTATCTTCCTGAGATTTCTTGCTATAATGTAGTTCTAGACACCCCCACCCCCGCCCAAGAGTCGCCATTATTCTGATGTGTAACATCATCGGTTATTTTTCCTGTTTGGAATTTCATACAGATGGAATCATCCAGTATTTTTCGTGTGCTTTTTTTTGTCTTTTGTCCAGCTCATCATGTTCTGGTGTATAGTTTTTCATTCTCATTGCCGTGTACAGTATGCCATTGTATGAACACACCACAGTGCATTTGTCCATTTTACTGTGGATGGACATGTAGGTTATGTCCAGTTTGGGGGGCACTGGAAATAATAGTACAGCTATAAACATCCTTTAACATTCTTGTGATCGTGTGTATGAATTTTTGTGGGCCATATTCCTAATATGTCAGACACCTTCAGGTTTCAATGCCAATTATGTTCAGCTTGAAAGTCTCCCAAAGTGGTCTTATTAATTTTACATTGGTACCAGTAGTGTATGAGACTGTATCCTCACCAATACTTTGGATTGACTGTTTATTTGCCCCCTTTTGGTGGTTGTGTAGTATGGTTTTAACTTTATTTCCCTGATGGCTCAGGAAGCTAAACAACTTTTCATAAGCTTTTTGGCCTTTTGGATATGCTCTTTTGTGAAGTGTCTTAAGTCTTTTGCCAATTTTTGTTTCTTTTTTATTAACTTTTAGGAATTCAAAAATATATTCTACATATGAGTCGTTTGTTGAACAGATGTATCACCAATATTTTCTACTCAGCAGCTTGCCTTTTTTCTTACCAGGGTGGGTGTGAAGGACGTGGCTGGGATCTGTTTGCCCACAAGTGTGAAATTTCAGAGTCCAGCTTATTCTGCCGCAGATTCTGAAGAAACAAGTGAGCCTTATACAACTGAAAAGATGAGTCGAGTTCCTGGAGGGTATTTGGCTTTGACAGAGTGCTTTGAAATTATGACAGTAGATTTCAACAATCTTCAGGTAAAAAAAATGTGCAGGTTAAAAAAAATGTTTTTGAGCATTAAACTTCATCTGTTGTTTAAAATAATTAATACATAGAACAGTCTTATGAGTTTGCATGGATTCCACATACTATGTGTAAAAAAATGATTAAACGGTAATTAGAATTCCCTCCTGAAAGTATTCACTTGACATGCAGAGGAAAAAGTCCCTGTGGTTTTTCGGGAATGTGTAAGCTGCCAGGTGTTTCACAGGTGTTCCTAGGTCCCTCCGAAAACCACGCTGCAGTGTAGTTTTACCTGTCCATACGCTGTGCAGATGAAGGAACGGAGCTTACAGTAATCTCCCCCAGTTACACAGCATGTGAATGCAGGGGCAGGAGTTCCAGCCCAGATGCTTCTGACTTTTCTTGGTGTCATGCTGCCATTTCAGTTACGGGTTAATTCCTTGAAATGAGTAGTGAGCCATATCTCTGCGTTGTATGATTGTTAGGGGGACCAACCGTCTCAGTTTGCGCAGGACTGAGAAGTTCCTGAGATAGGGGGGCAGTCTTGGGCAAGCCTGGACAAGTTTATCACTTAGCATCTCTGTGGGTGTTGCTGAGTGGTGGAGGGGAGCGATGGACGAAGAAAAGTGCCCAAAGGAATCAAGAAAGGTTACGTACAGGCCTTCTCTAAGCTCTTGAAGTAAGGCTAAATGTTCAAGTACATTCGTTTTTAAATGAAGCCTACCTGGGGCAGAAGCCTTCGTGAGGGTCATTTTAGTCAGATTTTTATAATTTAACAAAAGGAAACAGTTTAACAAATAGTTTCCCTATTGTTACTGTCTTTTCCTTGACATGGTGTGGAGCTAAATGAACGCTTTGGCATTGCTTACTAAGGCTGAGCTTCAAGAACATTTCTCTTCCGATAGCACATTCCAATAGAGAACAACATGATTACAGCTGCGAAATACCCAGAAGCGATCCTTTTCTTAGTTTAAGCTTTTCTGATTTTAATTTTTCTTTGCTACAATTAAAAAAAACCCCCTCTTTTTAAGGCTTTAACTTCAAAAATAATAGCTGCCTGTTTAATACTTTGAAGAATACAGAAAAGTGGAAAGGAAAAGTGAAAAAGTGTCTTTCTTTTTAAATGTAGGCCCTTCTTTTCTTAGGTCAGCAGTTTCAAGTGCATCTTTTCAGATTTGCTTTTCTATTGTACACACACACACACACACTCTCTCTCTCTCTCTCTCTTTAAAAAAACAAAATCCCTATTGTTTTGCCATTCACTGCCTTCATCCAATAATACAAGGTGGGGCAAAAGTAGACTTACAGTTCAAATGGAAAACAATACAATCATTAATAATACAAGAAAAAACTGTGTTTCCTGTACTCACACCTGTAAACCGACTCTTCCCCCACCGCACAGATCATGGACTTCTTTAGAACTGTGTCAGCACTGTGTCAGCACGGTGTATCTGCTTCCCTGTTTTTACTAGCTGCATGGAACACCATTACGACCTCTCACTGCTTCCCACCCAGGGGCCTTAAGTGGCCATAGGCGTGCCAAGATATTGACCCCCTAAGGGCGCTGGCAGGACTGAGAACTTGCAGAAATGGAAAGTGATATGCTTCTGGGGCATGTACATATCAAATGTATAAAATCCTTTTACATTTCCGTAGGAATTAAAAAGTCTCGCAACTAGAAAACCCAATAAAATCGGTGTTCCTGTTACTAAAGAAGGCACACTAGATGCTATCGTGGTTTGGTTTGCACTGCAGCTTGATGACGAGCACAGTTTGTGCACAAGTCCGAGTGAGGAGACCTGTTGGGAGCAGGCTGTCTACCCTGTACAGGACCTTGCAGGTATTATCTCTTGTAATTATTTTGTTTTCTTAAATTTGTTGCTTCAACCCTTTAAACACTTACTTGAGTCATTGTCAAAAAATGTACTTTGAATATGAAGTTTCTGGTCAAGGGAGACTGATTTTTGAGAATTTTCTTTTTCTATATTAAAAGCAGCTTTAAATAATACATGTAGCTGAGAAGAGACTAAAACACAACTCTGTTGCACCACTCAAGAGGATCTGTCATTAAATCATTTCTTCAGCTCCGATTACTCGAGTTACCCGTAGCTGAGAGAACTGCTGGTCCATTTTTAACGGAACACAGTGGAAAACAGTACTTTTCTTGCCGCGGTCCTTACTGCCTACAGAATCTGACGGCGTCTGTGGAGCCCAGGCCATAGACATGCATACTCATATAAGAGCAAAATCTTGCAGTTTTAGAGAGTCCATAAATCCATGGACTTCTCTGGGGAAGTTCTGGGTGGAAGGTATTTTTTTGTATAGAATATTTTTTCTTTACCAGCAACTTGATGTGTTTCAGTCCATTTCACAGCAGTTGTATTGCACAGAAAAATTCCACCTTTTTTAAAGGGCTGTTTCTCTTTGTCCGAATCACGGCTCTCACTTGGCACAGTCACTAAGTTGCAGAGTCCCTGCAGCGGCCTGGCCAGTACGGTGTTCTGGAGCCCGTCGGGTGGCCTGCATTCGGGTCTCTGGCTGGCCGGGCTGGTCCCTTCCGAGCTTTCGTTTTGTGCTGCTGCTGCGTGAGAGTAGGGTGATGCTGCCTACTGTGCACAACTGTTGTAAGGGCTATTGGAGATAGTGGACGTCAAGTGCTACGGTTACACAGGCACTTACCGAGTGACATTTTCTATTTGTGTTCATTTATTCTAAGCCTCTTACAGTAATAACAGATGGCCTTTTTTTTTTTTAATCTTTAGGGGAAGGACATTTTAAATGTTTAAACATAAGAATAACAACTTGTATTTTCAACTGACTTTAGCGCTGATAAAGGATGGTGATCATACATTCACATTTTAAAGTTTTATCAAGTGAGAAAGCTAATGGAAGAGAGCATGATAGAGTCTGTTGTAGGACTTAGTCTTTCCTTACATTTCAGATTCCTAAATATGCAAGACTGTCAGTTAAGAGGTATTACTGACAAGGTTCTTTTGACTGCTTCTTTGCTCTTTTAGAAATTACTGTTAGAGAAAAGAATAATGTTCCTTTAAACTAAAGTGAGGTTTGGTATTAATCCCTGAATTTCATCTCTCATTATTGTTGTTGGCCTCTTTACCAAAGAAGACTGAGAGTTCCCTGGGGCCCTTCCGCCAGCCCCCAATTTGGGGACACGAACGGATACCTAATGATTATAGGAAAGGCACTAAATACTGATAGTTAGGGTCCAGTAATGTTGCTCTTGAATCTCCATACAAGGCTGTTAACTGAATCTTCAAACTTCAGTGTTTTCTTATGTAAAGCTGGAGAGATTTTTCTAGCTTTTTTTTGTGTAGGAAATGAATACATTGCTTAATTCTAATAAATTAATGGATATAATCCTTGCTGTAGTGATTTTAAAAATGGGGAGGGGTGGTGGAATGGGAGGGCCGATGTGTTTATGTAATCATAAGGCTTGTGTAAACACTTGTATCCATCAACTCTAACTTTTTCCCTCCTTTTTTATGAAGACTACTGCGTAAGGCCTGGGGACCATGTGATGATGGAAGTGTCTTGTCAGGACTGCTACTTAAGAATCCAGAGTGTCAGTGTCTTCAGTTCGGAGCCGGAAATGGATGTTGGAAAAAGTTTTACCAAGAGTGAAGACTTGCTGTCTTTAGGAAACGAGGCTGAACTCTGCAGTGCCCTGGCTAACCTGCAGACCAGTAAACCAGATGCTGTGGAGCAGACGTGTGTTTTGGAATCCACAGAAATCGCTCTGCTTAATAACGTTCCATACCATGAAGCCTTCAAACTGGCGATGAGCCGAGTGCTGTCTGCCCTGACCCCGGAGAGGCCGGGTCAGGCCATGGAGGCTCACTGCCAGGACAGTGAGATGAGCTGCGGGAGCGGGCAGGGTGATTCCCAACCCAGTGCCTCGGAGCCTTTCTATGTGCTAGACGTGTCCGAAGGCTTCTCCGTCCTGCCTATCATCGCGGGCACCCTCGGGCGGGTTAAGCCTTACAGTTCGGTGGAGAAAGACCAGCATCGTGTCACTCTGGACCTCGTATCTGAAGCCAACCACTTTCCTAAAGAAACACTTGAGTTTTGGTTGAGACACGTGGAAGACGAATCTGCTGTGTTGCAAAGGCCAAAATCAGACAAGTTGTGGAGTATAATCATATTGGACGTCATTGAGCCATCTGGGCTCATTCAGCAGGAAATAATGGAGAAAGCCGCAATATCCAGGTAAAACCAAAAAATGGAACTGTTGGTTTTTGTGTCCTGATCTTGTGTGTTCCTGTGCTTGTCGTTACTGATGTTTCCCCTCACGGACGCTCCTGCTCTGTAGATGGGAAGAAGAGAGCCTGCTTTGGGATTGGCTGCCTGTGCATAAGATGGAAATAAGTAGAGATCTATAAAAATAGAAGATGTTCAGGGCGACCAAGGAAAAATCAAATTTCAGCTTGCTGATTTCATAGAATGGTACCCTTTTGTGGCTATTTGGGATTAAAATTCTATCTGGTTTGGTAAAGGCATTGATAAGAGTTTAGGTAAGAGCTATATGTATATATATGTGTATATACATATATATTTTTTAAAGAACTGTATAGTTTTAAGTTGTAATTTTACCAATTATGGAGATTCAGTTTCTACCAGACTTCACCTAAAATGATACAAGTTAACAGGAAAGGAATAACACAAATGAGTAAAGCATTAGTGTGCGGGTGGAGTCCATTTTTAGGCTAGTGTGTGTAGAGGACTTACTACAGTTATACGATTGTGTGCTTATATTTAGTGAGAAAGGTCTTCCTGCTTTGGGAGCATGGCTTGTTCCAATTGCTCTGCTGCTGCGGCAGTTTGAAATCACCTCTGACTCTCCTTGCTCGTTCTGTGTCCATCTGGGGACCTGGTTGTGAGTTGGCTTCCCGTGACAAGGGAAAGCCATTACAAGAGCAGCCTGTGTACCTGTTGTCAACTTCTCCATCAGCTCTTTATTTGGAAAAGTTTCAAAATTCCAAACTTAAGAAAAACAGAAAGGTGGTGACAGTGAACACTGGACAACTATTTTTTTGCTAGTTGTGATCATTTGATAGTTGTTAGCTTACCTTGGGCTCTTATTTTAACAATTAGCATGCATCTCCTTAGAACAAAGGCTTTCTTCTACACAACACAAAATGATCACACTCAAGAAACTTAGCATTTGATAAAATACTATTATTTAATATATAGTGTATATTAAAATTTCCCCTGTTGTCCCAGGAGTATGTGCTTCACTGCTTTTTCTCACCTATCTGGAACCAGCTTGGACTGGTAAAGTATAATTGAGGGATTTAATTATTGAGTTAAAATTGAGGGATTTAATGTTTGACTGAAAATGTGTCAAATGAAAACGATCATTTGTTCCAAGTACCTTGAAGTGTCCTCCACCCTCTCACATCTTCCACAGTTTTCAGGGGTGAGGGAACAGACTGGATGTGTGCGTGTGGGGGCTACGCGGGCTGGAGAGCCCTAAACTGCACCCAGGAACGAGTATCTCCCACCGGCACCACTTCCCATTTCCAGGGACGCCCAAGGCAGTGTGGCTTTCCGGTGGGCATCTCCAGTGTGCTCATGGTTCTCTCAGTCCAGATGCAATCTCCCTACTAATATCTTTCAATTTTTTTTATCACAGCGTTGTTGCTGGTAACACAGCTAACTTTCAACCAATGGGATTTCCAGGGAAACAGAAGATGAACCCAAGATAATTATAGGAGATAGGATTTTGCTAACCCTTTACTCACTAATTCATCACGATTTAGTTGTTGGTACTGATAAAACGTAGGGCATAACGATGCTTTTTAAAACACTTTTCCTTCTCTAGGTGTTTGCTGCAATCGGGGGGCAAGATCTTTCCTCAGTATGTGCTGATGTTTGGGTTGCTTGTGGAATCCCAGACGCTGGTGGAAGAGAATGCTGTTCAAGGGGCGTCACGGACTCTCGGATTAAACATAGCACCTTTTATTAACCAGTTTCAGGTACACGTCTTAAAGAGAAACTCAGCCAGGTGGCCCTTATCCAGTCTACCTTCTCTCTGTGTAGTTTTACATAGTCATTGTGCGTAGCTGGATTAGGATGGTACTCTGTTTCCTAGAGCAAAGGTACTTACTGTGGATAAAAATTACCTAGGTGTGGTCAGATGCCTTCAAGGATGTCCAGGGAGAGGCTGATGTATCTGTGATGTCCTCTGTTCCGCATGAACAGTTGCTCTCTAACATTTCATTCAGACAGGAGGGCGCTTTATTTTAAACGCTTCCCTCTCATTTCAAATGAGGAGGCTGGAGTGATGGGACACTTTATAGCAGTGGGTTCTCCGCCTTGACTGTATTGTCCTGTACCCCGTAATGTTGTCAGTCAACAAAGGACCACGTGTTCAACGGTGGTCCCCTAAGATTGTCATGGAGCTGAAAAATTCATGACATCACCATGGAGCCTGGTGATGTCATAGCCATGGTGATATCGTAGAGCCACGCATTCTCATGTATTTGTGATGATGCGTGTAAAAAGCTACGGTGCTGGCAGTCGTTGAAAGCCTAGCACGTTCCTTACAGTAGTGGGCGGCACCCCCTAGGTTTGTGGAAGGACTCTGGCGCCTGCACAGCACAGCCGCCTGATGACTCATTTCCCAGAACACAGCCCTGGTTCAGCACATGACGTACTTCAGACTACTGATAACCGGACCCGAACTGCACATCACTGATGTGCGGCCTGACAGCCAGACTCTTTAAACCTCCCTAGGCGATTTTAATTTGCAGCCCAAGTTGAGGATCACTGACTTATAAACTTCATTGTTCAATCAAAATCCAGTTAAGTTGTTTTGCTGAATTTGGCATATATTCTCAAACAAGTCAATAATTAATGTAATATTTATTTTTTATTTCATCTTTCACACACAAGCACATCCTTGGTTTCAAATTTTTGAGCTCTTTGGCTTAACTAAAAATTTAATCTGCTTTCATCAAAGCAAAGAGTCTGTAGATAACTGAAACCATGATTTAAACAAATGACTTAACCTGCCGAAACCTCAGTTTGTTTAGTCTTCCTGTAAGACTGGAATCATGAAATTCCCTATTCCTTAGGACGGATGTAGGAATTGAGTTACATGAGGTAAAAAGCATTGTATCATACTGAGCCAAGTACAGAGCAATCTGTTGGTGAGCCTCGGTCACAAAAGGAATTGAGTAAAAGTTAAAGACGTGTGCTTTCTTTAGGTACCTATACGTGCGTTTTTGGACCTCTCCTCATTGCCCTGTATACCTTTAAGTAAGCCAGTGGAACTCTTAAGACTGGATTTAATGACTCCCTATTTGAACACCTCTAACAGACAAGTGAAGGTAATGTAAAATAATTCCTCCTCACATTCAGAATAATTATCTTAAACTAGGTAGTACTTTATGTACATAAAATTGGTTTAGCCACTGTCTTTGAAAATTTAAATGTTTTCTTTTTTGAACAATATCCAAAAATGGGCTTAGACAAGTAAATATTAGTGAATAAAATAAGTTGCTATTAATCTGAATTGGGTAATTAAATATATTTATGAAATTTGGATCTAAAATTGACTAAAAAGACAAAGACTAAGTCATTTGTTCTGATGAAATTTTCAATTTCTTAATTTTCCCAGGTACACATCTGTAAATCTGGTCAAGTGACTGCCATTCCATTCTGGTATCAGATGTACCTTGATGACGACATTCGATTGGATACTTCCAGTGAGGTCTCCCACTGGAAACAAGCTGCGGTTGTGTTAGATACTCCCATCCAGGTGCAGACGGGGGAGGAGCTCGTGCTCCAGGTCCAGCACCACAAAAGCAACGTCAGCATCACAGTGCAGCGCTGAGCAGTTTCCTGATGAAAACTGTTTGAGTAGAGCGAGCACACCATTCTCCTGGTCTGGGCAGTGTGACTGTCATCACAGAGTTGGGGGGCGGTGAAGAATGAATTCCTCGTATTGGTCAAATAGTTTTAAAAACTGACCTTAATAAAGTCTATTTAAAAGATGCTAAATTATCGAGTAGCATTATTACAAAAATGTTTGCTGCAGAGTTCCTTTCTGAAAAAGGCTGTCATTAGTTTTTCACATTAGGAAACTTCGTCTTTATTGCTTAGTTTTACTCACTATAGATTAAATTTTACTAAACATTTCTGTCCACATGCTAAAGCTATAAAGTATTTTGAGTCATCTTCATTGTCCTGGGTTGGTAAGTAAAGCACAACTTTTAATTTTTAAGTGTCTTGGCTTTTTCCCTTAAATCCAAACTTGGAAACATCAAAAAGTTGGTTAACTGTAAATTACAGGCTTGCTGCTTTTAAATACTGGTGTACTTCTGAAATACCTTCTCAGGTTTTGTGGTTTGGGAATAAGCTATAAGCTAAATGTAATTAAAAGGTAGGAAAAAAAATAAAATCTTAAGCTAGCTGCATTTTTCCTGGTCTACTCTGGCAAAGAAAAAGTTGATAAATTCAAGAAAGAATGTAGCCTAAACCAGCCCTGGCTGGTGTGGCTCATTCGATTGAGTGCCGGCCTGGGAACCAAAGGATTGGTGGTTCAATTCCCAGTCTAGGGCATATGTCTGGGCTGTGGGCCAGGTCCCCCTGCACCCTGTAGTGGGTGCACCAGAGTCAACCATGCATTGATGTTTCTCTCTCTCCCTGTTCCTGTCTGAAAATTTAAAAAATCTTTAATAAAAAAAATCCACCCCAAACCAGTATTTTTCAAAGTTTTGATTTGGGTGCACAATAAGAAATATATAATAATTGGTCCAGTTTTTAAAGCCTTGAATTAGATTAATAAGATCATCATGTTTTATATATACTATGTGCTCTTGTTAAGCCACAAATAGAGTAAGATGTACCTTCTTTCTGCAATGCCTATTCTCCTTACCTCTAATATTACAGTACCTACTTTTACTTTCAATAGAAATGTTTCAATAGTGGACATAGGAAAGTCCACTATGAACTAGTACATATATGTGAGTGTGTGTATAAATATGTAAAGCAAGAGTTTTGAGAAATAATACTTATTGTTGCCATTTGCAACATATTACTATGGTACTTTTCTATGTCTTTCTTTCAGTATAAAATGTTAAGTATGACCCATGGGTTGTAAGAAACACCATACTAAGTCAATTTCTCCCAGAAAGCACGTACATGTCTTCTGACTGGTTTCTGGATTTACATTTGCTGACACCTTTAACAGCACAGAGGAAAAGTAGACTCTTCTATCACAAGTTTCTTATTTCCAGTTTTTCTTTTCATCTCAAAGCCATGAATAACTCATTAATCTATTAGCAATACTGAAAATGATTTTTAGATAGTTTTAAGATTACTAAGATTAAGTCCAAGATACTTATTCTAATATGAATATAAGTTGGGTATCTTCCACTGTAGATGTATAATTTTTAACCCTTAATTTTTTGGACTTATTTTACGCTGTGCCTTTCCAGTCAAGACCTTTTTGTTTAAAACAGCAGTGTCTTATGTTTAAAGAATAAGAGACACAAAGTTGCAGAAAATGATAAATTCTTATTTATTGAAAGACATCTAATTGTGAAATAGAGAAATAATTGTTAGCATATATGGCACATGATTATAATTACGTTCCACTAATTCATATTTTTGAATTATACTTTCTGCTAACTCCAGAGCATCATATTCATGCAGCTGTGGTAGTAGGAAGCGTTGATTTTTTTTAATGCCCATTCTCTTGATAAAATAATATCATCAGGAACATTTAATAGTGTCATTTTCTACCATTTCAGTGTGTGATACTCTAATGTTAAGAAATCGAGTTGAAGTCTAGGATATTTAGACATTATTTGAGATATACAAAATTTAGTTATATAAATTCAGCAGTACCTGGCTTTCACCTGTTTTTGTGTTGAAATTTCCCATCACTTATGGCTTGTCCCAAGCACAAAATCCTGAGCAATGCGATACCATGTGTTGAATAACACAGCTGTAGTGCAGTTTGCTTTCCCACACTGTTCAGGAGACCACGGGTTTGTCTGAAGGTCCTCGTTCTTCTGCAGTGTTACATATGTCCTCAGACATGTCAGCTATGGGTGTAGTCTGGGGAGTCAAAGTGTGTCCAAAGCCTTGATAGTGACCCGCGGGGGAAGGTGGCACGGAAGAGGCAACAGAAATTGCATCTTGTGATGACGATGACAACAAGCTTGTATGTTCGTTTTGATCTTGGTCCTCAGGAAAAAATTTTTTCCTAGAATGTCCCATGACTGTCCTTCCTTTAAAATAACATAAAGGTTTCCAAGTTAGCCAAAACTTAAGTAATCATAGTTTACCCCTACACATTTACTAAAAGTAAGCTCCCCTCCCGCCTCCCTATTTGAAGAGCCTAATTGTTGTATGTGCTTTAAACAAAGTCTTTTCATCTCTTAAATAGCTACTAAATTGCCCTTAATAAAAGCACTTATTTGGATGAACTGAATGACTGGTACTTACCAACATGCCTTACTTGTTCTGAAATATCATCCCTAATGTCTGAAACATCCCACATAGCGAGAAAGGAATCAAAGCATGAGCCCTCTTCTGCTTCTTGGACATACGGTTTATACGAGAAGGTGTAGTGATGGGCAATAGCAGCGAGGAACATCTCGACACAGATAATGAAGTCCTACAACAGAAATGTCAGCCATCTTTGAGTTTAAATCTAGTTTCGTAGGTGAAGGAAAAACACTCTTCCTCTTCAAAAGTGCACGTCGATAGCTGTTTTTCCCCTCTTAAGGTAATAATCTTTCCATTTTCCAAAACAGTAATTTTTGACTTCAAAAAAAAATCCATTTTGCACTACCTCACAAGTATTTCTTAGCAAAGTACACTGAATACTCAATCCATTGCTCAGGGACTAAGAGCTAAAATGCAGAAAGATAAATTGACTAGGAATAACAAAATCTAGGTTGCATTCCTGGCTCTACAAATTAGTAATTAATAGCCTCACTTATAAGTGAAATGGGAGAACCCTAGAGAAATGGGCTAACAGTAGCCTGCACGTTGTCAGGTTTAAGAGAACATGCTTAATAAAACAACGCTTCACAAAGGTTCCACTGAACTCAGAAACAGCACTACTTACTTGGAGTCCTGTAGCCACAGCTTCTACAGTCTGCCATTCCCATGTGTGCTTTTCAGAAATAACGCCAACTTTTACCAACAAAGCAATAACTACCGCTTGCCTAGATGTTAGGAAAAGGTAAACGCCAAATCTATATCAAGCATAAAATGAGCAGTTGCTTTACAAATATGCCACTTAAAGATGTTAAACCCCAGCACACCCTGTGGACCAGGACCCTCACCGCCGCCTCCACCACCACAGCACACCCACCGTACCTCCACAGCACATTCCCGAAGACACTGTGTGTCTACATGACACTGATTTACTTCCTTTACAAAGTTACTCTTCCAGTACACTTTCATCACATCAATTTTGATTATATATTCTTAGAACTTTAGTACTTGGTTTATACTTTTTTTTTTGAGAGGGTAAGGGGAGAAGGAAAGGAAGAGAAACTTCAAGAAACGCCCATTGGTTTCCTTCCCCATGTATTCCCGACCAGGAACCAAGTCCGCAACCCATGCATGTGCCCCGACTGGGAATCAAACTGAGACCTTTTGGTTTACGGGACCAGCTGAGCCACACTGGCTGGGGCTTTACGTCTTTTTGTTTTGAAAGTGTGCACAAGGAATTAATAGTTCTTCCTATACATAGGTAATGCCTACTACTCCACAGTAAGCATTTAAAATGAAAGGGTAGATACTTAAAACGCTGTTTACACGTGTTAACTGACTATTCAGATTATTTAAAAAAAAAAACATTTTGAAACCAGTCTTCTTTGAGGTACTGGAACTAGAGACTAGGGATGCGAACCTAGGTTAAATTTAATCAGCTAACGATGAGATGATTAGATAAGCTTTCATAGTTTTATAGACAACACTATTCGCTTTAATATTGCTTGCAATGGTGAAAGAAATTAGGAACAACCTAAATGTCAACAGGAGATTAGTTAAAAATTACATTTACACAACCAAATGAATACTAAGCAAAACCAAAAAAATACCTCAACTACAAAATTATATCTCATTTTACTGACAAAGAATTATATCCACAATATACTGAATATATTAATTAGGTTCTGTAAGTTTTTATAGTACGAAACTTATTTTTGCAGAGTTTTATAACAATCATTCTGGGTGGTGGCATTAACAGCTTTTTCCACTTTTTATTTGTCGTTAAATTCAATCTATTTCTAGGCCCGTCACCCACCCTGTTGAGAAGTTTAGGTTGTCTCAAATTATTTTCTTCCTATAAATATTATGTGACCATGTGATTATTTCCTTATAAAAAACCAAGGGCTAAAAGGATGAACTTTTTAAAAGGTAAGTAGAGACATTTTAATCCACCTTCTGTATTAAAACAATTTAAAAATCTTCCCTAGTGAGCAGTTTTATTGTCCATTAGAAAATGAGAATATTTAAGATGAAACAACACTTACCAAAAAGAAACAAAAACCACTAGCTTTACACAAAGGAATTTGCCAACAGGCTGGATTGGACTCAGTTCTTCCTTCAGGACTTTATAAAACAGCAACAGACAGTACATGGCAAACTAGAAACAATCAAGATGAACAATTCAACTTCTTCGATAAGAATAACTCAGTAGAGTAGTAGAAATACTGAAGTTATAAAGCAGAGACCTGGTATAATGTTGCCAGCAGTCACGTGTCAGGCAAACTTTTCTAGGCGGTGTTATGGTATTTTTACGCTAACAAGCTTTTATAGTTTGCCATGGATGAATGTATGCACACACGAAACTTCTCAGGAGAAGGGATGTGTGACGTGTGCCCGGACGACGGTTTTAGGTGCTCACTCCCTGGGGCCCTTGCACAATGAATGAAGTGACGACCGTGCCCGAAGACAAGGCTTCCACGCACGTGCAGCCGCCTTCCCATTCCGCCAAAATAAAAACACTATCTGCTTAGCAATGGCTTTTGTACGCAAACTGCCATTATTTTATAAGGGCCGAGCTATTCATCATAAATCAACACGTTAAATAAGCACTTTTCAGTACAAGTGTGACCATGCCGTCTGACAGTAAGGAATCAGGGAAACGATTTTCTTAGGGCAACATGTTAATCCAGCAGAATTTACTTTTATAAAATCAATTATTATTATTTAAAAAAATCAATTGTAATTAGTGTAATGTTGGAGACCAGGAAACATTTTTCTAAAAGTTTAATTTTTCTCATTAAGATCATAAAATGTCCATTTAAGATATTTAGAATTATAAAAGCAGTAAAGTATAAAGTGGTTCATAGTCCTATCATCCAACCATTCCTATTTATACATAAAGTGTTTTTTAACAGGTATCATCAACCAAATATAAATTTTGTTACCTGATTTTTTCTCCACTTTTCCATAGTTTCCATAAAAATTATTTTTAGTAACTGCCAAGTGTTTTGGCCAGTGGAAGGACCACAGTACGTTTAACCAGCCCCCATCTCTGGGTGTTGGACTGGTTTCAGCCTTTTGCTACTACAAACAGGCTTTATATACAAAGATAATCAAAGCAAAAGTACTTCTGACCATTACTTGAAGATGCATTTCCAGAAATGGAATTACTGGTTCCAAAGAATATAAACATATGGCAAAGCTTTGACTACATAAGCATTTGATTTTTATTCCAGACCTCTATCTAACACCACACATGTATGCCACTTCATCTAAATGATTACTTTGCTGAAGGCATTAATTGAAAGATTTTCAATAGTTACATGAAGTTGAAAGTATCAGATAGTTATTTAGAGCATTTCAGTATCTAGAACATAATTTTTAACTACTTGACATCCTCAATTTTTCTTTAATTCCAAATATATGAGAGGCTGTTACTGAACATGCCTAGGGTATGTTTGGTTTCTTTCTAAATAGGTCAAGGCACAAGTCACCAAATAATTAACAAAGATATTATATCTGTATGCATAGATACATGTTACCGTTTCTTCAAATTCTTCCTGTAAATCAAATTTCAAGATTAAAAAGTAACAAGCTTTATTCCCAAAGATACTTTCCCTAAGAATTTACAATTACAGACACTAATTTAGTACAGTTAAGAGGAGTATTTACTTTATTTACTTACCAATTGTGACATATTGTTTATAATAACCAAGTAAGTCCAAGCATTTGAAAAACTGAAGTTGCCTTCATCATATACACCAAGCAGCTCACAGATTCTAAAAATGGTAAATATGAGACAAATTTATGATTAAATCAAAATATATTTTAAAATACAGTATGGACAGCAATACTTAAATTTAAAAGTCAGTTCATTTAAAAGATCCTAGAGATAATTACTTGCTTTTGGTCATAGAGATGATTCAAAACATAAAAACAAAACATTTTTCCAGCAATGTTACCATATGATCATACCTCCAAAGTGAAGTAAATTCAAGTAATGCACACACACTGAACTAGAGAGTGTGGTTACATATAGCTTCAAAACAATTATGCTGCCTAATTGTCAAAAGCATGATTGTTATAAAATGCAGGTCTATAACTACAACTCTAATTTTTCCCCCCAAATATCTTGGAGGTAAATTTTATGAAGACCCAGAGCTAAGTACTTAACTTACACAATTACAGTTTCTAAACTGCAGAAAATAGAGCATGCCTTCAGAAATCAGTGGATTAATCTTAATTCTAAGGTAAATATCACTAAAGAACTGCCAGCTCAAAGGCAGAATAAAGAACTGAGTGTTTCTTTCACCCATCTTTCCTATGTTCCTCTGTAAACAAGCAGAATGTTAGTTATGAGTAGCAGATAAAATACACAATCTCCCTGCTTTAAATGATTTATTTTTAAATTTTTAGAGAATAGTTTTACCAGGTAGCTTAATTTATCTCAAGTGCTAAACCTTGACAGAATTACTAAAAAATAAAAATAAGATTTCTTCCTTGGAGTATAGTGTTCATATTCTAAATTAACTATTTAGAAAATAAGACCATGCAATGAACCTAAAGTAACATACTTTAGATTCATGTCATAGATGTTTCTGTAAAGTTGTGTGAACTAGTATTTAAGTGCTTTCCAGAAAGCTCTAGAGAGAATGTTATTTAGAAGAATGCTGTGGAGATTCTTTGCCTACAAATTGGTCACCTTATTTAATATGGCAGGGTTTCTATCCTGTGTTTTTAAAATAAGACTAGACCTGTATTATAAACAAGTAACCTAATGTTCTTTGTGTTTTTCTATCTACTTAGTTCCACTTGAGGAAGATCATGAGCACCTGAAACAATAACAGAGCCCCATGTACTCACAGAGCAATGATGGTGGTGAACGGTCTGACAACGGTGTACTGCAGCACACCCAGCTTACACCTGAACAGCAGTACCCTGCCGGAGAAAGAGAACTTAGCATCTCAACGATTCATTCAGATAGCATCCGATTTTCCCCAAAGCCCCCAAATTAAAGTCACGACGACAAGTGATGCCATATTTATATTTAATTTAGTCATTGTAAATGGCAACTGGGGAAGAACTTGGATGGCAGCAAACAAATAATTTAAATACTATTTTAAAAATTATCTGACAACTACACCTCTGAAGGATCCCCTTTCATGAATGGTATAGCACATAACAAAAAGAACAAAAGTGGGTCCCTGTGTGTTTCTGGAATAAAAAATGATTAACAAATGAATTAAGTGTATGTGAAAGTATTTACATTTTAGGATTCAGTTTCAAATTTGGTATTTAAATATCATTCCGGAAACTATTATTGCCTAGATACTCTGAAAGGACAAAACAATTTTCATTCTATCGCTGGGCTCACTCAATATAGGGGAAAATTCACAAGGAGTAACAAACAAAACCAAAAAGTCCCTAAACACAACTACCAAAAAAAGGTTCGCTACCCAAGAGACTCGTGTGACACTACTTAGAAGACCAAGTGGCTCTGAGGGCAAATGCTCATTTAGCACTTCTATCGGGAAAACTGGTTATCAGTGTTATGTACGATGAATCCCCTAATTTAAGAATTACATCTAGACTGAGAAGATTCTGAGTCAGGCATACAGACTTGGAGGTGCTGTGTTAATAGGTCTGAGTAACTGCTGGGGCTCTATGTGCTGAGAATCTTCTCTGTGCTGAGGTCGCGGTGGTGGCTCTAGCAATGGCACTCGGGCTTGTTGCAAGATCTCTGGATGAAAATCCTTCTTGGCTGTACAATTGTGCTTCCCGTCTCATACTCTTTACAAGGCTCAGTTAAGTCGGAACTGCTTAAACCTGTAATATTCTATGAGCTGATTGCCAAAACAAAGCTGAGACCACTAAAAGTCACTCACTATGCAGATCTGATACCTTTGAAAGCTATGGAGAATCAATGACTGGAAGATGTATCTGAAAAAAATTGCCCAGAACGTAGCAAATAGCAAAAGCTGAGACAGACAATATGAAAGAAAGTTACAAAGAACAGAACAGAATCAAGTCTAACATATAATCAGAATTACAAAAGAGAGTAGAAGAAGAGATTATGGCTGAGACCTTTCCAGAACTGATGGAAGACAGGAATCTACACGTTGGGGCACACTGTAAATTAAACAGGGCTTCAAACCAACCAGCCACAACCACCTAGATACTTCATAGTGAAACTGCCAACATCAAGAACAGAGAATCTTAAAGGCAATTGGGAGACAGGTCGTCAGTAGAGGGTTAACAGTAATAAATGAAGACAGAATTAAGAGGAATAAAATCTTCAAAATGATAGGAGAAAATCCAGTTAACATAGAAGTGTATCCAAAACTGTCTTTCACAAATGAGGACAAAATAAAGATACTTTGGATAAGCATATCTGAGAAAATCTGCCACTGATAAACTGAAACTAAAGGAATTTTTAAGGGCTATCCTTTAGAAAGAGGGAAATGATCCTAAATAGAAGAACTGAGATGCAAGGAATGAATGTAGAACTTGAACAGAAACGTAGAGCTTTAAATACAGTGTTAAAAAAAAAAAAAAGAAAAACAAAAGCTATAAATTAAAGTAAGACTCTAACATGTTAGAAAAAAATTGTAAACCAAAAGAAATGGGAGAAGGGAAGTAATAATAGAGCAGAAATTAATGAAATAGAAAACAAACACATTACAGAGAGAATTAACAAAAGGCCAAAATCAGTTCTTAAAAAGACCAGGGAAATGTATGGCAAAATTTTTCAAGGAAAAAATATACACTAGTAACATCAGAAATGGGAAAGGAGCCACAGATCCAAAAGAGGTAACGAAGCTTTGAAGTGACACATGCCCATACATTTTAAAATTGTCTTTTTCCAATTCCTAAAAACTTAAAAAAAAGATTCCAGAAACAACAGGAAGCCTGACGAGTTCTGTAACTGTCATCCCGCAGCAAAAAGGCCTAATATTTCAGGTAGAGGACACAATCTCTTCCTGTGACACACAAGTCAAAGGGAGGAGGAATTCCTATTGAGGCAGTGTAACCAGGATATGAAAACCAGACAGGGACAGTGTAAGAAAGGAAAACATAGTCTAATGTTACTCATGCAAAAATTCTAAACAAAATATCAGCAAATCAAATCTTGTAGGCAAGCAGATGATAAATCATAACCACTTTGAATTTATCATTAAGAGCAAGGGGGTTTTAATATAAGAAAACATAAATCTAATTCACTGCATTAACAAGTTAAAGGTGGAAAACCATGATCATCTCAACAGAGAAAAAGCATTTGATTTTGTCATGAACTAGCTATATGATCTTGAGTAATCTCTGCACACCCTGTTCCCAATTGTAAAAGGATGAGGACTATATGATTTCTGTTTTTACCCATAATATTTTAAGTTTTCTATTTAGAATGAATAATGTAAAAGAAACTGACTGTGTGGATTATCAAAATGTGTTTCATTACTCTTCAAACTTGACCATGAACGACATGAGGGCAGGGACTCAATTTTTTCTTCTGCTCATAGTACTTAACACATTGCTTTGCAGAGAACTGAGTGCTTAAATAAAACCAAACATACTTACTCTCCCATAGCCCATGGTGGACAGCAACATAAAGGAGGGAAATGTTTCTGTTGATCTTTGGCTTCGAGGATTAATACCAGATTTGGATACCGATTAGTTAGATAATTGGTAAGGAATCCCATAAAGTTGTAAATGACATAAGCTTCATAACATTCTCTGCAAGTATCCACATATATTGCAATCCTGGGATATTTCAAAGCTACCCACTATGAAAAAAGCACAGATGTTAAAAATAGTTGCAGATAAGATAAATGAATTACCACTCCAAGTCACGGTATTCACAATAAGCTAATTTTTAAAGTTGCTATGTTCATCAAACTTTTGAAAGTTTATTATTATGAGGGCTACCAGAGATGAATTTCTAAAAGCAATGAACATCTTCAAGGAAAATATTTGTTTGGGGGTAAATGATGAATATGAAGAAAAAATCCAAATTTTTTCTTGACATAATGATAGAAAATGCTGTGAAAAGCATTTTCTTTATATTTAATCAAACTAAAGCAATCACATATAAGAACTGTGTTAGAATCCACTGGGAAGATTTTTTTTGTTGAAATAAGAGATTTAATAAAAAGGATGATAATATAAATTTAAACATTATATTCTTTTAAGGATTAAGGGTGAGAGTCTGAAATTTTAAAAGATTAAGCAAAGAAGACAGCTATAGATTTAAAAAATTTTAAGCATCTGCTTTTTCTATTGTCATACTCTATCAACATTAAAAACAAGTTAACCTTTTCACTTTTCTTATTAATTTGATTCCTACTGCCAAATAAAAATACTTTTATTACTTTAAGCATTCTATAAGTACAGGTAGTATCATCAAAAAAAGTTCTTGGTTACTGAGATAAAATGAAACATACTTACACTATCTAAACTGTATATAGGTACCATCCAAAGAATCCTATGTGGAAAGCAAAACATAAATTAAAAACATTTTACATTATACTTATGAAATAAGCCAACATAACATGAATAGATTCAAAATATGTTAAGATTTACCTTATTATTGGTTTCTGTAGTTCTGGTTGTGTATAATGCACTAAATGTTGCAATATCCCCCACAGCGATATAGGTATAGTCAACAACAAAAATATTCCAGCAATAAACCAAGCCTTGGTGTGTATTCCAACCTTAAGAGGCAGAAGAACATGCTAGTATAAATTCTCTGATATTAAAAGAGCCAAATATTTCTTAAATTTTCATTTATTTGATTATTAATGAGGCCCAATATTTTCCAAATGACTAGTAGCTATTTTTTACTTATTCTTTAATCAACAGCCTATTTTGCTTTTGTACGGGGTGGGGGGGCAGAATTCCCCCATGGCACTGAGCATGTTTCTTCGGGGGGCCTTTTCTAGTAGTGATGTGCACATTAAGAATGTAACACCCTGTCATTCCCCGCCAGCTTATCTGCCCTTTAGATTTGATTATCGGGTTTGGAGATATACAGAGTTTCCAAATTTTCTGCAACTCAATCTAAAAATATTTATATGGTTTACTGATTTTTATGTCGAGAAAATTAAAAACCTACCTACATTTTCTGCAGATTCTGTTACATTAGTAGAACAGTTACTGAATGCTGACTACGTGACTGACAGATACTTTGTTAAGTTCTTTACACACATTATGACTTTTAACCCCCCTATTTGGTAAGTACTGCCATGATTACTGTTCAAGCAACCCGTGTTAATATATTACATATAACAATGTCAACTCAGGGTATTACATTTTAAAAAGCTCTAGTTTCTCTTTTAGGTCAATATCTGATCAATATTCAATCCTATAAAAACTCAGTTTCTAAAAATATGCTTTTAACTATCTTATCCTAGGTAGAGTTTAAGTAACCCACTCACTTCTTGATAAAAACAAATTTATTTGAACCTCTATTCTATCTGAGGTGCTCTAGGGAATTAATTTTATACCTACTTGGACTCCTGCCTCAAAGAGTATGAATTATTTTAATTAAAAAAAAAACAAAACAAACAAAATACTAACTTTTTAAAGGAAAAAAGGTAGGCATTTATTTTTGGTACTTGAGGGGTATGAGCAGTTAATTAAAATAGAACTAAGTCCACAACTTCTGGTTTTACTGTTTTGAACAAGATTTCTTACCAGGCGGTCAAAGATTAAAGAAGTAGAAAACAAAAGTACACAGAACAAATATATATATTTACAACAATAAATTCCTACATTACACTGTATGGAAAACTTGAGAAGCAAATACAAAAGCCCTGCTGAATGCTGGAGATCAATCAAAGCTGTAAGTGAAATGCAAGTATGTGGAGATAAAGATTTTAAAAGGAATGTCTGAGCAATCATATCCCAGAGATTCTCAGTTGGCTGAATTTCATTTAAAATTGAAATAATTTTAACGATGACCTAAAATAAAGATAATAAAATAAAGCATATTCTAGATCTTCTATAAGGTGACCATTAGGAACAGTATTGCTAAGTAATTTTAATGCCCGCATTTGTTTTTAGGATGGTCTTGGTGCCAAAACACAGAACTTGAGAGGCAAATGATGAAAGAAGGGGAAGGGACTCGCCAAAGCACATGCATAACCCACAGACACAGACCACAGTGTGAGGATGGCCAGAGGGAAGGGGGGCAGAGCTCTGCGGAGGGAAGGCAAAGGGGGCGGGGTAGCGGAGGCATCTGTAATAGTGTCAACAATAAAAATAAAGAAAACATTTTTTTAGAGGAGAAAATCAATGTGCTTGTGAAAAATAAAAGCAAAATGACCTCAGTGTGCTGTAAGGAAAAAAGTTTTTTCAAATGATCATAAAACAAGTGACTGAAAAATTGAGTCATTTCAGTACAGTGATGCCAAACTTCAAAAATCTTGCATCATGGAGTTAGTATCATTTTTACTGCAAGTGGTAACTGAGTTCCATCTGTACACATTAGCACCATTAATTTGAATCACTGGATTTACAGTTGTTCTGATTTTGAGCTATATAAAAAGCTGTATGTATAAGAAACTTAAACTCTTGTGCGTGCACACATAAGTTAACTCTAGGTATCAGTAGGAATTAATATAACTATTACACTGATTTTAATTTAAGCTTAAGACACATCTCATATAAGGATACCATTAACACTATTAAACTTATCAGCAATGAGTAGGGTTTTCTGGCTCACAAATTAAGGGGGAGATCAGTAGCGTAGATTCCCCCCACCACAAGGTAATTTGAAAGTAGAGAGGAAAGACAAGAAAAAAACCATTGAAGATGAGCACCAGGAGTGAATTAACTGTCCCTCAGCTGAATGCTTTCACAACAGAGGCCAGAGAGGAACAGAGGGGACGAGAGCAGCACTGACACAGAGGGTGGCTACTTGGAGCCTGAGGACCCCAGCGCAGGGTGACTGCAGCGCAGTGTGACATCACGTGCGTGTTTACCTGACTCACTTGACTTCAATTGTACATACTCAGCCAAACGAGAGAGTGAGAGTGAGCTTAAATAGCTCAGTCACCTTGCCATTCCAATAAATGACAGTATGCCCCACCCTGGGCATGGGACCAGCTGTATAAACCTCCTGCTTTCTACAATCTCAGTTTCCACTGACTCCACAGTTTTCACTGTGAGCTCTGTGATTCTAGTGTTTAAAAGACATGTATTTTTCATTCAAGGCTGTCCCTAAATGTCAACTACTTTATCTAGGGCTCAGGCAGATGCATAAAACTTTGCCACAGGTGTTCAAGAGAGAACCTAATACCAACTAAGATGCTATTTCACAAGAAAAGGAATGGCTGTTCCAATGCAAGAACAGTGAGGCTATTGTTAAACAACAATGGTAATTAGGGCTTATCGAGTATCTCCAATGTGCTGGGCAGGGAATTAAGTATTTTAGATACACAAATTCATTTAATGAATAATGACATAGAGAATGGTAAGAGTATTGTACGTAGAACACTTTAGCACAAAGTCCCTTTACCCACCTATCTCTGTTTTCAAATCCATAAAATGAAGAGAATACCTATGCTTCAGGGTGATTAAGAATATTAAATAAAAGTATGCCTAAATCTTGGGAACATGCTATAAGTTAGTGTCTAGATCCTCTAAAACAAAACACAACAAGGGAAAAAAACTACTCACCTCATCCCACATTTCTATCTACTGTGCTATTCATTTCTCAGGTCCCCTTAGTCAAAACAATCAAAACAAAAAGAAAAAAACTTGCCTTCATATCCCGGTTCCACTTCTTCACCCCACCACATTCATATTTCAAACCACTCCCTGTAGTTTCAACCACCACAAGTCCGTTAAAGCCATTACTCGGATCACTGTAAAATGACATTCCTGTCTCGTGAAAACCAAAGGTATCTCAGCAATACCAAGACTGTATGCGCCTGACCATTTACTACTTTGTGCCTGAAACGCTCCCGTGCTCTAGGTACCTAGACACCTCTCCTGCCACTGCACTTTCCCACTGGCTGCTGCTTCTTTTTTAGGTTCCTATTCCCCTACTTGATCTCTAACTCCTGGTGCTAGGTCCCCAGCCTTTTATTTTCCCTTACAAAAGCATTCACCTTTATGGCTTTAAACAGCATCTCTGTTCTGACAACTCCCATGTTTATCTGCAGCTTACACCTTTCTGAGCTCTAGAGCTGCATATCCAACTGCATATCTGCCATGCCCATCTGAATGTCTCTCATGCACCTCGAACTAAATGCCCAAAAAGCTCAATTTCTTGCCCTGGCCGGGTAGCTTAGTTGGTTAGAGCATCGTCCCGATACACAAAGACTGCAGGTTTGATCTCCGGTCAGGGCACATACAAGAATTAATCAATGAATGCATAAATAAATGGAACAAATTGACATTTCTCTTTCTCCTCCACCTTCCTCTCTCTAAAATCAATAAATAAAAATTAAAAGCAAACAAACAAAAAAACCAAAACCCTCGATTTTTCTCAAACTTGTTCCTGTCAATTTTCCATCTCAGTTAACCGGCATCACCATCTATGCTGGTGGTCAAGCCACAAGTCCCAGAGTCATTCCTGATATCACCCTAGCTCTGTTTCCCCTTCCCAGCCCAAATTTCCTGTCAGTTCCTATTTCTTCACTTCTAAGAATACTTAAAGTCCAGTTTTCTATCTCTGTTTCTGCTGTCCTGACTTGGGCCGTAAGTCACCGCAGCCCAAGTAGCTAGTGCGTCCACCGCTAAGTTCCATGACGGTGGGTGCTTGGTTTCTGTCTTTCATCACACAGAACACAAGCCTGATTTATTCCTGGTACTCACAGCCACTACCAGATATTCAGGCAGAAGGAGAAGAAAACAGAGTAAGTAAAATGTACATCATGTTAGATGGCGATGAGTTCTGGGAAGAAAAATAGAGTAGTAAAGAATATATACACAGTTGGGAAAGGGAAACCTGAATGTCACACAGGGTGGCCAGGGGACATCTCAGTGAAGACCTGAAGGACACAACGCAAGGGTATGCCATGCAGTGGGAGCATTTAGTGCACGGCCTTAAGGAGGGAGTGTGCTTCTCATGAGTGGGCGAACCGGGTGTGGTGAAGGCTCAGGAACTGAGGAAAGCCAGAGGGGGGTGGTATCAGGTCCTGTGAGCCTTGATGGCCATTGTTAGGGACACTGGCTTTTAAGCTGGGACTAGGAGAGACAGGGAAACTTTGAGGAGGGGACATATATCACGTGACTTACGTTTTAATTCAATACTTTTGCTGATGTGTTGGTAATAGTCCAGGCAGAACATAATGCATTCGGTGCAGAGTGTTAGCAGTGGAGACTGCAGATCAAAATTTTCCTTAAAAGCTGGCACTTAAAACACTACAGCTGAAACCAACAACTGAGAAGACTTACAACAGGTTGATGCTATACATATCAACTTAAAAGTATTTCCTATGCCATATTCCAAAGAAATGCTTCAAACTAAGAAATCCCTATTTGTATTAAGATGTCTTTGGTAAACAAATTAAGGAAATAACCTAAATATCCAACAAATGGGAAATATTTAATGTAGTGGAATATTATACATAAAAAATAACTACATGGACTATGCCAGTATGGGAAAAGTAATTTCGTGAACATACAGAAAACAAATGTGTATTAGACACCCTTTGTTTACTTATGTAAAAATCATCTCCACAATAAAAGGCCTCAAATTGAAAGTATTAAAAAGTACAAACTGGCAATTATAAAACAGTCATGGGAATGTAAAGTACAGCATAGGGATCACAATCAATAACACTTTAACAATTATATATGGTGTCAGATGGGTGCGAGACCTCTTGAAGGATAGCTTCAATAAGTCAATAAGTTCTATAAACATCTAATCACTATGCTGAACATCTGAAACTAATATTGAAGGTCAATGGTACTTGAAAAATAAAAAAAATTGTTTTAAATGAAAATAAAGGCCCCAAGTAGCCATGACCTTGTCATATCCCTTGTAAAAAGGTGTTTCTAGGTAAAAGTAGTTACTATTAACTTAGAATTTTAAGTTCATTACACAATGTTTATAAAGTGCATACCTTAGTTAAGTATTTAGCTTGGGATCTTCCAGCTTGTAATACTTTATTGATGTCATAATAAGAATATGACATCAAAAAATATACAAGGGGCTTTTGCAAAACCTTTGATGGTTAAGATTTAATTTCTAAAGTAAAAACAACAAAGTTAAGCCGACTAGAATCCTTTAATTCAGGAAGCTAGTTAAATGCTAATAAAACTCAATACGTGGCTTTCAAGGTAGTTTATTCAAGTCCAATATTGGAACAGATCAGATTTAAGGAATAAAATTACCCCACTTTCAAAAAATTGACGAATACTTGCAAAACAAAACAGTGCTTTTCTACGAGGCTATCTTAATATACCCTATTTTCTCGACCTGATCCTACCTCCACCTGTGTTATGCTTTGAAAAACCGTGAAGAAGAAACCAGACAGGTTTATATCCTAAAACTGGGCTCATTTACATGACGTGGTTTTCAGGATATCAAGTCTGAGGCATCCGGGGTAAAAATGAGCAACCTCAGATGGGGCAGAAAGGTAGAGGAAAGGGTAGAGCCGATGTGCACGCTCCTTACCTGCAGTTTCTGTAGTTCCCACACGCAAAGGGGAACCGCAACCATTACGATCGCCAGGTAGATGACCGCCGCTAAAGGTCGAATCCATTGTCTCCAGTTCCTCCAGGTACAAGTGCAAGGCATGTTTCCGCATAAATCAACTCCGAATAGCAATGAAAAAGAGCTCGAAAGATACTGTAATGGCGAGCCCTGTTCTTTGGCTGTTTTATCAACTCGCATCCTACACACAAATAGCTGTTGGGCGACTTTACCAGCAGCTCGAGCCGCCTTCTCGGCCTGCGCTGTGCTGTCTGCTGCAGCTGCGGCAACTGCGGCCGTTCAGGGTGCTACCGGGGAGCAGAACGGGCAGCATCCTTTCTTCCCCACCCCGCATCTACCCAGTTCTTCGGAGGTGGAAACCCCGGGCAGAGCCGCTGCCCTCACCTGGGGATCGCCCAGAGCTCTTGCTGCACCATGACCTGGAAAGCGGCGGGGACCAACAGCGGTTTCTAAACACCCTGCACACAGTTTGCTTCTGCCTCTCAGCTGCCGACCCACTCGCTCTTTTCTTGGGTGGTCGAGCTTCCTACCTTGCACGCTCCCAGGCGTCTCTTTGTCCAACGCCGCTTATGAACAGGAGGTGAAGCTCAAACTCTACAGCCCTACGGAATCCTCACTTGCTGCTACAAGCCACCCCCTTCAAAGCCGGAATCCAACCCCAAACCAAAGCTTCCGCTTCCGCCCCCGCTGGCTGAGGTTGGTGATTCGTCGACAGTGCCAGGCTGGGCCCGCCTTATCCGGTTCATTTCCCACTCTCTGATTGGCCACTTGCGGCGGGCGGGGCTGTAAGGGGGTGTATAAAGGTTAGACGCTCGGAAGAAGAGAAGGTGGATGGAATTTGCTAGAATCAGTGGTATTTGTTCCAGGGGTCTATGGGAAGGTTTCGGAAGCCGTAAGAATTGAGAACGCTGGACGAATACGTACTACATTCTTCTGCTGACTATATCCCAGCATTAAAAAAAAAGCTTGGGTAAGAGGCGGTTACGTTAGAGCCGAACTTTTTAACGTACGAAAGTTCTTCGTAGAAATGGGCAGATACAATAAGAAGACAGAGAAGAATTGGAAACTTCTGCCTAGGTTTGTGTCGGTTGCTGGAATATGTTTCCGGATCCTGCAGAAAGGTCATTGTAAAGACAGCTTAATTTTTGAGGTAACTGCAAATACTGAGTACCCTTTCTGCGTTTGGAACTTGTGTTAAAAGCACACTCATTTAAGTTTCCAAAGGTTGACGTTCCAACTGACAAAAATTTTATGTGCTGCAAGCTTTTAACGAAAACTGTAAGAAATGGTAAATGGGCTCTTAAGGCCTTTCTTAACCAATAGAGCAAACAAATACGGGCTTCTCAATTAAATACACAAACCTGTCCTTTGTTATAATTGTCATTTTCTGAGGGGCAGAAAATGTACTAATTTCTTTGTACAGTATATCAGTTAATCTCTGCAAAAATTCGGAAGGGTAAGGAGTTTTCCTTATCCTTACATAGGAGAAAACAGATTCAGGAGGTTAAATAATTGGCCTGAGCTCTCTGAGCTAGTGATAGAGCTGGTCAGAGAGCACCTGCCACCTGAGACATTCTGACTGATGACCTTATTTATGGACCAGGAGCCCAGCTGTATTGACTACCCCCAATCTAGGATCCTCACGGAGGCAGTGAGTGAATGCTGACTCCCCTGGTGTCATTTGTCCTAGCCAGAGTTTGATTTCTGCACTCCTCTTCCAGAGCTAACATCTGTGTGTTCTAGTCTGGTGTCTTGAATACAAACTTTTTTTAAGGGGAAATAGGCCTTTTGTTGGTTCTTCCTAAGCTAACCTACAAAATTGAAATTGTTTTAAAAAAATTTCCTGATCATTAAATTAATGCATACTCCATTGTTAAATTTCAGAAAATAGAATAAGAATAGAAAAGTAACCTTTTCTCTAACCAAGTATAACCACTACTTACTTTTTTGATACACAATATAATCTTCCTTGGATATACTGCATACACGGATTACCTCTGTGCTTTCAGCCACAGTCATTGCACCTATATTCTTTCTCATGGGTAAACCTTTTTTGTCAAATTTGTGGAACCTTCCTTGATTTTCCCACCTGTATTCTAGAGCACTCTTGTTATGTTAGAACCTTTTCCTTATTTGTCTTTTTAACATAATTTTAAGTTTGTAATGGAAGTTGTATGTAAGATGACTTTATTCCTGCATCTTCTCAATTGTTCTTCCTTGTATTTGCCCCTTCCCTTTCCTAGTGGGCAAGATTTGGCTTTACATTCAAGGATCTTTCTGTGGTCCTTGTCCAGCTTAGTCTAGCGATGAGCACCTTGCTGGGGTGAATGTCACACGAACAGTTGTACCGTTAACTTTCCCCATTGCACTCATTCAATGTAGATGACATATTTCTACCTGTGAACCGAGACTACTTTGCCAGTTACTGGCCTTTGTAATGTTCTCACACAGACTGAACTTCATCATCCTTTCAGTTGGATCCTTTCATGGATCGAACATTGTACTTCGGTCTCAGCTCCTTGGAAAGAGGAGAAGACATCATCTTCCTGCAAATGTGGGAAGGTGCAAATGCCTTTTACTGTTCTTGTTCTGCTCAGAACTCACAAGAGGATGGAACTTCATTTTGACCACCGGTGCTTGTACGATGCTGCTTGTCTGTCTTTTTAGACTGAGTTCCTAGGAGCAAGCTAAAGTGCCAGAACTATTAGAGTAACACAAGAGGGGGACGAGGTCAAAATGTCAGATGCACAAGTTATTCCCACACCTCTTTGCAAACCGGGGTTCTTCTGTGGTGAAGTTTCTGCCAATCAACAGAGAAATGAGAAAAAATATACAGTGAGTTTTTCATTTAGTCAAACTTACTCTTAAGGATTGTGCTTTATTTTGAAATTGTTCATTGCGTTTCTTTTATGTGATGATAATTATAGAATAGTTGTTTTCTAAATGTCCTTACTTTGAAGAATAAAAAGTTGGTAACTTTATTGACTCCTATTTATTTTTTATTTACAAATTTTTCTTGGCCTATGAAATCCTACAGTCTAGTAATCACTGAGATAGGGAGTAGCCACTGAATTCAGCAGCCACAATGCTTGCGTGATCCTGATCTGTCTGATCTACTTGTTTTAGGTGGCCTGTTCTTTCTGGGTACCACAGCCGAAGCCCGAGGGTGGATCCAGCTTGATAGTGTTTGGAAAATAAGAAATGGTTGTAACTGGCAGGTGGTACTGGGGTCAAAAGTAAGCTGTTAGTCATTTTGATGAAATTCATATAGATAAAATGAAGTTTCTCTTTATTTGTCACTGTATCACGTGAAAATAGGTAGATGGAATTTTGTCATCCATAGAAGATACGTTCTGATTAGTCTGACTTAAAATGATACGTTAATAAAAATTTATTTTGAGGGATTCTGGTAGGTGGGCATGTTAACCCTTGGCGTATATCTCCATATCTCTGTAGAAATATGTCCATGGTGGTTTAAAATGTCCATAAAAAGCGCTGGCTCGTGTGGCTCAGGGTACTGAGTGTCGGCCCGCAAACCAAAGGGTCATGGTTTGATTCCCAGTCTGGGCACACGCCTGGGTTGTGGGCCAGGTCTCCAGTAGTGAGTGCACAAGAAGCAACCACACATTGGTGTTTCTCTCCCACTCTTTCTCCCTCCCTTCCCTCTCTCTAATAAATAATTTTATAAATAAATAAAATTAAAAATACCCATAAAAAGATAGACTGTACCCTTAAATCTGCGTGGGCTTGTGACTGATTTGACCAATAGAATATAGGGAAAGTAATCAGAATCACCACATGTGACCTCAGAGACTACATCATAAAAGGCCTTGCAGCTCCACCTTGTCGGTTGGAACACTTGTGTTCGGAACTTCCGGCCATCATGTAAGAGGTCTGACTGCCGGAGGCTGGTGTGCTGTGAAAAACCCAAGACATAGACCCCTTGAAGATACTCTGATTGATAGTCACCACTGAGTTTGGACCTCTGGTTAGGCCGGCCCAGGTGCCAGTCACGTGAGTGGAGAAGCAGACTCCCACTCCCAGCCATTTGAGTTACCTTTCACCCTTTGGAGTCTTCCCAGCTGAGGCCCTAGACTTGTGAGGTGAGCTATTCCTCCTCTGCCTTGTCTTGATTCCTGACCTGAAGAATCTATGAACTCAAGAAAATTAGAAGACAAGACACAGACTGGGAGACAATATTTGCGAAAGTTACATCTCATAAAGACATTCAAAATATACAAAGAACTCTTAAAACTCAACAAAGACCTCACCAAAGAAGACATATAGATGTCAAATAAGCATATGAAAAGATGTTCCACATCAGGGATATGCAAATCAAAACAATGACATATAACTAAACACCTACTAGAATGGCCAAAATCCAGAACACTGGTACCAAATGCTGGTGAGGATGCTGAGCAAAAGGAACTCTGCTACATTACTTGTGGGAATGCAAAATGGTACAGCTTCTTTGCAAGACAGTTTGGTGGATTCTTATAAAATGCAACATACTCTTACCATACTATCCAGAAGTTGTAGTTTTTACTATTTACCCAAAAGAGCTGAAATCTTATTTCACACTAAAACATGTATATGAATATTTACGGCAGCTTTATCGTAATTGCCAGAACTTGAAAGCAACCAAGATGTCCTTCAGTAGGAAAATGGATTAATAAACAGTGGTACATTCAGACAATAGATATGTTCATTGCTAAAAAATGGAAATGAGCTATCAAGCCATAAAAAGACCTTAAATGTGTATTGCTAAGTGAAAAAGCCACTCGGAAAAGGATATATACTATATAATTTCAACTATATAACATTCTGGAAAAGGCAAAAGTATGAAGACGCAACATTAGTGATTGCCAGATGGCAATGGGGGAGAGATAAACAGAGCACAGGATTTTTAGGGCAGGGTAAATATTCATCCTGATATTATAATAATGAATATATATCGTTATACTTTTGTCCAAACCCATGGAATGAACCCTAACGTAAACTGGACTTCAGGTGATTTTGATGTGTTAATGTGATTCATCCTTGCTAAAAATTTACTGACCACCCTGGCTGGTGTGGCTCTGTGGATTGAGTGCCACCCTGCAAACCAAAGGGTCACTGGTTAGATTCCCAGTCAGGGCACATACCTGGGTTGCAGGCCAGGTCCCCAGTGGGGGGCGCACAGGAGGCAACCACACATTGACGTTTGTCTCCCTTCCTCCCTCCCTTCCCCTCTCTCTAAAAATAATAAAATCTTTTTAAAAAATGTACCATTCTGGTGAACATACTGATAAAGGGGGAGGCAACTCATATAAAGGGGCACTGGGTATATGAGAACTCTCTATACCTTTCAACTTTTTTGTAAACCTAAAACTCCTGAAAAAAATAGTCTTATTTAAAAAAAAGAATCCATGAGCACAATGAAATGATTTATTTTACTTCACTTATTTGGGGTTTATTATGCACCTGTTCCAGTGAACGGATAATGGAAACAATGTCTTTCGTCTGTTTATAAACTCTGTGTCTAATCTCAAAGAGGCTTCTTGCTTAAAGTGATTTTCCTTTTGCCTAGAGCTGTATTTAAGCCTGGGTCAAGTGCCTGAGGTTTTTTTGTTTTTTGATGTTTTAATAAGAATTTATTTCAGGCAAATCGACAACAAACTAGGGAGGAAGATCTCAAAGGCTCCAGGTTTTTCTTTTTAAGGAATACATTGTCTTGGGAGTCCGATTGTGCCAGTCAGTCAAAAGAATTAAGTGAGTTTTAGGTTTAATTGTGGTAAATGCAGGAAAGAGATATGAGCAGGTCTTTATACCTGATTTTGTGATGAACCATTTTCTCTCCTCCCTCAATGGGAGGGAAAATGGTCTATTATTCACCAAATGGGGGGGAAGAAAACAAAACATAGTACAAGTTGTAATACCAAACTTTAAAAAAACTAAGAGTTACAAAAAATTAAAAATATTCTAACTAATTTTAAACTATTTACTATCTGGTCTTTACAGAAAGTATGTTAGCTCTTAATTTGGAGTAAATTTTAAAACTTTTATAATGGGCTCTTATGAAGTTGTTGAATGAGTCTCAACATAAAGGTCATTCATTTCTTTCCTAGGAAAGTACTTACATTTTAGTAGACTTTCTCACACTAAATATTTGGGAAACTATTAGTTTGTTCCCTGAACCAACATTGAAAAATCATGCTTTTATTTATTTTTTTGTTATCTAATGTAAGAGTAAGATCCTCTCATATAGAAGTAAGATTCACTGATTTTAAAGGGACTTCACAGTAAATTCCGAGTAACAGGCCCCAGAAGTCCTTTGGAGCCAGGGTGGAGTGGAAGAAAAAGCCACACCACATGTGACTAGGTAGGGAGCGGCTGGAGGCGCCGTCTTTCCCACTTGGGTCTGTGTTTCTGGTTCCGCTCTAAGCAGGCCATGTCCTTTGAACCCGAGCATGTTCCTAAGGCGGAGATGCCCAATCTTTCCTGTTTTCCGGCACCCTTAGAACCTCAGTGATTTTTTTCTTGAGATATATAATATAATAGTTCCATTTATTAAGCAATTGGGTCCAAACAACCTAATTGTAGACATGACATATGTCTAACAGAAATTCTCCCAAAGATTAAAAATATCTCCTGGTGTTTCTCTCGAAAACGGAAAATACCCCGTGGTGTGCTGTGAGTCCACTCCAGTGCCCTACGGCCCTCAGTGCTCAGTCCCCTCGGGAACCGCCCCCCTCGGGGCTTCCATTGGTGTTTCTGAGATGACCTGCCTTTGTCCTAGGCCTGGCTTCTCCTTTTATCCAGTGCGACTCCCCACACTTCCAGGACTTTCCTAACAATAGTTTCTGGTGACTTCCCTTACGGATTTAATTTTTACATTCTGGATTCAGGGTTATTCCTTTAGTATATTAACTTGCACATTGGATTTTCTTTATGAAGGCTCTTTGTTTAAACTACTAAAGTAAATATTTATTTATTTATTTATTTATTTATTTTTTTTTTTAAATTTTTATTTTAGTTTATTCAGTACAGTTTCTATCCTTTATTCCCTTTCCAGCCCACCCACCCATTCCTCCC
>CM052545.1:15031264-15242253 GCA_028533065.1 Trachops cirrhosus | reverse complement strand
ATCTCCTATTTTCATTTATGGCGTGATAATGTTGGCTCTTTGCTCTGTACCTACGTAAAATGACTCAGATTTTTTTTCCCTGGTTGTGGGAGAGTAGAATCTGCTGCATCCTACCACGCCGCCATCTTCTCTCTCTAAAGTAAATATTTAAATAAATAGGAGAGTTGCCTCATCTTCAAAGGTGCGGTGCTTGAATTACTGGATTAATGACGGTGAGGCTCTCCAGTTTCCTCACAAGAAAGGTGATAAAGTATCTTAAGCCACTTGATAATCCTTGATAGTACCTGCTATGCTTCCTTACTCAAGTGAGGAGCACTGTGAATGGTGTAAACAACTTACATAGTAAATAATAAATTACCTTTTTAATAAATTATTCCTCAGCAGATGACCTTTCCAGCAGCTCTGTCTGGTGGGGAATTTTTTTCCCTTATCTCCATTGATGTTTTATTTTCAGGCTGATTTAAGTGATACTTATGGAATATAAATTACAGGTTAAAAAGAATGTCAAAAACCCTGATAATTTTAATTTTTTATTGTTGTTGAAGGACAGTTGTCTCCATTTTCCCCTCACAACTCTCCCCTGCACCACCCATCCCTGCCTCCCACCCTCGATCCTATCCCTCTTTGGCTTTGTCCGTGGGTCCTTCATACTTGTTCCTTGACGTCACTTTCCCATTTTTCCCTCCATTATCCCCCTTCTCCCTCCCCTCTGGTTACTGTCAGTTTGTTCTTTATTTCAATGTCTCTGGTTATATTTCGCTTATTTGTTTTGTTAATTAAATTCCACTTATAGGTGAGACCGTATGGTATTTGTCGTTCACCGCCTGGCTTATTTCACTTAGCACAATGCTCTCGAGACCCATTCATGCTGTCACGATCCGTCCTTGCTATCGTGTAGGGTAGGAGCTCCTTTTTTCTTTCTGCTACATCGCATTCCATTGTCTAAATGTACCGCAGTTTTTTGATCCACTCATTTATTGATGGGCATTTACTTTAAATCACAGATTCAAAACCAGATAATTCAGAAGATTTTGGAAAGAAGGTATTTCTGGTTAGGAAGAAGATTCTGTGCATCATAAAAACAGAAAAAAATTTTAACTTAGGATTTAAACGAGGATCAACATGTCGTTGGGACATTCGATGCTAGGCTTTGGTGATCCCCTTGGAAAGAAGGCTTTGATTTACATGAGGTTCGCAGAATTCATGGAGGATTTTATTCCAGTGTGGAGAGCTCTCTGTGGAACTTGAGTTTTACCTCTTCCTTTTCTCAGGCTGTCAATTTCCCTTGTTGTAAACTACTGAGCACATGTCTTATATGGCTTTACACAGGTGGGACGTGAGGGTGGGACGGCAATTCCTCGCTCTCCCGCAAGGGTGTGCTGCGCATGCGTAGTTCTGAATGGGGGCCACTGGGCTTGACCAATGTAACCGGTGCTGCTGTTTATGTATCATCTTTGTTATGCAGGGCAGAACTAGTCATTTTTTTGCTCCTATAATGCAAATCCTGTGATCTGTGTTTTCCAGTTTTCTCATTTGGGAAAGAAGAGGAAAATGAGGAGAGAGCAATGTCTTTGTTTTTTCCTTCCTGCTTGCACTCTCCCTGGAGCTTTCTCTAAATCAGAATATAAGCCAAGGAATTGTCCTCTACTTGAGTGTTTTCTACTTCCCCTGTTTTGAGGAACCCTGGCTCTTCTGACCAGTGTCCCCAGGAGGGAAGACAAGTGGAAAACATACCTTGCCTGATGTAATTTCTGTGGCTGCCATATCAAATGATCATGAACTTAGTGGCCTAAGTAATGTATTTTTATTATCTTAACATTTCTGGAGGGCAAGTCTGACATTGACCTCAATGAGCTCAAACCTGGGAGTCGGCAGGGCAGCATTCTTTCCTGAAAGCTCCAGGGAGGATCTCTTTCCTTGCTCATTCGAGCCATTGGCAGGATTTAGTTTCTTGAAGTTGTAACACTAAGGCCCCTGTCCCTGCTGGCCGTCAGCTGAGAGCTGCCCACGGCTTCTAGAGGGTGTCCACATTCCTGCTCCGTGGTCTGTCTTCTTCACCTTCAAAGCCAGCAGCAGTGAGTTGAGTTCCTATCGAGAGTACCCTTTTTTATTTTCATCATAGTTTTTGAAAAATCTGCACCCAAGGATATGTTTATTGACTTTAGAGAGAGAGAGAGGAAGGGAGAGGGAAGGGGGCAGGGGGAGAGAGAGAGAAAGAGGAGAGGAGAGAGAGAGGAGAGAGAGAGAAACATTGATGTGAGAAACATTAATTGGTTGCCTCCTGTACATGCCCCAAATGGGGACTGAACCTCAATCTTTGGTGTATGGGATGATGCTCCAACCAACTGAGCCACGTGGCCAGAGCTTCATCATACACATTTAGGGACCCATGTGATTAGATTGGGACCACCCAAATAATCCGAAATAATCTCATTTCAAGGTTCTTAACCTTAATCACATCTGCAAAATCCATCTTTACCATGCAGGGTAACATATTCAGAAATTCTGGAATTAGGACATAGACGTCTTTGGGGGTCATCATTCTGCTTACTGTACCTGGTGATGTTAAAAAACGAGCTGACACAAATGGAACAAATGGTCTTCAACTTTTAATCATTCTGAAGCTGTCAGTTTTGTACATTGTATGTTGATATCTAGAGCTTTCTTTCCTATGTTAACTGAGACTTTCCTCCATCCACTGAAAAATATTTGAGGACAATTATTTCATATAACTATATAGAATAAGGGGAGGGAAATAGTGAAGGAGGGATATTGAGATGAGGGAAAGTTTTATTTTTCCTCCAAAAGTGGAAGTAAAGCCACCTGTGAGCATGGTTAAATGCTGAGGGGAAGGAATCAGGAGAAGGAGAGCGGGGTGTAGCCATCTGAAAGCGATCTTCCCAAATCAGTTCTTCTCTTCTGCCATAGTAGGAGAGCTTGAGGTAGACGTGCCACCATCCAACAAGAAATTCCATTTCTCAAACCCCTTACTGGCTAAAGTTTCAAACAGTGATTAGACTCCTCTGGTAGTGCATTCTCTGCACACTTGGAAGGCAGAACAAGTTGTCCAGCGTAGACTGTCTAGGATAGCCCGGAGGCCGCACTCTCCATCATGCAACGGGTAAGGGAGCAGGAAGGCATCTCTGTGGTGGCTCTCTTCAGATACCCAGAGAAGACAGTAGGGAATTCTACAAAAATCGCCTTTCTGATTATAGTGGGGAAAGTGGAATTCCAGAGGGGTGGAGGCTAGGCAGTTAGCTGAGCCTAACTGAAAAAGACAATTTCAGATGCAGTTGGTAAATAATGAATTCACAGAGAAGGTATAACAATAGGGGTGTTTGAAATAAATGGGCAGCCTAGAGAGGCTCTGCTTTACATAGTAGAAGGGATACTTTAAGGTCAGCTGGGAAGAAGCTAACCAGATACTATTATTAGGATTCATGGTCTCTAACCAGGTTTCCAGAGCTCAGCCAGTGTGTAGACCTAAAGCCTCCGAGCAGGAGTGGAGGCTGGGTGCCTCTGAAAAAGACCCTGCAGCACAACCAGAGATGCACGCAGTAAATAGCCTCCAAAGCATTCCACAGAGTGACCTGGAGCTACTTACCCATGGGACTGTGCAGCGGGGGAACAGAAATACCTAGAACTTTGGTTGCTCATATACTGGCTCTAATTTTACACAGATACTCAGGGGCCCCAAAGACTGTGATAGTCCACCAAAGAGGGAGCTTATGAATGTCAGGAGTCAGATGGAGCCTTGGCCCAAATTCATCTAACTGGGTCTAGTGGAATTTCAGACCCATCCAGCATTTGTTATTCCAGTTCCAGAATATGTGGTGGGAATACATACACATATACTTGGTAACTAGTGGAGTACCCTCTGGTTCCCTGTCCTGTGGAGCAAAAGCTATTATGAAAGGAAGACCCATCTAGAGTTCTGGAACTCTTCCCATGTCAAACACCAATGGTAAGTGGTGAGCAGCGCTCCTGGAGAGATTGTGGAAATGACCACTCCATAAAAACCCGGAGGGAAGCCAGGGGTAGTGGTTCCTGCTATAGCTGTGTGAAGTGTTTCTGTTTGACCAAAGCGAGAACCTGAAGGGCTTTGGAAAATGACAGATTATTGTAAATCTACAAAGATTGTGGTGGTGGTAGTTGCAGCTATAGTTTTAGATACAGTATATTTACTGGAATGCGTTATCACCTGGCACCTGACATGCAGTTACTGACCTGGGAAATTCATTGTTTTCCATCCCAATCAGTAGGCAAAATCAGAAGCAGTTTGCATTTATATAGCAGAAACAAAGGTAAACCTTTATTATATTTTATAAAACATCACATTGGTCCTTTACATTGATTATCATATTGTTAATTCAACGCAGTGAGCAGAAAGTAGAAAACACATGTGCCAGAAGGTGGGAGACAAACTCTGTGATAGTACAGGGCTCTACCACTTTAGTGAAGTTTCAAGATGTTCGTTCATTTGGGGCATAGTAGGAAATTCCTTCTACAGAAAGAGGCAAATGGTAGTACCTTGCACCAATCACCACAAAGGAAGAGGCACAGTATAGGATGAAACCTTTTGGATTTTGGTGATGATGCACACAACATTTGGGCATGCTGCACTGTCCCACACTGCCAGTTTTAGGTGGGTCCTGGGAAAAGAATGAGCTCTCCAGCTTGTTCGGGCTGGGATGCAGGCTGACATGCCACTTGGGCCTCATGATGGAGCAGATCTGAATGTTGTCTCAAGCTTATCAAGGAAGCCATACACAAGGTGAAGGGAAACAGCCACATCTTTTGTTACTATCAAACAATTGCTCTGAATTAACACTAATTGCCAAATAATTCTAAATAATGATTACTGGTCATACGGTTCTGTCAGTATCAGCTAGTCATATGATTCAACCAAAGTCACACATGGTCACTCAGACAGGATGACTTGAGAGTTTCATAGAGGACGTTTACAAAGGTTTGGACAATGCCTATGGAAACCACTTGAAACAGTGCAGTAGCAGGGCAAAGAGAGGACGTAGTCACCGGAACGTGAAGGCAGAGAAGCTGTGTGGAGTGGGTCTTCTGAAAAGACCTTGTGTGCTGATGGACTTGTGGAGGGCTGACCCCATCAATGGAATCAGCTCCACCTCATTCTCCTCCCTTTCTGTGATCTCACACTAATGCTACCCATCGGCCAAACCCAGCTGGAAGTCAGAGGACAAGGGAGCCTGTGGGTGTGGTTTGAACAGATCAGGCTCCTGAGGCATGGAACACAGCAGAGAAGGGCAGAGGATAGATTTGGAGTGACAAGTGGAAGAAATCCAACCCAGCATAACAGAAAGTATTAAAAACAATACTTTAGGTTAAACCAATCCTACTCCCAGTGTTTTTAACTGGCTAACTTTTTTATTATGAGCTGGAAATTAAATTTTTGAGACATAAATTTGCTTAAATTTATATGATAAGCAGTATTGTTTATTTTTATTCCATACCTATACAAATATGAATGATTTACATCTTTGACTTGCTAGTGTCCTTCTAAAACTGGCTGATATCTCCTCATCATCGCTCCTATTTTGCCCATAGAAAATATGATCCATTATGATTTTTGAGTATGACCTCATTTTTATGTGACCACAGCAATGGCCTGCTGCAGATTTGCCCCAATTATTTCAGCCATCTTCACGATTGATTCTCATCCGTATGGGCGGAAGGAACCGTGTGACCATCTACACTGATTACGAAGGAGCTGGCAATGATAGGATTAGTGGTGCCATAGCCTGTTCATCCCGCACAGAGACATTCTTCTCAAGAATCAGTTTCTAAAAATCAGCAGAAGAGAAGAAGCTGACCCTTCCAAATTTCTTCCATTTGAATTTTCAACTACACTGTCGCCAGCATTTTTAAAAACTAGTATAATAGGACACGTGTCCTGAAATAAGTGCCTGGCATCTTTGGGAAGAGTAAGTGGGTGACAGTATCCAGATCTGAAGTTTATAGCAACACCGGACTGACTGTACTAGTTACCCTCAGGGAGCTCAAAACCGCATGACGTATTTTTGGAAAGACAAAGCAAGACAAAGTGAGAGCAAATTTTGAAACTGAAGAGTAGCAGAATTTTCTGCAAAACTATATAATATCAAAATGAAGCTTGATGGTCCAGTTTTCTTTCCACTTATAGTTCATCCTTAAAATTTCTAATAACGAGCTATTTTCATGTGTTGCATTAGCTCTACCATTGTCATCTTCATTCAAGGCCTTAAAGAATTTCAGTTTTAAGAAGGAACTGTGGTTTCCTAACAAGATTAGTTTAAATTTGGGGAGTTGTGTGTGTCTGTGTGTAGAGTTACACACTTTTAGATCTAGCGGGGTTTTTTTTTTTGGTTTATTTTTCCCCAAAGATGAGCTAGACACATTCTTATTGTGGAAGCCTCTTGACATAAATTTATGTTTCTACTTGAAACATAACATTTCTATTATTTATTATAAATATTTCTATAACATTTCTATTTCTATATTTATTATAACATTTCTATTATTTATTATAAATATTATATATTATATATTTATAATCATAATAGTTATTGTGGAGGCTACATGATTCAGTTTACTGCTAATGTAAAGAAAAATATTTCTTTGGTCTTAACTCGCAACTCTTCAAGAAAGGTTAGGAATCTTAGAACCTCTCTTAGCTGCTATTTCATCATTTTTTCTTTTACTTTTTCTCAATAGGTAGGACCTCGTTTCATGCCTGTCCGGTGTTTCGACCTCAGTATTCCTGACAGAGAGGAGGGAAGATGTGTTTCCCAGGGGTCTGAGGTAGCTTCTGAAGGTACAGCAAGGGAGAAACTTCTCTCATATTTTATTCGAAGAATTTATTGGAACTTTGCAATCTATTTTTATTATATTACATATGTATTTCTATTGTGGTGGGTACAGAGCTTTATAATAACATGCTCAATATATATTAATGGTTGATAATGAAATCCTGGAAGGAAAAGAAACTGAACTTCCAAGCTATTCCACTTTCTTTCTGGTAGAAGATTCTTGAATCTGAAGTAGTGTCAATAGCAATTTACATGATTATATTAAGTGTGAATTTTTGTTTTGGTTATGCTAAACAAAATGTCCTCGAGTGAACACAGATTTTTATCTTGCTGAAAGTAAGAAATTTAAAGTAACTCTGATCACACTCACTGCCGTGGATGACCAAGGTTCGGGGCAGAACGTGACAGGGATGTGCACTCCCGCCCAGGGGTCAGGCTTTTCTCCAGACAGGTGCATCAGGCCGTCAGTTCGTGTCTCTGCTACCTGAGAGGCGAGGAAGGAGGTAGTACAGTGTGGTAGAGTGGGCTTTAAGGACTTAAAGAAGCATGGTAAATTTTATTGAAATGTTGAGGGAAAGCCCACCGTGTCATGACAATGAAATGGAGCTACTGGGCCCCCTGGAAACACTGGAAACCACTGGTGTAGAGCAAAGGGCACCCTGGAGCCAGGCCAGTATTACTCCTTGTAAGCTCTAGGGCAGGGGTGTCAAACTCATTTTCACCGGGGGCCGCATCAGCCTCGCGGTTGCCTTCAAAGGGTTGAATGCAGAGCTCCTTGCCCCTAGTTAAGGAGTAGTTACATTTGTACAGTCCTAAACTTATATTTGCCCCTTTGAAGGCAACCATGAGGCTGATGTGGCCCTCATTCATGAGAATGAGTTTGACACCCCTGCCCTAGGACATTCAATAAGATATCTCGCTGAGTCTCAATTTCCTTATCTGTAACATGGGTTGACTTAGCATTCAATGAGACAATATACCCACGGAGCCTGTTATATGTACACCATACTTCCCCATGTGGTGTACACCTATGAGCTACTTTGCTCAAAACTCTCTGCTTTCTCCTGAAAACTGCTTCTTCCTCTCCACCCACATGGTACAGCAGGAGTAGCCATTTTGTAACATGACTCAGCCCACTGGCCAATGAATCCTTTCTCAGAATTTCTTGGACTAGGCACCAAAAAGTAGAGCTGAGAGAGTCTCCTGTTAACCCATCTGAGGAAGCTGTGGGAAAAAAAGTCGGAGTTGTCAGCAGTTAGCATAGGTCTCCCACAGTGCGGCAGGCTGGTCTGTGGAGAGGAAGATGAAGGAGCAGGTAGGTGGAGAGCAACAGGAGAGGCAAGACAGCAAGGAGCAAAGCTGGTGTTTGCCTGTTTCTGACTCTTCCTGAGACCTAATCCGATTCTTGTCCTCAGTTCTGTGAGGAACCCCAGGATCCTTAGAATAAATTTCTCTTTTACTTAGCTATTGTGCTGGGTTATGCCGTGACATCTTGGTTAAGCTGGAAATTGTTACCCAAAATCCGCTTCCATGCACAGTTCTGGGTTGGAGCTGGACAAAGAGGAGCTTCCAAGACACTGAGGGGAAGCAAAGACCATTATTCCTGGAGGGACACCCTGACCAGGTAGACACAGAGGTACCCATGGGGCCCACTTTGTTCTCACTCCCTCCTCAGCATCCTGCTCCTCGTCCCACTGGGCAGCTGTTCCTGCTCACCCAGAGCAGACTCAGCCTCTTCCTCCCCTCTGTCTGGACACTTGGCTGCAGGCCCCAGAGGCGGTAGCTGCGCGGAGGGAGCATCTTCCCAGACATCTGTCTGTGAGCTCCCCCTTCAGTCCCACTGAAGCCGCTGGGTATAGTTGCCTCTCAGGTTTCCCCGCAAGCTCCAACCTAACTGCTCATGCCAGAGCATTTAGAAGACCTAGTTAGTGATTCGCTCATGCCCTCCCACCTTCACTTCCTCAGCGGCTCCCACATTTGTGTGAGGTCTAATTCTTGTAATAAATCTCTCGTTCCCATAATACTCTAGTGTTCTGCTTCTCTGAAGTCTCACTGCTACAGCTAGTTTGTGTTTCTTTCACTTGCATACAAATCAAAATGGTATCAATCATTTTTTCTAGGTCTTTTGCATTCCTTAAACAAAAAGACTTTTAAAAAAGTATGTTTTTGAAGCAGAAAAATGATAAATTTTCTCACATCATTTTTTAGAAGATTTTATTTATTTTTAGACAGAGGGGAAGGGAAGGAGAGAGAGAGGGAGAGAAACATCAATGTGTGGTTATATCTTGCATGCCCTCTACTGGGGACCTGGCCCGCAACGCAGGCATGTGCTCTGACTGGGAATTGAACCAGTGATCCTTTGGTTCACAGCCTGTGCTCAATCCACTGAGCTACACCAGCCAGGGCTCACATCATTTTTTTTTATAAAGAATGGGTTGATAATAACTAATGGAAATTTCATCATAATTGTCTTATATGCCCTGACCGTCTTGAGCCAGGTTGAGGAAAACATATTTGACTTTTGCCTCTCCCAAAGCAGTAGATAAAAACACCTTGAGCAAGGTACATCATGAGGACACCAGAGTCTGGAACACAGAAGATATACCTTGAACGTGGTATTAGTGACAAAGACCTTTCCTTCATCTCCATGGGCTCAACCAGAAAAGCAGAAACTCTGGAATATACACCTGCATTCGTTACAGAGATTTGACCTTATGCCAGTGTGGGAGCTGATTTAATAGTCTCTGTAAGGATATTTTATGTCTTTGTGTTTGAGGCTGGGGCTGAATGTCCAGTTTCCCTAAACCTTTGGATGCCTTTCTTTACAGCAAACCAGAAGAGTCCTTCAGGCAAAGGAAGACAAGCTAAGATGAAACAGCACAGTTAGAAGAGCTGTTTCTCTTGCCAAAGAAGATTCAACACAATACAGGCATTCCAGGTACCCAGCGTCATTGGAATCTGCTCATGTGCCTTCATTTCAACTTTTTCTGAGGTCCCAGTCATTTAGAACATGGCAGGATATCCCTTCCAAAGCGAGGGACAAATCATTGCATCTGACCTGTATCCATTTTCTATTGCTGGTAACAAACGACCAGAAGGAGTGGATTACAACCGCCCAGACTGACTGTCTCACAGTTCTGACAGGTCAGATGGCTGGCTTGTCGGCACAGGTATCCACTGGGCTGACATCAAGGTGTTGGCTACGGCTGCAGTTGTCATCTGGTCTTGGCTATTTGCTGCTCTCCCTTTTTTGGAAGCCCTTTTAGAGATCCTCCTTTGTTAGTGGCCACATGTAAGAGGGTGTGCCGCTAGAGCAAACTCATAAAACTTCTTCAAAGTGAATGCAAACACACTGGGTGTGGGAGGCAGAGATTAGAGAGGTAGCACACCTAGGGTGGCCAGGGAGGGAACTTTAATAAAATGACTTCTAAGATTATGTGGGCTATTGGCACAGGCAGGACACATTTTAATAAAATGTTAGTAAAATTAACTATAAAAAAACCTTTTTGTTTTGGTAGCAAGTGACTGAAATCTGATTCTACTTGCTTAAAGAGTAAAAGAATTTGTTGATGTAGTTGGAAAGTTCAGAAGTTCAGCTCACTTCAGGTATGGCTGCATCTAGGAGATCAAATGATTTTGCTAGGACTCTGTTTCTCTCATCTTAGCCAGGCTCCTTTTCAGCCCTCCTCCCATTACTTATAATGCCCAATGAAATGTAAATGCTGTGTAAGTAGTTCTTATACTCTGTTATTTAGGGGTAATGACAAGAAAAATGCCTGCACTTATTCAGTACAGGTGGAGCTATTTCAGGTCTAACTACAGAGTACTCATAAGCAACAACATAGCATTTTCTCTTGAGTATTTTCAACTGATCTATGGTTGGTTCAATCCATACATGCAGAAACCCTGGATATGAACTGACTATACTATGAATCACCTTTTGTCCCTGAAGTCTTGCATCAGTGGTATTGCTAGCTATAACAAAAAAAGCATATAAAAAAAGCACTGTCTTTTCTTTTAGGGGAAAATATTAAAAAATACATTTTCTTTTTAAGAATGGAAGCGAACTTAATTAACTTTCTTGTTAGCCAAAATTTGATGGCTAGGGGAAAGTCATATGACATATGCATCTTTTGTTTCTCTTTTTGTCTTCCTTTCTTCATTCTCTTTCTTCCTTTCTTTCTCTCTCTTTTTTTCATCTTTTGACAGTGCTTATTATACTCAAAGGACAGAGAAGGGAAAAACTAGTTTACTACTAAAGAAAGATATTTTTCGCCTAAAAACGCTTTTGAAACATTGTTCAGATAATTGGAAAAGTTATTAAAAGGGATTATTGTGAAAATATATGAATGTTAAAAATTATATCAGTTTATGTCAATGACTTATCAGAAACCTTACAAAACTGTTCTTAAAAGGCAACTATATTAAAAATATGAAAAGATCTATTTGTAATTATAATTTAAGAGAGCTCCTCCACTGTTCTTTTTCCTGAGAGTTTGTTTTCTAAAAGCCTAAACACAGGGCGTTCTTTTAATTTGGGTGTGATGTTGGCCATTCACACGCTTGCATCGGATATAACAGCAGGCACCACCAGGGTGCGCTGCAGTTCCACAATGGAAGCACAGGGGCCAGGGCCGGCGGAGAATTCTCAGAGGTCTTAGTTAACCATCTTATTTCTGGTTTTGAAGCTAAGAGTGGTGGAGACAACTATTTAAAAGGAAAAAGAAGAGATTTTTTTCCTAAAAATAAAGACTTCCTAATTCACTATAATTTAAAAGTTGTTATTCTGTCAAAAAAAATTTTTTCTCTGAGAACATTAAGTTCCTTCTAGAAAGACTGCATTCAACTCAGCCCTTGTTAGTTAAACCTTTCCTGATGGCAATGAACAAGAAAACAACAACAAAAAACAAGCAAACAAACAAACAAACAAAAAACTCCATCCAAAGTTTTGTTTCCTAGATGCTCTAGTTGATGATAGATAAGATTTCTTAAAAATACCAAAGTAGAGTATGTTTTATTTAAAATTATAGCAGTATCTTTGGTGTAAATCAGGCTTTAGAAGATATAAGAACATTTCAACTTGAAAACAACTTTTTTTTTAGTAAATCCCTTTTTTCTTTTCTGCTCTGTTTTCCCCAAATGTCAATATTTATGAGTCAAGGGTTGTGGGAAATGTTACCTAGAGTTACAAGGGGCCATAGTTTGCCCTCTTACATCCCTGGGGAGCTGAGTGTGCCAGAGGGCAGTGTTTGGCCGTGAGGACCCGATCCCTCCTTAATGTGCACACTGTGCTATGCCCTTTGAAGTGTAAGAAAATTTCGTACTCAGCTCTGCTTTATAAGATGTCAACTTGCACACATTTCTGTATATCCTTTTGTCATGAAAGCAGATGCAGACTTACAGAAAGCAAAACAAAACAAAACAGCCAGAATTATGCAAGTAATTCTGAGATTTTTGAGACAATATATTCTCAAGTCTAAATTCTAGATAAGACCATCTTTTTGGCCTTATCACTGTCAAAGCATTAGTCACTTCAGGTTTAACAGTTTTAGGATTTTGGTAGTATTTATTTGTTCTTGGCGATGGTAAAGACAGTGGCAATGAGACCAAAACCCTTACAGAAATAAGGTATGAATCTCACAAAATATTTGTAAGCTATGAAGCTTGTATTTGTTTGGAAATGAATTGTTAGCTCTCAAGATGATGAAAATTCATTATTTAATCCAGGTGGCTTATTTTAATTTGTTTCCTTTCAAATTGTCAGTCATTGGGAACTGAACAAGAAAATAAAAGCTGAACGTGATCAAGCTTTACTAGGCAGAATAAACTGGGAGATAAACTGGAAAATCAGGGTCATTAACAAATAAAAAAAAAACCCAGAAGTACTCTTAAAAACAGTCACCAGTAAAATATGTCTTAAGGTCAAATGAAATGCCCTGACATTTATTCACAATTTCCTCTTGCATTTTATTTGCAGTATCTCCTCTATATTCTTTTCCAAATTTAAGTCTTTCATCTATCACCCCCACTCCATGGGTGGTTAAATTTCCTAGTCACTTTAAACTAAGTTTTGCAATTTTCAAAAGTTGGTTCTTTTTACTTCAGCATTTCTTTATTTATCTCGCATTATTTTTATATGTCTGACCCAAACACTTGACTGGTTCAAGCACTTAACTGGTTGTCAGAAATTCAGAGAACATTTTATTTTCTCAGATCAGGAAGTAACTGCACTACTTCATTTTGTGGAAAAGTATGACAAAAGAATTATTGAGATTAATGAAAGAAGTAATTAGGGAATATAACATCAGCTTTTTAAAAAAAATTTATTTTAATTGTTGTTCAAGTACAATTTTCTGTCTTTTACTCCCATCCCAGCCCACACCCCAGCCCTCCCTACCTCCCTCCCATTTCCATTCCCCCCTAGTTTTTGTCCATGTTAACATCAGCTGTTTGAAAAAAAAAAAAGGTTCTCTGTGGGAAGAAACTTTTCTTTTATTTTCTAAGCACATGTCCTAGGCCTTTGCTTTTTCTCCCTCCCATGGTCCGCTGATTCCGAGCGCATCTCTCCCCTGGTCAGCGGGGTGCCAGTGTCCTGCTATTTAAATGTCCCAAGCCATGGTTTCTTCATCTATAAAAGGGAATAAAAATATTTAGCTCAGAGATGTTGGGAGAATTAAATTAGTAATGTGTTCAGGTCTTGTGCCCAATGTGTGATGATTTCTTTCTTCTTTTCATCATTGACACGAATACAAAAAAACAAAACATGTTAATCTATACTGTCCCCTCAAATACCTCTACATGGGCAGAATACAACACTTGTTGGAACTAATCTGTACGCTGCCTAACATTCCAGTCTGTGCCAGTCTTGCAGACCAGTCATAGATATGCTTAATGAAACTGGCTTTGGAAATAAGACTTGGAAACCAAAAGTATAAGTTCTATTCGGCCGAGTTAGTGTTTTCTATTGGGTTCATATTCATATGTATACTTAATACACATTTATCCATTGTGCCTTCCAGATTGAATGTCCATGTGAATGTTTTAAGTCTGTTGTGGAAGAGACTGAAGCATAGTTTATGATGGTATTTCAGGTTTTGTACTTCTGTTCACTCCAAAAACTGAATTGTTACATAAAATTTTTGCCCTATAATAAGCCGAAAAATAGCCAACTCCCCTTACCTAATAACAAATAACATGGGTTTCTATGAAAATCAAAAAAGGGGAGGATAGTTTTTTTCTTAAAAAATCCTCTATATTCAAATGGAAGCCATCCTCCTCAGATGAGCTGCTTCGGAGGTCTGGACTCTCCTTTGGACCATACTGCTATTGTTCTAGATGTTTTAGGAACTTTTGTTAGAATTATCTTTGGGACTATGTAAGGAATATGAAAGCTAGTATTATTTTATTGTCCTCACCTCCTATTTAGGCTAAAGCAGCTCTATCCAGTTGATTACCATCTGCCTTATTGAATTCCTTGATCATTTCCAAAAATAAAACTTATATTGATGAGAAAAAGGGTTTTCTGACCATTGGGGGCATTTAAAGCAATTCACTCTCTGTGTGAAGGAAGGCAGTTCCTAACTGGAGTTCCAAATCGGGTTTAATAGTAACAGTATCTTGGAATGTTGCCACCTATTTGAGGGGACATCATTCATTTGTATGGATAAACTCGGGGTGATTGTTAAAATCCAGGGATTTTGCCTTGTAGTCATGTCTTTTCAATGTCAGTATCTATACTGTCAAATAGGAATCTTTTTGGGCTGATAGACCTCACAAAAAGATAAATGCTGTTATTTAAAAAAGAATCATTGTGAATTTTTAACCAGAGTCTGCTACGTTTAGATTCCAAAAACTTCTGAAAAGGAGGAGAAGCGCGTGGAGGCCTTGTGCTCAGACAGGCCTGTGAGCTTCCCTTTGCCCTTGCTGGCTTTGCTCGGTGAGCTGCCTGAATCTAAGCCGTCGTCCTGGGAGAAAATGATGAACACTGCATGGCCCGTGTTTTGAAACAGATGCAGGAAAACAACATGAGCTCATTATCTGACGATGAATTTAGACTTCGATCTTAGCATAAGTATAAATAATGACGGGATAGAAATAAAGACTAAAAATATTTGCAAGCTATTTGTGTTTAATTATTAATAAAAATGGCAGATTGGTAAAAAAGGGAGGAAAAGAAAGTAAGGCCTCAGCTTAGACTGTGGGAGTTGGCAGCACACACCATCTGAGGCGCTCCAGTGGGGCCTCCGGCCTCTGGCTGTCTAAAGGGGCTCCTGCGGTCCCTGGTCCTGCTGGCGTGACCGTCTCAGACCCTTTAGGCTGGGGGGCTGCCAAACCACTCATTTCCCACACAGCTTCAGCAGACTCATAGTCTGGGCTGGCCATCTGCATGGTACATTCCCAATAAAGCCATGTATTCTTTCAAAGTGCTCATATTGTAGAAAGCAGTATGTCAGCAAACATGAGATTCTTGAATAACTCAGTAGCTGTGGTGTATGGACTATTAAGGCAGTATCTTTGACTCACATTTGATTAGAAATAGTTCTTCTCCTGGAAATGACTTTTAAACTTGAAGTGATATCTGTTTTCTTTTCCTATAAATGCTCTTGTTTTAAATAAAGCCCATGTATAATTTACTTTGCTGTCAGAGATGTACTTGCTTTTCTTTTCATCAAGACCTAAAGTGTCAGGGACAGACATCCATCCTTGTGCCCCTCAGGGCTGTATGACCTAATGACCCGCCCCGGTTTTGCCAGGTCACTTGCAGGGAAGGAAGGCCTGTGGGAGGGAAAGGAACCCCCTGAACTGTCCTTCCATTCTCCGGCTGGCCTGATGCCAGCGTGCGTTTGGCGGCTTCAAACCTCCATGGAAAGAAATGATAACTTAGAGCAGCATGTCTGGGGCAGGTGAATAACAGATGAGTTCCCCAGATCTCAGTAAAACAACTCAATAAAAGGTGATGTGGTTTTAGAGGTATCTCAAATATTTGTATCACAAAATATATTCTAGTTTCTGGTTTTTACCTTCTCTTAGCTAAGTAGGCTAACATTCTTCCTTCGCTGAGTGAAGGATACCAGACATGAAAGGCCGCATAGTGTATGATTCCACTTACATGATATTCCATAGAGACAGAAAGCAGATTAGGGGTTGCTGGGGTGTGGGGGAAGGGGAGTGGGGAGTGACTGCTTAATGGCATGGAGTTTCCTTTTGGGGTGTTGAAAAAGTTCTGGAACTAGATAGTGGTGATGGTTGTGCAACATTATGAAGGTATGTAATCCTACTGAACTGTACATTTGAAAACGCTTAAAGTGATAAATTTCAGGCTGTATGTATTTACCACCAAAAATACTTTTTCTTGTTAAGTAAAATGCTGGTTAAATGCAATAGGGAGAATAATTGTTAAGTAATTTGCACTCATCAATATCTTAGTAGTGGGGAGAAAAACATTATCACCCCCATATATTTGTATGGAGAAAAGCAATACATTCATTTTCTGTATTTGTACTTTTCAGCAACTATTAGGGTCAAATGACTTTTTGTACTTATTTGTCTCTGGGGAGATGCTATTAGTTTGAATGAGTACCTCAAAGGAGAAATGTCAGAAGTCACATCTCCACATTGTGTTGAATGATAAAGAAGCACGTATGTTCCTATGAGATCAAACTGATGGTTGCCAGAGGGGAGAGGGTGGGACCTGGGTAAAAAGGTGAAGGGGAATGTAGTCGATAATACTGTGAAAAGTTTGCAGGGTGACAGATGATCACTAGGCTTGGAGGGGTGATCACATTGTAAGATACATAAACACTGAGTCACTATACTGTACATCTGAAACCAATATAATGTTGTATACCAACTGTACTTAAGCAAGGAGGAGAAGACCTGCCAGAGGCTTCCCTCTGTGGGCACACTGGCAGTGCAGGGGCGGTTTGGGCCCAGCAGGCTAGGGCTCACTCCCTTTCTCTGCCCCTCTCCCTGTCTCCCACCCCTACCCCACGTAACCCCTTTGCTGCAGCCGCGCTGAGCTACTTCCTCCCCATTCCCAGAAACTGGGGGACCTTTGAAGAGTCCATGCTTCGCACATACTTCTCCTGGGCCTGGAAGTTCCTCTTGCCTGCTTCATTCAGCATGATTTCTTCAACTCCCAAACACCCCACAATGTATGAACTGCAAGAAACATTAGAAATCACATCACGCTTAATTAATGTTAAAGACCACTCTTGGAAGAAGCCAATATGGCTTTCTTATTGTGTCTTTAGATAGGAAAAAATAGCATCTGAACTCTTAACTCAGTAGAAAAATATACACAAAAGCTTTTTATGTGTATTTTTCTCCTGGGTTCCGTTTTTTTGAGGGTGGTTGTCCTGGAGGACTCTCACTCTACTGCGTGAAGCCCAGGGAAAGAGTCAGGAGCCACACGGGCCGGGGCAGTCCTTGGGGGAGGCTAAAAGTGATCCTCAGCACGTGCATTCCCTTGACTTGGTGTGGCTCTGGCAGGGGCGATGGTGGAGGAGAAACAAGAAAGTTCTTGTGCTGTTAGGATCTGCCTTTGGGTTAAACCGAACAGTGAGATCAAAGTGGTTTGTTTGTTCAACTAGTTTATTTTTTAGTGAAACACTTGTTTGTTTTGTTTTGAGGAGTTTCTTAGGAAGAATTAAGGGCAAAGTAGAAATTACTTGTTCCTTCCATGTAATCCTAATAATAACTACAAGTTTGGGATAATCTTTTGGTTCCCACAAAGAGCTTTATACTCATGTCTTTGTATGCATATATTTGATCATTGAAACATATTCCTTTGACCAGAAAAGATATTTTTGCCCTGTATATTGAAAGTTAGTGTTGGCTAAATGCACCAAAGCAGACTGCTTGCTAAAAAAAGTCAGAGTTTAAGAAAAAAGTATTGAAGTTATTGAAAAATTTAAAAATTGGCTGAAAAGTTAACACAGTGTATTAATTAGTGGTTGTCTCTGGTATTTTAATTTTTATCTGCATTTCTCCCTCTCTTTTTTTACCCCCAGTAATGAACAAGTGCTATTTTTATAAACAAGGAAAAGCAGTATTAAAAATTTACAAGACAAACCACTTTATTTTAAGCAAATCTATTTCACTGAATGGCACGATGAAACCTTTTGGGGAAACCATCAAAAACAAGTTTGTAATTGAGAAGCTACCGATCACGCACCCATTTTCACAGAGCTGTTGTCCAAAAATGGTGAGAAATTTAGACCCCCTTGGTGAAAGGTATATCTAACCTCAGTGTTAGCAAGAGACCCCTTATCACATTTAGAATAGTATTCATTGTATTACTTTACTTCTTTATGTAACATCTTAGAAACTAAATATTGTATTAAGGAAATGGGACTTAGTTTGCAAGTTATTTTCCTTATTGGGGAATATCCAATTTCCTTAAAAAATAAAGCAACCACCAGGAAAAATCAGAACGTATTATTCCTTCCATCACTGTGACTCCTGGCTTTGACTCATTTGTGGAGTGATATAGGTGTCTGGGATTTCTGATAATTTTATAAATTTAATTGTATACTCAACATCTGATGATAATAACAACAGTGACATCTGATTACAATAATGGTAACACGTGCTAAGTGTTTTGTAATTTACAAAGCACTTGTATACATATTCTCAAATGGTCCACAGTATCATCATGTCCAGATAAGGAAACTGATTCTGAATGGTCAAGAGGCTGACCCAGTGTCAGCACCAAATGACGTCCTGAAAGAGGTCTGTGTACTTTAGAAACAGACAGACTGGGACTCAAAACTGGCCCCATAGTGCTTGAACTGAAAAACAACCTGTTTATCCATGGAGAGACCCATCTCTTTCCTAATCGTGCCTTGAAATAACGAATGTGAAGTGCCTGGCACATAGTAGATTGTCAACGAATGTTAGTTCTCTTCACTTTCTCTTTTACGAACTGAATCCTGGGTTCAGAGCATCGTTTAGGACATGGACCTCTTGGTTACAGATGCCTGACCTCCAGACTTTCTTGTTTATTGTACTTGGGCACGTTCATGCTCTTACAGAGCCAGACAGCAGAAGCCCAGAGCTGAGGGTCCACTCTCAGCACCTCGCACAGGGCCGAGCACTAAGCAGGCCCTGGATACATGTTTGTGGCGTGAACTAGTGAGCTATTGAGTGAATCCCCGTGATTGGTCCCGGCCACAGCACCTGAAACACCGGAGGGTGCTTGCGCCACCTGGTGTCTGCTGGCTGACTTGGCCGCACAGTGGCCTGTGAAGCCCACCCTGTGCCGTTGTCGTAGAGACCAGATAATTTCTGTTCTCCCTTCCATCTCCGCTAGTTTGAATCTCTGACACTGGTGACCACAGTCCTCTTCCCCGTGCTCGGGGACAGGAGCGCAGAGGCGCAGAACCGCAACCCAGTAGCAGAGGCGGGGCGTGAATGCTCTCCGTGAGCACAGGCATGGGTACGGGCACGGACTGTAAGAGCGGGAGCTTCTGAGGGTGTGTTTTTCCATTCAGGCCTGTGTCCCAGCAGAAAATTAGCATTTCTTTCAATTACGGATACAGGCAACAGATCACAGTAGAGTTAGCAGTGCCTATGGGTTTCCTGCCGACAGAAATCACCGATATTTCTCATCACGTTACAGTTGTGGGCAGATCTCTCAAAACATCACCTACACTCATGACCACTTTGAAATTATGCTAGGTATTTGACCTGCCACTAGAGTTTGTTACTTTGTTAACACAGGAGACATGTATTGCCTCATCACAAATTTGTTTTAAAAAAGGTTCTGATAATGGTATTGTAATGCCGTTGATGTTCTTAAAATTCTATGTATTTTAAAAAATGCATTTAAGAATATCATTCACTAGATTTCCAAAAGTGGTCACAATCCAAAAACGTCAAGACCCCCTGCTATGGATTGAATGTTTGTCTGACCCTCAAATTCATATGTTGCAGCCCCAAACCCCATGCGATGGTAGTTGGAGGTGGGAGTTTGGGAGGCGATTAGGTTTACATGAGGCGTTGAGTGTAGAATCCCCGTGATGGAATCAGCATCTTTATAAGAAAAGGGAGGCAGCCCCCTCTCCCGACCATGTGAACGTACCGCACAAAGGTAGCCAGGAAGCAGCTTTCATTAGATACAGAGTCTGCCGGCACTTTGACCTTGGACTTCCCAGTCTCCAGAATCATGAGAAACAATTGTTTACTGCTGTAGCCACCCAGTCTGCGGTCTTTTGCTACAGCAGCCTGAGCCCCTGTACGAGGAGGGCCGTGCCCTGAGAACTAGTCACAGCGTTGGAATTGGTGGCACAGCATTAGCTGGACAAAACACCCTTTATTCAGGTTTTTCATGATGTTGTTGCCCTGCTGAGCAGTATTTTCATGTCAAAATTATTCCCAGCTTGCTCCTTGCCCCATTTCAGACTCAGCTAGTTATATGAGAATTGATAGGTTAAAATATTAAACTACTTAAGACAACAAATTAAAGTGCCTCCATGGGAGCATGACTTTAGAAAAACTTAACCGACCCATTGACTCACAGGCCCTGGCTCCTTGACAGCTGTTTCCCCCTTCGGTAAAGGCTCCAAAGACACGTCAAATAGTTTAATGTTTCATATTTTAAAAATGTGCTGTGAATTTGTGGGGAGGGATGGTTTTTCCTTTAAATGTCACTTTATTTGTTTCTTTCTCCACATATAAACATTTTTCTTTGGAGAGATCAAAAGATATAAATTAGTATTGATTTATTTATATTGAGTGCTTTTATTTGGCCCTGTATACATGCTGAGTACTCCCAGAAGGTATTAGATTAATGAGTCCGGAGACTAAAGTCTTGTTTATCTACTTATTTGGGAAACAGGCGATCTCTAGGTCATTAGATATAAACTTGCCGGCACTATGTAGCTAATTGCCTCAACATTTACCCAGGAAACTGAAGCTTTAACCTTGTGTCCATCACAGGGCCATAAAAACCCTAGCTATCACTCTAAACCATTGTCTAAGGAGTTCCTTTCCCCTGCAGCCTTTTACCCTCTCCCATGCATCACCAGGAGGCTACAGACTGGTATTCTGTGACTTTTCTTCTACCTTTTGCACCCAAAATACTTAAGGTGGCCATAACTATCTCTTCTCTAGTCCTTCCTAAATTCACTTCTTCCTCTTTACCTTTTCTCTTAGCCCCTATGGGCCTATTTTGCTCTCTGTTAGTGGTACTTATCAGTTGCTCCTGAACTAAGCAGGAAAGTGGATAAGTGGATTTCCAGGAATATTCTGGAAGCTGAATAATCTGATACAGGAGAGGGACACAGGCCCTGGTCCTGTCAGCTGTCCTTCTACCAGAACAGCTTTTATCTATTACAGTTATCTGAATACTTCTAGTAAAATTTTACTTGAGCAAAGAGTTTAGAAACCACTGAACTAGAGGATTCTCTTGACTTGGTTTAACACTGTGCTTTGGCTGTGGTACATGCTGGGGGAGACTTAGATTGTCTGGTTATCCAATGATGTAAAGCATGATGAGCGTGTAGTAGTAGCTGCTCTGTTGGGCCCTGAAGCCACATGCCCACGTGGCCAGAACAACAGAGCTATATGGTTAGTTACTTGTCTTTTAAGGCCATGCTGGGTTGAGTTGTGTCCCCACGAAATCCATGTCTACCTGGACATGGATGTAGAAATAGATTTTAGTAGATGTAAGACAGGGATACTAAATGTGGTCCCAGAAAGTGAATGACCGGCCTTGGGCTGTTTAGCCCAGAAAGTGGACGACAGGATCACTCAACAGCCAGATGACAAGAGAACCTTATTGCTGGTGGTAGTAGCATCACAAGGATTAAAAGTTCCTGGGCCAGTCTCTGCTGGGTCAGTGGGGACCCCCAGAGGACAGAGATTTCCCCTTAGAGGAGCACTGTGATGACGGGAACAGCCAGCTCCTGGGAGCTATTGTGGTAGGATCTGAATGCCTAACCATGGGGGTGTCAAACATCTGTGTGATTGGAGCTGCCTGTCATGAACTTCGTCATGAGGTGGAGCCCCCAGATCGCAATGCTGTAATATTGTGGGGTGCAACACTAGCTCTGGGAGCGAGTCAGAGGGCACAAAGTTGCAGGGACAGGTAGCCTGACCCCCCGTTACATTCTTCTCTTGCACTCATAGCTTTCCCTCACTCAGCTCACCCCTGTGGTTTCTTGAGGAGTTCACTGTGACCAACCAAGACGGGAGGAAAACATCAAGCCTTGTTCGTGGATGGTTGGCTTCATATGTTGGTGATACCTAAACATGGATGCTGTTGCTCTATGCCGCCCCCTGCGGAGTGTACCCTGTAAGGCAGTAACGAGGTAAAATCCTCCCAGTGGGTAGAGTTTTCAGCCGTACACTTCTGTCATCCTGTATCTTATACGGCACAAGTGTTCTAAGCATTGGCAAATGACTTGTCTGGTTTGTCAGGGGCCTGAAAAGAGCAAGACTGGAAGACTAAAGTAAAGATCTGGAAAAAGAGAAAGGTGAATGGACTTATGAGTGTGAGCACAAAAGTCTTTGCACACAAAGAGTGTCTGCTAGGAAGCATCCATGGCAGAGTGTTTGTTTGGCAATAAGGTGGACGAGAGTATATGTCCAGTGGATGGCAGCCAGCCTCTGCTGGTGCTTGTGCGACGGACCCATGCATGGCGTGACCCATGTGTTTCAACGATCTATTGCGATGTAACAAATCACACCAAAACTTTGGGGCTTAAAACAGTGATTGCTTTGTGTATTTTAATTCCTCATGCTTCTGTGGACTGCATAGTGCCTGTGCTCAGAGGTGGCGTCTCCTTGTGGTAATGCTCTGACATGGTCTTGAAACGCTTAACAATGTTAAAACAAGAGACCCTGCATTTTCACTTTTCACCAAGGCCTACAAATTACATTCTGGGGTCCTAGCTGCTGGTATTATTCTTTCACCTCCTAAATCGGGGCTGTGACACAGTTGCTTTACCCTTAGGCCCAAGTTCAAAACTGCTTTTAGTCGACAATAGGTTTGTATGAGGCTCCTAAAGAGATTATTCAACCTGGGGAAAAAGTAGCACAGAACTTAAGCTAACTCCAGACTTCTACAACAAAATAAAACAAAAGTTGTCTTTTTGAAGGAAAAGAAGAAGGAGAAGCAGATGGAAGAGAGAGAGAAGGAGGAGGAGAGGGGGAAGGGGAGGAGGAGGAGAAGGAGGAGGAGGAGGAGGAGGAGGAGGAGGAAAGTTTTCCAGGGGTAAAATACCCTAAAAAGCCTTTAATAATTTGATATTTGAGTTCTTGGCTCCTCACCCGTATTGGCTGCCTAGAAGCACAACTCCGTCCACTTATCTGCTGTCAGTGTTCAGGGAAGAGCCAACCGGAGATCTGGCCCTACCCAACTGGAGAGAAAAACTCTCCATTTCTATGCTAACTAGTGCCATCCATCATTGGTAAAATGGGTAGATACTAGCTCACCAGACACAGGAGGAAAGCAAACAATATAAGGAAGGCCAAAGTTGAAATGACAATTTATCCTGGAGAAAACAGATAATTTGGGAAACAGAGCAGAATTTTAAAACTTCTAAGTACAGTCTTCAGAGATAGTTAAGAAAATATTTCATCCAACAAACAAAACCAGGAGAAAGACTACAAGAACAACACACAGAACGTTTAAAAAAGAGTGGCAAAATTAAAAAAAATATGGACTAGCTACATCATAAAATTGATGGGGAAAAAGATTAAGTTGATAGCTTAAAAGATAAAATGAGATAATCTTTCAGATATTAGAGCTGAAAAGAAAGAGATGGAAAACATGAGAGATCTTTTTCCTTAACTCTTATACTTGCTGCCTGAGTCAAATAAAAATCCAAATAAGTACTAATTAATACATTTCTCCCAAATTTTAAAGACTCCAGTCCTTAGAAGGAAAGGGCTCACAGAGGTCCAAGCAAAGAATAACAAACAAAAGCAGAACAGAAAATGATATTGTAATCTGTTGTGTTCGCAGCTACATCACATGCCCTCCTACATCACTTGTTCAGTAAAAATTTGTTGTGTGAATAAATTAACAGACAAAAATAGCCTCATGAAGGCTCAAACTTCCAGGAAAAAGAGAAAAATCTCAAATGTGAGAGTGAAAGAACAGATTACCTAAAGTGAATACGCACTTCACTGTTAGCGGGTGTCTCTTCAGCAACCACGGGGACCGATGGCAGGATGCTTTCAAGGTTGTCAGGGGCGCGACTTTTTACCTCGACTTCTGTACCCGGCAAAACGACCAATTCAGTGCGAAGGGCAAATGAAGACATTTCTAATATATATTTTTAAAAAAGACATTTTCTTATGTCTTGAAAAATTACCCAAGGATATTCACTGGCAAAAAAAAGTTAAGAAGCTTAAGAGGAAGCTACAGGGGGACCCAGGAGTTCAATGGTAAGCAGTTACCGGAGGACAGTTGTACAGAGGCTTAGAAAGCGAGAGTCCGAGAGCACCCAATGCAGTGTGCAGACGACGTGTTGTAGAGCTGTGCACCTGCAACCCGAATAACTTAGTTAACCAGTGTCACCCCAATACATTCAATAAAAAGGAGAAAAAGAGAGAGAAAGCAATGGTCCATAATAGAACAGGAAGTATTGTGGCTTTTTGTAGCGAAATGTCAGGAAGATCATTATTTGCTGAGGATTTACCAAAAGGAAGCCAGTCTGGTGCCACTACCATTTCTCCGAACAGTCTATGAAGAGAAGGCTGCATGCAGGAGTACAGATGGCGGCGGGGGCCCTCCGGTGCCCCCACGGGAGCTTCCTCTGCCGTGACCGAGCCTGGAGCCACCCTTGACTTACACTCTCCGAGATGTGGAATCTCAAACCCATGGCACTGGAGCACAAGTTGGAAGAGCTTGCCGGTGTGTCTTGGAGTTTGAGGGCAGAGGTGACTCCAGAGGCTGAGAATTTTGAAGCTAGGAGAAGGTGGACTAAAGTTTCCTGTGGTGGTAGAGGGCGGCAGTGGGGGCTAGCTGTACTTCCTTCAGGAAGGACAGGAGTGCCAGAGTTACCCTGGGCCCAGTAGCCAGGCTCCAGTCGTCTTGAGAGAGCTTTGTCTGCCAGAGTGAGGGGCCCAGCAGAAAGAGGCTGCAGAGCTCACTGCCAAAGGGCTGAGCTGCTGGGGGGTGGTAGCAAGGCGTCAGTTGCAGGGAGAACTCAGTATATTGCTCACATCAGGAAATGGTGAGTTTTGGAGGTCTCTGTAGTTTTGTGTGTGGCTTTTGTTCATTAACGTTCCCTACGAGCACCTGCCACAACGAAGGGAAAGGGTAACTAAGTGTTTCCCAAAGGAGAATCACCAGTACAGTCTAAGCTCCTTTCTTCTGTAGGAAGAATCACCTTTCCCTTCCCACAGGTGATCCAGCAGCAGGAAGGGGAGAGAAGTGAAAGAGCAAGATCATTCTGCCTTCTCTCCTGCTGCCCTGGGTTTGGTCAGGCCTGCACTGCAGGAAGGGAAATCTTTGACGTGAAGGAGGTGCGAAGGTTTTGGTTTAAACTCAACTGGCATTTCGGCATCTGAAAACAAGACTTTTCTAAATTTCTGAAAGTGGTAGGAAAGCTATGGGATCTGCCTGGGATATTGTTAAAGAGAAGAGAGGGCAAATCTGATGAAGCCTGGCTTTAAAACGTGGTTTTCCTGTTACTTGGATATGGAAAGACCAATCGCTGGGAGACGATTGCCCTTGAAAACATTGCTACGCTCAGAGACCCCGAGAAGAGGGGCCCCACCGTGCCACTGGTGTGTGTGTGTGTGAGGGGGAGGCACACAGAGAAGCACCAGTGTGCATCTGGAGGCCGAGGGAAGGGGGAAACGTGGGCAGAGCCTTCATTGTAGGTTCTGTGGGGTCACCTGTTTTCTAACTCCTCCCCCTCCACTGCGTGTTCCATTTCGAAATGTCCCTGGGCCTAATATTCAGTGGGAAAAAGGAAGCCTGAGTTCAGTACTTCCTCCGTGCTGACCCTCTGTTTCCCTACATCACCTGTCGATATCCAGCGAGTATGTGACAAATCGCACACTTCCTTGGGCAAGTCGTTCCAGCCCCCACTTGTGTCATGGCCCAGCTTCCCAGGGTTTCCTTCAATCAAAAAACAGAAGGGTTGTGGGAACTTAATGCTCTGCTTAACCATGATTTGGCTCAGGAAAAATAATGATATAACTTCTGACCATGCTTAGGATGACTTGTCCTGATACTTCAGGGAACACTGTGTGGTTACGCTTGAGCGCTCTCCTCTAGGAATTGTGTTGTACGACATGTGATATTACAGGCTCTGCCTCTGCTGATTACAGAGTATGCAACAAATAAGAGGCTGTCCTTCTAATTTCAGCTGAAATGTCACGTCCTCAGAGAGACCTCTCCTGACTACATGATGCAAATTAGTCACCCAGTACTCAGTCACTCTGTTTTAATTCTTTGCACAGCACATATTGCTAAATGATATTTTTCCTGGTCATTTGAATTTGTTTTCCCCTCCTACTAGACAAATTCACTGAAATTTCGGGATACAAAATCAACACACAGAAATTAGTTGTGTTTCTATACACTAACAACAAAAGTATCTGAAAAATATAAAGAAAACAAAGCCATTTACAATAGCATAAAAATGGTAAAATATCTTAAAAATAAATTTAACCAAAGAGAAGAAGATCTGTACACTGAAAACTAGAAGACATTTATGAAAGAAATTGATAAAGACAAATAAATGGAAAAATATCCCATGTTCATGTATCAGAGGAATTAATATTGATGAAATGTCCATTCTACCCTCATTCCAGAGCAACACATGTTCATTATAGAAAAAAGCCACACAGTTTGGGCTCCACTGGCACCCGTAGATAGCCTTGAGTGGGGATGACACCCCCTTCTGGTGCCAGCTACGGCCCATCTTCCCCAAGTCCCTCTCGCTAGGAGCTGGCCAAGGAGACGAGTTCATGCACGCAGGCGCACTTGCGTGGGCATCCTTCCAGGGCGCTCTCGTAGTTCACTGTCTAAAATGTACACTTCTATCTATGGCACAAACAGGCCCTATCTTTATCCTTAATAGAGAGAGAGGACCTTCACGAGTGGGAAGTCAGGAGACCACATGCCTAAAGAAACAGACGCTGCTGATTAGTCAGTGAAGAAGAATCTCTCTTCCTTTCCAAGTCCGCCTTTCCATCTCCTCTCATCTCCCCTGGGGCCTTGATCCATCAAGTACCTTCTTTTTCTCATCCATACATGATCGCTTCCTTCTACTGGCCCCAATTCTTCTGTCATAAAAACACTCGGGTTGTTTTTCTCTTGAAAATAAAAATATATTCTTTGTCCCTGTGGTTTCCTCAGGCTGCCACCCTAGTTCTCCAGTGCCCTCACTGTCACACCCTTTAAGAGTGTCCCCTGTTTTCTACCTGCACTCCCTCACCCCCAGCTGACTAATTTTGTTACCTCTCGCTGATATCCAGCTTCATAAATGACCTACACCTTCATTGGGAAGTCACTTGGGAGGGGCGTGTTCTCCTAATTACAGCTGATTTCTGATATGCAGAGCTTTTGGAGTCACAAAGAGGGTTGATAGTCCTGCTCCAAGGAGCCTTAAGTGGAATTTCTGGAGTGGTCTACGTATGTGCTTGACAGAAAAGCCATGCTGCGTCCCAGTGGCTGGGACCGAAGGCAGGGTGAGAAAGTTTGGATGGCCAGTTAGGAGAGAGATCTCCCACATACTGAGATGTCCTAGGTGGAGAAATTGAAAGAGCGGTTTCACATTTAGTGTGCTGAAGGAATCTAACGTGTTCAGTGCCTGGAGCTTGCCATTTACGTTCAGCAGTGGAATGGAAACGTGCTATCTTTGGCTAGCTTCTCCCAGAGTGGGCCTTACACCAGGGATTTGGGTGTCAGTGGTTTAAGGTGCAGCCCCCAGAAGAAACCAGAAAGGAACTAGAAGAAGCAGGCTGGAGGTAGGGAAGAAGCTAAGAAAGGTGAGATTTCAGGTGAAGTTCCAGATTCAGCCTCATCTCCTGGGGTGCTTGGTGCTTACCCGATCTGAGACACAAGAGCTGAGCTTTTGGGCTCCCATACCTGTAAGTCACTGGCCACAGGTCACGGTGGGGGTGGGTTGGACATAAAATTCCCAGGCACTTCTTCTCCTTTCCAACTCAGGGGCTCCACATCCAAGGGCAGGCCCCTCAGGGGCAAAAACACCGAAGCTGGGGATAGGTAAGCAAGCCAGTACAAGGGACCCAAGAGGCACTGGTTAGGTCTCCAAAAGTGTCTGTTACATATGCCTGAAAGTGTAGACTCCTCCAGTGTGACAGTGCCAGTACAAAGTGGAACGTTAGCGAGGCACCCGGAGCCCTGGGGTCTTTCATGACGGATCAGCCCAGGACTGGTGGGGCCATTCTAGAGACCATCCGAGAAGTACTTAGGGATGTTAGCTATGCAAAACCCCTGTGATCCCAGAGAAATTGCACAAGTCTCCATGGAGGCCTGTACAGAGATGTGTAGTGTAGCCTTATTTGTGGCAGCGAAGAACTGGATAAATTAAATGTCCATTATTGATTTAGATACAGTCCCATATGTAGGGATTTTTCTCCCTTGCATACATAGGTCATTCATTAATTATTGTTCCATTTGGCAAGGGCTTTAAATATATTATAGATCAATTTTATATATCATTTTGATAATTTGAAGATAAAAATTTTTTAAAGAAAATAATAAAAATTGAGGAATTAACTGAGCTGAAAAGAGCTGCAGAAACAACAGTAGGAGGATATATGACAATATCCTTAAGGGTGAAGAAAGGAAGTGGTGTGGCTGTTCCTCCTTCCCCTTTCTAGGGCCACACGGGTTTTCCTTTGGGAAGTCAAGCCCTTCTCACCCCTGCCCCACTCCCCCACTCCAGTGCCAGGAGTTGGCCCTGCTTGGTCTAAGCTGGTCGGCTGAATTCTGTCCCTTCCCACAGGGTGTTGACTGAGAGTGGGGAGCAGTGACCCAGGCCTACCCCATCAGGCTTCATAACGTGGAGGAAGGACTGGGCGGAGGAGGTGAGGTCAGTTTTCCGTCATGTACAAGCGTGTGCCTGCAAAGCCTAAAAGGGCACATATGTTCCCTTTACCTGGGCACACTTAGTAGATTTTCTCATTTTAGGGTTTTTAAAAATCACAAGAATTTAACTGCATTTAATCCCCATTACCACAGTTTGAGAAAAACAAAGCTATAGTTCATGGAGAAACGGCTTTTTTCTGTAAAAGCATGGAATACATGGAGTGAGTCAGCCTGTGCCCTGCAGGGGCCTGGGGCCCGTGATTTGGCTGCTCACGCGATACTGCAGTTGGGGCAGGGCCCACGCCTCCTCCCGTCTGGGACAGATCTGTCACGGCACCCAGTGTGCAGCTGCATCTGCCATCAGAGAACCAAATCAAATAAAATGTGATCTGTTCGGCATAGATGTGTTAAGTAAGAGGACTGTGGTTTAGGACCACAAAGGAAAAATGTGTGGAATTCTCTATTCCCGCAGGAAGATTCTGTGACTCTTTTGATTATATCTAGGTTTGGCATTGCTGTTCCTAATTTATTACCTCCCAGGAGGAGACACAGAATCTACTGACAACATTGATGCTCAAAGCTTGGGAAACCAAGAAAGAGATAGTAGGACTTCTGGCTTCCTCACACCGAAAGTGAACTCTGCTAGCAAGCTTCTTGGGGCAACAAGCCTTGCTTTGCAGCTACAATGTTATTTTCAGTTCTTTCTTATTCCCTGAATCTAAGAACAGTGCCCTGTCAGCTTTCACTTTTAGAAACAAAAAAAAAAAAGTGAGAGTATTGGCACTGACCAAATATAAACACTGGTTTGTCTCTGTTACCGCTCAGAGGAAAATGTGACAGAAGCTTCTACAAATGTAGGAGTAGTTAAAAATCACTTAAAAAATGTAAAGATCCCACTGGAAGTTCAGAAATAATCAACTGCCTATAGTGGACTTGTGCCCTGATTTAACTTTGCTTGCTTGAAACATGGAGAAAAATCAATAAATACAGTGCTATACAAAGCTGTGTTGTAGAGAAAGGAATTGTGGACTCGGGGGGTCAGGCCTGGGGAGGCTGGCAAGGACTGCACTTTACTCACTCCACACATGCATAGTGCTTAACGCTCTGCCGTGGGGTCCTGGGTGAGCTGCTAAAATACCAACAGAGCTAACAGACTGGTGAAAGATTGCCATTTGTCTTGGCTATTTCCTGGACTTAATCTCTAACTGGCTTCATTCCCTTAATTAAAAAAATTACTTGATAGGTTTATTTTTGGATGGGGAATAATATGCATTCACTGACTTAACAAGTTCATCCTATAGAGCAGGGGTGTCAAACTCATTTTCACCAGGGGCCACATCAACCTCACGGTTGCCTTCAAAGGGCAGAATGTAATTTTAGGACTGTATAAATGTAACTACTCCTTAACAGCTAAGGGAGAGCTCAGCGCTGCCGCCTGGCAGGAGCAAGGTGCCAGGTGGATAAAACAAGGTTGATGGACGGATTTGGCCCGCGGGCCTTGTGTTGGCCACCTGTGCTATCGAGCCAATACTATGTTGATTATCATTATGCCATTCTTCTAGCAGTGACTGATTTATGCTCACTACAGTAAGAATTGTAGAAGCAAGAGCCCTCCCACTGTGCGCATTGAGGTTGCCAGCTGACCACTCCTGCATTTACTGTCTCCTATGCTGACACCTACTGAGTTACCGCTAAGTACTTCCCAAGTACTTCCCTGCATTTGTTTAGTTATGCTTGTGTTACCAGCAAGTAAGACCATTTAGTATGGGGGGTGTTCACTGTATCTGCATTGAGTGGAAAGATAAATCAAGAGGGAGAGGAAGGGAGGGAAGAAAAGGTGGGACAGGGGATTTTTAGGGCAGTGAAACTATTCTGAATGATGCATGGGGGTGGATAAGGGCCACTGTCTCTTCATCAAAATGCATAGACTGTGCAACACAAAGAGTGAATCCTAATGTAAAGTATAGACTTTAGTTAGTAATAGCTGCCACACTGATACAGGGGGGAAATTATAGGGGGGCTGTGTGCAGGGAAGGAGGAGAAAGAGCATGTGGAAACTGTACTTCCCATTCAATTTTTCTGTCAGCCTGAAACTACTCTAAGAAACATAAAACCTATTAATCTAAACAACAACAACAGAAGGTAAATAACTTAGATGAGGTGGCCTTAGCATGGTACATTTAAGAAAACTGAAAACCAGCACAGGCACAAAGGTCAACGCATTTGTTTGCTTACTCAAGCCCTGGCCAAGCATCAAGGGAAAATGGGGCCGGGGGCCTGAATGCTCTGTTTCAGCTTCCTACCAATCTACGCGGACTTGCCTCATGTGGCCCAAACCGTGGTGGCGGCAGCTCCCAGGCTCACAACCTCCCAGACTTGCTGCAATGGGAAAGGGTCCTGTCTTACTTTAGCTGTGTGTAGAAAAATCCCCAAGGGGTATTGGTCAGCCTACCTTGGAAATCTGAACACCTTCAGACCAGTTATGGCTTATGAGAGATAGGCCCCAACGGGAGTGTGGTGTTTGCCAGGCTGGACACAAGTAGGCATGACAGGAGCCTACTGCAGTTACCAGAAATGGTGGTGGCGCAGGCAGGGTGGTGGAGGTAGTGGCAGAAGTGGTTAGGTTCTGGGCCTGTTCTACAGATGGGCTGACGGGATTGACTGAGGCATTGGATAGAAGGTGTGAGAGAAGGGGACGGGAACGGCTTCGAGGATCTTTCCTGACAGCTCAAAGGTTGGAGCTGTCTTTCACTGAGCCATAGTGGTTAATTTTATGTGTCAGCTGGACTGGGCTAAGGGACGCCCAGTGAGCCGGTATGACATTACTGCTGGGTGCTACTCCAGGATGTTTCCCAGAGAGACGGGCATTCGAATCAGGAGACCGAGTAAAGCTGATCAGCTCTCACTGATGTGGGCTGGCATTAGCCGTCTGTAGACAGCCAGAAGAGGAAAAAGAAAAAGTAGAGGATGGATGAACTCTGTTTCTTCTTGGGCTGGGACACCCATTTTCTCGGTGGACATCAGCACTCCCGGTTCTCGGCCTTTGGGCTCTGGGCCTTACACCGGCCGGCTGCCCCGCTGCTCTCAGACTGGGAGTTATACCATTGGCTTCCCTAGTTTTCAGGCCTTGGACTTGGACTGAATTGGACTTGGCTTTCCTTGTTCTCGAGCTTGCAGACAGCAGATGATAGCGTATTTCAGCCTCCTCAGTCACATAAGCCAGTTCCCATAATAAATCTTCTCTTATACATAGTGGCTCCGTGTCTCTGGAGAACCTGACTGGTACATGAGCAGAGGGATATTATGGAGGCACAGGTTAGAGGGATACCAGGAGCTTAGTTTTAGATCTGTTGGGTATCCAGTTGGAGATGTTAAATAAGTAGTTGGATACACATGAGTTTATTCCTCATATCCACCTGACGTACTATTTATGGGCTGTAGTTGTTTATTGTTCAACCCCTTCCTCTAGAATTCAAGCTCTATCTGAACAGGAACTTCGCCTGCTTTGTTCACTGCTATATCTCCAGGACCTAGAAGAATTCCTGGGGCATAGTAGATGCTCAGTAAAATTTACTGAAAAGGTGAATGAGGAAATGAATGAGAGAGTTATGCATTCAGCACAACATGTAGGTTGAGAATACAGCACAGTAAGGCAGTATCTGTTTGAAAGTAAAATTCCTTGCCCGGCTATTTCTAGGGAGAGGTTTATGATAGGCATTGTGTAACAAGCATTTTCTCTGAAGAACTATATAAAAATGAAGAGGCACTTGCAAGTTTTCTGTAAACTTTATTTTATACTTTCAGGCCACTGCCAATGCAGGGCCTTGGCTTTTGGCTCATTTCTACAGATTTACTTGGAAAGATGTGATAAAAGTAGAAATCAGAAATATTCCTACTAGTAAACCATGATTACTTACCAGTCTATAAACAAAATGTACATTGAAGCCTGTGTGGTTATTCAGAAATCTATGACTTTCTGAACTTATAAAATGCATTCTTCATATGCAGGAGACAAAGCATCTTAAACAAAAAGACAATTGTCTTAAGGAAACAGTGTGAACTTACGGGCTACATTATGGGCATGTAGCGCTGCACGTGACACGCCAGGGGAGCGATGGACTTGACTGCTTACGCATAAGGAGCCCTGCAACTGGACCCACGGGAAGCTGATGGTGACATTTTGTACGCGACTGTGCCAGAGTGCAGCCCAACAAATTCTTAGCTAGTTCGTCGTCGGTCATGTGTTTGGGGAAGTCTGATCTGAACAGCTGATCTGAACACCTGACGACCTCATCACCGGGCTGGATTGAGGGTTAGGACAGTACTTCCAAGTTTAATGACTTTTCCTCCGGCACAGAAACATATACAACCCCAAATACCGTTTTATCAAACTGACCAACCAACAAAACCCACCGTTAACTGATGGCTCGTCCCCTCCCCCGCTGCCTCCCATATTCCATTTGTAATGGTGACGTAGTCACAAGATTTATGAACACACAGATTAAAACCGACTGAGGCCGATCGTCGTGATGAGTGACCACCTGGACGCCACTCAGAGCGTGCCCGATGGCCCCAGTGCAGGGCATTGTTGTTAGATTACACGAGTCCACACATCCCATCGCACACGTGCAGATATCACACACACGAGTACACTCCACAGGGATAGTAACAGAACAACTGGCTAAAAGAAATGGATATTTGTATATATATATTTATGTACACACAGTAAAAGATTTTCTGCTATACTCACAGTCTGTAAACATCTTGGGAAATGCCCAGCAAAAGTCACTGTGGGCCCTTTGAAATGGTGACCGTGTGAGGAGTGGGAGTGGGGGAGGTGTCGCAGTTCATGCTGGAAACCCGGAGAAGCGAGGAGTTCGTGATGGCCTTTGGGGTAATTACATTTCAGTGACGTGATCAACTCAGCCACTTTGAAACTACGTTTCCTGTATGGACAGTGGAATGGCCAAAAAAGTCTTACTGCCAGTTAACATTTAAGACAAATCAAAAGAATATGAGGCGATATGTATACTATATATGTATATATGTATATACACACATGTGTATATATGTACATAGATATGTATATACACACACATATATACATGTTACTATTACAAAAAAACCTCAGTGAAAATTTCCAGATCTAAAAATATTCAGTCCTTTTCTCCTAGGTGTACTTTAGACTTCCATGCATCGCACTGGAAGTCTTGGGTATAGTTCAATGACATGCACGTTTAAATTTTGGTATGTTACTCATTTTACCAAAAGGACATAAAAATGATTTGGGTTATGAAAAATAGAACTATTTGACTCAAACATTACTTTTAAAATTTAACATAAAACTATGTTCAGGATCTCCTGTACTGAAAAACCACTAAAAAAGTAAGTTCTTAACAACACTTCGAACAGCAGCGACTGAACTGCCACGTGTGGTTACCAGTTTGTGCTTTAGTGCCTGCATTTGCCCCAGCTTGAGAATTTATGTTGGAGAAAAACAGTGACATGAGAAATATTAACCTAATTGTTTGCCTAAATTCTGTTTTACTTGCTTTTTTTCCCCAAAATACGTATAAATAGGCTCAACTAATTATTCTTAAGCTACTATGAGTTTAAAAATACTGGCACAGAATAACATCTCAAATAAAGGTAACTTAAGCCCATACTGTGTTTGGCAACAAAACAAAACAAAACACTTAAAAAATATCTCTATTTCATAATCTCCAAACTTTCGTGGTGACTGGTTCCCACTGAACGCTGGACAGAACGGCCGTGAAAGCTAGTCATGCACTTGAACACTATTCTCATGCAAAAGTAGTAGATATCCTTCTGGTTTCATTGAACAGTCTCCCTTTCCCCTGCCAACTCTCACCATTTTTAGTGCTGAATATAACATGCAGAATATGTAAATTAGATACATCAAAGAAGTCAGATTCACTGAATTTGTGGGTATACACCAATCCACTCTACGATGCTTTGGAAAGCATTTTCTAGGGGTGGGAGTGGGCCATATGAGAAGAGACTTCTGGAGACGTAGTTGCTGTGTGATTTTTCTTCTCCAATAGGGTTCGAAGGAGTATTGATTAATGTTTCTGAAGATGTTCAGTTTATGCTGTCCTTGTGGCTGCTCCTCTCTGTGTTGTGGTTGTTCTGTTCGTGGTTCTTCCACTGGATGCTGGTTCCATTCATGGGGACCGAGGTCATCAGGCTTTTGGACTGGTAACAGCAGCAGCAGAGGCAAGACTGGGAGAAGGAACAGGGGCAAACTGATGTGAGTCTACCAGCCTGTTTCCAGTATAATGCAGATGCCCTGGGCCCCCACCAACAAGGGTGAATGTCTACAAGCATTTGAGGACAGAATGTGAGCCTTAACAGTAATGCACTGTGTGGAGTCTGTAATCCCATGGTGGAAGGTGAACTCTCCATTCTACTGCAGAGAAATAGGTCCCTTGCTTCTTGTTTAACTCCATTCACCAAGTCAGGAAGGGGAGCGGTTTTGGCCAGAGGGAGAGTGTTCTATGACTTGGGGTAGGCATGAGTGGGGGGCTAGGTGAGGCCTGGCATTTCCTCACTGTGCACCACTGGTGTGGTGGCTGTCTGGGTCACACACCTCATCCGGTGTTCCCAGCTCTGGGCGGTGGGTGCTGTTTTCCTACCAACTTATATGAAACTATCAAATTTCATCTCTTTGTATGATTCTGGGTTAATATATGTCTGTTTTCCTTTTAGATTGTAAATTCAACGGGGGCAGTCACTGTGTTTCTCCTGTATCCTCTATCCCCAGATAATGATAAACTTGTGCTGAGCACTTATTATTGTTTTAAGCACTTAGCACTTAATATATATTAGCCCATTGAATCCTACTTATGAGAAAGATACTGCGATTGTCTGATTTTAGTTTGCTGGTCTCAGCAAACTAAGGAAGCAGGAGGGGCACCGCCCAGACCTGGGTTTGTCAGTTAGTAAGTAAGCACAGAGCTGTGATGTAAATCAAGATTGTTTGCTTCCAGAGCCTGCACCCTTGACCTCTATGCTACCCTTCCCAGTATGTACTATGAACTAACATCCTGGCTAGAGATAACAGGATCCAGTGTGGATTAACTCTACGCTAAAATCATTCCAGAAACTGGAAAAATGACACATTGATAAGCAGTACATGGAGCTTCTGGAGGACACAGGTTGGCTTAGCTACAAGGAGGTTTGAAGAACAGAAGGAAACTGATTTCAAGTTCAATTACATTAGTTCAGATTTCCAGAGTAATGAGCATTTACTTTCCTCGAAGAGGCCATTATGAAATATACCATTAAGTAGCATTTAGCAAGAGGTTTCTTAACAATAAATGTAATTTTTGTTTTATTGAAATTGTGGGTCTACTGTTAAAATCTAAAACAAGATAAGGAAGGAATAGGTTTTTAGGTATTCTGTGTGGCCTGGAGCTCACATTTGAGCATCTCTCTTTAAAGGAGAATACTAAATTGGCATATTATTAAGTTAGTTATTTTTAATTTCAACCTCTGAACGTGCTGTTACCCGAGTAGATATTACTTTCTTTTATGCTGACAACTTAACTATCTTTCTGATTAACAAAGTAATGATTTTCACTTCTCTACTGAAAGTACAGGGTCTGGCAGAAGTGATGCCTGCTTGAGTGTGGTTGGTAGGGTCATAATACGGGCGTAATAATTTATAGTTTAATTTGAACATTTCACCTAAAGTGTCATACGGTGTGCTTGAGTGTGATAGTGTTATGTTACAGAATGACATGCTTATGATTTTGTAATAAAAGGTTTTGTAATAAAAAGGGGGGGCGTTATTTGTGCCGGACCCCTGTATAGCTGACGAAAGTAATATTTACAACTGGAATTAGTCTTGGCTGTTGGCTACTTAATATACTTATTTGGTTGTCCTTAAAAATACTTGCAAAACAGCCTTACCTGAAAACAATTTTTAAATTTCTTGCTCACAAAATATAGAGCTATCGGGTTTATACATGAATTCATAGTTGCCAAGTTAATACCGATGTAATCCATGAGCAGCAAGAAACTAGAGCAAAAGAGAACAGAGTAGAATAATTAGAACATAACATTTTTCAAACTGAAAACTAGCACTTATTCCTAGAATAAGCGGTTTTCCTTGCCCAGAAGCCATTTCTTAGAGGTGGCCGTCAGGGCTTCTGTAAAGTTGCTGTTCAATGGCAGTTTCAGGACTGCAGAACGTTTCCTTGCCACTTGGCTAGCGCAGATGGCTGTGCACCACCTCAGGGAGGGGGCACCAAGATTATAGACGTGGTGTGCACAAATTTTGGACCAGTTATGGGCTATGTCAGCTGAACAAAAAATAATCAACTCTGTAGTTCTAATTTTCAGGGCTAGTGAGAATATAGGCCAGATGGTTTTGGAAAAGTTTTGTAACGGTGAAAAATCAAAGAAACTTCAATTTCCTAATGGGTACATAGGATCATACCTAAGTAATTCACATCGGTTCTTGTCCATCTCATTATACACGGTTTTCTTCAAAATACGGCTTAAATGAAGAGGGAACCAGCAAAGTGCAAAAATTACAACCAAGCAGAAAACTGTTTTTGCCACTTCTCGACGCTAAAGGAAAGTGAGAGGAAAAAAAAGTACAGTAAGTCCAGTGTTTTTCTACTAGATTAAAAGACCAACACAACAAGGAAGCAGTAGAGAGCAGGGAAAAAAGAGCTAAAGAGGAACCAGAACGGCCTGTCTCACAGGGCCTCCTCCACCTCTTTAAGACTTGGAGTCCAACCTCATGGTCAAGGGTTTGCTCCTGACTCTTTTGGGCAGCTGCCAGGAAGGATGGTGGCTCAGGTGGCTCTTAGGACGAAGGCAGAGGTCCTATGGCAGGGAGAAGTGGGAACTGGCTGGAGTGGAGCCAACACTGTGGCTGTGTGGGTAAGTGTGTGTGGTGAATAGAATGTACGAGTATGAAGGAAAGCATTGGCTAAAAGCCTCAATATCAGGTAACTGACTAACATTAATGACAGCGTGGCGGTCAACGTGACTGAACCCACCAGGACAAAGAATGGACACAGCTGCAAAGGTGTCTGGAAAACAACACAGGAATAGGAAACAGAAAATAAAAAGCACTAGCAATATGTTTTATCTCCATGTTTTGATCTTGAAGAAAGCTAGCATTGGAATATTTCTGCTTTTAAAAGATTTTACTAATGACATATTTCCCAAAGATATATTGTTTGCAAACGGAGGGATAAGGGTAAAGGACTATCAGTGATGATGATTAGAAGAACTGGGACATGCTGACCCTGGACTGACTTCAGCTGAAGGTTCACACACTTCCAAGTCTGCACAGGATCAGAAAAACCATAGGTTAGGAATTATCAGCAACTGGTCATTTGTGTGCATTATCCTTGAGTATTATAGTGCATGCATTTAGAAGCCTAACTAGGAACATAAATGCAACTTGTTTGTAACTGGGATCAGTTAATGTCAAAATAAAACTGATTGAAAACAGGGTTTGGAAGGGTAATGCTGGTTCAACTCAAAGCATATAGCATTAAGTATAGGAAGCCTGCGACAAATCCACATGATTAATAGAGCTGTTTAAAAGATTTTGGAGCAGTTATCACAAATTGCTACTCTAACTCAAAGAACTGAGAGTTCTTTAATCTTGTGGAGCTATTGGGCTAGCTGCAATATGCTTCAGAAAACACATAAACTGGGCATTGATTAAGACGAATAAAGGATTCCAATGTGCAGGAATGGGGGATCATTTTAGGTGGTCATGAAAGATAGTGTGTCCAGAAAAATGAAAGAGTATCAGGAGAGAGTTCATCTCCCCTGAACATATCGTCAAAGAGGGCAACCTTTTTAAAAGGTAATGTTAATACTTTTCCACGACAGCCTGCTATTTGCATATCCAAAATCAATTCTCCTGTTTTCCCTGCTAGCAATCAGATGCTTGATTTTGTTACAGCAGTATGGGAAGCTGGTCCAATCGTTGGCATGGCTACCTGATGCAGTTCTGACCAATTAGATTTAGCAGAAATTGTTGTGTGAGGTTTCTGTAAAGCTGCCTAACAGTAGGAGATACTCCTCTGGTGCATGCACACTTTCTTCCACTCTGTGATCCTCCTCTGGTGCACGCACGCTTGTGTGATCTATGTCCTTCCCCTTCTTTCTGCCTGGAAGTCAGATGTCAGGGTAGAGCCATAGCTGCTGTCTTGTAATACTGAATGGAAAGTCAGCAAAACGGCAGGCCCTGCTGATGAGTCCTATCCCTGCTGAACAAAGGGCATACCAACCATTTTCTGTGGGAGAAAGAGGAACCCCCTCCTCAGGCTACTCAATGTTACTTTGGGTTTTCTGCTACCAGCATTCAAACACAATCCCTACCTGATAAAGCTGTTGTCAGTATGATGGAGAGAAATTCTAGAAACCGTGCAAGGAGCGATACCTAGAGCCCCGCAGGACACTAGTCAGAGGGTGGCAGGGCCTTCCACCCTGACCCGGCTCTCCCACGGCCCCACTTGAAGGCCTCCCTACCAGGCTTGCTCTTCTGCTCTTAGGGCCGGCCACAGCTTTGGGTGTGACACAGGGAATCCCTACTGCATGAGGTTCAAGTCAGGGATGTAATTTCCATTTGGCTGAGTCAGGGATAGTGTCTCCCTTGGCTGTCTCACTGCATGCATGGAGGAGTCACAGGTGGGAATGCTCCACAAAACCTTGAGAGGCCATTGTTTCTTCTCTGAACCCTCCCCCCACAGAGCCACAAAACTGGCAGGTGGAGGCCGTATCTGACACTCCATCAACCTAACAGGGTTTGCCACGCCCTGGTGATTCCCTGAGGCTCTGCCCCACCTAATTTACAGGCCTGCCCGAGCTAACAGTGGATTTTCCATATAAATGGCTGGTCTTTGCTCCACAAGACAAAAAACAAAAACAAAAACAACAAAAAACCCCCAGTCAACCAGACAAAAAAAACAAACCCTTGGGAAATGGTAGGTGAATGTGAAGGAGCATCATGTTATTATTGCTCCCGAACTCTACTGAATTATTTTCATAGCAGATGCCATGTATAGCTTAAACAGGCTCACTCATAGTGCTGATACAAACACCAACATTTAAAACGCTGTTTTTCACAAACCTATTCTAATTAATTACCTCCATTGCAGAAATGAGAGGTCTTAATTACTTAATGTTTTATGTCTGGAAATTTTCATGCTTGAACAAACTTATACTAAAATTTCTCAGTATAATTTTCCTGTTACATTTCAATAGAAGGTAATAGCTACCATCTGTATGGTGTGTTAGGTTTTTACAAAGTATGTATGTTCACATTAATTCCTTTGATTCCCATCATAACATTGATTTATATGCAATTATGCCCAATTTATAGATAAGGACCTGAAGCTCAGAAAAATAAGCACAGTGGTTGAAAAGACCTGCAGAAGAAGAATGAGTCTGGGTATGATAATTCCATAGGGCAGATGTACAGGTTCCATCCATAACTCCCATCAACTTTGCTGTGGTTGGGTGTCCTCTGTTGAGACCTAGAACTCACCTACAGTCCTAGCGTTACTCTTTGAATTCTACCTATCAACATTTTCTGAGTACTTATTATGAATTGGATTCTATTAGACACCTCCTATGCATTAGGCAACCCCCTTGATGTTTTATTATATACATTTATGAGAAGCTCAGAGAGGTTTAGCAATTTTCCCAATGTCACAGAGCCAGCAAAAGTATAAGATCCAAGTGTTGCCCTCCAGAGCTCACAGCTTTCTCTGTTCTGTTTGCCGCCCTGGAGGGACCAACAGCAGGCCCCTACTGACATATTCAAATTTATTCTAGAACTTAGATCCCTCCAAAATTTGACCTCTTCTTATACTCCCAGTCCCATTTCCTGTCAAGAGCCTCACCTTTGATGTTGTTGATGTTGCTCTAATGAGGTTCACCTCCTTTCTCACTCCCCAAATGGGTGGTTCCCATGCTGTGTCATAATTAGACTCCTGTCTTCTCACCTGAAATACCCTCTGTCCTCTTCTTTCCATCAAACCCATTTATCTTCCATGTCCAAGTCAGCCACTCTCATCCATGGACAGTTTCTCTGTGACTTAATCTCACGACCTCCTTGGCTTTCTATAGGATGGGCTACTTTTACCACACTTTGTGATTTTACTGTCCAGTTGTTTTCATGTTTGCATTCTATTTCCACAATAGCATCGCAAAGCCTGCTAGGGGAGCGAGTCACATGCTTCTTTTTGTCCTGATGCAGTTCCAAGCCAACACATACAAAGCATGTGGTCAATATACTTTTGGCAAAATAAATGAGTAGTTCCTCCCTATTTGGGCCTGCCTGCAGGTAGGCTCCCTATTTTGCAAGAGAAATTCCTAATACTGTAACTATAAAGACAACAAGACCTACAGACAAACAAGACAGTATCTTTATTTTTGGGATACCAGGCTAAATCTGTAAAATACAGCCTTTTGTTATCAAGGACAAGACAGTCTCGGCCAGATGTTCATAGTCTTATTATGTTTACCTGTTTAAGATGTTCACTGAGGGCGATTCTCAGGCTGCCATTCCTCCTGTTTAGCATCTCACAAGTCATGAGGGTGTAGAAGATCGCGGTGCACACCAGAGGCATGCAGAAATAGAAGCCGAAGAGCCACCAGTCCTTCACGTCTTGGTAGAACTGTAAACGAAGAAAAGGGAGAGAGGAGGAGGGGGCTTTACAACGCAAACTAGCTGCGCAGTGCCTCTGGGGGCTTTGGCATCTTCCTGCTCGCTGTCTGGTTGTGGTAATGAGCTTGGGGGTGGTGCTCAAAACTCAATTAAATTGGAGACTCTAGAAGTTACCCTGGCTTTATAAACTAGTACATGAATAAACTGCATTAAAAAAGTTACCCTGGCAAAGATACTCTTTATAAACAGAAGTTGATTTTAATTATTCAAATGGAAGAGCCCCAATCAATAAAAAGAATTCCATTCCAAAGCCCACAAGACATGATTCTGAGACATACGGAATACATACTTATCTTAATTAATGAGCCTCCAGGTTTTGCTAGTGCCTGGTTGACTTTTGACTGTTATGGTCAAAGTGTACTTAATGTGAATATCTTGCTTGGAAACAGGGAGGTTATGAATGGCTTATCTGTGTAGCTTTGGTCACTGGGAGTTAACCCTTTGTCTGGAATGCCTGCAATGTGACCTCGCAGCCAGCCAGTTTGAGCCATTAATAATCATGCCTCTTCTCACTCTTTTCTAACACTTACCACCTGGAAACTATCAAAACGGAGTACCTTATCCAAAAGCATGTTTGGCATTATCTCCTTGTGGGCAGGATTTGTAAATACCAGGATTATTCACTTCTATGTCTTACTAAAGAAGGAAGTTTAATACCCTATAAAAATGGAAATCGGAAAATTATATCTATAGTTTTCTTCCCACTAAATTAATTAATTATCAACTTGGGAAGAAAATGCTTCTTTCCTTATTCTGGTTTTCAGATTGTTTATTCACTACGGACAATACAGCCTCCCGTAATATCTCAGTTCCCACAGTAAAAGCTAATCATGCTGCTCTGTGAAAAACTAGACAGTTTCTGAATATAGAAAGAGGCAGAGTGGGCTACATTTATAGCATGTTTATTAAAATAGCCTGTAAATGGTTCCTGAGGAACCAAAGTTCTGGGCAGAGGTTCTGAACTATTTTTATGCCATAGACCTCTTTGGAAGTCTGGTGAGGAAGATAATCCTTTCTGAGCATAATACTTTTACATGCATAAAATAAAAGATGTAAGATTATAATGGAAATCAGTTACACAGAAATGGTATCCAATTATTTAAAATAAAATTCTGATATAAGTATTTATTAACAAATCAGATGACATAGTGATGGTGGTTCTAATAGCTGTCATAATGTTGAAGCAATGATGAGTGCAAGTGATATTTCAAGATTATACAAGTGTCATATGGTATGAAAATGTGTTATTTCTATTAGTGAAAAAAATCGTGATACTGTTAAATACTATCAGATTATAGTTCATTGCATATGTTCATAATAGAAGGAAATGGTAAATTTTCAGTTAGAAGTTAGTGAAAATACACATGTCATCCCTTTTTCATTCAAGTTCACAGACCCCTGAATTTTATCCTCAGGTTAAGTGCAAATTCCCAAAGGAGTTGGTTTGTTCAGCTCTGCTTATACAAATATTTCCATACCCACAACACACTGTTGAGAGATTTCTGTACTGGACTTACAAAACAAACAAACAAACAGGAAAAATCAGAGGGACTGTCTTTTTGTTTAAGTGCACAGTAAACAGTGCTTTAAGTACCCTCTTCAATTTGTAACCCCTTTTTCCAGGTGCATTGCTGACTGGCATGAGTGGCTCAAAAACAGCCCCAGAAGGTCTGGAAGCTGACCCCTGCGGGGACTGGATGGAGTCCCCTGCCCCCACCCCTCCCCTGCTGGCAGAGGCCTGTAGAGCAAGGGGTCACAAATTCCCTTTGAACCAATGTCATCAGCAAGGGTATGGAGGGGCCTCCCTCTGGTCTGTTAGAGCAAAGTTGAGGAGGAAAGTGTGGAACAAAGAGAAGGAATAAAATTAGAAAAAAGGACAGGAGGAGAAAGAGAATCCCAAATATAAAAAAAAATCACCTGTTCAAACTCATATCCTTTACTGCAACCCTCTCTGTTCCTGCTGTCTGAAGGGTAGCTACCCCTTACTTGTCTACTCTTTAATAAAGGAGACTCAGTCATTTCAAACTATCTTGTTTCATTTCGTCCAGTTCTAGTGATTGGTAAACTGCTTCTTTTTTTATTTAAGATTTTATTTATTTATTTTTAGAGAGAGGGAAAGGGAAGGAGAAAGAGAGGGAGAGAAACATCAGTGTGTGGTTGCCTCTCGCATGAGCCCTACTGGGGACCTGGCCCACAACCCAGGCATGTTCTTTGCCTGGAAATCAAACTAGTGACCCTTTGGTTTGCAGGCTGGTGCTCAATCCATTGAGCCACACCATCCAGGGCATTAAGCTTCTTCTCTCTAACATTTTATCCAGAAATATTTATATTTCTTATTTACACTGCCCAAATTCTGACACTCTCCTAAAGATTTTGTTTTCCACTGTGGAGATTTGACTTAGTAAAAAAAAGTCAGTAGATAAGCAGACCTTAATTTTTAGTTTGCCAGTTTGGCAGCTTTCATGAGTACTTGTAATTTTCAAACAAGAACGGGTAAGCAGGATAACTGGTCAACTGTAAAACCACTCATTTTGTACATTTTCCAAGTTAGGAAAACATACCTTGAGATGTCTGTAAGTGATTAAATGTTGAATCTGAGCTGCATGAAACTTACATCAAAGCACTAAATCATGCTAATTTGAGAGAAATAGTTACCCTTCTGATTTTCCTCCTGAGTCCCCCTTTGACTAGTTTTGCAAAGGTAATATGCATTTTAAGAATGTTTCCCAATACACTCATGTGATTAAACTTTTCAGAGAAACATTAATGAGACCAGGTGTACTAAACAACAACAATTGGATTTGTTAAACTGGACACTTTTTAAAAAAGTTCTGTAAGTTTAGATGATTTGTACATGTAAGTATGACTTACTATTTTGAGTCAGTAAAGCTATCTTTAAAAAGTTTATGAACAACATGCATTTCCCCAAGTAACATGAAATAAGTATCAGCATGTGCTCTATTCCTTATTATAAAAACAAATAGCAATTTATACATATACATTCCTTTTTTTTAGTAAATGTATTTCAGAATTCTGAGCTGTTTGGTACAGAAGTTGTGCCTACAATTATGCTGCAAGAGTAAAAACAAACTAATTGTTCTACTCTAGAGGCTAAGTCCTGGGTTAACCTCTTCTTTTGTGCAACTGAAGAACACCTGACTGACCACACTGGGCACGGTGGGGGTATCAACAAATCTTGGTGATGGTCAAGTTAAAATAAAGCCCTCCTCCCTCTCCCTCCCCAATTAACCCCCTTTAAACTGTTTGTACCTGCATGAACTTGGTCGTGGCATTGAGCATACAGGTTTTGTGCTGCTCACCCCTGTATTCAAAGGGCACCATGACGAAGCCAATGGCTTCAGGGATGGCCAGGATGAAAGAGAGGATCCAGATGGAGACGATCTCAATGGCAGTGACCAAGGGAATCCCGATCCCCTGAACGCGACTCCAGGAGGCAACGGCTCTGTACCTGGAATCAAATGGGGCGATGGAGTCAGGCTGTTAGGACATTTTAAATTATTTCAATTTTACAAAATTATAAATGCAACAGAGCTCCTTCCCTTGGCCAGTGACCAAGCATTGACTTTTTAGGAACTTTCTGTGAGTTCCGGTGTGAAAAACAGGTGGGCCATTAACAGTTCCACCCATTTGGAAATGCGTTACCCGGCAGATCTGAGTCTGAGCTCCTCATTGGCATTCAGCAAAATCCTGTGAGAGTGTAGAATGTGGCAGCATCAGACAGGTGTGTTTGTGTTGTTTAAGTCGGGGGAAAGTGGGCGATGGAAGAGGTAGTGAAAGCTGCTGGTACTTATTCTGGTTATATCTTAGTTTTCTTTATATGCACAGAACACTTGAAGTCTTATCTATGGAGCTGGATACCCTTAAGTAAATAGTGGCCATAGATACTCCATCATCTTCTCTCTTCTTCCGCCCTCAAAATATGATCACAGTGGGCTTGTAGCAGGTGGCCGTTTTAGTAAATAGACAGCACTTCTGGTAAATGTCAAAGAATGACTATATCTCTCCCATCATGGTCCCATGATGCTACCATATATAAAAATGACTTAACGATGCCCTGATTTCCAATCTTTAGGGCTTACAGTCTAATAGAAAAATGGGTTCTTATAGAAATACAGAGTATAAATGTTACTAAATAATTATGTCAATTAAAAACAAATTGGCACTAAGAAGTTGTGTTGATCTTTTTTTACTTTAATATTTTTGTGGTGATAATCACATTTAAATGTTAAGTCTAAAGAAAGTTTGGTTTCAGAAACTCTATGGTCTTTGATCGGATGTGATGGTCTGGTGCTAACAACTTTCAGACTTGGTATTAAGAAGGGACCTGTGATGTAGTGTGGTATTTTAGCGGCTTCATTCTTCAAATTTTTGTTGCTGTTGTAATGGAAAGGAAACATTTTCACTTTATAGCTTCATTAGACAGTGCCAGAAAAAGGCTGTAAAACAGACCAAGGCATTGGAGGCAGGTGTACATGGGTTCATAGGACATGTGACTTAATATGGGAGATTAGTCAGTAAAGTCAAGGCCACCAACAAGCTACCCATATCCATCAAGATGAGTCCCATACTTATATGCAGTCTCAGGACACCTTCAAGGTACATCTGTGAAAACACAGCTTCTAGGAATTATACTATCTTGTCTTCACTATAGATTAGAACCCATAGTTTTGGTATGTATAATGATGCCATATAGCGTATATACAGTACAATTTGCTGAAGAAATGTTTTGCAAAGGATTTTTAGGGCAAATAAGATTGGTGTATAATACAATCTGTAAAAAAGTCCAGATTAGTTCAGAATGGAATAAAATATGGCTATACAAACAGACCAAGAAAATCCTTTTACAGTATGTCCAAGATTGCATTTTTAAATTTATTGCTATTTCCAGTGCGATCAAGGCTGCTATTTATTTTGCTTTCCATTTCTGTTTACTTTTCTTTGTTGCCTCATTAGACTGGCAGCCTGATGTTCAGTGAGAGCTAGAAGGAATGGAGAAGGAATGTCTGTATCCTGAGGCTGTCAGTGAGTTGTATCTATTTCTTCTCCCCTCCTCTTAGATCAGGTACAGGAAAGGCGATTTAAATAAAACACTTCATCTCTTTTTTTTTTTAAAGATTTTATTTATTTATCTTCAGAGGGGAAGGGAAGGAGAGAGGGAGAGAAATATCAATGTATGGTTGCTTCCTGTGTATTCCCTGCTGGGAACTGGCCTGCAACCCAGGCATGTGCCCTGACTGGGAATCGAACCGTGATCTCTTGGTTCACAGGCCCGCGCTTAATCCACTAAGCTACACCAGCCAGGGCGACACTTCATCTCTTAAGGGAGTAAGAAAACCAGGTGTCCTAGGCAGCATGGGAGATAGAAGTTAGTGTAAGTAAGAAAATGTGGTCAGCATGTTCTTATGATGAATACGCTCACAGACCAGTTTCATTTTACAATGTGCCATGAGTTCCCAGAATATTACATGTCTATAATCCAATGTAAATTGAATATTAGAAATAAGTAGAAGCAATTTTTAGTGTCTTGTTTAGTAGATTGTTCATAGTTGCTCCTTCATTAACACACACACTGATCTTGAAAAATTCTCTATGAAATGGTGGGGGGAGAAGGACTGAATGTGGGTGGTGGGGGTGGGTAGGGCAGGGGAGAGTAATGGGGGGAAATGGGGACAACTGTGATTGAACAACAATAAAAAACCTCTATAAATTAGAAAATAACCATAGGAGCTATTAACACCAATTATGATGATGGAGGTGGGGACAGGTGTGGAGAATAAGCAATACTGGGATTCAAGATGTCGGCCAAGTAGGTGGATATCACATTCACCTCCTCCCAGGACCAAACTAGAATTATAACTAAAATATAGAGCAATCAACTGAGTAGCCAACTGAGTAACCAACTGCAGACTAGCTTGCGAGAAGTTTTATAACCAAGTATTTACAGAAGAAGTCACAATGAGACTGGTAGGAAGGACAGACACTTGAAAAGGGCTGGCTCTGCTCCCATGGCAGCGGCTGAGATTCCAGAGGGATATCTTAGTTGCAGAGGTTCCCCTGAGAAGCATGGGGGTCTCAACCCCAAGCCAGGATCCCTAGCCCAGAGCACCAGAGCTGGGGATAGGTGCCCACTTAACATGTGGTTGTGAAAATCAGTGGGGATTCTGTCCATCAGGGAGAGACAAGAGTATGCTAGAGACACAGATGCCTTCTTAAAGGGCCAGCAAGGAAAAATCTTGTTTGCAGCCAGGCATACTGGGCTCTGGCAGAGGGAGGGTGGAGCAGACTACAGTCACGTGAGGAGAGACTGGGGTTTGTGGCTTTGGAGGGAGAGCTGAAGGGACAGCCACCAGGATCCCTGTGCTGAGTCCCTCACACACCCCAGATGCCATCTTACTTGTGGCGTCAGCCTGCAGAAATTCAGTAGCCCCACCTCTGGACAAAAGATAAAAACAAAATAAAAGTAAAGGTATGAAAAAGATATTTCATGCAAATAGAAATTTAAAAAACTAGGGCAACAATACTTTTATCTGACAAAATAGACTTTAAAACAAAGGCTGTAGCAAGAGACAAAGGAGGACACTACATAATGATAAGGGGAGCAATCCAACAGAGGATATAACCCTTGTAAACATTTATGTGCCCAACATAGGGGCACTTAGATGTATAAAAATTAAAAATGGAACTGCCTTATGACCCAGTGATTCCACTTGTGGGAAGATACTCGAAGAAACCGAAACACTAATTCTAAAAAATATATGCACCCTTACGTTCATTGCAACATTACCTACAATAGCCAAGATTTGGAAGCAGCCCGAGTGCCCATCAGTAGATGAGTGGATAAAAAAGCTGTGGTACATTTACACAATGGTATAGTATGCATCCATAAAAAAGAAGGAAACCTTACTTTTTGTGTCAGAATAGATGGACCTGGAGAGTATTTTGCTAAGCCATTCAGGGAGAGATAAATACTGTGTGATTTCACTTATATGTGGAATCTAATCAACAAAATAAACTGACAAATAAAATAGAAATACATACATACTCATACATACAGAAAACAGACTGACTGCTGTCAGAGGGGAAGGTGGTTGGGGGGCTAGGTAAAGAAGTAAAGGGATTAAACGAAAATAAAATGAAATAAAACTCACAGGCACAGATGACAGTGAGGTGCCTACCAGAAGGAAAGAGAGGGGCAGGAGGTGTGGGAGGGGACGGGGGATAAACGATGATGTCAGGGGTCTGGACTTGGGACGGGGAACACACAAGGCAATGTAATTCATCTAGCAGGCACTGAAACTCACCCAAACTGTCTCTTGTCTTCTTCCTTGTCTCCAAGCCTGCCCTCTCTCCAGTCTTCACCACCTCAGGCCAAAACTTTAACTCAGCTTTCATTCCCCTTTCTCTCTTCCACCAGTTATTTATTGTCTCTGCCCACCCCTCCCTTTAGAATATAAGCTCCATTGGGTAGACATTTTGTGCGTTGATCACACAAATAGGTGCTGAATAAGTATTTGTTGAATTAAGTGTCTTCGTTTCTTTACCGGTGCATTTGATTTTATTGGTCAAAGTCAATAGCACACTACATTCTAAACATTTTCTAATTTTTTAGGCCATCTCTTAATTAGCCAGTAGATAAAGGACCAGTACTTTCAGAATTTTAGAATCAAATAATTAAATCACCAGGAGGAACCTTTGGGCTGGTGGTTCTCTCCTTTGCGTTCCAGCCTGAGGACTAGTGTTACCATATCCTCTGCCTGGTCTCCGGTGGATTTGGGGGGCCTGGAGCAGGGCTCTGGCCTGCTGGTTTCTGGGGAGTCTTCCCCATGATGTCACCCTGTGCCCTGTCATGTGATGTGCCAAAAAAGTATAAATTATGTTTTATTTATTAAGATGTTTGTTATTGTATATAGGGTGGGGAAAATAGTTTTACAGTTGTTCATCTGGAAAACAATTCAATAATTAATACACAATAATACAAGAATAAACTTTGTTTCATTTACTCACAATTGTAACCCTACTTTTGCCTCACCCTATATTTCTTTTTTCTTTTTAAAAAGATTTTATTTATTTTTAGAGAGAGAGGAAGGGAGGGGGAAAGAGAGGGAGAGAAACAACGATGTGCAGATGCTTCTCACTCCCCTCCTGGGTATCTGGCCCGCAGCCCAGGGACATGCCCTGACTGGGAATGGAACCAGCGACCCTTTGGTTTACAGGTTGGCACTCAGTCCACTGAGCCACACCAGCCAGGGCCTCACCCTCTATTTCTATAAATAGACTTTTACATGTTTTCAAGACCAGAGATATTTATTACGTGTTTTTAAATCTTTATGGTATGGTCTGGGATAGTCATTAAATTTTTAAAAGTTTATTATTAAATGTATTGATACTTTAAAAACAGTATAAAAACCAATTCAAAAGATACTACTTCAACAAAACTTTTTAATTCTTATTCTTTGTCCATTTCTATTCTCATAAACATAGTTTGAATATAAAAATCATGTCAGTTACAATTTTATTTTTAGCTTTATTTACATTTTATTATAAAAATACTCATGTTTCTACAGAGGCATGGCATGTATCAATGGCTACCCAATATAACAAGATATTGGTAAAATTTACTTAAACCTTTCTCTTATGTTCACATTTGTAGTCTTTGAAGGTTGTGATAACACACCTACAAATGTTTTTTCTCTTTTTCAATGATTTTCCAGAATTAATTATATGAGTGGGTAGGGTAACTGAAGTACATTAAAAAAACCTTTCTATCAAGCACCTGTTAATGCTTGTGTACATTAGAATTTATTATTCTTCCTTCAATCTTTCCACTTCATAAGGTAGAGTGGCACTTCTGTCTTAACCTCTGCACATCTCTGATGAACAGCGACCCGACTATTTATGTTTGTTTATGATTTATGCCTTCTGTGATAGACAAACCAATTGCCGCAGAGAGGTTGGGAGGTAAAATACTAGCACGGAGAATTTTAAAGAGAAACACGGTGTGGTGGGTTAAAAGGTAGCTGCAGACACTGACACTTCTTCAGCTGGGCCCTTTAACTTGGGTGGGGCTGCAGTGAAGCTTTGCCAGTGTCAGGCCTGCCTCTGAGCAGAGCAGCTGGCTCCCCTTGGAGCCCTGAGCCTGCAGCACAGAATGTGTTGAAGGGCCCCAGACTACGTGGAGAGGGAGGTGGGCTTCGCTGAGCTCAGCCTTCCAGCTGCGCTCGCTGAGGGCCAGATGTGAGCTGTGCACCCAGGAGACACTCAGCCGCCAGCTGAAATCCAGCTGGTGAGATAATAATAAAATCGCTTAAAATGTTTTAAATCACTGTTTTGGGGTGGTTGGCTATCAAAGAAACATGAACCAGCAAAATTAACCAGTTTTCTGATTAACCAGTTTTCTTTTGATATCAGAGTTTAGATTAAGAAAATGAATTACTGTGTGCAATGGGGAAGAGAACCCAAAAGAGACCCTGAGTTGTGCTACAGCCATCGTTGACTTTGCCCGGGGCCTAGGCTCTGCCTCCTGGCATGGCCACTTCTTCCATGGCTTCACTGCCGGCATGCAGCAACGGAAAATGGTCACCCCAGGAGAATGGGGAGAAACCACGTCCGTGTCTCCATAAAAATGAAGGTTTTCAGAAAATCACCTCCGTGCTTCTTAAATTAGGATAAACCTCTGAGAATGCCATAGAGACCACCGGGCAGTTATTTGAAATGATAGAATGAAGAACTGACATTGACTTTTGAGTTTGAGGCATATGTAAGTTGCCCTATTAATGATCTTTGCAACTTTTCCGGGTATGTAATTATGTATCATTCTGGAGTAGCTGTTAGAGGGTTTGATCTTTTTACAACCTCCTTCTGTAGGCAACTTTTAACTACAAGTTGAATCTGTACCCAGACTTTTTACTGGTCTGACCCCTGTCATCTTCCACTTTAAACATGACTATTAACTACAAAGAACAGCACTGATTCTCCTCCCCCACTCCTGCTCTCTTTTTTCCTCCCACCAAACTCAGGAACACATAAAACTTCTCACGGCGTGTAAGAATATCTATTTTGGTCATTGGTAATGGGTGATTATTCATGTTTTGCTGGGAAAAATTCATTCATTTTAGAAGTATACTTTTAGAAGTACCAGCCTTAGCAGTTAAAAAATTATTTCACTGACCCTAGCTGGGTGGCTCATTTGGTTAGAGCATTGTCCCTATGTGCCAAGGTTGTGGGTTCAATCCCCGGTCAGGGCACAGACAAGAAACAATCAGTGAATAAATAAGTGGAACAACAAAGTCAATGTCTCTCTGTCTCTGTCTCTCTCTCTTCCCCTTCCCCTTTCTCTCTAAAATTAATAAATAAAATAAATAAATTAAAAATCATTTCACTGATAAAGCTGAATTAGGGATCAAACTTTGTTTCTAAATTTCCTGTTTTTTTCTGAAATTTCCACTTTATCTTTTTCTTAAGTGACTGTGGATGTAAAATACAAATAATAAAAGTTAGGTTTGAGGAGGAATTAGTGAAATGGTTAAACTGAGACAAGTCTAGAGTGGAAATGAGCAGTGGAAGTTTACCAGTTTTGGTACGAGTCAAAAACATCTCGTTTACCTTTTTCAGACTGAAAGCTGATAGCGCTTTTCTTTGATCCTACAGCATCTGTGCTCATTGAACAATCAACAGAATAATAAAGAAACTGTACAGAACTTGGATGTATAGTTACTTTCATTATTTTTCCCCAAAACACTGAAATAAAAGATACATATAATATTTTAAAAATATAAAAAAATCATGAACACTTTCTGAGCCATAATTTGACTCAGCTCATGCAACAATAGCATGGACGTTGTAAATTGTTCCGTAACGGGTGCAGTTTCCCTGTTTTTGCTCCCTGATGTAGTAAAAAAATTAAGATTTTAATATTTTTAGTAGAATACAGTGCAACAAAAGAAGACTCAAAGCAAATATATTCTATCTTTAGGAATTAAATGTGAGTGATTCATTCTCCCCTGTGAAACTTTTGAAACAAATGTCAAAATGGATTCCCTACCTACAGGTCCCAAAGCTTAGAGTCAAAACCAAATGAAATGTAAAAATAAGAAAGAAAGGACCCAGGGAACAAAGAATGACGAGCTTATTACCAAGGAAAAACCTCCTTGATTAAGGTAGATTTTTGTGGGAGTGGAATTTTAACATGGTTTATCTTCTTGATCTAAAATGGAGACCCAGTCTTAATTAAGACCAAGAACATTTCGTTTGATACAGAATTGATCATTTGTGATTGAACCCTTAGTTAATTTTTCCCCATGCATGGAGGTGAGGTGAACCTGTATCCCTCTATCCTCCCCCCCTCCCCCACTTTCCCAGTCACCACCCACACCCCGGCCCCCGGCCGCACACAGGTAGTTTCTACTGGGGAGACCAAGCTTAGCAAGATGGTGCTCTGAGATTCTCCCAAGGAAGAGAGAAGGGGCAGAACAAGGTAAGCTAGAGAAGGAAAGGATTTTTTTGGATGCTTTAGGAATCCCATTGCCTGAATGCCTGCATCACGTATTTTGTTCTCCCTTGTGCTCACGTCTGTGTCTTCACCACTGGACAGCTCCTAGAGGACACAGCCAGGCCTCACTCTCCACGTCTGTCCATCACACCCTTCTTGCTCAAGTCTCTATGGTGAACTAAATTGTGCATTGTACCACTCAGTGTAGGGACGCTTTATTATATAGCTTATCACTGAAGAGTAAGCGCCTTAAAATTTTTTATCAAGAAAAAGTTTATTAAATAGATTTATATGAAATATATTAGGGACCACTGTAGTGTGCCATGTAACACCATAAACCATACTCTAAATTTTGTAACAAAGTTTTTTACAGGAATGAAAAGTTGCCTATTAATACAGCAACTGTTATACCAACAAAATTCGTTCCTCTCTTTTGGCCTCTCTTTTCATCAATGACTCTCTTCTCAGAGGATTATAAGCTTTAAAACAGATTTTATTGTTTATAGGAGCCAAGCATCTTCCTGGTCTTCATTCTCCTATTTCTTATTCCTGTTTCTCTTATACTTGTCTTGTCTGTCTTTGGCTTTGGTTAGATGTTTCTTCAGAGTTGTGGTTTTCTTTTAGAATGCTGAATAATTCCTAAAATTCATTATCATGGTGGGTTTTTTTCTTTCTCTTTTTTAAAAAAGATTTCATTTATTTATTTTCAGAGAGGGAAAGGGAGGGAGAAAGAGAAGGAGAAAAACATCAATGTGTGGTTGCCTCTCATGCGCCCCCTACTGGGGACCTGGCCTGCAACCCAGGCATGCTCCCTGCCTGGGAGTTGAACCAGTGACTCTTTGGTTCACAGGCCGGTGCTCAATCCACTGAGCCACACCAGCCAGGGCATCATCCTGGTTTTTGCCAGGATGCCTAAACTTTGGGACAAAATTTAATTAATTTTTAAAATAATATCTCCCCAATCTTGATTGAGCTTTTGTAGAGACAACAGTAGGGATGGAAGTAACTCTGGACTGGGGATGTGCCTGTGTACCCCTGTTCACCCAGGCCTCTGTGTTCTGGTCCATGTGCTTGCATGTGCTTGTGCTTTAGACTGTCTGGCCAGAGAAAATCAGGGTTGATATAGAATAAAGGTCAAAGGAACGAGCTGTGCAGATGAAAAAATATCACGTATAGAATGGCATTAAGTATATAAGGAAAATGGTAACAGATAATAGAAGTAAATAAACTTAGAAATTTTTTTCTTCTCTTAGAAGGACATTATAAAAACCCATGACTCTCTCCCTAAACATAACTACTACTATTTATCATATTTCTTTCAAGGAATTTTATAGCATATATTTATACATATAAATTATATTTAATATCCTTATCCATTTTCCTAACATGAGGCAATAAGGCTGCTTTCAACTTTTGTTATAAATAGTTTTGTAAAGAACATCTTTGTGCATGATGAATTCTCTGTTCAAATTTTGGTTTTCCTTAAAATTAACCCCCAAAATCATAATTACTGGGTCAAAAGGCAAAACCTTTTGCAGGATTTAGTTCTCCAAAAGGGCCTTTCAAATCTCAACTCCTGCCAGATATTAGAACCATGCTTTTTCATTAGGATTTCTTTGTTGCCACAAGGATGCCAAATGAATATAATTGGCAAAATGCTCTAGATACAAATTGCCTAAGCCAAAGATGGCTAATAACCAGCAAGTGTGAAAAGCAATTCTAAACTGTACAGCAAGATTGTTAATATTTTAATTCACTTGAAACTAACAACTGTCCTGGCACCAACTCTCAAGGCCCTTTGACTTCCATTCTTTATGACAAAAATGCTTTTCTAAATCCGACAAAAAGAGTAAAGGGAAAGAACCACATTACCTGTCAACGCTGAGAGCGCAGAGATTGAGGACGGTGATCCCTACTGAGGACTTCTGCAAAAAGGGGAACAGCTTGCACAGAAATATGCCAAAGTCGTTGTGATCAAAAGGCCAGCGCCCAGCCAGCAGCTGTGGAAAGGAGACACCGTAGTTAGAAATGGCAGAGCTGGCATGGGATACATGGACATGTACTTCTAATTATCTTCCAAACTTCCAAATTTTATTATTCATTATGCATTCCAGTTAGCATGGTGGTAACAGTCTTCTTCTTTTCATATTTTAAAGCCTCAGCAATTTGGAAAGGCATGGAAAATGATAAATATAATAATGGAAGAGATAAACGTTTGATCTCATGTGAAGTAGGCATACCAACTACTTTTCAAAGAGCAGCAAAAGTATGGGGCTCAGGTGACAGCTTAACAGAGGAGCAGGCAGTTGTCTCTTATCCATTCTTGCTAAACCATGAGTTAAGCAGATCATTCTCACATTTTCAGCTAGTGACATCGGAAGATTATATTATCTTCTGACAAGCAGCCAAAGTTCCGAATGCAAGGTTATGCGGAATACCATGAAGACAAGTGGTTTAGGATGTGCTGACTCTGTCAGCTGGTCAACGCCCAAAGCCATTTGGAACTTACCTTTCCGCTGCACTTAAGGAGCCAGTTGCTTTAGTAGGTGTGTCATAAGTGGCCTTTCTCTGTTTAGGCTCAAACTTGCCTAAAACATGGGTCCCGTGATCTATTTGTAGCATTTACGGAAAGTCTATTTTTTCTTGTTGACAATTTAACGTCTTTGTCGGTGGGAAAGGTCGGACACCCTCTAGTGGTCGTGGTTAAATAGCAAGAATGGGAAGTCCCTTGAGTTGCTGATATTCATCTAATTTGGTATAGTACTAGGAGCAGAAAAATTAAAAGGGGAAAGGAAGTCTCTGCTGAATATATGATGTGTTTTCAAGAGTGAAGATGGCATTGACTTCTTTTCTAATTTTTGCTTAGTGATTCATAATTTAAACTTATTCCACTCACTAGGAAACGCTATCCTACTAACTAGACAAATTTGTCTTTTTCTGCAAAGTACCTATTGCCATAGTAGCTCTAAGCTGAGCTTTGAATTTCTGTTCTACAACTTCTAAAACATTACACAAGGTTTAATTTCATGGTCAATGTGGTCATTTACACGAGTCCATTGGAAGAGGGTGGGAAACAAGTACCCCATAGACACAAAATCAGAACCTATGCATTTTGAGGATTCAGTAACATAGGGTTCTCTAAAATTCTATTTTTATGGCTAAAACCCTATATGACTTTATTTTAGAAGTTTTTAGTTTTCTAACATATTTCCTTTTCTTCTGGGTAGTTTTCTAAAAGAACTTTTGCCTTCAATCCAATCTTGCCCCTGGTTTCTTCTTCTTACTCTAACTAGCCTTGGTCGGTGAGTTCTCAGAATTTCCACATAAACTTTTGTCCGAGAACAACTGGTATGCTCTTCACAAAAACACCGCCATAAACTCTGACAATTTTCATGAAGCTAACAAACAATTATACCATCACTGATTGCTGGTTATTAATGCCTGATGCAAGTAAAGACATAAAACACTATTTCTAGGATGAATCACCCCCTATAAAGAAAAGAGAACCTGAAAACTACTTTTCATAGAAGGAGAGTGTAGTATGTTACCGCAGGACTGTAACTCTCCATTAAAGACCACAGAGATGTAATTAAAGTGTGCCTGGTTGTTTCAGGGTATGGTCTGGAAAGGTTGAACTGTTGTGTTGTCTTTGGTTCATTCCCAGAGGCAGAGGATCCTGAAGCCCACCGGGGTGGATTTTCCAATCCAAACATCCAGCAAAGAGAGGAAAGAAAAGGGTACATCTTGCTTTACAAGGGGGACTCTGAAATCCTGTGAAGGTCCAATTGACAAGTACTAAGAAAAATGACCCAGAAAATCCCACAGCTGAGCATGCATCATTTTGGGTCCTTCCAGTCTCTGTGGATTTTTTTCCCCTTTCATGCTTGCGTAACTTAACTAGGGTTAAGTGTAAGGGAAGGACTGAAGGGGAAGATATCATGGTATTGGTGGGCGCCCAAAAGATCACAGAATTGTCTGTCTTTACATAAATAGGTGTGTTGCTATTTTTGTTGTTATTCCCCGCCCTACCCCCAGGAGTGAGCATGGATTCTTTTTGGAAAGTATGGACGAAGGGGAATGAAAGAAATCATTGGAGGGACTTCGTAGGTACAATCACAGTGTAGACTTCTCTAGCCTATGTCTGCTTCTTTCTGAAAGAGCTACAGCGAGTAACCGCTCCAATGCAGCTGGGGGAGATGAGGCCCCTGCCAGGAGACAGCTTCTGTGCTTTCTGGTTAAATGTGGCTTCTTCAAAGAGGCCCCCCTTAACTACCCAGTCTCAGATCAGGTAGGACCTGCTTGTTCATCTCGTTCTTGGAGCCGATGTTGGAGTAATCATCAGTTTAAAGTGTCCTTTCTGCTCACCCTGCTGTAGCAATAAAATATATGTAAAAACAAGGGGCCATCAAAGAGGCATAGAGTGTAGCTCACCCATTTTTCTCTCATTAGAAGAGGCATTTGGGACTTCTGGAAGACCACTGGGAATGTATCTTTTCCTTTATACACTAGCATTTGAAATGGAAAATACAAACTTTAAAATGCTGAAAATAAGCTATATAAGAACATTAGGAAAAGCAAGTCTCCCTTCTGACCAAGGCCCCTAAAATTCCTGCCCAAAGGCAACCACTGTTAATTGTGAATTGTGTTTTCTTCCAGAAACTCCCCATGTACATAAAAGCATATGGCTTTTGTAAAAACAAGTGGAACCATATGGAAAATAATACCTATTACCAGTATTCTATGCATTGTTTTCCTCAAGTACTTTTCTGGGAAGCCTAATGAAAAGGTTTTGGTTTTTAAAAGTACATTGATGAACCAGTTTAGGCTGGGATAGAAAACGATAAGTAACTGCTTAGGATAAATTAGTCTACGGCAAAAGAACTAGTTGGTTTCATTAATGTGAACGAGCTTTTACCAACTAGTTCATGGGGTTGATCTGGCACCTTGGAGCAATCATAGCTTATTTTTGCCATAAAAGGGTCTGCATTCTTACACAGCCTTCATATTTATAATTTCCAATCACATTATACACTACATAGTACATAGGAGGTGTTGAATGAATTAATGATTCCAACTCATTAACTTGGGACAATATATTCATGTTTTGAAATTAGAAAGCACCAGTTTTGTCCTGAAAATACATTCATCTTGCAATATACTTTCTGTTTAAAAGTTATTTCTTCATATCTCAAAGTAGTATTTCTACTCTTATGGTTGAAAGAAGCAATGTACCTACCAACTAGTTACTTGAGAAAGTGGGAGAATACTGTTCTGTTTAAGACCCAGGTTGAAGAGTGCACGGCACAAGCTCTTTTCTTGGGGGCTTTGGGCTGTGATGGGGCTGCTCAGCCTGGAAGAGCTGCGCAGCAGGTGCCTGGAGATGATGCACATCTGTGGCCTGAATGCACTCCATGCCCTCCTGCTCCCCAGGGGATCCCCGCGGACCACCACGGAGCAACCACCGAGGCAGCGGAGGGTGACCTGTGGAGCGCGGATTTTACTGAAGGACACTTGCGTTGGTTCTTACGTAGGGGATCTTTCTACAGTTGAACTATAATTACAGTCCTGATCATTATCTGAAAACTAAAATGCTGCTAAATGGTACAAATTAACATAGAAATCCTGTTTTGTGTGGCTGATTTGGATTGTGTCAAAATCAACATCATAAAATTGCCAGGCTACATTTTTTTAACCTGTCAAAACAGATTTGCCTAAGGACTTGTGCCACATGGTGCACTGATAAGCACCCTGTTTTTAGAATGACTGGGTCCAGAAGCAGGACGTCCTCTACTATGTTTAGTGCAAAGCAATATATACTTGGTTGGGAGCTTTTAGATAAGTGCAAATGTACCTGTTTATGTCAGTTTTTTGGAACACACCCAACAACCGGAAAGTAGGCAGAAATATACAGAGCCACAGGTTAATGTGAAATTTACAGTCTAAGCTTGTGTACTTCACTGATGGGCAGACTGGCTGAGCCTTCACGGAAGGTTGATTTATTCTCACCTTACACCCAATGCCATAAAGCTTAGCTTTTGTTCTTCTTCAGTCCATTGCACATTCAAAGCTTCTAATTAATAGGAACCTTGCAGAGTGGTAGTTCTTAGTCTTGGCTCTCCATTAGAATGATTTAGGGAGCATTTACAATCCCAGTGCCTGGGCCATGCACCTAGATTAGTGATTCTCATCTTTGTACTCAAGGGACATTTGGTGATATCTGGAGACATTTTTGGTTATTACAACTGGTGTGGGGGAGGAGGGAGGCTACCAACATCCATTGGGTAGAGGCCGGTGATGCTGCTAAACATCCTGAATGCATAGGAAAGGCCAACAAATAATTACCCAGCCCACAATGTCAATAATGCTGAAGTTGAAAGCCGTGCTGTAGACCAGTCACATCAGAATCTTTCGGTTTGGGACAAAGACCTCATGCTTTTTAAAGCCCCTAGGTGATTCCAGTGTGCAGCCAAGGCGGAGAATCATTGCTTTAGCACCATTTCCGGTTCAGGGGGTCTGAGGTGGAGCCTGAGAATCTGCATTTCTAGCCAGTTCCCAGTGATGCTGATGCTGCTGGTCCACCACCCACATGTTGAGAACTGCTGCTCTAGAGGCACCATGATTGGCAAAATAATGACAGCTGCCAGTCAAATAATGCAGGAGGAGGAGTAGGAAAGAGTCTAAAACATACCTAAGAAATAAAAAATCACAATGGTTTGGGGTTGTGTAGCCAGCATCCAATTATCCCCTGACCCCGCTGGTCCCTAAAAGCCATGTATGTATGGCTTTTATGTATGGATATACATAAAGGTACAGGTGACCTAATTGGTCTGCATAACCCCACGGTTGCAGTCTCATGTCCTAGGCCTTGCCGGTGTGGTGCCATAAAATAAGACTGTTCTTTCCCTAAATTCAGCTGAGGTAGTGAACTCAGGAGACTGAGGTTCAACTATGAGATTTACCTGTTACCAACTGTGTGATCTTGGGTGAGCCACTTCCCGCTGTAAGTCTCATTCCTATATCTGTTAATGGGGTGGTTCTCACATCTGCCACATGGCTGATAGCTATTTGGGAGGCTGGAATGGGACAATGCTTATGGAAGAATTCTGAAAACTGAATGCACACCACACAAATAGTAGTTATTTTGAACTGCTATGATTTGTAATCATAAATTGAAATATACCATTTATGCACAACTTAAAAAAACAGTATAAATGAGTTTCCCCCTTTATCCATCCCAGATGTTAATATTCCCTGCTGTTTAATGTTATTATTTGTACATTATTTTTCTAATCAGCCTGACATCCAAGTAATGGGATAAATAAAACCAGTGGCACATTTTTCTTTGTGTTTATTTTCCCTCCACCCTGTCTGGTGAGGCTGAGGGATTCCCTTCCTCCCCTTCATCTCCACTCCACCCACCCTAGACAGGAATGAGGGATTTATGAGTACAGTCTGTACTCACAGCTGAAGAACTCAAAGTAGATAAAAGTCTCTCTTCTTCTCAGCATGAATAACTGTAGGGACATGAGGAATTGGACAGACAGACCAGGAACTAGTCTTCAGAAAAGTGGGGTTCAAGGTGGTCTTTCCTGCTGGGGGAGGGGCTGGGATGTAGAAGTTGGTACACTGTTAAAACCAAAGCATCTTTCTGACAGCACAGACTGAGACCATTATACAGGCCTTTAAAATGAGAACACGCTCTCTGGCTGCTGCAAATTTAAAATCAAATATAATAAATCAATCACTTTGGGTGACCCAGGATAGACTTTGCTCCTCTGTTATGCTTTGGTTGCTTCAGGATTGAGGCAGTGTTTTCACAGAAACACATACAGCCTGTGGCTGCTCCCCAATCCACACACGTTTTCCTTCCAACCACTCTTCTTGTCTCCTGACCAGCCCAAGCACTGTGAGCACGTGACAAGCAGAGCAGAGCAGGGGCTCCATAAATGTTCATGCTCTGGCACCAGGTTCCCTCGGTGACCTGGGGGATGGAGGAGCACAACAAGTCAATTAATTAAAGCAAAGCGAGTGGTCTGGCCTACTAGTTAGGTGTGGGCCCTGAAGCTTCACTCCCTGGGTCGGACAGAAGGCTCTGCTATGCTCCTGACCTTTGCATGCTGGTCAGCGTCAACCCCCCTGCTTCTCAGCTTCCTCCTCTAGAAAATGAAGACAGAGATGGGGGCTGCCTCGGAGGATTGCTGTGGGCAACTGAAGAGACAACCCGTAAAAGGGCTTCGGTGAAATAAGTATCCGGGAACGCGAGCTGTTTGCGTGGCCTGTGGTGATCCGTGCCTACTTCTTGTCCTGTTTTCCAATGAGGCTGCTAAGGAGGGTCACCCAAGTCACCCAGGGGCAGGGTGCTGGCGGAGCACAGGAGCATAAAAGCCCCCGTTCTCATGCAGATAACTACCTAGAGGATGAAATAAGTAACGGTTCCTAATGAAGTCGTAGGAAACATTTAGCGGGGGCACAGCCGCAGAAGGTGGTGTGGCACAATGACTAAGAGAACAGGCTTTGCTACCCGCTGTTTTGGGCCCTGGAACGGCTTGGGCGAGTTCACTGTGCTTCAGTGAAGATGGAGAAGAAAGGAGAACCTATGGCTTTTGGGTGATGTGAGTGTGGAGTGAACTTAGCGCAGGGCCTGGCCGGTCGCAGATTGTAACGGCTGGTCCCTGTGAGAGGCCGTTTTGGGGGAACTGCCCCCGACTCTGCACTTGGTTTGGAAGGTCTGAGACAGCTGGGACTGCTCGCTGCCCACAGCTTCCACTGCTGAATATTCATTGTTTCGGTTTTTGCTGAGGTCTTAACTTTTAGAATTTGAAACACTTAGATGTTAATAACAACCAGGTGGAGAAGATGGGGGGTAAAAAAAGGAAAAATAGTTTTAAAAGTCAGAGTTCCAGAGCCATGCAGTTTTTTCCTTAGAGGAAAGATGATTCATCTAAGATGAGAGCTCATTATACTCTACAGTGTCAGTCACCTGAAGGCTGACAATTCAAAGACTCTTGATAGCTTTACCATAAGGATGCTAATCTGGAAGCAAGGGACTTGAGATTTCTGCTTATTTTGCATGCATAAAACCAAAGGATCACTGGATGGACAAGAATTAAACTTTGCTAAAGTAGACAAATCAGAAATACTCAGTATCAAAATTACACAGGCTAGTGCTAAATACAGGGATTAGCAAAAGTAGCTTTACAGTTGTGAGTATGCAAAACACAGAGTTTATTCTTGTATTATTATTTAGTAATTATTGTATTATTTATTTTTATTACACCTGTAAACCTACTTTCGCCCACACCTGTATTTGTGTCAATACTTTAGCACTTCATTCATAGCAGAGAGGAGATTCAATGAAAGAATACATCCTGGCTTTTCCTGAATGGAGAAAAGATCTCACACATGTGTCCTGAGTGGAGCCTTCCATTCACTTCAGACAATGTGCAAGCAGAGTTATGGATGGAAAATTAGCGCTCCAACCAGGACACACAGGAAGGCCCAACATCTAATGAAAAAGTCTTACTGCTTATTTTAATTAGTGGTCTCCATGGTAGTACACGCTAGCACTCATTTGAAAGAAACATGCAGGCAAAAACATAGTAGAACAAGACAAAACAAGCTAGTAGTGATCCCCACACAGAGCTTTAGGTAGTAGCCCCCCAAAACTAACCAGGTTAGTGACAAGGTGGTGATAAGTAGGAAAAAGGGAAAATCAATGGCATATTTGAAAGCATACAGCTTATTTAATGATTTTATGTATACAATCTTAAAAACTGGAGTTAATTCTTCATTACAATGTGTGTCATGTGGTCATAATTATCCTGTGTGTAGACGGAAACAATGACAGAACAAAGATACGGTATGTGGCATTAGAAAATGATACCATATGTGTCTTTTGGGGGAAAAATACAGTTGATGCCAAAGCTGATGTGTTACAGTAAATAAGGCTGAGGTGACTTTGAATATTTGGTAACAGAAATTCATTAGAAAATAAAACTTCACAATTTCCAACGGCTGGGGCATGAAGTGAAATAGGAAGACAGTCAAGGTGTCTGAGTTACCATCCTGTTATCTTGCATCACATAACAATGATGTGCATTTCAACAATGCGTCTGTTAGAGTTTTAGAAGCCTTGGCTGTCTTCTAGGAAAATGTTGTGTGTGGTCTAAGAGTTATTAAAACTCCAGAAGTTTTATTTAATGTGAAGAGAGAAGGATGGGACGTACTGAAGGGGAAGTTAGAAATTCTGGCTTCCAGCTCTAAACCTGTTGAAAATCTTTGGGTCTTGGGTCCCTCCTCTGACAAATAAAAATGTTGGGCTAGAACTAAATTTTCTTTAAATTCCCTGCCAGCTCTTACATTGTACGATTTCTTTCACATCAGAATTCCAGTGTGTAACAGGTTTCTCTGAAACTGTTATTAACTCCATTTATCTGTACCCTAACCTCAATTCTTTCCTTCATTTTATAGTTAATTTCATTTTTCCTGTTTTTTCTTTTAATCTTCCCATCATTAAGAATTTTAGTCTTTTTGCCTTTCTCTTCTACCCCAAAAGGTTAAGGATGTCAGAACCTGTGGAGTCCCACAGACTGAAGCCTTAAGACTATTTGTTTACTTTGAATGGTTGAGTAGTATTTTAGTTCTCTCCAGGGAAAAAGTAAAACATGTAGTAAATCTGTCCAGGGAACCATAAGCATCATACTATAAATACAATCCTAACTGTATGTAAAATGCAGGAAAATAGCAGAGAAGTGGCTATTTTAAGCTTCTAGCCAAGGGCCTATTATAAATAATACTGCAAAATTAAGGCTTTCAAAATAGTTTTGAAGATAGTTAGTTTGATATTGCTTTATGTCTTATTTATGGTCATTTGGAAATGAGCTCACATTAACTACTACTCATCAAGAACAATAGATTTTAACCTACTTTTACTTCCCACTTGATATTTGATACACGCCACACCCCCACTGCAGGAATTTCGTTTTAGTGCTGTAAAGCAAAAAACATAGTATGTGGGGTCTAATATAATCAGCCCACAGTGATGCTGGTGCGCCTTCCTCAGACACTTGAATACTCGAAGAGACTTGTACCAATTCCATGAGATTAGGGCCAGTGTTTTCTTCCCTTTTCATTTTTCTAAGGACCCAGAGTGTTCCGCGGGCAGCAACTGCCTAAGGAATATTGACTTCCACGAAAACCAGCCGTTTAAGTGAATGTTAGTAACACCAGTCTGGTAAGAAACATTTATCTTCAATTTTTAGAATTATAGTATTTCAGACATCATCTAGATCTCTGTTATGTCTGCGGGCTGTCTGGTATCCCTGAGAACCTGCCGTGGGGTCTGCGAGATCGAGGGATCTTTAAGAGATTATTGCCTTTTTCACTGGTTGACATGCACACTGTTGATGCAAAAACAATTGTGGTTAGAACCACTGGCACCGTAGCATGAGTCAGGAAAGTGATGCCCAACTGTTTGAGTAGTCACTGTTCTTCACCATCGCACACTTGCAGTAAAGAAATGGAGGGGTTAAAAGTAATGATGAGGAGTTCAGCAAGGTCACAGGATAGAAGAGCAATACACAAATACTGATTGCACTTTATGTATAAGCAAAGAAAAACCAAAAAATGAAATTGAGAGGCAATTCCACTCAAAATAGCATAAAAATACTTAAGAATAAGTTTAGCAAAAGAAGTGTAAGACAGATACACTGAAAGATACAAACTATTGGAGAAATCAAAGAAGATCTGAACAAATGTTTATGGATTGGAAGAGTATTGTTAAGATGGAAATTTCCCCCAAATTCATCTGAAGGGTGAATACATTCCCCATCTATACTCAAGGAAATTAACAGGTTGATCTTAAAATTTATACAGAAACGTAAAGACCTAGAATAGCCAAAACAGTTTTGGGGAAAAAAAGCAGGGCTTATAGTACCTGTTTAAAAACTCACTAAATCTCACAATAATCGAGACAAGATGGCACTGGCATAACAACAGACAAACAGATGGGTGGAACAGAAAGGAAAGTTCATAAATAAACCCTTAGACATTTATCGTCAGCTGAGTTTTGACAAAGGTGTCAAGGCAATTCACCGAGGAAAGAATAGTCTTTTCAACAAATGGCACTGGAAGAATCGGACATGACTATGCAAGGAAAGAACTTAGATGGTTTCCTCACATCCTACACAAGACTTCCTTCAAACTGATTACAGATCTAAAAGGAAGAGCTAAAATGAAAAACTGTGAAAACATGGGAGAATTTTTCTGTGATCTTTATTTGGCAAAGATTTCTGATATAATATCAGAAACATGATCCATAAAAGAAAGGTTTGACAAATTGGATTTATTTGAAATTAAAGGCTTTTGCTCTTCAAAAGACATACCATTAAGAAAATGAAAAGAAAAGTCACAGTGTGGAAAAATATTTGTAAATTATATATGTGATGAAGGATTTTGGTCAAAATACATAAAGAACCCTCACAATTAAAAAATATAAAGACTAAACTATTTAAATAGAGAGTTCACCGAAGTAGATATACAAATACCTAAGAACATGAAAATTAAAAATGCTTAACATCACTAGTCATGAGGGAAATGCAAATTAAAACCACAAAGAGGTACCACTTCACATCAGTAGAATGACTTTGATGAAAAAGACTGACGTAATAAATGTTGGTGAGGATGTGGAGAAATCAGAACCCTCATAGAATGCTGGTGAAAATGTAGAATGGTGCAACCACCTTCTTTTGGACAGTGATGTGATTCACCAATATTATTCCTCTTCCTTCAGTGTCACATATCTCATTTCTGCGGACTTCGTTCTGCACAATTTATCACGTGTGTAGGTTTGCATACCCACTACCAGTCAAGATACGGAGCAGGTCCATCATCACAAGGATCCCCTATGATGTTCTCTTATAACCGCACTCCCCTCGCCGCCCCCCCACCCCCACTCACCATCCCTAACCCCTGGCAACCGTTACCCTGTGCTCCATCTCTGTAACTGTCATTTCAAGAATGTTATGTAAATGGAACCACATAGTATGTGAGCTTCTGAGATGGGCTTTTTTTCACCCAGCATGACCCCCTTGAGGTTCATCCAGGCTGTTATGAATGTCTTTCACGTTGTGGTGTGATGCCCAGCCAGCGGAGCCACGCTGGTCAGGGCCCAGCTGGTGTGAGTGTCAATAGCTCCTTTCTATTGTATAGTTCTGTGAAATGGATGCACTGCAGTTAGTTTAGCCACTCGCCACCCACAGAAGGACTTCTGGGTTGTTCCCCGGTTTGGGCTATTATAAATAAAGCTATTTTGAACATTCATGAAAAGATTTTTGCATAAACATACTTTTCATTTCTTTGGGATAAATGCCCAAGAGTGCAGTTGCTGGGTCTTATGGTAATTGCATGTTTACTTTGATAATAAACTGCCAAACTTGGCATGTGTGAGCAATCCAGTTGTGTGAGCATTAGATGCTGTCATTTAAAAAAGTTTGTATCCATTTGTATGTAGTGATATCTTACTGTGGCCTCAATTTGCATTTCCTGAATGGATAATGATGTTGACATTTTTTATGTGCTTATGGGTTATGTGTATATCCTCTTCAGTAAAATTTCTGCTCAAGTCTTTAACCCATTTTCTATTTGGACTGTTTTTTTGCTGTTGAGTTGTGAAGGTGATGAATTCTTATTTACGTTTTTGAAGTTCAGATCTTGAGCTCTGACCTCCAATGGGACAAAATGGAGGAGAATGAGAGGCGGGAATGAAAGACAGGGCAGAGTCGTTGGTGAGATGCTACAGGGGTGGACAGACGTTTTTGGGAAATGGCTAGATAGTAAATATTTTAGCTTTTAGGAACATAATGGTGTCTGTTGAAACTACTCACATAAGCAGTGGGTATAGCTGTTTCAAAAAACTTTATTTATAAAGATAGTCATTAGGCCAGATTTGACTCACTGGCTGTCGTTTGCCTACCAGTGGGTCAAAGACTCAGACAGAAGAAAGGTGCTTCAGATTAGGCCTTGGAATATCACCTTAGTGATAATTACTTTGGATTTAGCTCCCCTCCTTTATGGTGGCTCAGTAGCTCAAGACAATTTTGAGGTCACTCCATAAAGCCAATGAAAATATTAGTGTGAAGTTAACTGTTTTCCCAGAACAAAAAGCAGGAAAAGTTTCAACCAATCTAAGTTTAATCACATTCACAGGTCTATAAAACTCAGTGCTCACACGTTGTATGCTGTTCTGATTACCTTCTTGGGGATATGTGTTATTTGCATTGTAAGACACTTCCACTTAAAATCTAGTCAGTAGTTTTGATAAATAAAAGGGCTTCTTGGATGCTGCAATGCAAAATTTTATTGATATTAAGAGGGATTTTCTTTTAGATCTATCTTCACATGCTGTAATTTGGTAAATTTCTGTAACAATACTCCCTTAACGATCTCGTCCTTCTATAATATAGTAACTAGAATACAATTAAAACTCACTTTTACCTAGCATCTGGCACACGCAGTATATAGTATTTAACAAAAATAACCTCAGAAAGATTACCTAGAAAATTTCATCAATGTAACTGTTACTCTCATAACATTTACTGTCTGTAATAGTGCTTCTTAATATGTGTTTCATGGTGTTTCAGAGTTTTAAAACAAATAACCATTTATTATAGCAGTAATGGGAAGTAATGGAAATGAAACCTAATTTTATTTCTGTATCTCTTGAGATTAATTTAATTAATCTTGTCTTAGCTGCATATATTACTTTGGGAGAAGGAGAAATGATAGTTTTTCTGTTTTTAAAGAGAATGTGAACAGGTGTTTAACATTTAACATGTTATTTTTTCATATATTCGGTGATTTCAAAAATTTCAACCAAACACTGAATATAAAATTGCCCTGGAATTTGGCCTAACTTGATTGAATCTATGCTTGTATCCTCAAATAGAATGTGAACAACTCAAATTCATGTTCATTCTAGATTTTTTCATGTTTTCTATAAAAACTTAGTAAATGTGAGAATTATTTGGGGAGTATCCATTATATAGAGGCATATAATAGATTTCCTTGAAAGGCAAAGAAGAGTTATAATAAGCAAAGTTTATTCAAAGGCCACACAGATCTTTAGGTTTAAAATTAGAAAAAAATCTGTCTAGGAAATTCTGCCTGGTCCTAATACTGTACCATGCCCTGCTATAGCTCTCCAAAATTACTGATTAAAATATAAAAGGATTATGATCAAAATTTATATTAAAATTATTTTAACCATATAGATATATATTGATATGTAAGTATTACACACTTTTTATATACTATGCATATGTAGGCCTTATATGTGTATATACGTATGTATTTTTCAGCATATATTTTCCCACGAATAGGTGCATATGAGGCTGTCCATAAATGTACTCTTCACATTTGCTCAAAGCTGGAGACTCTTTCAATGCCTACCATTGAATGGAATTAGTGGCATATTCAGACAGCGAAGTACTAAACAACCACGGGATGAATGAGCCACAGATAAACACAACAGCATGGGTTACTCTCACAAACGTACTGCTGACCAAAAGAAGCCAGGCAGAAGCGTATATATCACAGGATTCCATTTATGTCTATTTCTAGACGCCCAGACAGGCAAACAAACTCATGCCTTTGGAGGGCAGGAGAATGGCTGCCCTGGGCCTTGGGGTGGCTAGTGACTGAGGGGCTCTGGGTGCAGGTGCAGCTCCGTTTCTTGATCCTGGTTACACGGGTGTGTTCACTTCATGGCAATTCACAGAGCTAACACTTGCCCTACGAGCATTTTTCTGTAGGTATGTATACTATACTTCAATTAAACGTTTAAGAAATTTACAAAATGGTAGTCTAGTTTTCATAGATTTAGCTTCTATAGAAAATCAGATTTGTGGAAACAATAGAAATATGCAGAGAAACACAACATTTATGACATAAATAACACCAAGACATATTTATTTGTGGAACTAAGATAAAAGTTCATAGTGGTCAGAGTTATTTTTTCCTTTTAATTTTTCGTACAGACCTTCTGCAGAATTGCTTTATCTGACATACCACTCATGTGAGGTGGGTCACGGAATATCATTCAATATTTGGCAAAGAGATGTGTGTCCATTACATTTCATATTTTGACAAGCAATGACTTTGGACATTTCAACATATTCAATATTGTTTGCATTACATGTTGCTTTTAGAGTTAGAGCTATTAATAATGTTCCTTTTCAAATTGTTTTAGATTTAATGGAATATTTCACAAAAAAGTATACTTGATATGTAAATTTTTAAAAATTGAGGATTCCTAGCTTCTTTTGTTTATTTTTGGCTTAAGACAGTATCCGTTTTATTATATTTCACAGTTTTGTCGTCCAGGAAGCTGAGCAGGGCTGGGCAAGGTGATTCTTCTGTTACATCAACTGGGGTCACTCAGGGGCGTTCAGCTGGCTAAATGGTCTGGTCTGACGAGTCCAAGACGGCTTCCGCACATGCTGAGCATCTCGGTGGTGATGGCTGGAAGTCCAGGCTTTTTTAAAAAAGCAGACTAGCTTCTTTTAAAATATCAGTTGAGACATATTCCCAAATGTCATCTGTTTTGCTTTCATATTCCCCTTTTAATTCCTGTGCATCTTGTAAACCTAAAAGGGAGGTCTAGCAATGTAACCTGTAGTTTATCAGTAAAATCTGGTTTCAACCCCAGCTGTAAATATGGGCTAGCTATAGACATTCACTTTCTGTGTCATGTCCACACTAGACTTTCCAGTGATTGGAGGTGGGGCGCCAGTTTGGCAAAAAGTGATCCTCTGAGCAGATGAGCAGATGTGTGTGTCTAGGCGATCAGTCCCTCAAGGAACTCACACTTTCCTTTCGGTTTATTTTATTTTCTGGCTCTCTTCTGTCAGTTGGCCTCACCAACACGACAATGAGTACAGATACAAAAATCTGTTTAACAGATGTTCCAATGCAACCTGCAGGACTTACAACATAACTGCTACACTGGAGGACAATCTTCGTATCATTCACATTTTCCTTTATAATAGGTTACTTCTGTTTTCTTTTCTTAATAAGTTGTTTAAAATTTTTATTGATTGATTGATTGAGAGAGAGAGAAACATTGACCTGTTGTTCGCTTATTTATGCATTCATTGGTTGATTCCTGCATGTGCCCTGACCGGGGATCAAACCCACATTCTCGGTGTATTGGGAAGACCCTCTTACCAACTGAGCTACCTGGCCAGGGCTATGTTACTTCTGCTTTAAATAAGCAATGAAAGAAGTTGTTAGATTTAATGGAGGAGAGAAAAGGGGGTGATTTTCATCATTGAACACAGTCATTGAAAATATATTTCTGTACGAGATGCCATTTTGATAGCGATGAAGTTTGCCTTAGGAGGTAGCCATAGGGGAGAGGAGCAGTGGGGCAGCTCGCTAACAGCCCGGCCTCCGGCATCAGACTGGACTCAAATCCTGGCTCCACCTCTTGCTGGCTGTGCAACCTTAAAGCAGTCCTTAGACTCCGTGCCTCAGTTTCTTTATTTAGGGGATTTAGGCAACAGTAGTGAATCCCAGGTTCTTTGTGAGGAACAAATGAGTTAGTCTGGCCCAGAGTAGACACTAACTAAGTTTTAGGTAGTTTTATTCTTAAGTCATATATTGGTATAAATAACATTTTCATATTGCACATTTCTCTTCATTAACTTAGGAAATATCTCTCAACATAGTAGCCAGAAAGTTCTTGTTAAATTTAAATGAGAACATATCACTCATCTGCTCTTAAACTTCTAAAAGCTTCCTATCTCATCCAGAGAAAAACGGTAAAGGCTTTAGAAAGGTGCATTGGTAGGGAGACCACGTTTCCTGATTTATATCTAGGACAGTCTTCATTCATGCCTGCTGTTCAGATGTAGTTGTGGCTAGTGTCTTCTTTTATTCTCAGAAATATCCTAGTTCGGACAATACATTACATGGTCACCCTATTACTAGGCCCTGCGTAATCTGCCTTCCCCATCTCTTGCCCTGCCCCCCATTCCTTTGATCTCCCCTTCCCATCCGGTGCCAAGGCCTCCTGGCTCCTCCTTCAGCCCTCCCGGCATGCTTCAGCCTCAGAGCCTTTCGCCCTTGCCTCTGGCTGGACTGCTCTTACTCAGTGGCATGGTTTGCTCCTAAATCGCTCTTACTCTTTACCCAACTGTCACTTTGTGTGGAGGCCTTGTTCCTCCACCCACTCTTAGGCTAATATCCTTTCCCTCCTTTCACACTTTATTTTTATCCTTAGCACTTATCTCACATACTTCGTATTTACTTAGTTAGCTGGCTTATTATTTTCTTCTTCCATGAGGGCAGGGGTATTTGCCTGTTTTTGTTACTGCTATTTCTCCAATGACTGTAGGTACACAGTAGGAGCTCCAATATTTTTTGAATGAGTAAGAACGTTTGGACAAGAAAGTCCTGATGTAACTACATAACCAAAAGGCCAACCGGTTGCCATCCCCATTACCTTCTTTATAAAATTTGATGTGAAATAATAGCACTCTCAGGTTGAGGATAAGTGTTATGAGAAGCATAATTTGACCAGCTCTCATTCTCGATACTGGTCTCCAAGTAAGTTGTTTTAGAAGTTGTGGTGGCAAAAACTGTCGATAGAACTCCTAGAGATGTTGAAGTTCTAAAAAGTGACCTCTAAATTTGTAGATCCAAAAATAACATTAAATCTTTCTTTTTTGAACTTAAAAAATTTTTTATTTTTAATTTTTATTTTTTATTGTTCAAGTACAGTTGTTTCCATTTACCCCCCACTACTCCCCCGAACCCCGGCCATCCCCACTGCCCACCCTGATCCTACCCCATAGTAAATCTTTCTGGGGGCACGTTTGATTTTGGCTTCCTGAGTTCAGGAACACTGAGGACTTTAAACCTTCCAAATTTAAATAAATATTTTATACTATGTGCTTCTGTAAAGTTTTTGATGTTTAAATTTAAAAATAAGGCTACCAAAAATTAACACTGAATGGTACTTACATTCAGTTCTATTATTGAATTTAATTCCAACTACTAATTTTATAATGAAGGAAAGTTTTCCCAAGAAAAACTAGACCTAGTTAAAAATAAAGTCGTAGCTATAGGAAGCAGTTACTCTGACTCCCAGGAGAATATGGTGGAGCTAGAAGGCAGTTGTAGAATTTCTGGCAGCCTATCAAATTCACTTTGACAGAATTTCTTAAAACATTCCTTATTTAACTGCTGTCGTCTTAGAACCAACTTGAGACTCAGTAAACTTGATTCCCCATCCTCTTTCATTTTAGTTCACACACTCTTCAGACTAACTGCGCTAACTTTGTGTAATAATAAAGAAGTAACACTCACATCCTGGAAACTCACAAAATAAAGACCCTATAGAAATATTTCACCACAAAATAGCCAGAACATCTGCTTTCACTGAGGAGAATGCTGGAATCAGCGCAACATCACACACGCACTGTTTAGCATGTGGAAGTTCCCATCTCTAGGTAACACTTTATGTTATATTTAGAATACAGCAAACTCTTTCAAGCACCAAACTCTTTGATGGAGGAATATCATCGGGAACAATGCTTTTTACATCTCAACACCTTCCTAATGAGAGCAACTCTAAAACCATCTCTGGCTGCTCAGACACGGGAAGCAATCCTGCAGTTATGGACGGTTTCCATCCGCCATCAGAGATGATAATAGCTGTGCCGTGAGCCAAATGTGGGGGCTAGCAGGGGAACCTCACATGAGAATAATTACTTAGCATAACCACGAGAGAAAGCAATGAGGTTCCCAGACACAGGAAACGAAGTCGGAGGGGAGGCAGAGTTGGAGAGGGTTCTGAAGCCTTTCCAGACAGGAACTTCCTTATAACAGCAAATTGGGTAATAAATTTATCACTCTGTCATTTTATATGTACATATATTCTTAAATCACCAAGTTAGCATAATGAACTTTTGCAGTGGACATCTTAGTAATGCCAGAAAATCAACCTATTTTCTATTCCCTAAAGAACAAATAAAATCATTTGTGATATGAATGTTCATTTTGATATTCCAAATCACTTGTAGGTTTAATATTGCAATCACAACCAAAATTGCAGCTATGCTCAAAGAATGTATATTGCACGGAAATCTTGGAAAGAACCCTTCATTTGGTTATATGCACCAGAGAGAGAGGAAATTAAATAACACAATGCCTGAACCGTGGGACAAGAACTCTTGACCTCTAAAGACAAAGGGAGAGGGGGACAGCGATCCTGTTATGTGCTGCTCTGCTTCACTCGCACATTTGTGGACCCTGAGACATTCCTGGTGTGAAGGAAAAAAGGAGAAATTTAATCAACTCAAAAAGGAAGTCTGCCTTTAGATCTGGAATTGCATGGGAGAAAAACATTCTTATAGAGGCGACTATAGTACATTTTCTTATTTTACGCATTCATCAAGTCTTTTTAAAGCTGGGCCAGTGTTGGATGCAGGAGATACAGTGATAAATGAGAATGATGGCAGCTTGCCTCAAGGAACTTGCAGTCTAGTGGGTCAGACCGGCGAGTGAAGCGGCAAATACAATAGAGTGTGTGTGTGAAATGCTGTTACGGGGTTAACAGAGGGCGTCATGGCAGCACGGGAGAAAGGCACTAACCCAGGCTGGGCCACGGATGCTTGCCAGACAAAGAGATGTGTAAGCTGAGATCTGAAGAATAAAGTGGAGTAAGCCAGAGAGGCACGAGGGAGAAATATGTCAGGTAGAAGGATCATTTCGGTCTTCTCAGATGGACCAGGGAAGCTGGAGTGGACAGAGGCAGGGGAAACTCGTGAAGAGGGCAGCACCTGGAAGGGGGCAGGGTCAGAGCTATCTGCAAGGAAAACTAGCTGGCAGGCAGTGCCCCTGCAAGGGGCAGAGGTCCTTGTCAAGGGATACATTTCCTGTCTTAAAATTCAGGGTTACAGTTTCTATGCCTGATGTTATGAGTACAGCACTATTGCAGGAGTACATGAGAAAGGTCTGTTTATTTGCTCGATGAATAAAAGGGTTAGAGAATACCATACCACGGATGCAACTCATTGGTAATTTGATTGACTCGGGGGAGTAGCATGTGCAGCCCACAGATGATATCCTGTGCCTTGTGCATAAATGAAGAAGCCCTCTGAGAAACCATCATTCTCGTTATCGCTATTTTAATGTGAAGGTCTCAGAGAAATCCGGTTAGAAGTTCATTTTAATAGCAGAGGCCCTAATCAAATCAAATCCTATCAATAAGCATTTATTCGATAACTATTATGTTTGAGTCATAAAAATCTGTAAGATGTGTTTGAGACGTGAATTGCCTTGAGGTGTGGAGAAGCAGCTTTTGCGTGGCTGCCCCGACAGGAGGGGCCCTAGTGGTGTAACTGCTCTGCGTGAGCATCTGGGGTTTCCGCGTTCCTCATATTTCCCGTGGGTTGGTCTGCCAGGGCAGCATACTGGGAGCCTCGACTTTCCGCTGCAGAATACTCCCGATCATTTCATGCAGAGATTGGATTTGCTTATTTTTCACTGTGGTCCTCAACAACAGGTGATTGCTTAGAGTGGACCCAACTAGTAATCGACAGTCGTGACTGAACACTCACTGGCTGTTTAGCTTGTTTCCCCAGATCTGCTGTACCCCACCTGTTCAATGAAGACATGATTCACCTGCAGTGTTATCTCTGACGTCGCCAGTTCCAACTCCCCACCATGTACCTACGTCAAGTCACCAGACTCGACACCTCGCTTCTTCCCATGGCCATCATTTAATCTCCTCCACTCTACTCCTCTCACGTGTATTTCCCCACACTCCTGTTTTTATTTACTAGGCCCAGTATCTGCGTGCACATATGGAGGAACTGTTATCCTGAAAGCACATGGGACCCAGCTCTGGCCCACCCACGCACAAACATCACTTCCAGGGTTCTACTCTGTTCAAAATTATAACCTAACTCCCTGAGGACAACACGCCTTGACATAAGCAAAATCTTATGAATCATTAAAGAATACAGTTATTAAGTTCTATACTTCTAATCTATGTTGTCATTAAGTAATTGGGGGTTATTTTTGGTCCCTAAAAACAGATACAGTGTTTTAATTGCTTGGTAATGAATGCACATATTTTGTATATAGATTAATTTCTATGGCTAAGTTTTTGCATTTCTTGAAAATTCAGGATATCAGATAATGTAATTTCTTGACCAACTGAATCCATCATCTGTTTAGATTGTAAGTGTGGGCATTTGAAAAGGGCTGCTAACTCGTTTCCCTTCCTCCCTCTGTTCTTTTCAGTCTTCTCTTGAAATTAGTGATATTATTTTTTGAACAATTAAAAATTAGAGTGATTCTTCGATAAACTTAGTAACAGGTTTTCCTAAATATCACCATTTGCAAGGCCCTTTTATGCCTGAAAATCAGGAAGGTAACTTGCATTCACTTGCTTTCTTAAGTTCCTTCTGCTTTACATTTTATCTCAGAATGTCTGATTTTGTTACCACTTAATATAACGTGTTTGCGTATGTGTGACTTTAAGCAAGGTTCAGAGGGGCTTCTTTCCATTTTTTCGTTTTGTTTTTTTTCTCAGTGCAGCATATGTAACTCCAGACCTAACTCAGTGCAGGACCTGTGCGTGTCTCAGCAGCAGCAATTCAGTGGCTGCACCCAGCCTCCCTGGGAATGTTGCTTAAGGCCCAGCACTGTCCTTCGGAGAAGTGACGGCATTCCACGAGAGCTGAGCATGCACACTGGGGAGCGGTTAAGAAGTAGTTGGAGTATGTCCAGAGTGGGGAGGGCCTTGGCTGCTCACCTTGGGAGCTCCTGCTTGTTTTTGGGGCAGAGAGACACTCAATAAATAGAAGCAAAGTGCAATACAGAATAGAGGGAAGAAACCCCAAAGACGTAGATGTCTTTTGGAAACTTTTGGAATTGTGTGGAGTGACCCCTCTTCCATGCCCGCAGAGCTGCCCTGCAGCAGCTGAACAGGATAATGACAGACCAGAAGCAGCCTCGTGGCTTTGCCTGCCAGTTGTGTTTTATGTCGCATTCATATATGAAACACTCTTGGTACAATTTCTTTCACAGTGAGAGAAGGGGAAGAAAATGTGAACAGAAGGAACGCTTCCTCACCTGTACCGTTACTGCAGCCCAGTCAGCGAGTCCACCTTGCCCAAAGACACAGCCCTCCCACTGTCCTCTCCCACTCATGCTGACTCTGCTGTCATTCAGTGTAACGTTCTCTGCTTGCAGACCTTACAACTGAATATACGAGCAATCGATAGAATTTTGAAATACAACAACCTGTGTGGTTCAAAAACTCATCATTCCTTGGAGAGCGTGGCAGATACTTCCCCATCTTTTTTCAAGCTAATTCTTCTAATGGGGGAGTGATAAAGAAGCTCCATCCATCCTTTAATAGCATGTTCTCCAAGTTTACACATTATTTTCATTTCATAGATGCCTAAACATAATAGTAAAATGAGATGGGCAGCTGCTACTTTGCCCTGAAGTAAAGAGGTAGCTTGACATGGTTAGAGAGGAATCAAAGGTCTGGGATGTGAGACCCCAAAGCGTCAGAGTTTCATGGAAGGAGGCAGCTGTGGAGAAAAGATGTGAGGGCCTGGTGCCCACAGTGCTTGGAAGCATTTCTCTTGACTACCCTGGACCGAAGTCAGAGAAGCAGTGCCATCTCCTAACCAAGGAAGAGGACTGAGAGAAGTAGAAGCAGCCCCCAAATACTGGGTGCGTTTTTGGCTCCCTCCAATGCTTTTTCTCTTTTCCTTCTGGGAAAAGATAGAAATGACTAAAGAGTACTTTTCATTGAAACTAAAAGGTTTACTTTCTAAAAGTAATGTTGGTTAAATGACTCATTACATAGGTTTTAGAAAAACAGGAATTACACACATGTACACCTGTGATGTAAAAACACCACAGTCACACTGTCCATATTATGTAAAACTACAGTAGGCATTCCAGTACACTCACCCCTCAGTATCTGTGGGGGATTGGTTTAGGACCCCCACAAATAACCAAATCTTTGGGCGCTCAAGTCCCTTATATAAAATGGCACAGTATTTGCATGTAACCTAGGCACATCTTCCTGTGCATTTTAAGTCCCATCTAGGTCACTTACAACACCCAGCACAATGTCAAGGCAGGTAAGGAGCCATTATGCCATATTGTGTCCCAGGGAACAATGACAAGAAGAAAAAGCCTGTACATGTTCAGTATAGACATGACCATTGCACACCTAAACACACAGTCATGTCAGCAGCGACACAGTTTTTTTCTGAATATTTTCTATTCGTAGTCAGTTGAATCTGCCTAGGCAGAACCTGTGGATACAGAAGGCTGACCGTATTGGATTTCCAAAAGGTAAGAACCATATAGTCGAATAAGAATGTGCTATTTTTTTATCTATTACTATATGGATTTAAAATAAAGGTTTTTTTTTTAAATAAAGGTTTTTTCTTTTGGGATTTTCAACAAATTTGGAGATAGTCCAGATGATATGACTTAAAAATGTTGCTGTGCAGTAGAAATGAAGTTTGGTTTTGTCACTGGCAGGTGGCACCTGGAAGTGACACGCAAGTCACCCTCCCGGCAGTTGCAGATACTGGTTTGCCAGGAAGCTGCTCTGCACACGTTCAAATGGGGACTGTTAACTCCGAGATGGTTAATTGCTCTCCTGAGCCATGATGGGGTGGTTAACTGGTGTCGAAGCACGAATAATCAGTGTTTAACCCCCACACAGTGCTTGCTGAGAAGTCAAAGTCTGAGTGAGTCATAGCAACATTTTCAAATCCATTATTAAAGAAAGAAGCCATGAGAAAGTCAGGTGTTGAATACACATAATACTTCATAAGGAGAAAATTACCTTTTAAAGGAAAAGATAAAGTTCCATAGCATACGTTAAACATTTTAAATTAATTACACATTTTCATTTTGCCTCATTGTTTGGTTCTAAAATTCCATTTTAATTTCAAATAGAAAACATGTATTCATGCTATTCTGTGGAAAGAGATGATATATGATTTTTAAAAAATCATTTGTTGTCTAATTTTGCCAGTTTTACAGTGTACTAGATCATTTGCAATGTTTTTCTATTTGTAGTTTTGAAAATTGTAACCATTGCTTACATCTTTATTGTTTGACCATTGATTTTTCTGGTACGCTAGGATGTTTTGCCACTGTTTAAGTGTATCTATTGGGAACCAAAAGGCTACTGTTCTACTTAAAAGTTATGTCTTCAATTGACAACACTTGCCATTTAAAGTCCTATTTCAAAATACGATAGTGCAGAATAGTTTCGTTTGTATGGATAGGCCACAGAAGAAGAACTCAAGGCCGAGGAGAGTGCTTTTCCTGGGCTTAGAATAAAGACATGTTGTAATATCTGGCATAGATCACGGTTTTATTTGAATTCTGGTTCATTCGAATTCTTGCAGCAATTTCCCCTCACAATCACAGACCAAATATGGACTACCCAATTCCTTCGGGCTGTAGTTCGTTTTGGTGCTAAACAGCCCTGGAAACAAGGCTATTGTGGGCTAGTTATCTCCCTCTCTCACTCAGGCACTAACTTTGTCTAATTTGCTTTTTTGGACCCTATTGCCTGGCTTGGCAGGGGGTGAGGGACGACACGCAGGGGGCACTCTCTAAATGTAAACTGGAGAAGCGGAGGCGGCCACTGTGTGCGGATGCCTGCCAAGAACGGTTTTGGTGACTCTGCTCACCGTTGTCCACCCCTGTCACGTGGCCCGCTGTCACGTGGGCCTGCTCTCAGGTGCCCAGGAGGCCCGGGAAAGCCTGCCTGCGCTCTGGCTCCACCCACCAATCCAGGCTGCTAGGGTAAAATAGGTGCTTTTCCTTCCAAGCCACATTGTGGATATCGGGCTTCTGAACAGCATCACGTTAGAAAGGTAACTGCAACTGAATACATTTCTTTTAAGTACTTTTGGGGCTCAGTAGGTCTCAATCTGAAAATCAAGTCTCAGAAAAATCAAGTGATCTCCCCAAGATTGCCCAGCTACTCAGCAAGCTCAGGGATGGCATGAGAATCCCGTGTATGAAAGACACCTTTGGAGAGTCATTCCCAAAACACTATTTGGTTAACCATTAAGTTAGAAAAGAAGTGTAACATTTAACAAATAATAAAAATTTAAAATGCCACTAGCTGTAACATAGCAGAAATTGCCCTCAGTAAGAAACAGACTATAAAATTCAGGTCAGAAGAGTCTGCACAACCCTCTTACTGTGGAATCAAAGCATAGGTTCAAACCTGCAAATAATATTTGTGGTGACTTCCTACCTTGAATACATTGATGGGGAGATCAATGACCACATAGATAAGGTCTCCGAGGGCAAGGCTGGCTATCAGCGCGTTGGGGCCATTCCTCATACACTTGTTCTGGTAAATGATCCTGAGCAGAGTTGCATTCCCCACCATTCCCACGATGAAAATAGTACAAGATATCACGGTGTTAATGTACTTGAAAGCTGAAGTAATCTTCGTCTGCTGTGGGCAGTAGCTGTGCATCGAGCCATTGCTGGGGAGGGCCAGCTTAGGGGGTCGATGAGTGGTAGCCGGGAAGCTGAGCTCTGTCCCGTGAAAAGTGGTAAAATCTTCCGCACGAGTGCTTAGATTTGCGTTGTAGCTCTCAGAATTATCACTAATCACACATCCGACCAGCGCCACCCAAAAGGACACCCTGAAGCAAAACGTTTCCATCTTGATGCAAATTTGAGGAAATGCCTCTTATGGTGCTGCTTTCACACACTTTTTTTTCCACCTAAAAAGAAGGAGAAAAAATAATTTTGGTTACAGAATTCAGCTGCCAGTATGATTGTAGTCAATGATGATGCATTGCTCTAGTCAAAAAGCAGGTATTGGGTAACGGTGAGGTATCGGGTCGGCCAGAAGTTCGTTTGTTTTTCTTCTGTACAATGCTCTGGTTGCACTGTTTTCTTTAACTTTATCTGAAACGATTTTGTTAGATTGTCCGTGACAGCTGTCATGTGAGCATGCATTTAAACACTTATCAAAACTGGTGAATTTTTGTGTATCTACTTCTGTATCTGTGTCCCCTTACCCCAAAGCAGAGCAAACCAGAAGAGACCACAGCTCTATGAGGGCAAGTTGTCTCTCCATCTCTCTTTCTCATCTCTCATCTCTGTCCGCTGCTGCACTTATATCTAGATTATGAAATGCATGAGGATGTGTCAGTGTTTTGTTTTAGTAGTAGACCTAGAAGTATATTACTGTTTTCTGTTCATTATACCTAGGCTGTTAAGAATGTGAATTAAAAAATCTTCAAGCATTGGGATAAATGTTATTAGTGGAAGAGAAAAGGCATTCTATGCTGAGTAAGTTACATAGTGTTAAAGCATAAAAGGACCAATTCTATAATTAAGAATTCAATATTTCAAAATGTGTGCTGTTCTACACATGGTAAATTATGAACATGGGAATAAAACGCAGCATAGTTAGCCATTTAAAGTGGCACAAAATGTTAGTTTAACATCAGAACTCTGGTTAACACCATCAATACACGTAACAGTTTTAGTTTTTTTTTAAAGATTTTATTTATTTATTTTTAGAGAGGGAGGAAGGTAAGGAGAAAGAGAAACATCAATGTGTGGTTGTCTCTTGCGTGCCCCCTACTGGGGACCTGGCCTGCAACCCAGGCATGTGCCCTGACTGGGAATCCAACTGGCAACCCTTTGGTTTGTAGGCCGGTGCTCAATCCACTGAGCCACACCATCAGGGCTCACAATTTTAGTTTTAATTAAACGTGACATAACTGATAAAGACAAAATATTTATTTTATTGAACACCTGATGATTTATGTGTACGACCTACATATTCTGACAGGAGTTTCTGGCTTTTCCATTCCTCAGAAATTATTGTCATGATTATTTGCCAATGAGTGAAACTGGGACTAATGGACCTTCCCAGGCCAGGCACACGGTTTGGTTTTCTAGGGGACCCGTGCCTCGTCACGGTGATGAGCACTGCGCGTGCACAACGCCAGCTGATCTAGACCGCGGCCCCGTGAAGCAGACACAGGTCCATTATAAAGACAGGGAAACAGAGGCTCAGCAGCGTCAGGATGCCCGTCAAAGGCACAGGTTCTGGACAGCAGTGCTGGGATTCTAGGGCAAGTTAGTCCAACTTCGAGCCTCAGTTCTTAACCACTAGACTACACTGTCTCTCATTCTCATGCTTTTCTTAGCGCCTGAAATGTTTTAATGAAGTTTCTGTTTGTGTGTTGGTTTGCTTGTTTTGGTCACTGGCAGAGAGCAAGTGGTCTTTCTTGCCCAGGAAGTCTAGGCTTCTACTTTAACCCTTAAAGATGAGATGTTGGGAAAATGAGTGGGGTTGGTGTCACCTCACATTTAAGTAGATTTATATTTAAGTAGTTTTCTATTTTGTGAGTTTTTATGAATCTTTAAATAAAGTAAGCTCATTTATGCAGTGATGTGTGTGTCTATGACATATAATGGAATTTTTAAAAATTGTTTCTCTTTTCTTAATCTATTCATGGTTGGCATTAACCAGTTTTAGGGATTTGGACAGTTATCTTTGCCAGTTATCAGTAAAGCTTAGGTTTACTCAATATGTGGATGAAATAAGATACCACTTTTAGGAATTTTGAGTTGTCTTTGATAGTCATCAGTAAAGCATAGCTTTAGTCAATATGTGGATGTAATAAGACTTATTCAGCTTGTATATAGTAGGTCTAAAGTAACTATAAGGTGCAAACACTATATACTTGGGACTTCTCCTGAGACTTTCCCTAGGAACCGGAAATAATAACATTCTATTTATAGTAGTAATACATTCTATTATGTATGTATCTGCCACCTGACTTGAACTTGACAACTGCAGGTCAGCAGGGGCACTATCCCCATTTTACTCATGAGGAGACCGAGTCTCTAGGGAGTTTAGTCAAGTTTTCGTGGCCAGGAGACAGCACGACAGATATCATACCTCACTTTCCTTTGCTTATAGGACTCGACTCAGCCTGATCTTGTAAAAATAACTGATAAAAACATCAATTTTCTGAGCTAGGGGCATACTGTGTACATGTCAGATCTACTTGGACTTGTAAGTAGTTTGCAGTTTTTTTCTGGCTTCTTATAGTTTGGAGTGAATATCTGACCGAATATTGATGGACACTATTTCCACTCGGCGGTGGAGACCAGGACTCTGAGAACACAGCACACCGTCACCCTCCTCTCCAGATCAGAGATGGGAGAGGAAGAATACTTCAGTGGATCTTGTGCTGTTTAATGACTAAAGCCTCCCAGTTTCCCAGTCGGAATGGAAACCTCAGCAATAGCTGTACTGCACCTAAGAGAAGGAAGGCTTCTTCCAGAAATGGAATGTCTCTTCGCCCCTTAGACTCTGTTGGATGGATATTTGGTGAACTAACCCAGCCATGGGGGTATCCTGCCACCCATGAAATGAACAACTTTAGTCTTCGAACAGTGGATTGCTGGTTTGCTCGGTCAGCTGATTACGGCAGGAGCGAAGGAGGCCAAGGCTGTGGGTTCTTAACAAAACGTGAGCTAGTGATCATTAGAGCCGCGTTCCTTCCCCCGCCAACAATGACACCACCACGGAAATCATTTCTGACGACATCTCCGTCAGCTCCCTACATATGTTAAGCTGCAGAGGTAAGGGGTACTTGGCAAAGGCAAATGAATACCATATATTGGGTGAAAAATACAAACCCACACAAAAGAAACCTCTTCAAATGCATGTTCCTCCCAGGACGAGCGTGTAGCTCATTTCCACGGGTCGAAGTCATGCTGTGCTTGGAATAATCAGTCATGGCTCTAGAGAAGCATCTCAGGTTCAGACCTCAAGGACATGGTTTATAAATTCAGCATTTTTCTATTTGGCGTATAAGAATTTGCTGAAGTTCAAAAGCTGTTATTAAGGAAGAGGAATGAATCCTAATGCTTACATGTTAACCATTTAACATCTCTGATTCCTAAGATCGACGCCTACCTGTAATTAGTACAATAATTTGGAAATTCTGGCTTTACCCAAATGGCCAGAATTTAGAGCACTTAGTTTACCTGAAGTGATTGTCAAGGTGTTTCTCAGTTAACATTTAAAACAGAAGGCATGGGAGAGGGGCAGAGGCAGCGGTAGGCATCTACAAAAAGAGAAACAAAAAACTAGGCACTCTTTGCAAGGTTTCTGTGTGTTTTGCTCTCTGGGTAATAAATCAGCAACTCGCTTTACTGACAAAGTCTGACTTCAATTTGCCTCCTACCCAACCCCCTCAGCCGCCAACTCTATCGGGGAGCGCCATTAGGATCGTGTAAACAGAAGCTGATAATCTAGAAACAGTCCTAGTTTTCTGCACGTGAAAGGCAACAAGTGCCCTTTAAAGGACAGCATAGAACCAAACGCCCGGACACCCACAAGCAGGTTTCCAAACCAGCTGCACTGGGGTTTTCCAAAACGTGTCCCTCACACCTAGTGCCCGTGGCTACCCTTGGTAACCGAGGGTGTGCAGGGAGGAGAAGCAGGCGAGTAAGGAAGGCTGCGGGACACACTTCACAAGTAGGCTTTGGAGTCTGCGACAGGGGCGTGAAGTTCCACAAAGTTCTTGCATGCCTGGGGAAAAGAGATACCCAGGGAGAACTGTATATATTCGTTAACTGAAAATCCGAATCCCGCTTGGGGAGGCTGAGGGGCTTTCAAACAGACCCCAAAGCCCAGGCGTTCCCGGAGTGCACCCCTTCTAGGAAGGCCCCCCGGGCCGCCACGCGCCCCTGGGCAGGTGGGTGCCAGCCCGCGTGTGGAGGGTTGCCCAAGGCGAAGGGCGCCGGGCAAAAACGATGCCGGCTCCCTCTCCTCCAAACCAAGGGGCTCAGGAGGCCTTTCCCCCAGCCCTGCCTGGCCCCGAGAGGAAAGAGTTGCACCCACCGTGGAGCTAGGCGGGCGCAGTCAGCTGCCTGGTCCGCGCACGGCGCCTGGAAGAGAGGAAGAGGAGCCGGCGAGAGTGGGTGGCGTGGGTCCCGGACTCCTGCGCGGCGGCGCCCCGGCTGCACTGTTGCATCTACTTCGCAAAACTTCCTGGGAACCGCTTCGGTGGGGAGTTCTCCCCGGCAGCCAGCCTCCGGCCACCAGCTGGGATGGAGCCTCTCCACCTCCAGTCCACAATCGCCAGCCCACAGGGATGACTTATGTGCGCGCGCGCGCGTGCAAGGGCTAGCGAGAAAAAGAAAACTCCGGAGGAACACACGCCCCCCGTCTGCCTGTCCTCCCCTTCTCGTCCAAGATCTCCCAGACCTCCTCCACTCTAGGACAGCAAGAATGTCCTAAGCTTCCAGCCCTTTTTAGAGGCAACCACTATAAAGCACAAAGATGCCACCGCCCCCTCCCAGGCCCTGAAGGGCAGGAGTCTTGTTTTAACTATTTCCTTCCTGAAATGAAGTTGGGGCAGGAGGGGGCGGTAATCCCCGAAGGAGGATAGTTTAACTGACAAGCGTGAGAACCGAGGAAAGCTTTGGAGAGAAACCCAGTCCCGTCCTAGGAAATGCAGCAGGTTTGATCTGTGAGGAGCCACTGCAGACAGAGCTGGCCAGGGCCCAGGCGTGGCTTCTCCTCTGCATCCCCTACTGCTTTGCTTGGCTTGTGTGAATCTCTTAAACTCAGAGCAAGTTAAAGAACCAACGTGGACAGCAGTTTACTGGATCAAGTACATTTTGCCTCTACCTGTCCCTTGAAGCCAGCCCCCAAGGCTGCATAATACTAGACCAAGGCAAGCAGACAACTAGAACAGGAACAGAACCACAGAAATGATGATCACATGGAGGATTATCAACACAGGAGTGGGAGAGGGAGAGAAAGGTACAGAGAATAAGTAGTATAGATGGTAGGTAGAAAATAGGGGGAGGGCAAGAATAGTAGGGGAAATGTAGAAGCCAAAGAACTTATATGTATGACACATGGACATGAACTAAAGGGGGGAATGTGGGTGGGAGGGGGTGTGCAGGGTGGAGGGGAGTGAAGGGGGGAAAATGGGACAACTGTAATAGCATAATCAATAAAATATATTTTTCAAAAGATGTAAAACAAACAAACAAAAAAAACTAGACCAGGACAAACACAAGCCGGGAGAGTCCATGGAGGGGTCCAGCGTGTGGCTCAGAGAAACCTAGGATTTCTCAAGATCCAAACAATGATGGTGCAGATAAATAGAAGGTGGGACTCAGCATCCTTATATGAGAGAGATTTATTTTATCCTAAATTGGGAACTGGGAGAGGAGATGAGGGACAAAGGCCATTGCCAGTGACATGTGAAGAAAAACTGAGGGCTGTTTAGAGAAGGCCCTGCCTCGGAGGTCTGCTGGTGTGAGGCCCATCGTGGAAATGGGCGCTTGGGGAACTGGTCACTTTATGTCACGGACTGTTTCGGTTATCGACTGTAGCTAGAGAAAATCACCCTAAAACAGTAGTGGCTGAAAACCACTACTGTCGTTTATTTTACTCATCAGTCTGCAATTTGGGTGGGTCTCGGCTGGGACAGCTCATCTTTGCTGGGGCTGGAGGCTCTGCTTCCAAGATAGTTCACTTACTTGGTGATGAGTGTTAGTTTTTCACCATGTGTGTCTCTCTACAAAGCGGTTTAGGCTTCCTCATCGCGGGTGGCTAGGTTCCAAGAGGGAGTGTTCCAAGAGACAGGAAGTGGGAGCTGCCAGTTTCTTAAGGTCTGGGCCTGGAAACTGGTCCAGTGTCACTTCTGCAGAATTCTGTAGTCAAACAGATCCCAGGTTCAAGGTGAGGGAAGGTAAACTCCACTGTCAGTGCATGGAATGTCAGAGCACTGGGGGGTGGGGCATTTTATAAAACTGTCAGAGACCCATAGAGTATCACCATTGAATGGGGCCCAAGTGTATGAGGTATCATTAATCTGTTCTAGCTACAACGGCCCCATGATGAAGAGTCAGCCAGCCAGGATAACCAGTAGCTTTCATAAATGTCTTAATTTGCATTAAAAAAAAGAAAGAAAAAGGTGCCCCTCGGAGCAGATGGCCTGGAAAGCTGACAATATTTTTAGGAAAGTAAATGTCATCGCTTCCTCCCAGAAGGGGCAGCTGTACACCTGGGTTTGCACTTTGGAATGTGAAAGGTGTCTGTGAGTAGGGGCTGGGTTTCAGCCCCTACTGCCCTGTGATCAGACACACTCGGACAGAGCACAGTTTGCCCTGGCGAACATGGCAGTCTGTCCGGTCTGTGCTAGAGTGCATCCCCCAGCCCCTGCCTCCCGGGGCAGCTCGTCCCACTGCAGTGCAGACCTAGCTATTAAAAATTCTTCCCCTGTACCCATTAGGGTGGCCATTACCAAGAAGCTGGACACAATCGGTGTTGACAAGGATGTGGAGAAACTGGAACCCTTGTATGTTGCTTGTGGGAATGTAAAATAGTGCAGTAGCTGAGGAAAACAGGATGGCAATTTCTCGAAAAATTAAACATAAAAATTACTACATGATCCAGCAATTCCACTTCTGTATACATACCCCAAATAACCCAAAGCAGGGGCTCGAACAGGTATTTGCACATCCACGTTCATAGTAGCATATGCATAAGAGCCAGAAGGTGGACACAACCTGAACGTCCATCTGTGGTTGAATGGGTAAACAACATGTGATGTACGTGAAATGACGTATTACTCAGCTTTAAAAAGGAATGCCATTCCGACATATGCTACCACATGGATGAAACTCAAAGACATTATGTTAAGTGGAATGAGCCAGATGCAAAAGGACAGATATTTATGATTCTGCTTATATGAGGTACTTAGAGTAGCAGTCAAAATCGTACAGACAGAAAGTGGTATGTGGTTACCAGGGGCTGGGGGAGGGAGGGGGGAGGAGTTATTGTTTAGTGTGCTTGAGTTTCAGTGGGGGATGATGAGAAGGTTGTGGATGTGAATGGTGGTGATGGCTGCGCAACAGTGTGAATGTACTTAATACCACAGCTGTACGCTTGGAAATGGTTAAAATGACAAATTTATATGGGATGTATTTTGCCAAAATAAATCTACCTTCCTAGAATATCACTTGTTTATCTGCCCTATAAGTTCATAAGATAAATTTATTGCCTCTTCTAAGAAAGATTTCTTTAGTATAAATAAATATGTTTATGTGGCTCAGCAGCATACAACCTGCTTTTGTAAGGGGTTGGGGTTGCCTTATTTTAGGTGAGAACAACGAAAACGACCCTTAGTTGTTGGAGATTTGTATTTTCATCTTCTCTGCTTTACTTTGGGGAAAATGACTTGCCAAGCCTTTATGTACCTGCCCCATCTCTGTTGTCCCTGCTTTGCACCAATAATGAACATATAATTACTACATCTGACTACGTTTCTCAACTTCCCTTCCAAAGGTTACGTCTTTTCCTTGTACAGATCTGCAAGTCTTCTGGGTTTCAGAAATACTTCCCTTGACGTCTGCTTCAAGCAGCTCATTAAGGGGAGCGTTACTGTAATGCTAGTTACAATGACTTTTCTCAGCATCGTATTATCATTAGTGACTTCCTGAATGGTAATTGTTGAAGAGGAAGTACTCAAGATAGCACTTAAAGCCAACTTTCCATGTGTCCTCGGGGTAAATGTTATTACGAATTTCAGTTTCTTAATTCAAATGTGCAAATCCATTTTACAATGGCTAATTCCTGAGATCCTCAAACTGCAAATGCAACAAAGGATCCGAGTCTCAGAGTATTTGCTAAGTATGTTGTGCTCACTTTAGGGCTCCCTGGAGGAAACAAAGTGTAAAAGGTTCGGAGAAGCACCCACCACGAAGATAAGGAAAGGCTGGTTGTGAGAGGACAGGTGGAGAAACTGGGAAAACGCACACTGGAGACCGAGCCCGTCACGCAGCCTTCACACTGGGCTGCGCCGTAGCCAGCTCACTGTTGGCAGTGACCATCATCGGCCTGGAGGAAAACAAGCGAGCCCGTGAGCTGAAAGTCCGTTTTTAATGAAAATTCACTACAGTACAGGCAGTTTGTTTTCAAAAGGAAGTACTCCCAAATGTCAATTTGTTGAGGATTCTGAAGTGTGTTGGTGGGCAAGACTGCAGGTTATCTCATCAAAATAAACTTAAGGCTTGGATGTAGCCCCACCTTCTGTAAACGGCACTGGCTTCACTGGGCGGCCGGCACATCACTCAGCCTCCCAGCGAGTGGCGTCCATCTGGCCCAAAATATTTAACTTGCACCAAGACCACAGCTCTTCCAGATTTGAGGAAAGATAGGAGGTAGACACACAAGGTAAATAAATACCATGAGGAAGCAATAGACAAATCCAGAAAGTGTGACATTTCATAGGACGACCAGCCCTGCCTCTTCAAGGAGTCAAGGAAAAGGATGTTTTTCCAGATTAAGACTTGCAGGAGCGCGATAGCCAGCTGCACTGTTCCGGACTGGATCCTGGTTTGTAGCAACCAGCAGGAAAGGACATTTCTTGGACAACTGGGAAAATTTAGATTTGGACTAGTTATGACATATTATTAAGCAATGATTAATTTTATTAAATGTTATTATTTTGGGCACATAGGAAAATGGTCTTATATTTTAGAGATTCTTTTAGGGGAGGTATAACTTAGTTTTAACTATTGTACCAAAGCAGAAACAAAAATGTCATAAGTTTAAATAAAAGAGTGAAAAGCACCTGAGAGCCTGGCATATAATCAGAGCTCAATAAATGACAGCCCTTCCACTTGTGTGTCGGTGAGGTGACTGGTAGAGCAGAATAAGCAACTTCACAGGGGGAGTGACCTGGGCCAAGGAGATCCATGGTGTCCAGGGTCTGATGCCCTCAATTAGCCATGATGAGATCAACCGTCCACAGCAGGGCTTATACAGCTGGATCCCGTAACAAGACTAGCAGGGCCTGAGGGTTCCAGAGTTTGCCGGAGAGGCTGGAGACCAGGCTGGGTGCTCTGACGACGTCACTGTGACTGACTCCTGGATGCTCCCTCAGGCTGGTGTAGGCCTGGGAACTGTGGGTTGCACTTGTAATGAAAACAAACAAAACGGCCTGTGCTTGAATAAAAAACACTTAAAAGAGGTGACAGCAGGTCTCTCTGGAGTAGCTTCAGGGCAATTAGCTTATAGTGGGTTGTTTAGGTATGTCAGGGAAACTTGCTATAGAGCTCGAAATTGGCAGGAGGGATCACCAGGTAGCCTGTCTAGGGCAATTTTCTGTGTTATCCGTGCCCTTCATCATCTTTGAGCTAGTTTACAACTCTGTAAGTTGTAGAAAACTGATAGCAGTGTAAGTAATTCTCATCCATAGACAAAAAAAATTAATTTTGATGGTAGAGATGCAGTGATCCTTGCCTTGTGTTGTTGACAAATTGTCTTAGTCAGCTCGTGCTGCCATAATAAAATACCACAGATTGGTGGTTTATATAGAAATTTATCTCCTCACAGTTCTGGAGGCTGGAAGTTCAAGATTACGGCACAAGCGTGCTCAGGTGCTGGTGAGAGCTCCCTTCTGATTTTGGGGGGCTGCCCTCTGTCTGTGTCCTCACAGAGCACAGGGAGAGTGTGGCAGAGGGCGAGAGAGGGTGATGAAGGCCGAGTATATGTGAGACATAGATTTTGGTCATCTGAGTGGCCGGATGTGTATACCTTCTAAGTCACACTCACAAAGCTTCCACCTAGCAATCTGAGGGAACACGAACATTCAGTTTATAGCATCCCTCCCCTGGCTCCCCTAAACTCTTGTCCTTCTCGCATGCAAAACGCGTCTGTTCCCTCCCAACAGCCCCAAAAGTCTTACACTCATCCCAGCATCAAGTCCAAAGTCTGGGCTCCAAAGTCTCACTTAAATATTATCAAAATCAGACATGGGTGTGGCTGGAGGTAGGGTTCATCCAGAGCCAAATACCCTCTGCAGCTGCAAACCTGTGAAGTTTGTGCTTCCCGAGTACAACGGTGGGACGGCACAGGGCAGACAGTTTCTTCATCTGTAAAGGGAAAGTTGTCCGTTTATGTTATCTATGATTCTATGGTTCATTTCTCGTGGGGCTTATCTTATAACGGTTTGAGGATAAAAATGGATGTTTTCGATATAAAAATAGAATTCAGGATATCATATTGACTTTGAACTTAGGAAATAAGATGTCCTTATCCATCATGGATCAGGATATGGTGGAAAGAAGAGTTTTAGGGGGATTGATCTGGCAGAAGTGTTTTACATGTCTGAATAGGAATCAGGAACCAGAGGACAGCTCGGTGTGCTATCTTAGTATATATAACATGCGGGTTGAGAATAACATGGTGATGGACACTGCTTTGGTTCTGCAGGCCTTAAGTTTAAGGCACAAATCTTAGAAACATTTAAAATGAAGAAGACAGATGTAGCAGCTAGTTTACGCTGTGTACAGCTACCTCGAGAGGGTAGCTATCCTGCGAAAACAAACACACAAACTCGCAACATATTGGCTTAAAGAAAATGGTTTATTAGCTCATGATTTTGTGGGTCAGCAGTGATGGCTAGGCTCATCTGGGTGGGCATTTCACTGGCCTTGGCTGGGCTCATCCACACAGCAGAGTTTCCTCTGTCTCTGCAGTCAGTCAGCATTCGAGGGCCTCACCTGCATTATCTGGCTCTCGGCTGGCCTAAGGGGTTATCAAGGCCATGTGTCTTTCATCACCCAGCGGGCTAGCCCGCCTCCTTCATCTGGTGGTGTCGGGGTTCCGAGAGCAGCAAGGAATGGCAAGCCCAGGGACCACATTCTGTTCGAGCGTCCACTTGCATTGTACTTGCTCTTATCCCCTTGGCCAAAGCCAGGAACCTGGGCAAGCCTGAAGGCAGTGTTGGGGGAGACTAGCCAAGGGCATGGGAAGCAAAAGAGGGAATTATTGCAAACAATCTCATGAAGGGTCAAAAACGACTCCAAAATTTTCTAGAGGGAGTTCAAAACAGCTCACCAATATTTATTGAATAAATACTGTGTACTAGGTTCTGTGCTAGAAATAAAGATTTAAAAAACCAACAATGAATAAGACATGACTCTATTCCAATGAAGCCTAATGGGGAAGGGAAGATATGCAAAAATAGCTTAAAAACAACCCACTAAGTGTTAGGATAGAGCTACCTGCTAGACAGGGGGTCGGGAAACATTTTCTGAGAATGGTTATCTAGTAAATATTTTGACTTTGAGGACCTATGGGCTCTGTCAAAACTCCTGAACTTGGTGTTAGTGCACCAGGGGCCAGGTGAGGAAGGCTGACCAGGAACCCTTTAGGGTACCCGGAAAGGGAAACAGTAGCTTACGTGAGAAGGAGAATTAATTTTCAAACAGTTGGAAAACATTCAAGTTGGACGTGACTGTAATCTAAGGGCACATGGAACTGTAGGCCTGGGTCTAGGTGAGGGCTTCGGCGCTGAAATATGAGTGCTTGAGAGTAAGTGAAGTGTGAGTTGGATACATTTCATCAGGAACCGAATATGAAAGAGAAAAGGTCAAATTAACTTGGATAATCCTTGTATGAAGCAGCTAGTTAGGATAATCAACTCGAACAACAATTTTCAACCTCTTTCATCTCACGGCACACATAAAGTAATTACTAAAATTCAGCACACCAAGAATTTTTTTTTTGCTGATCTGAAAAAACACAGTTGTAATTTTGATTCATTCACACTGGCTGGCTATTGTTGTGTTGGCTGTTGTCATTTTTAAAAAAATTGACAATCTAAGAGAAAAGAGGTCAGTGCCCCTGACTAAATAGTCAGGTATTGCATGTTTTAAAAATTCACGCAGCACACCAGTGTGCCGTGGCACGCTGGTTGAAAATCGCTGAACTAGAAACTTGCCAAACAAAGAGAAGTATCTGAGAAAGAACCAGGGAAGGGCAGTGTTTGTAACATGAAGAAAGAAGAGACTTTCAAGAATGATCGGGTGGTCAAGAGAGGTCAACGGAAATGAAGAGTGGGCACAGGTCATGGAGGGGGGCAATAAGGGGCCATTGTTCTGAGGACGTCCAGCCAAGCCTTTGGGCAAACTCTTCTGCTTTACATTAAAAATAACTAGGTAATTAGAAACAGTGCAGAGAGACCTGCAGGAATATGGCTAAATTGTGAGTATAAATCTTTTTGCTAGATTTATTTTTGTAATTTGTGGAAGAGAAATCAACACCATCTACAATTAGCATGTGCTACGTTTGACTTTTTTTCAAGACTTCTTGGTGACTTTTGGAAAAGGAATTTGCTTGGGAAACAATTCTACTTATTATTATTTTTTTTATAGAGAGCTGAACAAGAGACAAGGAACCATGCATGTGAGGAAAAGTTTGAAGAAATGCTTGATTTAAAATTTCTAATTTATATTTTTAAAATAGAACCATGTCTTTCATTACCTTATCTGAATTCTGGATTGAGGAGACAATGATGGAGACTTCTAGGTTTTCATGTGCATTTGCTGAATAAAGTTAAGTAATGTGAATGCAGAGTGTGTTCTGTAGCAAAGCCTTACACTTTCCCCCTCACTTTAATAATCTGTTAGCCAAGGCTTTAACACTGCTGGTTGATGGGTTTTAAGCAGTAAAGAATTTAGAATTGCGATTTCGAGTTCTATTCCCTGGGCCATCTCTCACAGCTCCTGTCTCCCGTGGATCAGGCATTCTCCCAGGCACTCTTCATCCTTGCTAGAAGGTTGAGAGGGGGCTTTGCCTACGAGGATGGATAGATTAGACAGCATCTCAAGGGCCTTTGCGTACAGCCTTCTGATTTGAATATATTTGGGAAGACATCTACATTTGTTTGCTGGGCCTGCCATAACAAAATACCATGGGCTGGGTGGCTTGAACAGCAGAAACTTATTTCTCAGATTCTGGAAGTCAGAAGTCCAAGATCAAGGTGTTAGCATGTTCGGTTTCTCCTGAGGCCTCTCTCCTGTGTAGACGGCAGCTTTCCTGCTGCGTCTTCACTGTGTCTTTCCCCTGTGTGAGTGTGTGCATACGTGTGTGTCCTAATCTTCCCTTCTGATGAGGACACTGGTCATGTTGGATTAGGGCTCAAAACGTGATCTCATTTTGCTTTAATTACCTCTTTAAAAGCCCTGTCTCCCAGTACGGCTACATTCTGAGGTATACACATGAATTTCAGGGGGGCACAGTTTAGCCCACGACGTTGCCCTCTGTGGCCTGAACGGCAATGTGATTTTGCAGGCATATTTAGCTCACACGCTACACTGCGGCCTTCGTGGCTCTGCTCCAGCTTGCTGCTTCATGTGCTATTCTTTGGAGTTGAATGATTTAACAAAAATGTTCACAAATGTACATATTTCTGTGGAAGTATTTTTTAATTTTTTAAAAAAAATATGTCTATTGATTGTAGACTGAGAGGAAGGGAGAGAGAGAAACATTGATTGGTTGCCTCCATAGCGTGTCCTGATGGGGGATGGGTACTGTAATCTAGGCACATGCGGTGACTGGGGAATTGAACTCACAATCTTTTGTCATATGGGACAACACCCCCAACAACTGAGCCACCCAACCAGGGCTTCCGTGAAGTATTTTAAACTATGTTATAAACATCATAACATTCACTTCTAAATATTTGATCATCTCTAAAATGTAAGAACATTTTCCTGTTGAATTTATTTGTGATTTTATTAAATATTTCTTCTCAAATATGAATTCAATTGTGATAATTTCCTGAAGGGCTTATTTGGTGTTGTCCCCTTTTAATCAAGCAAGCATAATAATTCCCTCTAGGTTGTTGTGTCACCAATATTTTATTATAGTAAAGCATTCTGTGATTAAGTAACATTAAGAAATGCTAATTAGGTGAGTCTCAAGGATGTGGTTATGTGTCATTATTCATCATTTTAGTAGTATTATAATATTGATATTAGTCACCGCAGGTAAAGTTTATTTATGCTATAGTTCTGGGCTTTTTGTCCGTATGAGACCCCCAAAATCATGCCTCAAGGATAGTGAGTTTTAGATATTGTTTTTAACAACATGTCTAGCTCTTTTACTTTGAGCCCTTACCCATTTTATTCCTTGGAGATGTTCCTTTTTTGATTTCTGGGCTGTGTCAGGTTTCCCCAGAAAATTTTTTTTCTTTATCCTTCATACCTAGTAGGAACTAAACTAAGTGTTTATATGAATGACTCCACCCCAATCCCTCTTTCTATCTTTATTTAGAGCCAGTTCTACATAATAGAACCGTTGTGTAGTTAGCTTGCACATACTCTCCCAGCCCAGAATCCTGCAAAGATATTCACCTTATTTATTCTTCCTTGAAACTACATGAAACTAAAACTACCCATTACCTTATCTCTTTATCAGCATTACAAATTGAAATCCTACCAGAGTGCATTTGTCATTTTTTATAGATAAGGCCCTACTTTTCAGCCTAGTGCTCTTTGAGTTTAGTCAAATGTATTTGACAACTTTCTAGTGAGTGCTATGCAGTTTCACCCTCTCCTGCTGGCATAGAATGCCACTCTGACCAGAATGCCTCTTAATTCTCTTTCAGAAACACACTCTTGCCTTTCTATCACATCCTCTGACTCACCGGGGAGCTCTTTCCAGACTCGGCCTACTTTGGGCTTTGTAATGGAAACGAATATAATAGATAGAGTCCCTGGTCCCATGAATTTTAAAATCTAAAAGAATGAGCATATATAGCAATCATGTTTTGTACCTTAGGATAGAATATATCCAGGGTAGGAACTGTTTTTTAAACAATAGTTTGCATTTAATTCAGTTAGCTTATAAAAATTTCATTTATAACCAACATTTTAAAAAACTTACAGTAATACTATGAAAATGGTAGGGCAGGTATAGACAAATCTCACTGACTCACCAGTTTTCCTGGAAACTACATCACATAAAGAAATGACATTGTAAGGAGATTCTATTTTCCCCCAAAGAAAAATGTTAAATTTGGAGGTTACAACCTTACTGAAGACTGCCACTTATCTTAGAGCTGTTCTAAGAACAGTATAGTAGGTGTTCAATTAAAAAAACCTGACAAAATGCTTTTGCATTTTTTTCTCACTGGCTTTATTCTTAAAAATAGAACCCAGTGAGTTTCACATTCACTCTATGCAACATCTTCAATTTATTTAGTTATAAATGTGGTTGCTTGATATGAAATAGATGAACTCTTCTGTCCTTCAAAGACATTGGACTTCCAAACACTTTGTTGACAGATATCAATTCAAAGCCTTGTTTATTTTCTCTCTAATGTTTATGTTTTATTTACTTTCTTGTCTTATTGCATTATCTAGGAACTCCAGAATAATTTTGAATAATAGTGATGATTTGTCTTAGTTCTTTCTCACCTTTTATCTTCAAGAATGTCATTTGCTTTATGTTTCAGATATCTTCTCTTTAACAATTAAGGAAGTTTCATTCTATACTTAGCTTACTAATAGTCACAACAAATCAAGAATGGACATAACATTTTCAAGTAGGTGTGTGTATGTGTATCAATCTATCAAATGGTTCTTTAATCTATTAATAAAGTGAATTTTGTAAAATAATTTTGTAATGATTAGCCTGTTTTTGAATAAACTCTGTTTAGTTATAATGTTTTATTCTTTTCCTCTATGCTAGATTTGGTTTGCTAATATTTTAGTAAGAACTTTAAAATTTACATTCACTAGTCAAGTTGGTCTGTGGTAAGAACTATAAACTGAAATGCCTAGAAGAGCCAGATTAAAAAAATAAATGAGTAGAGTTAGATGAGGCTCACAGAGAAGCAAAGACTGTGGTAATAGGAAAATGTATGTTGGGTCTCATAACATTTATATTCAGCATTAAAAAAGATGCTATCTAAATGTAATCCTTGGCAAGACAAATGTGACCCTTAGAACCCAGCAAGTAGCATTTGGAATGTGTGTTTGTGCTAGCCTCACAGAGCAAGTTAGGAGGGTTTTTGTTTGTTTGTTTTTTATGTCTAGGGATGATTTAAATAAAATAGACAGCATTGGTTTTATTGACACAAATTCTCCCATAAAATGGTCTGGGCCCAGTGCCTTTTTGTGGACATACATATATTTATATATTTATTTATATATTTAATTTATCTCCCCTATATATTTAATTTATCTTATGGTCTAATTTTTCCAATCTGGCTCAACAACTTATTCTAGAAATATGGATATTTCTTTTCTAGGAACATAGCAATTCTTCTAGAATTAAAACATTTTTGTGTAATTCAACATGCTTTGTTGTAGAGTATGTTAGCTGGGAACAGCTGTGCCATCTGAGAAACCCCAGGATTGCTAGTGGAAGACACGTTTGAGTGTGGAATTGCTCCCCTTCCTGCGTGTGCGTGCGTGTGTCCATCGTGATGTCTGGAGTTCCCTCAGACTTGGCTGTGCGGCTGTGTCTTGCCCTGTGCTAGGAGCCCTACCCAATTAGATCCCCTGGAAGCAAAATCCCTGGCCAAACTTGCATAGTCAGTAGAAGGGACACAGCCAGCTCAGCTGTCTATAGCTATTTCTTTACTTTATTGTTTGGGCAATCTTGTCATCCACTCTGATCCTGCAGTTGTAAGCACGGAGCTCCCAGTTCCTCCCTGGCAGAGTTCTTAGGGACCAACATCTCTCATGGCGGCTCTTCCCACATCTAGTATGTGTTTGCAGTTTCCTCTGCTGGGGTCTTTCATCTGTCTGATCTCATCTGCTTTTTATTTTCTCAAAACTTCTGTTCTACTGATTATACCTTTTCTTGTTTCCAGTGCTGTTGGCGATTTATTCTTTAAAAATTTTTAAAGTATTTTCAAGTGGAGTTTGGGAAGGTATAAAACTAAACATATATATGTGTTTTGTCTGTCACCTTGAACTGAAGGCTTTATGGGCTCTGTACAGCAATTGCACAACTTTACTAGACACTTGCTCCACCTCTTTTCTAACAAATGTACACTATTTTTCATAACTGTTGATGCATTTATATTAGAGCTTTTTATTGTTTAATTAATATTAAACAATATTGAAGATAATGTTTCATATTATACAAACATATTGGCATGAGTGAAACCATGGCTAGTAATATTTCTTTTTCTTCTTTTTAATTTTAATTTTTTTATTGTAATTGTTGTTCAAGTATAGTTTTCTGCCTTTTACCCCCAACCCAGCCCACCCCCAGCTCTCCCCTCCTCACTCTCATTTCCACCCCCTCCTCATTAATTACTTCTAAACTTTAAACTATTATGTTTGAACTATGAACTTATTTGAGGGTTGAAAAGTATTGTTTTTTAAATAAAAACTCTAAGGTGTTCGTGGCAGTTCATTCAGTAAGACCAATCTGGAATTTCATTGCTAAATCAATAGAGAGAAAATTGGTATGTAGCCCCTTGGCAACAGGGACAGTACTGGTGGATCCACTATTTTCTGCTCAGTTACTCAAATGGTAAAAAAGTGATGAAAGACTGTTGGGTTTGGAGTTTAGAATCATATCGTTGGGTTTTATGTATAGCACCTACTAGCTGTGGGAGCTTGAGCAAGTCCCTCACATTTCTGAACCTTAGTTGCGTCATCTGCAAAATGGCAGTAACACCTGCCTGTTCCTATCTCACAGGTTTTGAGAGAATGAGTGTGAAAGTCCTTTAAGAAACCAAAGTTAATCAAATGTAAGTTCATATTAAGGTTTCACATACTTTACCAATGACTATCTTCAAACAATTAGACTTAAAATGAATAGAATTTGTGACTCCTTGGAGAGAAGACTAGTTGAATTCAAGTATTTATTATTTTTATTATTAAAACGAGACCTTTTTGTATGAGAAAAAACAGATGCAGAATAATAAGTTCTTTGTTTAATAAAGTAGAATAATTAATTAGATCTGATGAAAACAGAGGTTTGTTTTCATCAGTTTCAAAATTATGCTTTCCAAAAGGAACCAATTTAGAGATGTTTTAATGGAAACATCTGGATAGTGGGTTAGAAATGTTTAGAATGTGCCTGGCCTAAGTATACTCAGTTTATTTTGGCTGACTAAGCCTTTTTACTAGAATAGATATTTAGGACTCACCTTTCCTTGATTAGTTCTGTTCAATAACTAGTGTCAGCTGAGGAGACCCATTTAATCAGAATGTTTTAATCAGAATGTCCAGTCCGGCAGTCTGTGTGAGTCAGTCTTCAGTAGAAGAATTGTGCCAGGCAGCGAATTGTAAAAGAAAAAAATTGTGAAATCAGGGTATGAAAACTCAGGATTAATTTGTGCCCAGCTAATTCACCAGGGAGAATAACCTTGGGGCCTATTTATTACAGAAGAAAATTAAGCATTCTAATGAATTAGGATTGCAATTTGAAAAAAGAGAAGGATTCATTAATGAGTAGTCCCTCTCTCCTATCCAATCGTCTTGTGACCTGAAGCTCTGGAAACCAAGTCCTCCAAAGAACAAACAGTGTCGGAAGTCTGTGGTGGTGGAGGGGGAATGGTGTCCCACAGAGCTGGAACCCACTAATAAATGTCGGATGGAAAGCCCAAGACTGTCCTGCTTGAAACATTAAAAGTTTAAAAACTGACTTTATTGGTCTAAATAGACTTCCTAATTTGCAAAACTCTTTGGGATGATAAATAGGTTGCACATGTGCACATTCAAATGTAGACTGACAGATTAAGAATGTGAATTAGTATACCCATCCTAGTGTGTTTTTTGAGCATCACAAGTACTCAATATTTTTCTTTGTGATACTCTCAATGTATTGGGTAAGATTAGAAAAGAAAAGATAGGGAGGATTACTTTACTGACTACTCACATTCTTTCTTGTCTTCACTCCACCCCCACCCCTGCCCCCACTTCCAGACCACTCATGGCCTAAATCTCTGCTCCCATTTATAAGATTTCTTAAAATAATTGTCTCATTGCACTCATTGTTTTCAATTTCTCTCTCCTTTTTAAAATCCTACATTCTTTTTAAAAAATTTATTTATTTATTATTAGAGAGAGGGGGAGGGAGAAGAGGGGAAGAGAAACATCAATGTGTGGTTGCCTCTCACGTGGCCCCTACTGGGGACCTGACCTACAGCCCCGGCATGTGCCCTGACTGGGAATTGAACCAGTGACCCTTTAATTTGCAGCCTATGCTCAATCCACTGAACTATGCCAGCCAGGGCTCAATTTCTCTTTTTTAATTCTCTCTTAAATCTGCTAAATGGGAACTAGCCCAGACTAATTGGCCAATTGGCCATATACGACAATTGGGTTCTTTTTGGTTGGTAATGGGATCTAAGAGAAACAAGTAGGGGTTTTCCTTCCCTCTGCCACCTTACTACCCAGTTACAATGTAACCAAGTTTCAGAGAAAATCCTGACACATGTACAAGTCGCATTTATTAGGAAGCAGTCACAAAAATAAAAATAAACATAAAAATCTCAAATCTTTGTCTTTCTAGGCGTTCTGACCACAGCTTGTTTGAAAATGTCATTAAAGCAAACATGGCAGTATTTTAAGGCACCATTCAGACAACTAAGATCCCCTGGATTCAAGGCTAGACACCAGACCAGTTAGGGATCTGAGCTAGGGTGCCATCCCGGAGGGCGCAGGGCATCCCAGACTTTTATACCATCTTAACACAATCCATGTAAGTGACTGTCACTCACTTCACCTCTGGAAACCCATTCAGATCTTCATAATGATTACAGGCAAGATCTCTGGGGTTAATCAGAGACAACAATGACTGATATGATTTTTGTGGCTTCCATTATAGGGTGGGTGTTATTGTTTTAGCTGCACCAGAATCACCGACAGGATTTGCTAAAACCCAGGTTGCTGGGCCCCACCCCTAGATACTTTGACTCAGTAGGTATGAGCAGGGCCTGAGAATTTGCAGAACAAGTTCGCAAGAGAGGTTATTTCTGGTCTGAGGGTCTCAATTTGAGAACGCTTTATACTGTGATTGTAAGCCTATTCAACTTCAGATTTTTTCTTGAGTTATGTTTGATAAATTTAGAAAATGGTGTATTTCCTCTATGTTTGGAATCTTAATTCATAAAGTTTTAATACCAAGCTTTTCTAATATATGTATTTAAGATTATAATTTCCCTTTTAAATATCTCTTTATTGGCATTGTGCCAGTTTATATGTAGTATATTTGTCAACATTCAGTTCTAAGTATTTTATAATTCCTAGTACAATTTTTATTTCTCCAGTGACTTATTTAGAAGTATGATTTTTAATTGTATTTTTTTAGACTTTTGTTTTGATTTCTAACTTTGTTTCACTGCTTTCAGAAAGTACTGTCTGTACCTTAGTATTAGACACAACTTCCTGTGTAGTACAGGAAGTACTACAGGGAATGGTTAATTAATAAGATTTCCATGAACTCTGGAAATGGCTTAAGGCCTCCAGGTACCCTGTTCTCTCCTTAGGTCCTTTCCTTCTGTCTGCTCCCTGAGCTTCCTGAACAGTGGTTCTCGAGCTTTCTTGTGCATCGCTGGCATCTGGAGGACTTGTTAAAACATGTGTTTCTGGGCCCACCACCAGAGTTTTGGATGCAGTAGGTCAGGTGTGGTTGAGGAGTTGGGCATTTCTAAGTTCCCAGGTGAGGCCGAAGCTGCTGGTCTAGGGACCATGCTCACAGGAGTCACTGTCCAAACCATAGTGCGTCCTCTATTTCTCACTACTTTGTTGTCCAATACCCCTGCTTTTGACTTGAAACCCATTTCTAATCTTCATTATCCAAACCCTTCTACATGTTTGCTGGGGTTGTTTCATTCAGGACACTGAGCTTTATTCTACAACCTGACTCCAGCTGCTGATTGTCCCATTTCCTTGTTCCAGACGTTGGGCTATAGGTCCACTGACCAATCTTATCATTGGTTAGTAATTTTAAATCCTCATTTCACAATAGGAAGACCTGTGAAGGTTTTCAAACACACATATATGCCCTCTCCTAGAGATTCTGGGCTATGGACCGGCTACATGTGAATTTCAAATGCTTCCTAGTTGATTCCAACGTATAAGAAGGATCAAGATCTACTGACCATATGGGTTGACAATGAAGGCTTGCTTTTTCAGCTTGGCTGTGTGCCATTACTTCGCTTGCTTCAGAACACGTTGGTTTGAGATGGTGGATGTGTCTCCAAGGGGGGGCCTTAGCACACTGGAGTAGAGATTGAGCTCAGGACTAAACTAAGGCTGGATGTAGATAGGAACTGAGGAATACGAACATACATATCAACATTGAGGCTATGGGAGTGAATGTACTGTTTGTTGGGTAAAGAACAGGAGAGAAAAAAAGAAAGTCAAGGACTAAACCTTGGGAAATACAAACATGGATTGTCGGAGACTGAAGTAATGCAGTGAAGAATCATTACTGTAGGAGAACCAGTGACTTCGGGAAAATTATCAATTAATTCATCATTGTCTTTGTAAAATCAACTCTCCCATTTCTGTCAATAGTGCTATCTTACTCTTATTTGTCCAGGTTTAGTTCAGCGCCACCTTCTATTCTTCATTTTTTCTGACTCCCCAGGCTCGTTCAGCTGCCACTTATGTAATGTTTCTCATTCAGCTCTTCCCGTCACTGCTTGCTCAGGTCTTCACGTGACTTCATCTGACTTATCCTGAGGGTCTGCTACTGGTCCTCTAGCTTTTTGAATCCATCTTACACATTATTGTCCGACTCATCTTCCTAAAATGTCATTTCGATTTGTCCATTTCTTGCTTTTAAAGTCTCAGTGGTTTTCTTGTTCCCAATAGCCAATCTCTGCAATCTTTTTCTCCACTCTAGGCGAACTGTGATTTTTCTCACCTCTTCACTTGTGCCCATACCTTTTCCCACCACTGTGTTTAGTGAACTCTTCTCCATCCTTCAGGACTCAGATGAAATCTTACTTTCCTTGGGCCTCCTTTGGGTTTATACTTTAAAGGCAGAAATCAAGTTATCTGATTAAGTAGTAGAACTAAGTACCTCTGCCATGTCCCTGACATGAAGTCAGCCTGAGCAGGTCTTGTGACATAGGCTGATGTAAAAAAAATAAGCATAAACAAAATCCCATTCCAAGTATTTTTTTGTGATCTGTACTTTAACACAAAGAAGGAACTGAGATATATTATTATACTCTCTATAAACATTCAACAATAGGCGTCACTGACTGAAACATCTCTTTTCCTCAGAAAAAAAGAAACCTTTTTTTTTTTCTTCGAGAAATGCTCTTTCTGGCTACACTGTGAAAACAACAATGAGGTTATAGGGAGTCAAAAAGGTATCTCTGTGATTGTGGTTGCTAGGATTTGGCTAGAATAAGGGGAAAGGTATCAGGAAGCTCTGGCTGCCAAGAACCAATGATTCTGCTATTAATTCACATGTTGGGACTGAACCGTTCAGAGACAATGGTTAAAGTAACAGAGAGGTAGTAACTATTTCCTCCAAAGAGGTACATGCTCAGTCTTAGCAGTCTTATAATGAATCAAATGTTCAACAGATTCTTTAGGTTAATATACTTAAATAGAATATGAAACACTATTCATTACATTTAGAAGAGAATCTTCAAGTGACTAGGCCAAAAGCAAGTAAAAAATTCAGGTATTAAATTTGTGAAATTTAAGCCAGACAAGGCTAATGCTCGCCCCCCAACCTCCCCACTGATGGCCATAAGTAAATCATCCAAACTTGCCTGAAATTAATTTTCTTTTCTGAAATAACCATAATAGTTTTTTACCTATTGCCAACTTTCAGTGTGACCTTGAATAGTACCATTTTGGGCATCAGTTTAACTATCCATAAAATTGTAGTTGAATTCAGTAATCTCTAAGGGACATTTCTGCTCTAAGACATCCAAGAGAAAAAACAGCATAGGCTTTCTCTACTATTCTGTTTGACTGTCTGAATCTCCTTGCAGCTCCCTAAGTAAAGACTGCCCTTTCTTTCTTTCTTTCTTTCTTTCTTTCTTTCTTTCTTTCTTTCTTTCTTTCTTTCTTTCTTTCTTCCTTCCTTCCTTCCTTCCTTCCTTCCTTCCTTCCTTCCTTCCTTCCTTCCTTCCTTCCTTTCTTTCTTTCTTTCTTCTCTCTCCCTCCCTCCCTCTCTCCCTCCCTTCCTTCTCTCTCCCCATCCCTCCTCCCTTCCTTCTGTCTTTCCTTTCTTTTTCCCTCTTTCACTCTCTATCTCCCCTGCCCCATCCCTATAAATGCATCAGTAATCTTTGTGGAAGGCACTGAACTAGGTGTTTTCAATATTATTTCATTTACTTCTCATAATTTTACTGTTATGTTTACTTTATGAATGAAGAAAGTGAGACATAGAGAAGTTCTGCAATTAGTACAATATCACAGAACCAGTGAGTGGTGAAAAGGGATTCACATCCACGTGAGTCCAACTACAAACCCATGTTTTTCCTGTCGATGCTGCTGCTTTTCATCATCTCTCTCTTTTCCCCCTTGCTTCTCTACCAGATCTCCTATAATATCTAACTCCATTCTCTCCACTTTGTTTGGCTATGACAGCAATAGCCACAGCCTTTAAATCCTGGTGTGGCTGTAATTAGCCCTGCTCTTACATGGCATAAACTTCATATATTACACATTCTAGAACTGTGCAGCTTCTACTCTAAGTGACCCCTTTGACCTATGGAATTCTGTAGTCTCTGTCAGTTGTTTTCCTATTTGATCTTCAGCTCTAGTTTTAAAATAAGATTTCTAGCAATTTTTGATAATTTCTTTCTAAAACTCACCTTTTCCTTGAAAATCCACTTGTATCTCTTTCTCATATTCTTCATAAGTGTCTGTTAGCCCTCTTTCCTTTGGTATCTGCATTTACCCACCCCTTTTTGTCTCTTGGTAGAAGCCTTTGTCTTCAATCTTCACTTCTTAATCTTTCCCATGACCTTTTCCCATGTGCCTATGTCCACACTTCTACAGAGATACTTCTCTGCATCACCCTAAGGAAGGAGAATCCACTCATCCCCCTACTCTGACATTAAAATGGAAATAAACTTACTGCACTCCAAAACACTTTGGACTATAATAAAATATCCTCATATAAATGTCCAAGCTATCATAAATTCCCATGGACATTATAACTCTTTGGAGAATGCTCACTTATTCATGAAGACAGAGGTAGTTTATTATATCCTATAGTAGATTTGCAATGAAAATCACCATGGCCTGGCATCTGGCTTTGATTAAAATGTCAAAGTTTGCACATGAATACCTGAGAGTAAGACTCTAATGTGTTGTCCATGGTCTTTTACACTTTTCTACAACAATACAATTTTAACATCACTAGCATACAAATGAACCCTTTCATAAGTAAGAGCAAATAATACATTTATGCTGAGATAAAAAAGAGCACTTTTTAAGAAATACAAATGCAAGCTCCTTCCTCAAGACCTCAACTGTTATCAATTATTGTTTAACCTAATGATGAATGATTCTGGAAAATTTATTAGCAGAAGAAAGGTTCTCTCCCTTGAAGCATTTGTGTGCTCTCTTTCATTGGCATTATATAACTCACTGTGTTTTCCTTTTGGTCTTGACTGCCAAGAAGCTCGGGGCCAAGCCTAGACCTCAATCACAGTAACTGAATTATCCTTTGTGCTTAGGATATTTGTTTCTTCTTTTCTGGTTTTAATTTCTATTTCAACAGTATTTATGCCTGACTTTAACCAAAAGCTATATCAAGTTTCCCACCCTCCACGCTCTTTTAAATAGGCAAGAAGTGATAATAAATAAATAAGAATGGATTTACTTCTTTGAATAAAATACAGTTGATTTTGGTTTGCTTTTCTCCAGGGTCAAAAATTTGCCTCTAGATTCTACTTGTCCGACAGTAATTACGAATCTGATTTAACTTGGTATTAACACACACATCGCACATACACGCTGCACAGCAACCCTGTAACGAAGTCTTTAATTTCTTCCTCTTTATCAGAAGGAAGTAGTTTGGTTTTATCTGAAAGGAGGTAGTTCGATGTTTTCTGTTTGGCTCTTTTAATCAGCTATGGCCTACAGCTTTCCGCAGGCCCCTCTTCCAAATTGAAGGGCTTATCTCTTTCCTGCTTCTATTCCTCGTGACTGTCATCTCAGGGAGGGGGGTGCATTTCCCTGTGTCTGTTGTTTTGGACCAACAGCAACCTAGCCATTTATTCTTCTCAACAATTTGGTTCTTTAGCTAAAATATTATTCTATGTAGGCTAGTGAACCCAAAGTTCACAACCTGCTTAAGAGCTCTTGGTCTTTGCCAGTGTTCTTAAAGAAAAATACATGTATACATACATATATACATATACATAGACACGTACTATATATGTACATATATAGTTTTATTTTCTAAATGCATAAGTGTATGTAGCACACACATATACATATGTTACACATATCCACAGACACATATATATTGTACACATATAGACATACAAGGTCTATCCAGAAAGTATCCAGCCATGTACTATGCAAAATAGAGACATTATTGAAGAAGATACAAGAAACACTGTACACAGGACAATGATGCCTCAGTCCCCTTCAAATTAGGCACCTTGGGACCTCACACAGTTCTCCCAATCACCATCAGCTGCCGCACTGTATTTTCCTAAATCTTATCAACAGTCTGAAATCTCTTCGCTTTCCATGGTAATTTTACTTTTGGGAAAAGCCAGAAGTCATAGGGTGCTAAATCTGGGCTGTAGGGGGACTGAGTCACTGTGGTGATTTGATGTTTCACCAAAAAACTCTGCATGAGACGTGATGCATGAGCAGGCGCGTTGTTGTGATGAAGCTGCCAATCACCAGCTTCATCTTGCCTACAGCTGTGGCCTTCTGAATCATCTGAATAGTTTCCGGGGAGGAATGTTCAAGCTAATGCAAAATCTGATGCAGATTTCTTGCTCTGCCTGCTCAGCCATTTTGAATATGACAGCCCCACAGTACACATGCTCACTCAACAGCATCTTCCACCCCCACTGATTAGTACAGTGAAGTCACCATCATTCATGCATGCATACTCCAGTCCATTCTACTTGGCTACCAGGTTACATTGATGTTGTGCAAACTGTTCTCATTGTATTAACAATGGCTGGACTTTTTCTGGGCAGATCTTGTATGTATTCACTCATGCATATTCCAAACAATATTAAAATTATATAAACTTAAAAATTGTTCACAGTCCCACCACCTCCATAAATTATATATTTTAATTTTTAAAAAGCTAAGCTCTTTTTGTATACTTTCAATCTACCAAGGAAAATGGGATAATGTTGAAAGTAAATTTATGAAATGTTATTCTTGAAACTTAGGTTAAAAAGTCAAAATCTTTTTATGATGAGCAGATATTCATATTTGCAGAGCCTTAATCTTTTTCTGTCTCTCTCAGTTTTTAGCCATCTCTTTCCATCATTTTGGTTTGCTTTTCCCTTTTCCTCCTCAACCTTAGGCATCTCTGGGATTCTTCTCCCAGTTCATCTCCAGTCTTCTGCTTCCCTCCATCTGCTCACTTTGAGGACCTACTGAGCACTGTAAAATCTTACGTAGGAACAGCATGCATTTTCCCTCTTGTTATCAGATGTATAATTTACATGTGTTACATGTTGACACAATATATGTGTCCCCTTCCCTTTTTTGTACCAAATGCCAGAGAGTCAAAAAAGATTTTATGGCCAACCTTGCCTTGCATTTTGGAACATCTTTCTTACCCAACCTATTATGAGTGTGTAGCAATAGTATTTGGATAATTCCCATAAAATGTCACAACACTGAATTAGGCGAACTTGTCAGCAAGTCTTGTCCATGAAAAGTGGCTGCCGCCTGTGGCTGAACATCCAGGACATTAGTCAAGGAGGTACTTGCACTTTATCTCAGGATCAAATGTCTCAAGATTGCATGTTTTGAGAGCTCAAAGAACCCCAACTTTTTCTTTTTTTTCCAAGAAACAGTCAGTCCCTTCTCCACCCTTACAGGAGCAGTGGCTCCTGAATGGGTTTCCAGAAGCTCTCTGATGACCGCACACCAGCAGAGAGCCCTTTTGTTCGACGTGGGTACTTGTAATTACTTTGAAGGCTTTGTCTTAAGAGACAAAGTTTCTGCTTCTAGAGGAAAAGGCTCAACAGAAGTCTGAATGTCCTGACATGATAAATCCAACACTCAGGGCTCAGTCTCCCCACCTGCCCCACTCCTTGCCTCGCCTGAGTGTTCCCTGCTTCCACACCCTGGCTTCTCACTGCCCTTCCCAACTCCACAGTGTTTGCAGCAGAAATGGTGGTGGTCAGCTTGGAATCCTTACTCCTACTAAAATGGGAGTGTAGTTCACACCTCCACTCCTGAAACAGTTATAGAAAGACCTGAGGTATGGTTCCAGCTCTGCCATAAACTGCCTGTGTGACCTTAGCGAAATTATTTAATGCCTGAGATTCTCTCTCTTCATCTATAAAATAGAAAGAAAAAAACAAACCTACCAGGCTACCTCACAGGGCTCATAGAAGTAGAATGTGGGAATGTGTATGGAAGAGCCTTAAACACCACTTATTATTTACTACAGCATGTGCTCAGAAATAGTCATAGTTTACCACTGCACTTGGCTAGGGAAGATCCACTTACAGAGCTGGGAGAATCTTCTTGCAAGTACAGGAAATGAGAGGCAGTTCTGGGATAGTGAGTACACCCTGGTCCTTGCTGAAGTGTCTCTTTACCTGCACCCCCTGCCCCCTGCATCCTCCTCTACTTCTCTGTGTAGAGAAATGTCCTTTCTTTAAGGACATTTTCTCCCGTCTTTGGGCTCCTGTGTCCTAAAGACCTTGTGCTGTGTTGTGGAATCACTGGGCCTCATAAGAGCTGTATTCACAGCTTAACTTGAGCCTGTGAATCTGCCTTTCTTTGCAGCTGCTTCCGTTCCTTTCCGTCCCACTCCGTTTCAAACATTTGGGCAGGTGGTGTGTTAGGTGCTGGGAGAGAAAGAAAAATGACATACAGTAAATTTTTGAGTCAGAGCTCACAGATTGTGAGAAAGATACACAAGTAACCCCAATCCAAAATGTGATATAGGTATTTAATCTGGTAAAGACAATATATTTGAAAGGACAGAGGAGAAGAGATTAATTCTAAGTGAAACACTCTGAGGTGGCTTATGGGATTTGAGTAGTGAGTATCTAGCAGAGAGGACTTTGATGGGTCCAAAGATAGGAGTGGGCTGGATTAATCTGAGGGACGAATCTGAGAAGAGGGAGATGCAAGATAGAGTAGGTGAAGGCAGCAGGAGATAAGTCTAGAATGTGGAAGGGTGGATAGCAGGCCACGTTGTAGAAGGGGCATATTCTCAATCTGTTTTTGCACCCCATGTGAATGAATTTACTGGTTTCATCTCCTGAATTGACATTGACTATTGGAAACTGAGTCACCTTCATTATATATAATTCTCCTACTTCCTATGACACCCAGTTATGATAGGATTTGGTTCATGGAATCTTTCAAAGTCTGCATCAAGAGTAGAAATAAACCAATACTTTCATGGGTTTAATAACTCTACTTTTGATACTCTTTTCCCATTAACAGTTGTGAGTAACTGGTAATCATGGAGTTTAGTGATGTCTTGTGAAATGAACAAATGCAGAGAATGTGGCTTGTAATATCACAACTGGGACTCATTCTCCAATCAAATGCTTAGAAAAAGCTCCCCAAGGACCACACCAAAGCAAATACAAAAAGCTGCAGTTGGATATTAGTGCCTGTGATTCACAAAGTTTACGATTACATTTTTAAATGTGGTAAAGGAAATCAGTCCAGAAAAGTGCTGCCTGAATATTTAATATTATTATGGAGAGGAAGGATTTCTATAGATTTAGAACTTAATTCTCTCTTCTCACTGAGATAACACCACTGTGGGCTATATATTCATCAATTATGAATATAAATTAGGACTAAAGACAAAAGGAACATTTTAGTGGAAGTGCAATCTTATCTCTCATAGCACACAAAGAACATGATGTGAAAGAATTATTTTTTTCTAGGAAGCAAATTCTCTTCTATATACCCAGCCCAGGGGAAAATCAGGTTGGGCTTGGAGGCCACGAAGGGTTCTTTTAGTAAAATCCCTTCCCCCACCAGCAGGGCTGATGCTTTGAGATGCCCAGAGTAGTTGACAAACATTTCCTGTATTTTCCAGATTTCCCAATTCGTCATATAATCAGCAAAATGTAATTCCAGTTTTCAGAGCTGGGTGTGCTTTGGCAGGGGGAGTTGGAAGCAAAGAGAAAGGCCAATGCTTGCTGCTATGCCCTTGGCCTGGAGCAGTCTCGGTGTTGACATCAGGTGTCCCTTTGTGAAAGCTCATGGAGACTCTCTGTCAACAATCCAATGTGAATCAGGTGACAGGTGGCCACCACAGTCCAGTCTGCCTTCATTACAAGCTGTAATGACAGCATTACTGTCATTGCAGTCTCCACTGGTGTCGCTGGGGGTTTGAGGAACAAGAAAGGGAGCTGGTTGAGAGGCCCCACATGCTAGGGATCTGGAGCTAAAGATTTCACAACCTCTGTCCTCCAGGGATGGTTAATTTTCTGTGTCAGCTTGGCTGGGCTATGGTACCCACTTGTCTGGTCAAACACAAGGCTACATATTTCTGTGAAGGTATTTTTTAAAATGACATTAACATTTAAGTCAGTAGACTTTGACTAAAGCAGATTATGCAGCATAATGTGAGTGGACCTCATCCAGGCAGTTGAAGGCCTTAAGAGAAAAGCCTGAGGTCTTCCAAGAAAGAAGGAATTTTGCCTTCAGATTGTCTTCAGACTCAAAACTACAGTTCTAGTTCTTCCCAGAATTTTCTGCTGGCATGCATATTCATACTTGCCAGCTCACAATCACAGGAGCCAATTCCTTAACATCTCTCTCCTCCTACTCTCTCTCTGACTATGGGGGGTGGGCATCAAAAAACTGGAATTATCTTCTGGAGGATGGGCCCCTTATAGCACAGGTGAGTGTTCTGGGAACCCATCTATATCAGTGTACCAGCTGGCATTGTTGTGAGAGGCTGTGTTTGGCTTCCCTGAATTTTTTTTGAAGACTTTCAATGTGTCTGCCCATTTCATAATGGGCAATTTATAAGCAACCTGCCCACATCACGCTGAGTGTTCAGCAGTTTTTGACCAAAAACAACATGAACCCTGTGTTCCACCCTCCCTATTCACTGGATCTCACTTTGAGTGACTTTTTTTTGGTTTTGTTTCCCTGGATGAAAAAAGTCTTCAAAGGAAAATGTTTTGCTGATGTGGAAGAGGTGAAACAAAAAACAGCAGAAACACTAAAAGGCGTGAAAATCGACACGTTCAAAAACTGTTTTGAGCAGTGGAAAAAAACAATCTCGATAAGCGTATTGCATCAAATGGAGAATACTTTGAAGGTGACTAAAGTTTAAACATGTAAGAATAAATGTACAATTTTTTAATAAATAAATTCTGGGTTTTTTTGGGTCCCCCTTCATCTTACATATATATCACTGAAATTATATTTACCTATCTACCTACCTATTAGTTCTGTTTTCTCTGGAGAACCCAACTTTCTAACTAATAAATACTCTCTCTCTCTTTTTTTTTGCTTGTTACTTGCATTGCATAGTCAGAGTTGAGTATTCCAGGAAGAACATAAAAGTGCACTCCACCTCATCGGCTAAACTTTTTTCTCACTGGTATTAGTTTTCCCATCAGGCCAGGAGACTGACCGATAGGAGTAAAGGGTAATGAACACGGCTGTGGGATGAGGCATGAGGAGCGCGGGGCCTGTTTGATTTAGCCTCAGCGGTTCAGCGTTACCCATCTCTGCCTTCCAGCCCACCCCTGCCACGTTGCACTAGGGGCTGGGCTGCGTGGCACTTTGCTGAGAAGAAGGTACGAAAGCTTCCTTTCTTGATTATATCATGTTGTCTTGACCTATGTTTGTTGTTTTTCTGAGCAAAAATGGCTGGAATTTTGTAGGTGACAGCTCAAGATTTTGCGTTTTGGTTTGTTTTAGAGTAATCTTACATTCTTTTGATTTTCATTTGGTAACGGAACAATCTTCGGTTTGGCACTGATCAATGGAACTTTCTATGATAATGGAAATGCCCTCCTATGCTGTCTAATATGCCTCGTGAGGCTATTGAGTTTTTAAAGTATGGCTAATGTAGCTGAGGAATTAAAATTAAAATTGTATTTAATTTAAAGTCGTTTAAAGTTAAAAAGCCATGTGATACTATAATTTACCATAATGCACAGCAAAAACCCCAAAGGAAATTGTTACAGAAATTGCCTCATGTGGTTATGCAGGCTGAGGAGTCTCGTGACCTGCTGTCTGCAGGCTGGAGAACCAGGGAAGCCGCTGGTGTAACTCACTCCAGGTCCAAAGGCCCACGGATCGGGAGACGGATGGTGCAGGCCCGCCTGAGTCTGAAAACCCGAGGACTAGGGCAGCTGGTGCCTGGGGGCAGGAGGAGAGGTATGTCCCAGGTTAAGTAGAGAGTGCAAGTCTGCCCTTTCCCCATCTTTTTTGTTCTGTTTAGGCCTCCGATGAATCAGGCGATGCCCACCTGTAGTGATGAGGGTGGTCTCCTTTACTCTGTTGATTCAGATGAAAATCTCTTCCAGAAAAGTCTCCACAGACACTCAGAAACAATGTTTTATGAGCTATCTGGGCATTCCTTAGTCCAGTCAAACTGACACACAATTAGCCATTATAACAAGTAAAAGCAAGTGTTTTTTCATAAATCAACTGAATTATAAAAAATGTGATGAAAATCCTTACTACTTGTGACCGAAATCCTTGGTCCAGCGGTATCAGCACCATCTATGAGCTTACATGTGCAGACTTAGGCCCCGTCCTAGGCCTACAGAACCAGGACCCATGCTGTAACATGATGTCAGCATACGTGCTCACTGAAGGCTGAGAATTACTGATGTAAACCATACAGTCTTAGTTCACAGATGGAGCGGGGGGAGAGCAGTGAGGAGTTCGTCCTGTCCCTTGTGTAACTTCTTCCCAGTGCTCCCCCTGCGTGCCTCCAGCCTCAGTTCTGGGGGTCAGGGTCTCCAAACCTGGTTACGGCACGACCCCTCTGGGGAAGTATTAGACACTCTCTATACATGATTTTGATCTTTCAAGATGCTACACCTGCTCACAAACTTCTGCTTTTTTTCTTGCTCTCTTGGAGTGGGAGAATTGTTACAGTGAAAAGACATTGCTCCTGTCTAAGCATCTAGTTGTGCCGTGTGAAACCTTACGTCACTGATAAAACAGCTCTACAATGTACAAATCGACATCTGCATTGGTTTCCTGTTCATTTTCAAATAAACTACATCTTACTAACAGCATTAGACACCGTGACTATTAAATGCTATATGTGTTTATGACTGCCACATACCAAGCACTGCTCTATTATTATTTTTGGAAGTAAGGGCGAAGGGTTTTCAGGAACAACTATAAAGGACACATGGACAAAACCAAGGGGGAGGGTGGAGTCAGGAGGGAGGTAGGGGATGTCTGGGTGGGGGAAAATGCAGACAATTGTACTTGAACAATAATAAAAAAATTACAGCATATAATAGAGACTGGAGGTGGTAAATATAACATGTACTTGATTTTAAATTAAATCCTTATCCCTTGTAGTCATTGGTAACCAGTGTGGTAGAAAAGTCAGATAACCACTGTTATGTGTCCCTCAAGGTCTTTCAGTCCACAATCCATGGCCTCATATTTATTAGGTTCTGAAAACAACCCTGAACTGCTAAGCTTTTCTGACACCATGGTGGGTGCCATGTCAAGCACCTTCGAGCAAAGCTGTCCTGTCTCTCCCATGTCTGGTGCTTGGTGCTGACTGTTGACTGACCTTGAGTCTTGGGGTTTGTTTTTATTTTTGCAATTACATTAAATTTTTTCTTTTTTTTTATTGTTGACCCTATTACAGATGTCCCCATTTCCCCCCCCTTGGCCACCTCCACCCAGCCCCTGTCCCTTCCCTCTGGCTGTCACCACACTGTTGCCTGTGTCCATGGGTTGTGCAGCTGTGGTTAAACCCAGAGTCACAGCGGGAGAGGACTGTGCTAGGGCACAGATGCGGGAGGTGTGATCCATTGGTGGAGGTTGTCACTGTCATAAACATGCCAGTTGTATTATAAGTATTACAATTTAGGTTTTTCATCCTTAAAATGTAGACGATAACAATTGTATTTACCTCATAGAATTATCATCAAAATCAAATGATCCACTGCATGTGTACTATTTTTCACAGTTCCTGGAGCATTGTAAGTTTTCAATAATTATTATTATATTGAGGACTTGCTAATTTCTCTAGGAAATGAATTGAGGTATATACTTGGTAAAGATGTTAGATACCATTGGCAAATTACTTATTCTTCCATACCTTTTTAAAAACATCGGGTATTATCACATATGACAACCACTGTCACTCTGAGGGGCAAGAAATGATTCACTGTTATCATTTCTGTTTCTTTGTATATCATTCCCATAGATTTTTGACCATATACACTTCTTTTGTGATGGGCCTATTCATTTGCCTTGCCCCTTGAAAAGAAAACAAATGCTTATTCTGAAATAATTTTAGGTTTACAGAAAAGATACGGAGATAGTACAGACAGTTCCTGCACACCCCGTGTCACATTTTGTATTACCATGGGATGTTTGTCATAACTCAGAGACCCATATTAGGAGATTACTGTTAAGTAAAGTTCAGACATTAGTTAGATTCACTAGTTTTTCCACTCATGTCCTTTTCCTGTTCTAGGAGCTAGTCCAAGTTACCACACTGCATTTAATCATCATGTTTCCTTAGTCTTTGGCTTATGTGACAGTTTTTCATCTTTGTTTTTCATAACCTTGACAAGTTTGAGGAGTACTGGTCAGATATTTTGTGGAATATCTCTCACTTTGGGTTTGTCCGATTTTTTTTCATGGTTCATCTGGGATGAAGGGTATTTGGGACAAATACCTCGGAGGTGAAGTGCCTTTCTCATCCACCCCATCAGGTGGCACATGCTGCCAGCATGAGTTAGGACTGGTGACTTTAGCCTTGGTCACTTTGTTCCGGTGGTGTTTGCCAGGTTTCTCCACTGTGAAGTCATTATTTCTCACTTTCCTTACTCTGTTCTTTGAAGGCAAATGACTGAGTTCGACCCACAGTCAAGATGAGGGGTGGAGGTTAAACGCCGGCTCAGGAAAGGGAGGTATATTAGTCTGTTAGGGCTGCCCTAACAAAATACCAGACGCTGGGTGGTTTAAGCTACAGAAATGTATTTCTCCATACAGATATGGAGGCCAGAGTCTGAGATGAAGGTGTCAGCAGATTTGGTTTTATCTGGAAGCCTCTCTCCTTGGTTTGCAGAAGGCCGTGTATTCACGTGGCCGTCTTTCTGTGTAGAGCGTGTGTTTGGCGTTAGGGAACTGAGCAAGCTGTATGTTTAGGGAGGTGGGAGAGTGGAAGAGGACCCAAGTGGTTTGTGAGCACTTTACTCTTTACTCTGCCAGAAAGCATCTCATACAGGCTGTGTCGTTCAGAAACTGGGGTGATGTTCAGCAAACACAGGGTAGTGGCTAAACTGGAGGGCTCTGGAGTGAGGGAAATTTGCTTCATTTCCTGCATTTATTAGCCCTGAATGCTCTGGCACGTTACTTCACCTCACAAAGCCCTAGCTGTTTTACCACACAAACGGTGGCTAATAATCACATGGAGGTTGTGGAGAGGATTACAAAAGATAATATACTGCTAGTGCCTGGAACACAATAAGTGCTCAATAAATGTTAGCGTTTCTTTTTATCATTACTGTTATTACTGCTATTATATTGGTGCTCTGCACCATCTCATTGCCACCACACTTGGGTCATCTGGGCCCCTGACCCAGGATTAGAGCATTTCTTCCAAGCGGAACTCAAGATTTAGGGCCTTTGGGTTTTTCTGGCATTAGAAAGTACGACTCAGTGACACTCTGAGGCCTGTACTTTGGCATTTAATAGACTGATCTTGGTATTTAGCTCCGAGTCCTCATATTTCTTGGATAGGTGTGGATTATGATCACGTGGACTTTTCCAAAGTCCTCAAGCAGCAAAGGACAGTCAGCTCTCTATAGTCAGACCTCAGTGCCGCTCACTCACTAGCGGCTGTCTAGGAAGGACTGGTTCAAGGAACTTATGAAGAATCAAATACATTTCTCAGTATTTTAGATTAATAGATCCCAGCTTTGATGTATGTTTAGGAAGGGAGTAAGTAGCTCCCAGCCCTCTGTTCGGATCATGCCCACCGCAATTTCTGGTAGTTACACAAAGACAAAATCTTAAACAGCAGCAGACTTTCAAAGGAACTTGGAGGTAAATTGTAGCCTGTAACGATTATAAGCTAAAATTGTCATGGTCATGTAATGATACGATGCTCGGGCTGTAGGGCCTACATTTTGCTAGCAGGACAATTAAAGATAGTTGTCCCTCAGACATAGAGTTCATGCCGGAGAAAATGCTGCCAGGCCGTGCATAGCCCCTTATGTGAATCTTTCAGGTAAAATACAGTTTTCCAAATGGGCTCTCTGTGTGCAGAGCTCCAGACCTCTAGGTCCCTCTTCTGTGTGGATCATTTCACCTTAGAAAGTGTGCTCAGTTCTCAGGGTGTCTGGAGAAATCTTCTCGGAGACAAAAATTTAAGGGCTCTGAGGGGAGTCCCCTGCCGGCTGCCAGCCATGGAGTACTGTTAAAGATCAACTTCATGTCAATTTCTAAATGTTCTTCCTTTTTAAGATTTTATTTATTTTTTCTTTAGAGAGGGGAAGGGAAGTTGAAAGAGAGGGAGAGAAACATCAATATAAGAGAGAAACACTGGTTGCCTCTTCTATGTGTCCTGACTGGGGACTGAACCTATAACCCAGGCACGTGTCCTGACCAGGAATTGAACTGGCGAAGTTTCGCTTTGTAGAACAACGCCCGACCAGCTGAGCCACACTGGTCAGGGCCATGTCAAATTTTAAAGACAATGATAGGCCCCTATAGGCTGCAAGAAATTTGCCCAGCAACCCCAAGTGGCTCCTTTCCCCCTCTCCCCACACCCTGGCTTCAATTCACTGTTTGTACTTTGAGTGTAGGACGGGCCTTCTCTTTCCTCCCTGGTCTCCTCCTCTCCCTCTCTCTTTTTAAAAATTTAATTTTAGATTGAGAGAAGAGCTTCAAAATAGCATAGAGAGTTACCAACTTCCTGTAATGTTTAACACTGGATCTAAACAAGATAAAGTTGGATTTGGTTGAAAATGCGATAAATATATATAGTACATGTACACACACACAATGCTGTATATATATATTTACACAAACATATATATATATTTAAATGGATGCCAAGCTCTCCTTAAAGAGATCAGTAAGATCAGTACTTGTAAGCCCAAAGCCATAGTTTTGAAGTTGTTTTGGATGTCCTGCTTTGGAAGGACGTTTGCTTACTGAAGGGCAGCTGACCTGCGACAAACACGGCTATTGCAAACAAATGTAGCCCAGGCGAAGAAGATTTTTAGAGTCATCAGGCTTATGACTTTTCAGAAAATGTAACCAAATGTTGGATTAAAAATAGGTGTATTATGACACCTGATTTTCTTTGTAAGGCAACACTAGGTGCATTCAACAGACATTACCCTACTTTCTTCATTCTGGGCTGGTTACGTCTAGCTCATCTGTAACATTTGCAAAGCACAGAGGGGTTGTACATACGATCTATTCTCATTTTTCAAGGCGGTTATGGTCTGTAATGTTGCCGTGGACAGTGAATTACCGCTGCTCCTAGGCGAAATATGGGGTTCAGTTCCTTTGAGCTTTGAGTCACATTTTTGTCAACTGATCAATATGCATTTTTGTCTTATGTGTATCTCTGTTCAAAGACACCTTGTTTAATACATATCGTTGATTCATTAATGTTGAACTCATGGCCAACAGCACTGTAACTCATGCCGGGATAAAACTCATCTGACACCTGTATTTTCTCGTAAGGCACAGCGCAGCCTTCTTGCTATGGGGGCCGCCACGCAGCACTGCAACGCTGTGCTCGCAGGCCTTTTTAAACAGCAACATCACCAGCGAAGAGTGAAAAATTGTGAAAGTGTGGTGTTAAGTGGATTGCGAGAAGGACACTTGTGCACAGTATGAGAGCTGAAACAAGGCAGAGTGTCAGTCATTCAGCCTTAGCTGAGAACCTGTGGGTAGCACCTCAAATTCCCTGCTCCGAACATGTTAGCAAATGACTATGGAAGGTCTATGAGTGTTGATTTTGAGGCAACAAGTAAATTTTAGCAGGTGGAAAAACTGAACAAATATGAAATCCATGAATAATAAGAGTCAACTGTAATCTTCATCCACACTGTATGAAGTTATTTTTTTATTTCCCAAATTAAAAAGAAAACAAACCCCCGAGGTTTGAGGATGCTGAGTCACTTCCCTGAGGCCAGCTGGTTCCAACAGCACTGCTTCTGTCCTTTCACTGCGCACCCCACTGCACCTGAGAGAGCTCGGCTGTGTCGTGACTGATCTTGAGTCAGCCGGGCGCTGGTCCCTTACCTACAGAGTTGTAATAAGTGAGACATGTCCAGTTAGATTTGCCCCTGGACTGGCTCCAAACAGGATTTAAAGCCTATGGAATGAAATATATCTCCTTCTGAAAAATATTCTATTTCAAATAGTCTCAGTGTGTGGATCTTCTTACGGGAGTTGCAAGTCAGTATTGTAGAAGAATGGTTAATGTGTTATATTTATTAATATGATTTTCCTCAAAAAATTATTTTTCCTCTTTGTAAAAGTATCTAGGCTATTTGAGTACATTTTGAAAACACAGAAAAGCCCAAAGTATAAAATGTTAGTCATTTGTATGTCACACCAAGAAATACTCACTTTCAACAGTGGATATGACTTCTTCCCAGCTTTTTCCCTCTTGTTTTTCTATGTGTATATATGTAAGAATATATTTTGGAGATTTAAAAAAATGTCATTGAACTATTTCAATTGCTTTCAATTTTTAGCTACTTTAAATGCATTTTAATTGAGCATTGTTTAAGATGAATATTGGAACATATTCTTAATCATTATGTGGAAATGGAATTGTTGCATCAAAGTATATGAAAAAGTGTAAAGGCCTTTGGATAATCATTGCTCAATTGCTTTCAGGAAAGTTACATCAATGTACTTTTCCCACTAGCGATGTCCAACATGCCTATCTTTCTTCCTTCTTGTGAATAGGATATTATCTAGAGGAATCACCTTAACTGGTCTTATTTTAGGCACGTAAATGCCTTTGTAATTACATGAGATTATACGTTGTTTAAAAAGTAAGACCTTTTTAGGATGCTCTCTAACTGAAATACACTGTTTGGATCCCATCTCCCGGAGTCATAGGCTCTGTGCGCCATGCGGTTCTATGTCCCATAGCGAGAGGATAAGGGCATGGAGGTGGGCGTCCCAGGGAACAGCTCCAGGGCAGGCGGGCAGGGCAAGTGAAGACGAGCCGTGAAGGAGGCAGAGCCAGAGAAGCCAGAGAGATGCCGAGAGAGCCTGGGGAGCAGGATGTCACTGTGACCAGGAAGAGGCAGTTTTCATAAAGCTGTAAAGTTTCCATTGCACAACAGTATAAATGCCTCAGAAAGTATTCAAAAGTCCAGCAAGAGCAAAATCCCGTCCACTTCATTGAGTGAAAAGGGAGGACAGAAGTCCGGATTGCTGTGGGCAAGGCGCATGCGTCAGAGGCCCGTTTTTTGCATTGCCTGTTTCTGTTTAGTTCCTGTTGGATTTTTTTCTTGGAGAGCGTGTGTGGGGAGTGAATGTACAAACATGGATTATTCTGGAAACAGCTGGCACGGATTGCTTCAGGCCACCTGCTTTGGGGGAAGAAGCAATTCCATAAATGCAAAAAAGCAAATAATTGCAGATACTATCTGCCTGCTTTTGAATTGCCATAAAAGGCCAATTCCAATTTTGTTCTAAAAATGGGCAAAAGTTTTCAACTGACCCATCCTTGATGAAACATTTAAAACATGAGTTTTCATCCAGTCAGTAGCAATGTAAACTCCTAGCGGGAGGTAATCAGTTATTCCAGTAATGCGTTGGTGGTGCTTTATTTTAGTACCATCCTGACGTGGGCACCAGTTGAAATGGCACTTTTTGTTTCAGTGAGTGGTCCAAGTTCACACCTGGCATTGGATCCTTTTCTCACAGGCCCCCTTAGAAACAACTACAGAGCCTCGTGTTTTGGCAACTACCAAGCAGACGTTACTGAGGTTCAGAGCAATGCACTGAATCCTGGAGAACGTTCAGATGCCTCCTCGGGGACACTTCTAGGTGACAGGAAGGGCTCATCCTCTGAAGCCCTTGGGACTAACCTGGGAAGAGCCGGCATGTCTGAGAGGGCTTGGGGAGTTCTTCCAATTCTGAGTCTTTTCAGACTTCACCTAAGAAGAGACTGTGAGGTAATGGAACAATAATAACAACAGGGCTGCTATTAATAGCTACCAGTCACTGAGCAGTGACTCTGTTGTAGGCTACATGCAAAGCACTTGACCAGTGTTATGCAATGGTTCTCACCACAGTCTCGAGGAGTCACGGACCATTAGATTTCGCAGATGAGCAAGGTGAGGTATGGATGGTTCGGTAACTTGCCTGAGCTCAGCTGGTGAGCACTGATGTTGAGCATCCATCACGCCTTGACTCCCTGACTCCCCGACTCATTACTGCTTCTCCGTCTGGCATGTAGTAGGGGCTCACCGGATGTTTGTTTTCATCTTTTCTGGGCAACATGGGCTTTGGTGGTAGCCCTGTTACCTCTTATCTGCTAGGATGGCCACAGACCAAGAACACTGCCCAGATACTGGTCACTCTGGGCTGGAATGACAAATGCGAGGAGGGCAAAGGTTGCAGGGCTCTCTGGACCCTCTCAGGGATTCAAGAACATTCTATAACCTTCTGAGTTATTCTGTGTCATTTCATGCTATTTCTTGCTCACATCCTTAGCAATGGTTCATGATTTCTGTTAACTAATTCTTAAAAAAATTTTTTTTGAACAGGTGTTTCTTTTTACCAGTTGAAGACAGATCAGCTTTATATTTATAAGGCTTACAGGCTTCAAAGACTTTGGGATATATCTAGTACCAAAGGGGAAAAAAATAAACTCTGCACTCAGAGTGGCTGGGTGTGAGTTGCATCTCCAGTATTTACTGGTTTTAGACCTTGAACAAATCACCTGAGATCTTAGCACCTCATCTGTAAAGTGGAACTCACAATAATACCTACCTCATGGAATTGTGAGGGTTAAATGAGTCTTAACAATAGTACCAATAAGCACTATGTGTTAGCTATTATCATTTTTATTATTGTGTCTTAAATGTTATAAAATGGCACATGCTTGGCAGATGGGTGGGAGCTCCATACCAAGATGTCAACCAAAATTGTTTGTTAAAGAAATTAGCTGATGGATTTCTCTGTGTTCAAGTTTTATGTGAAAACAGTGGAAAGTCCACAGCAAGATACCAGTATCCCTTCACACCCATTTAAATAACTCTAATTAAAAACAAAAAACAAAATGAACAAGAACAAGTGTTGGCAAGGATGTGAAGAAATTGTAACCCTTTTACATTGCTGGTAGGAATGTAAAATGGTTAAAATGTTGTAGAAAATAGTTTGGTGGTTTCTCAAAAAGTTAAATAGAGAATTCCATATAACTCAGCAATCCCACTCCCAGTTTTATCTCCAAAAGAATTGAAAACTGCTCCTCAAACAAATACTTGTATATGAGTGTTCATAGCAACACAATTTATAGTAGCCAAAAGATGGAAATAACCCAAATGCCCATCAGTTGATGAATAGGTAAACAGATTATGGTGTATACATACTATGGAATATTGTTCAGCCATAGAAAGGAATTAGGTACTTATCTGTCCTACAATATGGATGAACTTTGAAAACATTAAGCGAAGTGAGATAAACCAGACACAAATGTCTTACATTGTATGATTCCATTTATATGAAATATGCAGAATAAGTAAATGCATAGAGACAGAGAGCAGATTTGGTGGTCTGCCAAGGACTGGGGTGAGGAGGAAGAGAGAATGGGGAGTAACTACTTAATGGGTACAGGGTTTTATTTTGGGGTAAGAATTTTTGAGAAGTAGATGGATTTGGAGGTTGCACAAATTGTGAATTTACTAAATGATATTTTAAAAAGGTTAATTTTATGTTACATGAATTTCATGTAATTTGTTTCATTTATGTGAGTGATAGAATTGATTGGGATTGGTATTTTTTTTTCTCACTGAAATGGTAGGTATACAGGTGTTGCTATGGGATAATTTGTTCAGCTGCAAATTTGTTTATGCACTTTTCTTTGTTTGTAATAGTTTACAATTAAAAGTAAAAATGAACTTGGTCAGTGAAAGCCATGAGACTTAGCAGAGTGCTTACCTGAGAGGCAGTGTCAATTTTGTATTTAAACACAGACACACATACATGTAAAGAGGTGGCAAGAAGCCAAACGCATTTTTTCTAGGTCAGGTGGAAGTTCTCCCCATAGAAAAATGCAGCCGGGGCACAGACACTCCTGTGTTATTGCTCAGTCACACTGAATACAGGACAGAGCAAATCCCCACCAACACGCACACACACACATTCTTATCTACTCCTTCCAAACCAGGGTGCCGTCCAAAACCAGAACACGACGAGTGGTGATGTAAACGAACGGGCATTTGCAGGACGGCTGGTGACGAAGTTGGCCTGTCCGTGAGGGTGAGCAAGGACGGCTGGCGGTGATACTCTTCTTTTCTTAGCAATAAGTTAAGTGAACTTGGATTAAATTCCAAAATCCAGACTTTTATGAAGTGTTAAAAAGATTTTGTATATTAACCCTGTAAGCTAGGTATGTTTCTAACTTTAGACACTGAGCTCTTCCTTTAAAGAATAATTTAAAAATGTAATAATAAAACTTTTCGCCTGCATATTCATCGACTGCAGAGTAGTTCTCCAGCTCTTTTTCCTGTATGTTCTCTCCCTCTTCAGAAACACAAACCTGTAGTAAACCCTGAGTTCTGACATTAGTAAAGGGAAAGTTTAATTGGCAAAGCAATCACACACCTGAACTATGTTTGTTCTGTTAATGCACTTCTAGTAAAGTGATAACCGGGAACTTCACATTTTTGTTAACCTCTGTGACATTGAAACTATCCAAGAATGTTGATTCTACTTTCAGAAATTGTTTTTGTCCTGTCTCTTTAAAGGCCAGTCTACAATAGAAGTTAATACCTTAGAAATTCTCCCTAGACTAGAGCCAAAAGCAGTTCCAAAGGTTTTGGCTCTTTGGTTCCCCTTTTTAGTTTTTAACTTTATATAAACTTCCAGACAAGCATATATCAACTGGATTCTCTTTTAGCCTATAGAAAGCAAAAGACTCATTATGGGCTTACATGGGGTAGGAATCTCATTATTGCCAAAATAGGCCCTGTCTGATATGTTGATAGATTAATACGACATTGACTGACCCAGTCTTTTTTAAAAATATGTTTATTGATTTTAGAGAGAGGGGAAGGGAGAGAGATAAAGCGTGAAACATCAGTGTGAGAGAAAATCACTGATTGGTTGTCTCCCATATACACCCCAACTGGGGATCGAACCCCGTAACCTATGTGCCCTGATCAGAATTGAACTCCCACACTTCTGGTGTACAGGATGGTGCTCCAGCTAACTGAGCTACACCGACCAGGGCCTGACCCAATCTTAAAATGTGTTTGTGTGTGTTGAACATTTGAGGGAAAATAGGCATAGAGGATCTTGGTGGTGAGGGGGAAGGTCATTGTGTCACTTGGCAATACAATTCTGAAGCAACGAAAACCCAGCCATGTGCATTCCAGATTAAGGGTGACTGTGGCCAGTCAGCACACTAAGATTTTTGCTTGCCAAAGGCTAAGGGTAAAGGAAGGTCAATCCGAGCTGGCAAATTACCTCATTTATCTGAATGTTAGCTTAGGGGCAGGTTATGGCATTAATTTATAAATGGGGACACAAAGCACATTGAAGCTGGAGAAATCCATTCTGTAAAGCAAAATGCTATATGTTTTGTTAATCCATGTACTGGCTAAACTTTTTCTATGAGGCCATTTGTCAAATTTTCCTACATGTGAAGGCATTTAATTGGTAAGTTATTTCTTTTTTATTTATCACTTTATTACTATTAAGTGTTGGTTACTAAATCCTGAATGCTTTAAACTTTAAATAAAGATGAATTTTAAGTTTTAGATGACTACTTTTTATTTATTTTTAACACATGTGAATAGGAATTTTAGATAAAATATAAATCATTACATTTTCCTCTTTATAAAGTAGTAAAATATATTCTGCATATGAATATAATAATTTAAATGGCACTGATTTTTAACAAAAATGATAATCAGCTTTAAATGGATTGACATTTTTTTGGATTAGTAACTGTCTATGTGTAGTATTAAGTAAAACAGAAATATTTTTAGTTAGAGTTTGGCTAAATATAAGCATGTCTATAAAAGATAGGACCTTGTCCCCAACGCTATTTACCTCTGCTGTAAAAGTCTGCTAATTTGTCATTAACTCCTGGATATGTTTAGTATGAATGGCTTTGCTACAACTTTCATAAAAACCATTCATTCACTCATTCATTCTTTCATTTAGATGATTGTAAATTCGTACATATGGCCAATATTTATTGAGTACTCTGTGTTGGGCAAATGTTTGCTTCTCTGGAGACACGTTGTTGAACAGGAGAGACAAGGTCCTTGCTCTTGGGTCTTATATTAGATGCGGGAGAAAACAGAAGACAACTGAACACACAAATGAACGAGACAGTTCAGATAGTGAAAAGCGCTGTGAAGAAAATGCAGCTGCAAAGGGAGGGACTGACTAGTTGTGAAGGGAGAGCACTACTTAGGACGCTGGCTGGGGAAGCTCCTCCTCCGTGACATGTGAGCTGATGACAGTCATAGCTCAGAGTCGTAGATGACAAGTAGAAGCAAACCATGTCTGGTCTGGGGGCAGAGTGGTCTAGGCAGAGCGAGCGGCACAGTGCTGTAGCCCCGACAGGAATAAGCTCAGTTTATTTGAGGACCAGGAAGGAGATCGGTGTGGTTGGAGAAAAGCGATCCTATGAAGGAGTGGTAGGAGGTAAGGGGAAAAGGAGGTGCAGCCTCTCACATAAGCCCTGGGAGGCGATGCTTTATTTCACTTAGGGTACACATTGTCGATTTTGTGCTTTGTCAATATAGCATCAACATAAATGGTTGAAGAGTGAAAAATCTGTTCCATTAATAGTTTCTTCAATTCAATTGGAAATAATCAGATTTATTTTTATCTTACTGCATTGATTAAAAAACACAATAATTTATGCTACAGTAGGCAGACCCTTTGGGTTTGTCATATGCTGAAGAGCATAAGGAAAAAAGTAAATACAAGTATTTTAAAACCTAATGTATCACCATGAGGAAACTGTAAGGCCGGAAGGTGGCTCTTCTTTAGCTCCACTGACTTTAGGTGCGCCCTTTAGCCAAGTCTACGTGGGCCAAATGCAACATAGGCTTAGCACATCATGCTCAAGAATGTTGGAGAATCTGTAACTTCAATGTGTGTGATTCACATTCTCATGACAGAGTTGCCATTAACCCTTGAGGCTAGTAAAACATGGACAAGAGCCCAACAAAGTTCGAGTGTGGGCATGTCCTAAGTTTACGTGACTTATTCCCTTCCACCTTCAGAACTTCGCTGAAATGTTGCCTTCCTTAGGAGGCCCTCCCCAAGACCCTTTCTAAAATTGCACTCCTCTAGTACAACTCTGTCCTCTGCCACTACGGTTTTCCACAGCACTCTGCCCTGCTGGAGAGAGGTTTTAATGTGTATTTGCTGTTGGTCTGCTTCTTTCAGTAGAGTGTAGACTCCTTGTGGTTTTTGCTGTCTTGTTTGCTTTGGCAGTAAGAATAGTTCCTGCACATTAGATGTAGGCCTTCAGTCAATATTTGGTCAATCAATTAATGAAATTCTCACCATCCTCCTTAGTCAAAATGGTTTCTTTCTCCTTTATTTTCCCATAGCACTTTCTCGGTACCTATTTCTAGTACATGTCATGTTCTAAGTCAATCTGTGTGCTGCTTATTTCTCCTACTAGAATAGGTATTCTCTACTGACTTAAAGACCGGAACATGAGGAAGAGACGTCTTTTCCTGATTTGTGCGGAGGTCCTGTGGGGACTGGGGGGAGGCAGTCCTTGCTGACGAGGGAAAGAAGCACATCTGTGACAGTCTTGAGGCACCGAGAACAGGACGCAGAGCCGGGCTTGGCTCCCGCCCTTCAGGTGCTCCCGCCCAGGCTGGAGCTGGATGTGCCACAGTCCTAGGATTTACTTTAAAGCAATGCTCCCTGTTACTGTTTTTTTCTATTGTTGATGGCAGTGGCTTTATGCTCAAGATTTTACTTTAAAAAAAAAAGCCCCTGTAATATAAAACCTGTCTTGAAGCAATGGGGCAAGAGAGAACTAAAAATGGAAGCCGTCAATCAGCACGCTGTTCCGTGTAAATGTCTCTTTGTGCGAGAGTACGATTGTTTATTCTACCTGTAGTCTTCAGGAGGTGAAGTTGAGAAGGTCAGCAGACCCTGTTGAGATTGGCCTCGTGTTTTAGGAACACAGGTGGGTCAGGTGGAGAACTTGTTGTTTTTGACGGGACACGTCCACTCTGTGATCACCAAACACAGAAACTGAAGATGTTTTCAGGTACAAAAAAATTCCCCCAAGTCAATGCTCATTTGCATTTAGACAAAAAACGCAAAATTCTCTAAAACTCTGCAGTCAAAACTTTTTTTTTTTTAGAAATAAACTTTGAAACTCATGGAGGCAGTTTGAAGATAAAAGGGGTGTTTATAAGCCAATGATGAAAGTGTGCAAAGGGCGACAGGTATTTTTGCAATAGACATCTGGCAATCTCATTAGAATTTGAAAGCATGTGAGGAAAAGAAGTTCTTTAAAGTAGGAAAGGTTGGCTGCGCTTGAGTGAGGTGAGTCACACCTGGAAGCTGAGATCTGAGGGACGTTCTGGCCCTGGTGCTGGTGTGTACACTGAGAGGAGTCAGTACTGCCGGTCAATCCACTTGCTGGTTCTCACGCCAGACCTGAAGGCATGGCTGTGTTAAAGGCAGAGAGCTAATGCAGCTGTGCCTTTTAGATCTCCTGCATGTCCTTGGCATTTCTCTGGATATTTGAAACCTTTTTTTTCTGTTCCAGAACTTGAACCATAAATAGGTCAGTGATAAAATATCCAGTTTAACAGTTGTTTGTTGATTTGTGGATATTTTAGCTCCACCTGGGGTAAATTTATTTTCACTTAATATGATGGACTGATTGGCCCTTACAGGAATAAAGGCCAAGCTGTGTTAAGCAAATTAGTTGTCATTTGGCTTTCTTCCTATAGAAATGGCATAAGTTGTCCTTAAAATATGATCTATAAAAATTCCATGTAGTTGCATAAGAAAATACTGAAATAAAATTAAGGGCAGAGATAAGTGAAATGACAACTAACACAACATTCAAGATTGAAATTGGTTCTTCAAAGTAATGAGTAAATTAAGTGAACTGTTGAGAGGATTTATTTAAAAAAATTGTTGTTATTGATAAGAGTAAATACATAAATGAAAGAGAAGAGACAAATTTCCCATGTGGGAGAATTCCAAATACTTTAGATACTCTGTTGTCAGAAAGGTGGGATATAATTTCCTGCTCCTTAAGTATGGGCTGTGCATAGTGGTTACTTCCTTTCCAAAAAGGAAATGGGGAAAAAAGATAACTTGCCCTTGGAGAAACCTGACAAACATGACCTCATCCAGGTAATCAAGATTAATATCAATAGTGTAAGTCCTCTTGACAGTATGTACTCCTGATATGGTGCAACGAAAATGACATTTTACCTCTGTGGTCTTCCTCCCCCAAACCCAAAACACTAGTCTAAGCATGAGAAAAAACATCAGACATGTCCCAGTTGAGGATGTATCAGCTCCGGCTGCCACCACAAAATAGGACAGACTGGCTTTAGCAGCAGACGTGTTTTCTCACAGTTCTGGGGGCTGGAAGCCTCAGGCCAGGGTGCCAGCACAGTTGGGTCTGGGAGGGCTCGCTGCCTGGCTTACAGACAGATGGTGCCTTCTCGCTGTGTCCTCGTACTGTGGAGAGAGAGCGCTGATACTCCTTCCTCCTCTTACAAGGGTGCCAGCCCTATCACAACTCCACACTATGATCTCCTTTAGCCTTTACCACCTCTTCTTAGGCCGTATCTCCAGATACAGTCACATTGGACTTTAGGGCTTTAACATGACTTGTGGGCCTAGTCCAGTGCAGAGCAAGGGACAGGCTACACCATGCCTGGCTGACACTCAACAGTGTTAAGGTTGTGAAAAACAAGGGTAAGGCTGAGAAACTGTTACAATCAAAGAGGATCCCAAGGAGACATGATGATTAAAGGCAGTCTGGTATCCTGGGTGGGATCCTGGAACAGAAAAGAGACATGAGGTAAAAATTACAGAAAGCTAAATCAGTTGTGGATTTTATAAAGTTAAATAATGGATTCATATTGGTTCATTAATTGTAACAAATGTACCCTACTAATGTCATCTTTTAATAATTGGGGAAAATGAGTAGGTGTATATGGGACCTCTTCATAGTTTGCAGTACTGCCTTCGTAATTTGCAGCGCATCTAAGACTATTCTAAAAAATAAAGCTTATAAAAATGCTATCCCATTGGATTAAAAAGAGAAAACATAATTACACCAAAATTTTAGAAGAATTTACAAGCTATTTTAAGAGGGTGAAAGATGACAGATCAGAAATACTAGAATAGCGGAGAATGGTATCACGAACCACTAAATATAGCAGGGCACCTGCAATGGTATAGAGAAGAAATGAACTACTGACAAAGGTACCACATATTACAATAAGGAACTCCAGGTTTATCTAAAGGCAAAGCACCAGAAAAGCAGAAAGGACACTGGATACTTCTGTATCCTTTTAGGTGGTCTTCTTTCACTTGATTTTGACATTCAACTCATTTCTATTTTCTCTTGGCCTGCTTTCCTAATTCTATTTCTATTTTAACATTATCATATTGTGTACATTCCTCTGTACATTTTTTCTACCACCTCTTGGAATAAGATAAGAAATTTATAACGGGAAAATAAAATCCTAACTATGGATGAAACCAAGGATATTATCATAGATAAGATGGAAAGTTCTCATATGATCCTTACTTTTTTCTGACCTATTCCAAACTACTTTTTTCTGGCAAAGAACACAGCAGCCCACACAGAGGTGAGAATTAGTAACAGTGAAATTCATCCCAGACTGTTCTCAATCCCTCCCTCTCTGACCTCAGCTGACCCAGCCCTTCCAGTGTGTATCCTGATTGGCCAGCTTCAATAATTTAATTTTTCTCACTTGGAGCAAAGCTTCTCCCAGACTCTCCATCACGGGTGCTGTGTGTGGCTTCCTGCCTGTTCTCTTTCACCTTGTTCAGCAAGCCTGCCCGACAACAGCCCGGTGGACAACTCTGCTGGCTGTGATGGCCCCTCCCAGTCTCTGTCTGCTCCCCTGGGTCTGGGTCTCAAGCAAGGGGACTTAAATACGTAACGCTAAAGAACAAATTTGTGTAACAATCCATAATAAGACAAAATTTCAAAGGAGACAACAGAACAACAAAATAATAGATATAACTTGTTACAAACATATATGCTATGTAATAAGAGGAAAATAATGCAAGAGGTATGCACTTGCTACCTAAATTTATATAAATGTGTCTTACAAATACTAAAAGCCAGTTCAGTGTGGAGATGAGAAGACAATATATACTCAGAAGAAAAGAGAAAAATCACATGACGAAATTGAAGGTAGGAATTCTGAAGCAATATTTAGGTGCTATTTTATGCTTATTTAAATATCAGAAGTCAAATATTATAGCAAAACACAGTGGCAGTGGTGGGCTTTGAGGAAGGCAGAGTTAGAAAGATCTGCAATTATGTAAATTCATTTAGTCCTTTTGAAAGGAGTCTGACAAAACTGAAAAAAAAAAAAGAAAGAAAGAAACCCCAAACTTTTTAACACTGCTTCTCCATTTGGATGTGGCAGTTCCAGCCCTGGGCCCCTCCCCCGGCAGTGACGTTCAGACCAGTCCCTGGAGAGCCCTAGAGGAGAAGAGGGTGGGAGGGCTAGGCCCGGAGGTTTCTCCTTTGCCACTGCTCGTGGGCTGTGTGTGCGCGTGCACGTGTGTGTTTTCAATTAGACTCATTTAAAATTGGGGTAAACAGATGGTTTAGAAGAAGCTAAAATTTAGTTGAAGCTAAGTGCTCTACAAGGTATGCCTAAAGAGAAACAAGGAAATTATATGGAAATAATAAAAATAACTCCATTTAAAATAGGACAAAATAGGACACGGCTCCAAAAAGCCCCCGCGGCCCCCTCCCTCAAGGTGAAGGGCAACAGCATCACAGAGGCACAGCACGTGAGTCTTCTGTGGCGCAAAGAAGGCAAACGTGGCGTTTGCTTAGGTACAGAGGAGTATCTAATAACGTGAAGAAAAAGCAGAATACAAAACAGAGTGCACGGATGATACAATGACATAAACATGCACTTATATTTGTACAGGAACAAAAATTGGAAGTGTTATTTAGTTTCTTCTTTATAAAAAAGTAAGTGCAAATTTTAGAAAATACTCTTTACTATATAGGGCAATATGGGTTATTTGGTCCAAATTTTCTTAGATGAGTGATCCAATCAAACTCTAATTTATTTATATACAAGGGCTATATACTTGCTTTTTGTAAGTTTCTGTAAAATTAGTCACAGGCCGCGGAGCACATTGGTTGAATTAGCTGGGCATTGTGCACCAGGCTCTCCGGACATTTGCGAGCATATGTTTGTGTACTCAGATGCATAAACAACAAAATGATGGATCTTTTCCATGTGGGAGTGTTTTAGCATTTCAAAGTGAACCTTCAAAAAAAATACACAGATGTATATGCAGCTGGAGAACAGTCTCATTTTTTCCCCATTCTGGTAATGGCATTTGAAGTCTTGGCTCTCGTCTGGATTGGGCTGCCGGGTCCCGGCTTGGTCTTGATGAACCATGGTTTTGAGATCTCCAGAGGGGCACTCATGGTGACAGATTAATCTGACATTTGAAAATGATAAAATGCAGTGGAAAAAACACCCTCAAGATAAAATGGTGAAAGTTCTGATAAGATAACAGAATAAAGGGTAAGGTTAAGTCAGGGTCTTTTTTTAAAAAAAAAAAAACAGAAAGAGTCTAAACACTGCAGAGGACAAGATGATTGGGCAAGTGCCCAGCTTAGAAGACAGATCTAGTTCCTTCAGAGCAAGAAACTGAGGTGCAATATGAGGACTTGATTCCCAGACCCAGGGGAGCACTCCATGGGGGCGGGAAGACTCAGGCGAGAGCTGCCGTCAGAGACCATGGGCTCAGGGTGGAGAAGAAAGAGAGAAACGTGCATTTGCTCACTTAACTTTCTAGCTCTATGATCCATGTGAATTACTCCTTTGGGCCCTTTATTCTTCCTTTTTAAGTGGATGAAATGATGGCACCTACCTCACAGAATTGTCGTGAGGGTGACATGTAATTGCACGTGCCAGGCACAGAGCGCGTTCTCAGTGAATGCTCGCTGTTGTTATTGGCAGAGATGGGGGGATCGTGGGACCTTGCTGAAGACTGGAAAATTCCATCGTCAAATTGAGAGCTCTCCAGATAATCTGGGTTCCAGAGCCTCTGAGTGGGAGCCACATTTCTACTTATTAGGTTGTGTGAAAGATTTGTGGAACCGAACAAAACCATTTAGCCAAACTGCAGAAAGCATGTTCACTGAGATGCAAAGGATGGCTACCAGTTTATTCTACTGCGTGTGGCATCCGAAAAGTTTCTTTGGTGTGGTTTGTGGCGGGCCTGGTTTGATCTCGGTTCTGACCACAGTGACTTGCAATAAAAATGAACACAAAGCCCAAGGCTGGTAATCAGATCTCCTGATGGCTGACGGTGCTATTTTCCTTGAGCTGGGAAAGGAGGGATGCAGGAGATGCGGCAAAGAGTTGGATTTCAGCATCTAGCTCTGAGATGGGCATGTTGTAGGTATACAATAAAGCACAAGGAGAGAGCTGCCTACAGGAGCAAGGCCAAGGCAAGGTAAATACAACCAGAACCGCAGGCTAGAGCAGGTCCAGGAATAAGATTACATAGAAGGCATGTCAGCTTGAGATACCCATTTGGAGCTCCTTCAGTTTCTTCTGATGAGTGATTATATTGGATCCAGATTCTGGGGAAGGTTTCAACCTGGAAATATGCTCAAGTGACCTTAGCTTTGAGTAGAGGAAGTTGCAGGAGCTGGGAGCCTGGTAGGTCTTGTGAATGTTAACTTCCCTGACATGGACAGGCCACTTCAGATATTTCCCTTACCCCCGCCCCCACCAGTTTCAGAAGCATTGAGGTGATATATTCTCCCAGTTGCTTCAAGTTATGTCTTCCTCCCACATATTCCTAGCGAAATGTAGTGGCTTACTAAAACGATGGAGTTCAGCTGCCAATAAAATGAAACAGGTCGGTAGACTCCAAGGAAGTAGTCAGGTAAATATTTACACGTGCGGTTGAATTTCTAGGGGTTGTATATCCTTGATCTTTGTGCAACACTACAACTTTTTGCTAACAGTCGATCATGTCGGGGGGACATAAAAGCAGGCAGATGTTTCGTCCCTGAGAAGGAGCTTCAATGCAGGCCTCCATCAGTTCTGGCCGGTGGGTTATGCCTCAGCCCTTGGACTCCAGTCCCATGTCTTGCTCTTCGTATTTTATTTTTTTCTGGAAGCCCTAGAAATTTGGGTTGCTTGTATTTCTTGGTTCTTTCACTCCCACGGATTGGCTGTGGGGTAAGATGCATTCTTCCCGTCTTCTTCTTTATTTCTTGACACCACAAATAAACACTCAAGGGCATTTTGTTGACGGGTTTTACTGCAGATCCCTTCTTGTCTTGGGATGACAATTTGTAATAAAGGTCTAGGATGATACCCACACTATTGGACCAAGGACCGCACTTTGAATAGCATTGGTCTAGATTATTAAGAATTATGGTTCTAATGTTGGATAGACTTGTGCTCCCTCACTAATTCTCTGAGCTACAGTTTGGGCCTCATTTTCCCGAAGTCCTCATGGCCATGAATGGACCTGGTTTTTTGTACAAATTTCCTTACAACCGTATCACCAGACCTCCCCGATTCCCTTAGTGAAGGGAAGGGAACTACTTGTGACGGAGGATGTAAACTGTGTAGGCACTGAGGCAGGTACAATTACGTATTTACTTCATTGAATGTCCACAACAACCCAACGGCATCAGTACAGCTGGTCTCCTTTCACTGAGAAGTTCAATAACTCGCCCAATATCATCAAGTTAGTAATCGGGGGACCAGAATGTAACCCAGGCTCTGTATTTGTCACCACAAGGTTCTGTTCTTCTGTCCAAACACACTTGCCTTGGGGTGAACCTCCCTAGAAGATTCCTGTTCAACTCAAAGAAACACCTTGTCTGAGGAGACCGATAACGTACATGCCCTGAATCCAGTGCTCAGACAGAGAGCTCTGCCTTCCCCCTGAGAGTCTCTGAGACTCACTCAGTTGCCCCCATGGAAGTGCTCTGTAGAACTGCAGCTCAACAATGCCATAAATAGCTCATTATGAAAAAATAGTTATAAACAATTTCTACCAATGGAAAAAAGTGATTTTCTAATACAAGAGAAATTAGGTTAAATCTAAGGAAAGTTGGCAATAGGGCTAATGAAATACAGTGTATCTTATTTTTTACTTGCAGTTCTTTATTTCCCTTATATTATGACTCTCTGAGGATGACTTTGTATTTACTTATAAAATATAAGTGCATATAATTGCTATTATTATTTTGGTATTAGAGAGTAATAGTCAAATGAATATGAGGGATTTTTGCAACTGTTTAAGGCTGGCATGAGTAGTGATTCATTCTGAGCTTGTTTTGTCCTGACACAGTGCGCTGTGGGCCTTTGGCATCCAGGAATTGAGTCTGGGGCAGTGGCTGACCTTCTGTGTCTCAGCTCCTGTAGCTGCCAGGTGTTTGCTGTTTTTCCTTCAGGGACCTAAGCATTCGTCTTCACAATATCCTTCATCGCAGGGAGCCTAAATAAAGATGCTCTTTGATCCTCTCATTCTTCCCTGTCCCTTCCAAAGCCCCTCCCTCCCCTCCCCCCAGTTTCTGAGTCAAGTGTGAATTGTATAAGGCCTTTCAGAGCATCTTTCAATATAGCCACATTACGGAAGGTCCTGTTTCAGGAGTCTGAGGGTTTGGGGTTTTCAGGCCCTGTGCTGTCATGTACTGAGCTTCGGAAACTTGGGTCAGTAGCTTCTCTTCACTGGGTCTTATTTTTGTTATCCATAAAGTGAGGACATTGCATTAAATATTTCTAAGATTTAAAATTATATGAAATTAAAATTGCTACAAAGAAATTTAAATTTCATTTTGGATAAGCCATTCATTTAAATTGCGACAACTTATAAGTAAAGAATTTTTGCCTAAAGAATTTTTCTTAGACTTTTTGGAAGCTCATCAACTTCAAAATCAACTTTTTAAAGAACATTTCAGGTAGTTAACTGAGGTAATATGGCCTGTCTTTTAATTAAGTGTTTGGGCAGAATAATGGTTTGATGGGCAAATTCGTTCTTGTATTTCTCACTTAAAAGCATTGCTTTCAGGATCTGAAAACTTTGCCATTTGCCAGTGATGAGAAAAAGGTATCAGTGCTTTCAAGGAGTTTCTTCAGATCAAAATCTAAAGCTTCAGGGAATCAGGCCACAGGACAACTCAGTGATTCAGCTGCGCATTAAGGCACCACTTTCTAAGAGAATCTGAAGGCAAAATGTGTTGTGAATGAGGGGTGGAAAAATTAGGAAAAGCTGAACTCCCCAAGGAAAACGCATGTCTGACTTCTGTCTTTCCAGGAGGTCAGATAAGCTCTTAGGACTTTTACTTTTCTAAGCCATTCCAAACATGGACATTAAGTAAGTAATTATTATTTGGAGAGGTGTCTCCAGGGTCTACTTGAATGTGACAGGTAGGTAGGGGAGCTTTTGATGCCGAGGACCAGAGGGTATTGCTGTGAACTCCCTTGCACTGTGTTCTGTTTCCTGCACCCTGCTGGGGGATGGGGCGGTCCAATCCGAAAGGAACACCCACTAGCTTCTAGGTCAGTATAATGGCTACAGAAAAGATTGGGTGCTCTCTAGTATGAGTCCCCCCATACTGTATGACATCTCATTCAGATGTGTGGACTTCCACAAGATCAAGCAAAGCCCCCTCGAGGAGCCTGGCCTGGCATCAATCAGAGCCCCCACCTTGGTTCTAACTTACCATCTCGGGAGAAGACTGAGGTTTGGATTAGAAAGCGGTGGAAATTTGGCAGAGGCCGGGAGTGTGCTGGACCAGAAAGGCAGAATGTGCTCAGGTGTCAGACTTTGTACGAGATCCAGGAGGCAGCGTTTTTGATCAGCGGACATTCTAAAAGAGCGCTTGATGATATTTTAAGGAGGACCAGAAATTCAAAGCCAAGTTCGAGAACAGATGGGAAAGTACGATTCCAAGTCAGTGGGATGCAAGCAGAGACAGAAGCAGAGATCAGTCAGACACCGCTGACAAAGCAAGAGGGGGAGAGCGTGGAGCAAAGAAGATTCACCCAAAGGTTTGGTCGCCCTCTCAGGTGGAGTTCATTGACCTACCCATGTGTTGGGCAGCTCATGGAAACTACCTCTGAGGTGGTATTTAAAGGGAAGTTTAATGATACCCAATTCACATGGCGTACATTTCAGCCATTTAGGGTGTACAATTCACTGATTTTTGCAATGGTCGCAGACCTGCGCAACCATCACAAAGATCTAAATTTAGAACATTCTCATTACCTGAAAAAGAAACTCTATACCCCGTGGCCCATATTAGCAGTCACTTGCCCCTACCTTTCCTAACCCCCACCCCAGCCCATGGTGACCACTGATTTACTTTTTGCTTCTGCAGATTTGCTTATTCTGGACATTTCATATAAATGGCAGTGTACAATATGTGCTATTTTTGTGACTGGCTTCTTTCTTTGATAGGTTATTTGAAATCTTGACTACAGAATTTACTTTCCTGTTAAAACTATTTTGAATGTGTGTACGTGTGTTTATTATTGAGTTTAGACCACTTTTACCACTATTAAAGTGTGTATAGACTTGGAAGTGTCCTGATGAAGAAAAGGTTATGGTTACTTTGATCCAAGTTTTAAAAATTCAAATAACATCTAGTACGTAGCATTAACAGGGATTCGTTCTTCCCTTGATGGTTCATGTCACGAAGAGCCCCGATGGAATCGTGCTAGCGCGTGCGTACATCATCGAGTGTCACAGGTGTGCAACATGCAGGCGGCTCGTCTATGGTGTCCTGACCCAACGACTGCCGTGAAAAGTGGGAAAACAACAGCACGACAACGGAAAAGGCCCGTCTCTAACATGCCTTCGTGTGGTGTGTCCCGTTTTTACTGACGTGAAACACAGAAAAAACTCCAGTTATCTGAACTTTTTGGTTGTTTAAATTCTAGAAAGAAGCACTATAGTAAGTCAGGAATAAGAAATCTGACAATGATTTGAAAAAGAAGAGATAGAATTATTGGCCTTTCTGTCAGCTGGATCCTTGGGTGTGATTTTTAGTTGGGTGTGATTTCCTATTTTCTGCATTCATCTGCAGAAATTATGTCTTGAGTTGAATATTTCCTTTCTTTTGAAATGGACAGGAAAGGGAAAGCAAGGCTGGGAATTGTGCTTCAGAAAAATGATTCACTGTGTTTAAAATTATGGCTTAACTTGTATAAATGAATATATATGTAGAAAACAATTATACAATGAAACAAAATGAATCTTGCCCTAGAGAAAAATGTTTACATCAAAAATTAAAGTAATTTAATTAACGAATTTCTGCCTACAGGAAACTAAGCCTGAATTAAATAAAATATCAGAATAAGGATGGAGCATTTAACCAGAATGATCCTGAGATGTGGCTCGGTACCAGAGTGTATAAGGGAGAAGACAGAAGTGGGGGGAAAGTCATTGTCCCGTGGGGTCAGCCCCATCTGTATAAGCCATAACTTTCTCATTTATGCCTTTTATTACTTTACATCCTTGAGAGATAAATCATGCCTTTGTTGTTAACAAGAGCAGCTGGACTCCCGTGACTAAGGGGACCGCCCGCAGGAAACATTGTTGATACTGGACTATCATTTCCTGCAGAGAGAAGCCAGCTTATGTGGTGAATCTTTTTTCCTACATACATTTGCTAGAATGTTCCCCATTCGTGAATGTTGTAAAGAATTCCCATGAGAATTTTTTAATGTGCCGTTTTGAGTTTTTCTGCCAATTCTGGCCATGAACCTTTGCGTGTGACCATAATTTACTGATAAATGCCAAGTGAGCTGCTTAAAGCAAAGAAGAAATGAGAACACGTTCAGAATGGGTCCAGAAACAGCATAATCTGGAATACTCATATATGGCTCTTTAATCTCATTAGCTAAGTTTCATGAAAGAGGTTTTAGTTCATTTATGAACTATGCTGGTAACCCAGCCACCATTGTCCAGGATAGAAGCTTTTGTTTTTAATTGAAGATTTAGCTATGTAGTCTGTCTCACCATTTCAGTGATCAAAAACAGAGCCCACCCCGAACCCTCTCAAATGCTCACTCCACTGTGTTTTCTGTCTACTTCTTCCACAGTGCCCTGTGTGCAAGTCAGCTGCCAGATGCTGACTCGCCCAGGAGCCTGGGAACATCTCCCTCCTGTTTGATTTCTGTTCATTAACTGTTAGTACAGCTTCCTTTCAAACTTGAGTTTAACGAACTTTTCTCTTTCCTAGCTTTATGATCTCCTTTCCTCTACCTCCTCCCTCTCCCACCACTCTTGTCCTTCATGCAGACTGCTTATCGGACTGGAATTTATTTAATCCTTTTCCCCTTCCCCTTGTCCTATGGGAGAGCTCAAAGCTAGACTCCCTTAAACATTTATGAACTTAGTTCATGCACTCAAGTCCCTTTGGATAATTTGAGTTTGACCCCATCACATATCTTTTGAACAAGACTTGCTTTGAGTCTTGCTTCAGTATTGAGCAGGTAACATACTCTTCAGAGTGTAGGGCCATGAATTATGTTCAAGATGAGGAACAAAGACATTAACGTAAGTACCACCTTTTCATGTTTAAAGTCTAAGGGGGAAAAATCAGGATGTTCTAGGTAAATACTGTACCCCATCTTTCACAGACAGTGTGATTTTGATTATAATCTACATCATTATTAACTATTCTCATCATTCCTTACCCTTTAATCCAGAGAAGAGTAAGAGGGGAGAAAAAAGTAAAAAGGGAAAAAAAAGGAAAGGCAAGGGAAAACAGCTCGTGGTGGTTCCTATTGAAGCACCGCATGAATCTAGTTTGAGGTTTAATTGATAACTTCTAACACACCCTCTGCCTTCTGCATAGCGCATCTGGTTATCTACATCCAGGTACACACTTTGCATATTGGGTCAGGCATCTCAGTTTTCTTTAAAATTGCTGATTCTTAGAATAAGTATGAACCATGTACTGCTGTTTGTGACTGATCACAGTGTATCTTGGCAATGGTAGGGGGCTCTTTGTCATGGTCTCTTTTAACAATTCAGGCAATGATGAATGAGTCTCTAATGCCGCTACGCATTTTAGAGGGTGGTGGGAGGGGGGTAAAGAGGAGAGTTAATAAACGGCCAGCTAGCTATAGACTTGCACAGTACAGAGGCAAGAAAGGGGAAGAAATTTTGGACAGAGTTTGAATAGGGAATAAGTAAAAATACCCAAATGTAATTTTATAGCCAATTTCCCATGTCTTCATGTCTGCAGGATAACTTAAAATCTTTTCATTATATTTCCCCTGCAATTCAATTTGCTGATGTTCCAAGAGAAATAGGAGGAGGGGTGGGAAAATTCTTTTTATGGTTGGAATACAGAAGGTTTATTATGCTTCTGAAAACTGGAGTCCTTTTACACAATAGTGACAGCTATTATGATATTTATGATATTTTTTTGGTGACCGTATCTGGGTAAATGAAACATGATCACGGGCAGAATGACGGCCAGACGGGGCACGTATGTGTGTGTGCATCCAACAAGCAGTTCTGCTCACAAGAGGCCGCCAGGCAGGCACACTCCTGTGGATAAACACCCCCAGTCGGGCTTGCCTTTCCTGCCGCTTCCCTGTCCCAGGACCCAGAGCAAGATAGCAGTGGGTAGACAATTAAAAGTCAATTGTCTTGGCCAGTGATTTTCCACTGCTGTGCCATTAGAACTTTTAAAACATGCAGTACCTGACTATTTAGCCAGGGGCACTGACCTCTTTACCCTTATATTGCCAAATAAGAAAAAGACAACAGCCAACACAACAATAGCCATGTAGTGTGAATAAATAAAAATGATACCTTTTTTGTTTTTTGTCAGATTGGCCAAAAATATATTTCTTGGTATGCTGCAGAATTTTAGTAGTTTATATGTGCCACGAGATGAAAAAAGGTGAAAATCGCTGGCCTTGGCTATTGGAAGTGAGTTAATGAGGATGAACCTAGAAGCTGCAAAGTGGCACCTTTCTCACCTGCAAGCCACCTTACCTCCTGCTGTCCCTTCACCGCGGAACCTCTTCTGCTGCCCCTCCGTGAGGCCGTAATGAACTCAGGTTGCCTTCTGGCGTGTTTCCCTTTTGTCCCCTGACAAGGCCTCCAGGTCTGCTCTGCACAGGACTCACAGCGATGGGGACCAAGGTTTCCGAAGGGAAAATGAGGACACAACCTATAACAGATAGAAATGTTATCAACAATTTATAAACATTTTCAGAATTGAAGGACATGAGTTTTTAGATGCAAAACGCCACTGTATAACTGATATGATGACTGGAAAAAAGACCTATGCAAGGGCATATGATCGTAAAATTTCAGGAATATAGAGATTCTAAAAGCTCAGAGAGAGAGAGAGAAAACAAAACAAAAACCAGCCACATACAAGGATTTGGACTAACAATGGCATCCAGCCCTTCATCTTCATCTAGAAGCTCCTGGTAAATGCTTCCAATTTCTCAGAAGAATGATTCCTAATCTAGAAATCTATACTTTATGAAATGATCAATCTGGTGTGAAATTAATATGAAGACATTTTCAAACAGGAAGAGTCTCTTTATTATTTTTAAATCTCCCACACACATTCTCGGCAAACTATAGAAAGACGTGTTCCTACAAAACAAGAGATTAAATCAGGAAAGAGGGAGACTGGGACCCAGGCCACAAGGGGCCCAGAGCGGGAGAGAAGGGAAGAGAGACTCTGAAGGCCCAGAGCACCTCGTACAGGATGACGGAGGGCTGGGGGGAGGGGGGAGATATTTCCAGAAAACAAAAAAGAAAGCAGATATGATAGACGTGTGTGCCACATTGCCCATGTAGAAAACTGAGTGAAGAGTTATTAAAGACTACTGGAAGATTTACCCAGAGTCTCAAGAGAAATTTAAAAAAGAAAAAAATAACCAGAAGCAGTGAATTCCGAGAATAATATAAAATTATTATGATTATTATTACTCAAGTGATTAACTCAAGTGGGATGGTGTTAGTTCTCCCGGTGACTTGTTGTCCTGATACCCTATTTTGTCTGAATACTTTTGTTTCATTTAAATTATTTTATTGTTGTTCAGTTACAGTTGTCTGCATTTTCTCCCCATCCCTCCCCCGCCTGAATTTTTCAAATTGACTTTATTGGGGTGACATTGGTTAATAAAATTATATAGGTTTCAGGGGTACGATTCTATAATATGTCATCTCTATGTCACATTGTGTGTCCATCAACCCAGGTCGGCCACCTTCCCTCACCATTTATCCCCCTCCACCCTCTCCTACATCCCCCTACCCCTTCCCTCTGGTAATCGCCACACTGTTGTCGTGCTTATGAAGTTTTTCTTGTTGTTGTTGGGTCTTTTTGCTTAATCCCTTTACCTTTTTCACCTAGCCACCCTGCCCCTTTTGCTCTGACAGCTGTCAATCTGTTCTCTGTATCTATCAGTCTTTCTCTATTCTGTTTGTTCATTTATTATTCATTAGATTCCACATATAAGTGAAATCATATTGTATTTGTTTTTCTCTGAATGACTTATTTCACTTAACATAATGCTCTACAGGTCCATCCATGCTGTTGCTAAAGGTAAGATTTCCTTCTTTTTAATGGCTGTGTAGTATTCCATGGTGTAAATGTACCACAGTTAAAATTATTCAAGAAAGGAATATGCAGTCCTGATATACTTCCTGACTCAGTAATGAGTAATAGTTATAAAACACAAAATATTGATTTATCCCAAAATAATAAAACTGTATTCTGAATGTGCCTATAAAACAGGAATCGGCCCATGTGGTTATGGAGGCTGAGAAGTCCCACAATCTCCTGTGTGTGAGCTGGAGAACCAGGAGAGCTGGTGATGCAACTCAGTCCAAGTGTGACCGCCCGAGAATTGGCAGGATTCTGATGGTGTAAGTCCAAGAACCAAGAGCACTGATGTCCAAGGGTGAGGGAAGGTGGATGTCCCATTTCAAGCAAAAAGAGCAAATTCGGCCTTCTTCCACCTTTCCGTCCTGTTCTGGTCCTTAGTCAATTAGATGGGGCCCACCCGGACTGGTGAGGGTGACCTTCTTCACTCAGTCCACCGATTTAAATGCTCATCTCTTTCAGAAACACCCTTGCAGACACACCCAAAGTAATGTTTTAGCAGCTCTCTGGGCATCCCTTAACCCAGTCCAGTTGGCATATAAAATAGATCATTATTCTCTTTCTCTCTGTCATCTATCTACCCATTCTGAGAGAAAATAATGTGTGTGTGTTAGTCACTATGAAACCCTGCAGCGAATTGCCATGGGTCTTGCCCAAATAACCCTTAAAATCTGTTCCTTGAGTGTAGTTGGTGAACCAGCAGTGTCAGCATCCACCTGGCAGCTTGTTAGAAATGCAAATTCTCTGCATCCCACCCCCTCCCCAGACCTATCAAACCAGTGTCTGAGGATGGAGTTCGGGAATCTTCATTTTAATAGTCACTGTAGTTGGGCTGATGCCTGCTGACACTTGAGAATTACCGCTCTAAGTATCACTGAATCTTCGCTTTCCTGCCTGCTCAGGACAATGCTGAGTTTGCCACTTAGTTCCTGGGACTCTGCTATGAACTGGGCTAATAAAGAGTATTGAGACCAGCTTGATCCGTTAAGGTTGGGAAGAATTACTCAGAATGGAAAAGCTTAAGAGAATGAGGGACAAGACAGAAAAAAACTAGCCTCGGCCAGGTTTCAGAGGAAGTTCTGGGAAGTTTTGGAGACAGAAAGAAGCCTGTGGGATAGTCGCGGGTTTTGAGGATTACTGAGAGCAAGAAGGGGTTTTGTGGCATTTTGTGAATGAGCACCATAAAGATGCCAATTGCTTTTCAGTTTTGCTTTTTGGGTGGTGTTGGATGGTTACGCATTTGACTATGTGAGCATATCAAGACCGGCTTCCAAGCAAGAGTGCTTCTTTGTGGGAACTGTGAGGAGCAAGCGGCCAAGGTTTGCCTGTCTCATGTTACGCAGCGGTGGCTCTTTTGATTTACTAGCTTTTGCTGTTGTGCTGGTCACTAGTCAGATCTGTGGGGAGATGGCTCTTTGATGAAAGTATCATGTCAAATGAGCAGTACAGGATGCAGCTGGCTTTTTGTATCATCGTGGTCACTGCTGACTCAGAGGTCATGGTTATCACATCATTTTTCATTTCTCTTTGAGCATAGTTTCTCAGGCTCCCTCCTCGTTTTCAATTTTCATTTTTTTTTGTTGGTGCTGCTACCCACAGTCAGCCACTTCTGTGAACATTCCTCTGACCTTGCCAACCCTAGAAATTGTATGAGCACTGAAATCTCAAATTTATGTTTTTATCTTCCTAGTTCATTTGCTCAAAACCCCCTTGACACACATCTCTCTGTCAGCAAATCTTGCTGGTTCTCCGTTCGAGCCGAGTCTCCAACCTGGCAGCTCCTTGCTGTCTTTACTGCTAACACACCAGTGGGAAGATCGAAGCCACCATTGTCGTGAGTTTACGCCAACTGGTCACTCACCTCCACTCTCACCTCCCCAGAGTCTGGTTCTTACAATAGCCAAAGTCATCCCGCTGCAAGGTAAACCAAACCATTTTACATCCCTATTTGAAAATATTCCCGTCCCTATTTAAAAATATTTAAAAGCTTTCCCCAGCCACTGGAATTAATCCAAAACCCTTCAATATAGCCTGCAAAACTCCATCTGATCTAACCCTGGGTTTTCTCTCCAACTTCACTATCCTCCCCTAGCCCCCCTTGCCCATTATCCAGATTCCTGAGAAGAAATTTGCCCCCTTTCTTTTCATTAAAGCAGAGAATGACAGATTATAACCCATTGCCAAAGCCAGCCTGTTGTCTGTTTCTGTAAATCAAGTTTTATTAGGTAATAGCCACACACATTCATTTACATCTTACTTGTGGCTGCCTCCGTGCCACACGGGAGAGCTTTGCAGACCATAGGAGGAGTTTGGATTTCAAAGTACCACGGGAAATCGTTGAAGAATTTCAAGCATAGTCATGGGGTAACCAGCCCTAAGTGTTTCTAAATGCTTAGGTTTTTTTTTGTTTTTTTGTTTGTGTCTCTTGTTTTGCTTATATTTATAGAAATGATGAAGGGATACTTCAGCAAATGTGTGGTACAGAAATGAATCCAAATATTAAGGGTCTTAAGTCTCAAGCAATTTGGGAAGGCCTCCTGAAGAAAAAACTCAAAATGCAGATATGAAGTTAGAAAGGGCCCCATGCAGGTGAGGGGGTCTGGGGCTAAGCTTCATTGTATCACTATCTATCTACCCAATTCTGGCGTGGAAAGGACTTTACAGATGCACCTGGCCTTAGGTGGGAACCAAAGCTGATTTTCAGGTTTGAGAAGTGCTTGGGACACTCTGTCTACCATCTTCAGAGCCCAGTCCTTTTTTTCCTTCTCTTTTTCTCCCTTCTTGTATCCCACTATGCAATTATCCCTGACTCAAACAGCTCAGGTTAAAAACTCTGATTTTTCTGTAATAATTGGTGCTGGAGGGAAGGGGGGTACCAGGCAGAGGGGGATGATGGGGGAAAAACTGGGACAACTGTAATAGCATAATCAATAAAATACACTTAAAAAAACTAGTTTTTGTGATTATCTTATAGCTGATTTGAAGTTTTTCTGTTGAACTATTTATTCTTCCATATAGTATACACATCCTTTGTAGAAACCTACCTCTGAGGATTAGCGTGGATGTATCTGAAATGGCGTGGGCCTCAGAAGATGGGATGGAAGAAAGATAATGAGATTTATGTATGTTAAAAGTCATGTTTTAGAGATTCCATTTTCTTAGAAGAAAAAGACTGGAAATATTCCAGGAGCCTGCTGCAGTGATGTTTCAAAGTCTCCAAAGATCAGATACCATGGGAAGTTCAAGGTGCCTTATTGTGTCGAAGCCCCTGTCTCTTTTTGTTCCATGGTCCTATCTGCTTAGAAATCATATTGAAAAACTGTTGCATATCTCTTCCCACATTTGTCAAGCTGTTTTACTGCCAGAAATTGTGTCTATTCCATGAGATGCTCTCTCTAAAGAAATAGTGCTCTGTTCTTTATGAAATAGAGGGAAAGATAAGCTGGCTAATTTATTCCATTCTGAATGCTTTGTAACAAAAGTTGAAATGAATGAACACGATCGCATTTATAGGCCTGGTCTGCAGATATGAAAAGCTGCTGGAAACTATTGAGTGCGGAATGGCTTTAATTTACGAAGTGGATCTTAGCCCATGATATGTCTGCTTTTTGTTAACTTATATAAAAGAGAAAGAAATACAGAGAGCAAAAGCTTTCAGAGTGGCTGTAGCTGAAAAGAACCAGTGCCTGAAGTTCTAAGATCATTATTTATGTTAGAAAAATGGGGTATTGTTTTGATAGAGTGGAGGAGGAGGGTACAGGACTGCGGGGGGTACGCAGAGTTGGACCGACAAGCTCATTAGTGAGAACTCAGGTGGATGACACGTTGTCAGGTGGCTTCTTCCAGTGGCAGAAGGGCCTGGAGAGACCTGGGACAGGCAAAGCTAGGTCCTGGCATGATAAATGGGCAGGTCGTGAGAGTACCGTTTCACTCTACACCTAGAATGTTGTCCCTAGATTTTCCATATGTGATTTAAATAACAATGTGTTGGATACAGACTGGACCAAAGAATGGTACATGTTGCTCATTCTTTTGTCTTTCTGTTCTAATACTGATGCTTCATTAGATGAATGCAAGGGGAGGAAGTCCTCCGGTCCACCCATTCTTTGCTCCTCGGTTTCCACGTGCTGCTTGAATCACACAGCACTGCCCTGCTGAAAACTGTGACCCCAGCCTCCCTTCAGAGTACGAGAAGTGGGCATCCTGGATGATTTATAGCAACAGTTAATCATCAGGCCTTTGATTTTCATGCCTTGTAAATACAAAGTTGAAGAAAACAGTCCCCCCACCCCATCCCATAGAGGACAGAATGGTTATTCATGTCTCATTATCAAGCCCTTAATCTTCCTTTTTTTTAAAGGTACTATTGAAACCATCTGGGCTGCTTTGAAGTCCGTTTATTTTACTAAATTAAGCTTTCTCAGACTGTGTGTGCCCTTCTTCTTTACACCACACCACGAACATTTGATTAATTCTGGCACAAGTACACCTGTGTTTATACATCTGACAATTTAGTCTGTGGATGGAAGAAGCTGGAGTCAGAAATTTGGCCAATTAAGTCTATTGGTAGGCTCCAGGTTTTTTTTCTTCTTCTTGATATAATTTTAGATTAAACATTTCTCTGTGTGGATTTAAGTATCAGGCTGTTTAAAGAGATAAGTATAGCATAGTGCTAAAAACATGGGACTCAGAGTCATAGAGAGCCAAGTTTAAATATTAGGTCCACAACTTCCTGTGTGACTTTAAGAAAGTCACGTTGTCTCTCTGGCCACAGTGGCCTCAGCTGTAAAACAGCGATTACGGTGCCCAGCTTCCTAGATGGCCCCCCTGGTCCCTGCCTCCTGGCACTCATTCCCTTGTGTCTCCTCCCAAGATGAACAGGGTTGGCTTGTGTAACCAGTATGATGGTGTGTGACTTCTGAGTCTAGGAGATCAAAGACATCATGGCTTCTGCACTGCTCTTTCTTTTGGATCACTCAGTCTGCCGGAAGCTAGGGGCCATGTTGTATGGACAGTCAAGTGCCTGAGAACAGCCCACATACAGGAACCAGAGTGTCCTACCAACAGCCAGCACTGTATGAGTGAGCCATCCCGGAAGCCCATTTTCCAGCCTCAGTGAAGCCTGCAGGTGTCTTCACCCCTGGCTGATGTCTTGTCTACAACCTCCTGAGAGATCCTGAGCTAGAAACACCCAGTTGAGCTGCCCACAGATTCCTGACCTATAGGAACTGAGAGAGATGAAAAATGTTTATTGTTGTTTTGAGCCCCCAAGTATGGGATAATTTGGCATTTAGCAATGGATAACTGATACAATTACAATGATGGTACCCCTCATCGGATTGTTGGGAGGGTTACCTGTGGCAATGGAAGGGCTTTGCCCAGAGTCTGGCACGTGGCAAGTGTTATTCCCAAAGATAAAAACATTAGTCATGGGTGGAACTTGATACTAGAAGACAAGTCTCTGTAGTACTTTATGCCAAATGTTTTATGTGGGCTTGCGTTTAGTTGATGGATAACTTCAGATTTACAGCAGGCTCCTGAGTGAATGGCAAGTGGAGCGATCTGTCTGTCTGACAGTCCTTGTGTATTGCCTCACAAGCTCTCTTCCCACTTTGTAATTTCAGCCTTGCTGTTGAAACCAAGTGTAGAGTAGCAGTGACTGATGATACCTGCCTCCGCTACGCAGGTGCCTTTTGATCAATCCTGGGGCTGCCTCAAGGCACCTGGCATGGACCCTTTCAATCTGTTTAATGCATGCGCACACTTGGACCCATTAGGAATGGGTGGTGGTGCATAAATCCTCTTTCTTCCCATCACTTGGCTGGATGATCTTAAGGCACCTTCTACGTGGCTCTTTGGAGTTGTCCCTTGCCAGGTATAGAGCTAACGCCCACAGTAGAGATCTGCTAAATTGCACCTTTGGATCGACTCTTTCTCCTTTGTCTTACTCCTCCCAGTTCCCCACTCCTCCTCGGGCTCACTACCTAAAATAAACTACTGGCTCGCCAGTCCTGCTTGTCTCCAGCTTTGCTCCTTGGTGCTAACCTTCGGCCGAGACACATGGCTCTAATAAGAGTTGGCTGAGTATTGTTTCCTTGATGTGTGCTCTTGAACTATTACCACGACACTTGCTTTATCCTCTTCAATAGTTTTCCACTATTCTGAGGAATCAGTTGCCACCTCTCACGTGGTGGTAGGGGCTTCCAGAACTAGGTGCTGCCTACACTTTTAGCATCTTCCCCCAGCTTGTTGGCCCATTTCTTCTCTGCCTTGCCTTACTGAGCTTTGTTTAATTCCTTTTACATGACAGTTTCTCTGTTGCCTTTGAACTAGGAGTGTGTTGTTTTTTCTTATTTTGCTTGGCCGTTTGTCACTCGTTCAGATCTCAGTCTAAATACAATATTTCCAGGAAGGCCTCAAAGATTTGACTTTAAATATCTGTATATCAATCTGGATGTCTGTTTTCTTAATACCTATTGTACTTACAAGTGTTTTCTTTTTATTTTTTTATTGGGGTGACATTGGTTCATAAAACCATACAGGTTTTATCTGCATACTGCTTAGTGTGCTCATTGTCCAAAGTATCCAAGTATTTTCTTCAAGTTCATGTTTCCCTCTCAAGTGTAAACTGTGAGAACAGGTCCTGTGATTCTCTAGTTCTCCATTGATTAATGTGTAGCTTAGAGGACATGTCAATGAATGTCTAGTGAATGAAAGAAAGAATTTACCTTGGCAAAATCCACATGGCTGACGATTTTCTGTGTTAGTTTTTTTTAAATGCCTTAATCTGTCCCTTTAAAATAGAAATCATATCCAAAAGGGTCTCTTCAAGCTGCTGAGACAAGGTATCACTTTAATAACACAAGTGACAAATTTGATGGTAGTAAAAGGATTTACTTTTACAATTACATTTACTTTTTCACCACTTTCAAAAGGCAATATCATAGGCTCAGCTCAACTGACGAGCTCCCCTGGTAATTTAGATTAAAGTTAGTTACAAGATTTGATTGACAGACAACTTTAAGAGATCATCTCTATTGGAGAGAGTCTACCCCTGCCTGTTGAAGTGAAACTTGTAGTGTCAGTTCATGTAATCTGAGCTCTATGTAAATAGAAAAGACTTTTTGCTTTCAGTATATGAAGGAGCACTGTACTGATGAGTCAGTAGGAAATAGGAGGTGTCCATCCTAGGAAATCTTCTAGCCTTCTTGACCACAGCAACGCTATTCAGATGACAGAGGGTTACGTCAGGATTCTGCTTGTATATTTACAAAAAGAGAGTCTTTTATGAATGAGATCATTCTTCAAAATATATTAGGGCCAGGTCTAGGGGTATCTTGTAATAGTCAGCATCAGATGGTCTAAATTTGTAAACTAATTGTGAAAACCTGACACTGCATCAGATTTGAATAATGGCACAGGTAAGAAGCCTCTGAACAATGATATATTTGAAAGAAGTTTCATTGATGAATATGTTTGCAAATATGGAAGTCAGCTCTGTGATAGATCAATGAGGCACAGAGATAGCTCCTTTGATGTTTTACAAAGGACTGTGTACTAAGTTTATTATGTCCTTCACAATGATAAAGGTCCCATACTTTATGTGGCAAGAAACCATTTCTTTATTTGACAGACATTTATTGAATGCCTACTACGTTTCAGGCACATCTTGGAGCACGTGGGAAGATGCAGCAAGAACAAAATATATCTTAGCATGTTCTTTTCAAGAGCAAATTTCGCCATGGCAAAGGGCTTTGCAAAACCTCCTGGAGAGGAAGTGGCTGACATCAGTGGGAATTAGTGTTGGTCCTGCTACAGGAAATTGCCAACAGATTTCCCACGGTGTTTTCTGAAACACTAGGATCTTCCAAAGGGGAAGTAGTGTCATATATTTCATCTAGATCCAGCTGTTACAGCAGTTTATTTGAAGGCTAGAAATGTTCTTTTTCTCTAAGGAAATTGAGATAGCAATGAGCTAAACTAATTGAATTCATGTCTCACTCAGCCGCAGGGGTTCCCGCTGGTGGAGCTGATCCCCTTGTCCTCTCTGTAGGACAGAAGGAGCTCAACCAGACACAGTGGGCTGCTGCTGAAGACCAGAGAGTAATCAGTACAGAGAAGCCAAAGGCTGCAGGCAATCCTAGAAATTAAGGACAAAGCACATTTTAGCCCAGATTTGATCAGGCAAAGTACAGTAAAAGTTAATTCCTGGGACAAAATGGAAGAGATCTTGAATGGCAGCCTTGGGTGGGCATCTGTATCACCTGGGAAACTGATGCTGAATGACTATGGGAAGGAATCAGAAACTAATGTTAAACAACTATTTAACAACTGTTTGCAAAGCTTCCAGCATGTTGGGGAGGGAGCAGGAAATAGTAACTTAAAAACAGTTCCCAAAGCCAAAAGGAAGTGGGAAGAAAAAAGCATTTTATTTCTTAATCTCTTTGGATTACCTCTGAGGAGATGAGTAATGAATAAAATTCAGGATTAGTATACAGGAAGGGCTCTTTAGAGACCGTCTAGACTCTAGGCGATCTTTCTCTTTCATGGAACTCCTCCCAGAATTTTTAGAGAGCAAATTCTGTGCCATATTTTTAAATACTTTGAAAGAAAGGAGATTAAGAAGCTCTCTGAATAATCAATCCAGTGTCTGATAAAGTTCATCATCATAACTGTTTTTTCTTTGATATATTTTTTTAATTTCTCTGACTGCTATTTATATTTCCTTAGGACTTATACACTCAGTCATTTCATATCTTGACTTTATATAGTTTATCTTTTCTGCCTGTTTTAAAAAAATTAGGTCATAGTTATTTTTAATTCTAAAGCTCTTTGCAAAATCACTACCTTTTGTCTTACAATTTTAAGTAGTATGTTACTTTAGCCATGGTATTTCTCTAACTCATCAACAAAGATTATTTTTGTATAATTACTGATATATTTGAAGCTACTATTAGGAAAAAATTGTAGTAAAATGTTTTTTGTCTTTTCTAGGGTGGTTATGAAAGGGTAAAATGTAGGACTCAGCTGGGATGGCCTCAAGGAAGGGTGAGTTCTCTGTGTATCTCCCAACTCCAGGGCCACATAAAGGAAGAAAGAGGATTTGTAAAAACTTACCTGTTTATGCAGCCTCTCTAAAAATATAAATGAATATTGCAGACCCTGGTGAGCAATTACAAAAATGTCTCTAATGCTATCCTGGGACTAAGGAGCAGCTACATCTTTTCCTTACAGCTCCCATACAGCAAGGGGCGGCTCGCTCACCTTACTGCATTTCAGCACTTGCTATAGCACAATTCGTCACCCACCACCTGGTCCTTTACTTCAGGAGCCATTTTCTGCTGCTGTAGAAAATCAGATTGTCCTTGATGAGTACTTTCGCCTGGCTGTAGACTGGCTGGGACTACTCCTGGGAAGTGCTCGTTGTGACTCACCTACCAGGAGGCCCGTTTTCCGTGATGGCCACATCTCTGTTTAGACGGAATGCAAGGCCTTTCCCTGAAACCCCATCTGCGTTTATTCCGAAGAGTTGCCTGGTGGTCAGAAAGCTCCTGGCTACTGCTCCTCTTCACTCCTATTCCATCTTCAAGGATTGAGTTTCCCCCCTTAACAGAAGGTTTCCATACTTTACACACAGATATTACTGTAAAATTGTTTAACAGCTTACTGCTTTCAATGATCGTCTGTGGGGAAACGGCTCTGTGAAGTTTGGTAAATACATGAGTTGAAGAGTATGCCACCAATAAAAATACAGAGCTCGTGGTAACTTGGAGACAGACTTAATCTGTTAAATGAGAAAAGTAGGATGCAAAATGATGTGTGCATTAGAACCAGAACCAAGTGAAAAAGAACTCTGCCTCCTTGTGAAAAGAAGTATGCTTAGAAAAAGTCTGAAAGCAAAGTTGACAATGAATGGTAAAATCACTGGTAATGCCCTTTTTTCCACTTTAATCATTTTTAGATTTTCTTTAATATATGCGGTATCACTCTAAGAGTAGAAATAAAAATGTAATATTATCCCTTTTAAATAATGCAATATTCATGATCAGATTCCCTTTTGCTGTTCCATAACTTGAAATAATAATTCCTTGCTCTGTGGGTGATATTGATGAATGGAAGAAATGGAGAGGAAAACAGTATGTAAATGAAAGTGTTGTAGTTCACCTCATTTCATAAGGTGTGTACAGACTAACACATACTTAATGAGTAACTAAGTGATTGAAATGATTCAGTAGAAACCTAGGTGTGACTTCTTCCTTTGAATCATTATACTTTCTAATCCTGGCTCTGACAACAGAAGATAGAGTTTTAAACAAAGCCCTTTCTCTTTCTCCTCCTCCTCCTCCTTCTTCTTCTCCTCCTCTTTCTTCTCCTTCCTCTTCTTCTTCTTCTTCTTCTTTTTCTTCTTCTTTTTCTTCAGTTGTCTCCATTTCCCCCCACCCCTGCCCTGCCCCACCCGTCCTTGCCTCCCACCCTTGATCCCAGCCCCTTTGTCCATGTGTCCATTATATATGTTCCTTGAAGACCCTTCCCCTATTTTCCCCCATTGTCCCCTCCTCCCCTCTGGTTACTGTCATTTTGTTCTTTATTTCAGTGTCTCTGGTTCTATTTTGCTTGCTTGTTTGTTTTGTTGATTAGGTTCCACTTATATTCCTTACTTAATGTGCAGAAAAGTCGTTGAAGACTTTAATGGGCTATGCTCTATTTCACTTGTGATCATTAATTCTTACTCTCAGACGAAGTCTCCAGTTCAGAGAGGTAGCAGTGGAGACTCAGAGAGCAGAGCGGTTTGACACAGGGAGCGACAGCACCGAGCCTAGAACGCACCACCCTAGGCTGTCCTGGGGTGCCCTTCCCACCATGTCGCCTTGTCTCCTGCAAGCCAAATTACGTTTAAAGTGTTCTTTGGACTGGAACAGTTTTAGTTTGCGTTGCTGTTTCATCTGACATGTAAAGTGTAAGAGCCAAAAAATATGAGAAGAACAGTTTTCCTTACATCTGCTCTGCCAAAACTAACATGAATTGGCAATTGAACCACTAAAGCAATTAAGAAGCCTTCGGTCCTGGGGCAAGGCCCTCTTTCCAACATGAATCACTCGAACAGTGTGCACGACCACACGTTGTTGCACCAGGCAATGGGAAGTGAACTTGGGAAAGGGTATTTCCAAAATGCAAATATCCACACAGAGCTAAGAAAGAGACCTGGTGGGAAATAGCTCCCCATCCAGCCTTTGTGTGTCTTCTTCTACTTCGAGCTAAGGAAGGGATGAGCGTGTATTCATGCTTTCATTTTTGGTTGTGTTGCAACACTCCTTTGAGGGCTGCTCTGTTCATGACTGCTTCAAAAACAGTAACTCCTCACCACAGAACAATTACTTTGGCTAGTTGGAAAGAAGTTTGCATTTTGTCTCTTTAGAAGATGGAGAATACAAAGAGCAGTTATTGAGGGAAATGTGGCACGCCTCCCATCTCTCTGTTAGGCAGTTTCTTGGAAGACTGGTTAGCCTGGGACTTTTGTAATCGACGGCAATGCTGCGTTAATGGTTTAAAGCAGTGTATTTCCACATTCCCATCATAAACAATGTTCTCTGCATTTCTGCCCCCATGGAAGCTTTGAAAATTAAAATAAAGTGAAGTTTTTTTTGCCCTACATTACCTTTAAAAACTTTCGAAAACTCACAGACTTAAAAAAATGCTTTTCATATATGTTGTATCATATATTTCTTATAACATGCCTTTGGGAGTATGTATCATTATTTTTACTGATGAAGGGAAATTAAATTGCAACTAAAAACTGGCAGTGCACCACGGTCTTTCCGTGGCCTCTGATCTCCAATTCCACATCCTTTGCCCCTGTCACCTGTGATCTATGGCCCCTCTGCCATCGGAACCCCATTCCATCTACAGAATAAAAATGCACTGAAACTTCTACCCTATGTGTAACAAAGCTCTTCTGGATTTGTACTTTATTGCTTGTGGGAGTTTCCATAATCTGCATCTATCTCAGGAGAAATGGAGCGATGATAACTTCAGACATTTCTCGTGTGTTAGGTTTTTTTGAAAGATCCAGTTCATTTTGCTGAAAAAAATTATAAATGGTGGTTGAATTCAAGTAATGCTTTTTGTTAGAAGTATCTATTATTTGGTTCATTTCTTTTAGAGAGTGCATGTGTGAGCACAGACTTAATACAGAATATTGGTATTTTTAACTCAGATTTTCTGTTTGCCCACTTAGGTAATTGCTTGGCCACATGGAGGAGAACATTAGCACTGAAAGAAAGGTCTGTGTTCGTCGTGAGCAGTTTTCCTAGCACATTCCATGGTTTCTGTTCTTGATAATGTACATTAGACTGTGACGTGAGTCAGGAACTGCTTAGTTACGATACTGTTTGTTTTTTTTTTACTCCAACTCTATAAAATTGTCACAGATGTAAAAATATGATGCTGTTTGTTCATCTTTTACTATACTACTCTTTCACATAATTTTAAAAAGCCTTTTCTCATTAAAAATAATTATGGAGAAACTACTGTGAAACCTGAATATAGATTGGTTACAAAGCCACCCAGTTAATGGCTAAGCCATTATACTATGTGCTGTGCATGCACGCACGTGTGTGTGTGTGTGTGTGTGTGTGAGAGAGAGAGAGAGAGAGAGAGAGAGAGAGAAAGAGAGAGAGACAGACAGAGACATGGTCTTCTTTCTCCCTAGCATTTCAAAGGGCGACACCCTAGGAGTCATGCAGTCTGAGCTCAGCGCTGCACAGACATATATCTTCATTATTCCCTAATGCTAAAAAAATATGGCTTGGTAGCATTTCAGTGGGGGACCAGAGATATGTGTGAGAGTAATCACTCTTTGTGAAAAAGAGACATTTTCTTAGTGACCTTTATTTCCTGACTTTGACAAATATTTTAATCTTTACTATTTAAAACACTGGAAGAATACAAAGATTAAAATGAATTCTTTTATGCTCGAAAAATGTTGGAAACTAATTTCAACAACACAGGTGATCTTTCCCCTCTGCAAAGACTTTAGCGCTAAGTGATATGGAGAGGAGGTGACAGGGAATGTGAACATACTCTGAGTTATTGCCCTAAATCTGCTTAATTTAGGACAAAAGAAAGAAGGTTGGACCTGAACCAGTGCGACCCTGAGTGTGATCAACAGACGGACACTAACCAGACCGATTGTAAACAACTGTGACCAGAAAGATACGAAAATGGAGAATGTTTAGAAACTTTTTGCATAACTCAAGGGAACTTTACAGTGTAATTTTAAGTTTTGAATATAATGGTAAAAACAATGATGCCCTGACTGGTATAGCTCTGCAGATTGAGTGCAGGCCTGCGAACCAAAGGGTCACTGGTTTGATTCCCCATCAGGGCACAGGCCTGGGTTGCAGGCCAGGTCCCCCATAGGGAGTAAGTGAGAGGCAACCACACATTAATGTTTCTCTCCCTCCCTTCCCCTCTCTAAAAATAATAAATAAAATCTTTTAAAAAATGATAAAAATGGTGACAATTACTTTCTACATTTGCACTTTTTGTCTTTTGTTTTTCTCTCCCCAGCTTTATTGAGGTAGACTTGACAAGTAAAATTGTGTATATTTAAAGTGTACAACTTGATGCTTTGACATACATATACATTGTGAAAGATTACCATAATCGGGTTAACACAGCCATCACCTCGTGTAGCGTGTGTGTCTGTGTGAGTGAGTATGTATGGTGAGAGTGCTTAAGATCTACTCTCTTACCAAACTTCAAGTGTATGTAAGGTATTACTACCTATAGTTACCATGCTGTAGCTTAGATTCCCCAGAACTTGGAGCTGAAGGCTTGTGCATTTTGATCAGCATCTCCACTTCCTAGTAACCACTATTCTACTCTCTGTCTCTATGAGTTGGACTTTTTTTAAAAAAAAGATTCTCTATATAAGTGAAATTAGACGGCATTTGTCTTTCCTATGTCTGCCTTCCTTCTCTTAGCAGAATGCCTTCTAGCATCATCCGTGGGGGTGCGGATGGAAGGCTTTTCTTTTTTCTCGTGGCTAATACATTATCTCTCTATCTATCTACCGCATTTTAAAATCTGTTTACTCCTCAATGGCCAGTTAGGTTGTTTCCATATCTTGGTTGTTGTGGATAATGAATATGGGTGTTTTAATTTTCTTTTTCTGGTAATTCATCTCTATTTTATTTTATAAAAATATCTATTTTGGGTTGAAAATTTAAAAAAACAAACAAATGTGTCTTTCACTACAGAGAGTTTTGAGAACACTATGTTAAACCACAATTAAGTCAAGTTTGTTTTTGAATTAAAAAAAATGTTTTTAAAACATATTAAGTATAAAATACCGCATTAAAATATGTAAATTATAGCATTAGATATTTTTTTCAATCCTTGCTCAACTAGGTGAATAGAATCCAAAGGATTCTGGAGATTTGCAATCACATGGAGATAAATTTTAATTAATTCCAAGTGATAAATTTTGCCAAACATTTGGGAGAAGGCTAGTTCTGTTAACTAGCCTAGTAGTTGAATATCTTTACCAAGTTATCATGAGACATTTTTCCTCAGTCTGTCACACAAGGAATTACTATGTAGCCATTCACTCCTTCATTTCTACATTCACTGACTATCGAGCACCTAGTAAGTGCCCAGCTCTGTTCTCTGTGTATTGGGATGTACTCCAGCAATAATATAAGGGGTTGTGTGTATACATACAAACACTCTTACAGATCTAAATCTAAGCCCTTTGAGTTCTTTGAGTAACACTTGAAGAGCTCAGGCTCCCTGAGCACTTACAGAATGTTCTCAGCTGACCAAACTTTAATCCTGCTTTATCTATTTTCCTAGTCCCATTATCTGTCACCCCAGTTTGCTCAGCTCCTGATTTTGGAATGAATCCAGGAGATATCAAGTGGAACAAGATAATAGGATCAAAATAAAGAGTGAAAAAGTTAAAGCTGGGCCATAGCTGTAGAGGCGGCCTCCATCACAAAAGAACTTCGCTCTGGCAGGGAGGTGAGTAGGTGTGGTAGGTGCGAGACCCCTGAGGATGCAGTGAGCTACACAAACACCGATACCACTTTAGCTTAAATCTAGCGACATATGTGTCACATAGAAACTGTACACTCCAGACCTTAATCCTGAATCAGCCAGTTTGCCTCTCCATCTAGACGGGGAAAGCAAGTGTATGGTGAAATTCCTACTAGAAACCCATTGGGTGAAGTGCGACCTCTGACATTCCACTGCAGGATCTTTGGGGAGTTCCAGAGACGTGGAACGCTGTTAGAAAATAGCACAATCTTTTCTTTCCATCTTGACTCTCATTTTGACTCTATTTTAGTTATCTTGATATATCATTAATAGGTTTGTTGTTATCATAAAAGAGAAAGTCTTCATCATAGATGTCATTTATGATGCCAAATTGTAAAACGGTCTGTTTTGCTGATGGATGTCCAGATAGCATTGAATGGGGGAGGCCTAATCGTTCAGTTGCCATCAGCAATTAGGCTGCATTCATAAACAAGAACACATGTTCGGACCGAGGTGCTGACTAGAACAGCAAGGTACTTCTTCGGTAATGTTTGCAGAGTCTTGCATGCTCTCCACGTGGTGTGCATGGGAGAAGTTGGGGAGGTCAAGAGAAAATAAGCACAAGTCAAAGGGAGACTTGTAAAATAAGCAGCAACATCTGGCAAATGACTTCCTCCCATGCACATAGGAAGGACTCTTACTCAGAGCAGTGAATGAGAAATGTTTTTCTTGGCACCGTGTTAGCTTAATGTCCATTAGATCTGGGAATGAGGTTCGCTGAGGTTTACAATATTTCTCTCGCTGATGCTGAGGACGCTAAGGCTTGATGCTCAAAACAGTAACCAGCCATTTGGCCATTTTAAAGAATTATTAAGTTTACTTTGAAGTGTTTTCAAAGGATATTTAAACATTAAAGACCTTGTAATTTTTTATTATCTAAACTTTTGTTTATCTTCTTAGTGAAGTATATTATTTACGTTGGAGACCTCTCTAGTCCTGCATTTCTCTTCGCTCAGTAACAAAAAGAACACTAAATTCTAACAATTCCATATATCACTGAAGACATAGCAATAGGGTGGAAGCCCTCTGTGATTTCTTGATGCATAATTATTCACATAAAATGTTTAATAAGAAATTTTACCTGACTTAACTCACGTTATTCTGTATCTTACCATTGGCTTTATAAAGGGTACTTTCAGGTCTTTTCTTACCAAAATAGACATAGTTTTATTGGTTTCACAAACTTAAAAAATAAAAACATGTTTATTATATATGAAAAAGAAATAAAACAAGTTGATACAATAGAAAACTTTCATCCAGTTTTACTCAGACATCCTGGAGTCTTTCATCCCGTCCAGATCAAGTGACAATTTTATGACTTTGTAAAATGAAGTGTTAAAACATTATTATTTTATATGGTGTTCACTACTTTTACATTAATATAGAGGTAGCAGACCTCTCCAATTTTATATATTGTGGTAGTACTGTACAGCTGACCCTTGAACAAAGTGGAGGTTTGGGGCGTCTAGCCCCAGGTCGTCAAAAGTCTGCATGTAACTTTTGACTCTACGGTCGGCCTTTTGCATCTGAGGATTCAACCAACTGCAGATTTAAAACAGTACTTTGCATCCAGGATTGGGAATCTGCGGTTGGGAATGTGAAAATACTATTTTCCATCTCAGTTGCTTGAACCCGTGGGTGTGAGACTGCAGGTAGGGCAGGGCCAACTATTTATCGAAAACAATACGCATATAAGTGAATCTGTGTAGTTCAAACCCATGTAGTTCAAGACTTAACTGTAATTTATTGCTTCTCAGTGCAATAGGGAGGTGTTTTCTTTGTTATGGGAAATAAAAAGGGATAATGGCACATTCCTCTGCAGGCGTAAGGGGTAGAATATCCACTCAATTTCCCATCTCACTGCTTTTTCCTTCCTCCCATTTCTCAGTCATTGCCATTTATGAAAAGCAGATGGAAGCAAAGTGATTTACACATAGACTAATCCTGTCTCGTGTTATGGGAAATGTGGATGCCCCAACTTCAGGATTTTTATAACAATATTGTTTTTTTTCCCCCAGGTGCCAGCCATTCACATAGTAAAAACATCTGCTTTTCTGAAGCCACATACTTCTTGACACAGGACTCTGAGAAAGGCTCATGGACTTCAGATGGGGATCTATGTTTATGATCTACAGGTAAAAGAAAAACCCTGGGATTTCCAAAGGGGGAAGTTATCTGAGTAGCGGTTACATGAATAGCAGGCCTACCAGGAACGAAGCCACTGGTGGAAGATCGCTCAGCAATCCCACGTAAGTGGGGAAAAAATCTCACAGACATGTACAATTAAGTTAGTCACCTCTACCCCATGTTGTTTTAGAAAAACAGAATGAAGAGTATGCTCTACCTTTTTGAAGAGATCACACTGGAATTTAGACAAGGGAGAGGCTATCTTCGTCTGGTGACATTTGACACAAGGGGCAACTTTTGAGTTTGTGATTAGGGGGTGGGGGGATGTAGAAGAGTCATCGTGTTCAACTGTCACTCTCCCCAGAGCTCCAGACCCACACAGTCAACTGGCCGCCACATGTCCCTCCTGAGGTAGTTCGCAAGTAACAAGTATGGCTTATGGCACTTTAGAACAGAAAGCAACTCAAGGGAATTTATTATGGAGACCCAGGGCTCGCTCATTAACTGAAGGGGGAGGAAAACAAGCATAAGAAGGTGAAGGATGCAGGGTTTGGTCGGTGCTCTGAGATTCGTCTCTGCTCCTTGCTCGTCTTTGAAGATGACTTCCTCTGCACAGCTGAGTCTGGCGTGCAGTTTGCGGATTCCCTTTTGCTCGTCTCCAGCTACATGAAGGGTTGAGTCAATTCTCCTGTGGTCTTTGTCCTCCTAACAAAGGCTACCAGAGTCAGAATATTCCATACCACTAACTCACCCACCTGTCTATTGCACTGAACAAATAACTTGTAAAAATATGTAGACAGGAGGACGAATTTTTGCCATTGGTAAAGAAGACGTAGGAGGAAATTTGTTTTGTCTAAAAGGTCAGTAGGTACTCTGGCAGTGGTTTAATTCATGTCTAATGAAAGTAGGTGAGTTTGACAGCTGGAGAGGAGGAGCTTAGGGAGTAGGGGGATTGAGCAAAAAGGAAAAGGGACTCATGGACATGGACAGCAGTGTGGCGATCGCGGGGGGGGGAGGAGGGTTTAAAGGGACTAAATAGTAATGAAAAATATGATAAAGATTAAATTTAAAAAAAAGAAAGAAAGAAAACAGGTGAGTAGCCTGGGTGTGTGGCTTCCCGTGACAGGTTGAGTTCTAGGAAGGTTAATTGCAGAGGAATAGAAAAGGCCAGACTGGAACTGGGCACCCAGCCCGAGGGCAGGATTAGCAAGGGCAAGATTAATTTCTTATTCTAGAAGGGCTGCTCTGGAGCGTTTACTGAGCCACAGGTGGAATGGAGCTAAGTAGACAACTAAGCAACAGGGAGGCTGTGGTAAGTGAGGACTTGGTTGTAGGAAATGGTAGTAGAAGTGAACTGAAGTATGGCTTGTAAGGACTGATGCGTCCCCAAGTCCGAGACGAAGACTCAGCTCGAAAACTCTCTGTGAGAAGAGGTCTCCGAGATCCGGGAACCAGGTGGGTCTGGAGGTGAAGAGGTGAGGTTGGGGTGAGCAGGGTCTGAAGAGTGTCCTCTAAATAGTTGGTGGAGGTTTCTGACTCTTCACATGGTTATGCCTTTGGTGAGATGAGGAGAATGTGTGAGATTTTTCTATGAAAGTCTGCAGGAGGGTGGCTCTGGGGAAGGAAGCGCGTCAGGTCGGTGCTTCTCAAATTACAGTACAGTCCAGACGGCCTTGTTCAAACGCAGGTTAGTGTTCAGTTCATCTGGGGTGAGGACTGAGATCCTGCATTTCTTTTCTTTTTCAATTACAGTTTACATTCACTATTATTTTGTATTTGTTTCAGGTGTACAGATTAGTGGTGAGATCTGCATTTCTAAAAGACTTTTAGGTGATGCCCATGCTTGGCCCCAGACAACTACTTTTCCCAAGGGATTAAAGAACACAGTTTTTTATTTGGGGGGAGGGGAGGAAACACACTTTGGGTATGGATGGATGAAAGCAGAGATAATATTAATGAACATTTATTAGATTTACTATTGCCAGGGGCTCTTTATATGCATTACATATATAAGCTCCTATAATCTTCCTAGCAACCTTGTGAGGCAGGTACTGTTATTACTCCCTTTTACAGATGAGTAAACTTGCTCAAAGATAATACAGCTGGTGGAGACAGAGCTAGGATTTGAACCAGGCAATGTTGACCTGAGCTGACATGATTAGCTATTTATAAGTGTGGAAGGTTAGCTTTAAGAGGCTGTATGTCGGGGTAAGGGGAACACTTTATAAAGTGTATGATTGTCTAACCACTGTGCTGTACACCTGAAACTAATACAAAATAATACTGAGTGTAAATTGTAATTTAAAAAAGTATCTATCTGAGGAGACTGAGCACCAGGACTAGTGGTCAGAGGGTTTATGTCTCTTGGTAGGCACTTCAGAAACTTTTGAATAAAGGAATTCAGTATTTTGTTGTCACAAAAATCCTATGGAGTGGATAGAGATAATCTCTTCGATGGGAATTTGCAACGGTTTCACCCACTTATTCTCCTATTTTCACAGACATGTGGACATAGTTCTGAATTTAAGTGAATAGCAGTAACTGTTCATGCACTAGCTGCATGCAGTCATTTACGTGTTGATGCCCCTAGGTCTCGCTCCTGTGTTGGAAGCAGGATGGGAGAACACCCCAGCTCACCTGTGCCCCACCACGTTACTCTTGGATAAATATTCTTACCTCTTATTTGGCGATCCTTAGGGCCCATTTTTGGGCAAACACTTTGATAGTTGTAAAATTTTCCATAGCTTTCTTGGAGAGCTTGGAGGCACTCAGAGGACTCTTGAAATGAAAATCATACTTATGACAGCTGGAACATAACATATCCATCTACATCAAGTTGGCAAGCTGGTCATATTCTTTTGGCAAACTGATCACATTCTTTCCAGTTTAGCTTTCACAAGATTTCTTCCTAAGGGAATCTACAAAGGGAGCAACGAGTAGAAAGATTCTTTATCTTTCATGAAAAAAATGAGTTTTTTTTTTTCTTAAGACAGTCACTCACCTAGAAAGGTGGTGTTGCCTAAGGCAGGAGATTCAAGTGGGAATTAAAATTCAGTTCAATGAAAGAGACCATGTTTGAATTCATACATTTTTTAGCTAGAAATTTATTTTTGGTCTTAGACCTAAAGGTAAAGGACTTGAAGGGCATCCAGAGTTCATATTTCATTACTAAATAATCTGGTGTCAGGCCCCTGCTGGAAAATAGTTCATTGGTTGCAAGAGTAGTGGCCCAAGAATTGCTAAAAAATAAAGCTGTGGGTGTCAGTGGTATGCCTTAGATCAATCGTATTTCTAAAACCAAACTCTGGAAAGAGTAAGTGGAGTGAAAGATAAAAATTAGGTAGACAGTTCTCCTTTGGAAAGTACCCTGTGCACCCAATCCGGTCACTTCCTGCCTGGAGCAGTATATTAAACACCTCTGTAGATTGTCTTCATGAGTGGCAGCTTCAGTGTTAAGAAATGTTTAATGCAATTAACAACTTTTAACAGAAATGAAAGAGCCCTGACTGGTGTGGCTCAGTTAGTTGGACATCATCCTACAAAGTGAAAGGCCATTGGTTCAATTCCCAGTCAGGGCACACGCCTGGGTTGAGAGTTCAGTCCCCTGGCTTGTGGTATGTATGAGAGACCACTGATCGATGTTTCTCTCTCACATCAATGATCAGTCCCTCTCTTTCTCCCTTCCTTCCCCTCTTTCTAAAAATAAATAAAATATAGAAAAAAGAGAAAGATATACTTTTGATCACTAGTGTTGCTATGTGAAGAGTATGCAGTTGTGTTAATATTGATACTAAGCTAATGCTTTGTTTATTTAAAGGATAGCTTGCTATCTTCATTGGACACGATTATCTTCTACTTAGAACAACCCAATAATTCATTTCCCGCTTTCCAATCTTATTCCTTTGCAATCCACTCCCCATATAGCACAGCAGCCGTGGAACTTTACAAAACAAACAAACATGTATCAGATCCCATTCTTGCTTGTCTTAAAACTTCATAATATTTTCCTTCTGCAGTTAGAACAAAATCCAAGTCCCTGATTGTGATGTGACCCCTGATTAATTCCATGACCTTTCCTATACCGCCCTCCCTTTGGTCACATTAAGGCAGCCCCGACAGCTGCCTTGGGTTCACTCCTGTCTCAGGGTCATAGCACTTGCTTTCCCTGGCCTGGAGTGCCCCTCTCCAGAGCTTCACATGTCTTCACCCCAAGCCCTTCTTCAGCTCTCAGATTGCTAGCTTTGGGACAGCACCTTCTTCGGTATGAATGAAGTGGTATAATCGCCTAGCTTTTGTGTTGTTGACATGGTGATCCACTTCACAGCAATGTTTAATGTTTTCAAGGCATCATTAAAAGTCTTAAAACTTTTAAATTTTTATTTCTTCTGGTAAGATTAGATGCTTAAAATAATATATCCTGTGCTTTTACTCCTTAGGAAATAGAATTCCTAATAATAAATGAACCATTTCTTGGTGATGCAGGGTCATTGACGTCCATATAGCTGTTACTGTGGTCTAATGGGAGAAAGCTCTCTGAGGCTGCTGAGGAGCCTGCCCTTGCACCAAATGGCCCCATGCTGCATTTTGGGCTCTAAGACTGATTTCTGTAGTTCTATTTTAAAAAATCTACTCCTCCTTGTTAAGCTATCTCAGCTAATACATCCTATTGCTTTCAATGACTCTCCCTAAGACGACTCCTTCTTTCCAGATTTCTGTTTTATATATGTTGCATCTTAGAGAAACAGACTACTGAGCCAAATAAAATTGTGCCCCAAATAAGGGGAAGTGGCCCACTTTAAAAGTGCATTTTTACAAATGAAGTGCGCATAGGTTGGTACACAGAGTTACTTATGTACAAGTTTACTTTTGGGGGTGTTTTCCAGTTTATTTCAGGTTTTCGATCATATGGTATTTCAGGGCTAACATGAAAACTGGGTAGGAGCCATGTGACTATTACAATTTTCATTATTTTTGGAGTTCCATATGAATCAGTCCTGTAGTCACCTTGTGATTTTGATTAAAATAAGCTTGTGAATTTTTTAAATTTATTTTTCCAGCTTTATCACAATATATTTGACATATAATATTGTGTAATTTTAAGATGTACAATGGGATGACTTGATACATAAAAATATTGTGAAATGTTTACTGTATAATAAAGTTAACGTATCACCCAATTAAAGTTCCCTTCACATAATTACCATGTTGTTGTTTTGATGAGAACATTAAACTGCAGTGTCTTGCAATTTCTCTGTATAATTCAGTATAGTTAACTAGAGTCACCGTGCTGCTTGTTAGATACCTGGGACTTGGGCTTCTCGTGATAGAAAATTTGCAGCCTTTGACAAACATCACCCAATTTCCCCCAACCCCAGCCCTTGACAGCCACCATTGCACTGTTTCTATAAGGTCAGGTTCCACAAATAAGTGAGATCATGCAATATTTGTTTTGCTCTGTGTGATTTATTTCACTTAGCATGATGCCCTCATGGTTCATCCATGTTGTTGCAAATGTCAATTTTTGTGACTTTCCTAATCTCATGGCTAAATAATATTCCATTATTCTGTATATGTTCATCCCATGTCTTCTTTATTCATGCTTTTGTTCATGGACATTTATTTTATTTTCCTGTCTTGGCTATTGTGAGTAATGCTACAGTGAACATGGGCATGCGGACATCCTTCTGAGATTCTGGTTTCATTTCCTTTGGATATCCACACAGAAGTAGGATTGCTGGGTCATGTGATAGTTTCATTTTTAATTTTTTGAGGAACCTCCATACTATTTTCATAGTGGCTATAACAATGTACATTTCTATCAACTGTATTCTGGGTTCCCTTTTCTCCACATCCTTGTCAGCATTTCTCTCTCTCTCTCTCTCTCTCACACACACACACACACACACACACACACACACACACACTCTTTACTCTTTGATAAAAGCCATTTTACATATGTAGGGTGATATCTCGCTGTGGGTTTGATTGTATTTGCCCAAAGATTAGTGATGTTGAAAATCTTTTTATGTACTTCTTGGCCATTTGTATGTCTTCTTTGGAAAAATGTCTGTTCAGGTCTTCTGTGCATTTTTAAAACTTTTTCTGTTTTTGCTATTAGGTTGTATGAATTCCTTATATATTTTGTATGTTAATCCCTTTTCAGATATATAATTCACAAATATTTTCTCCCATTATATAGGTTGCCTTTTTTATTGATGTTTTCTTTGGCTTTGCAGAAGTCTTTTATTTTGATGTAGTCCCACTTGCTCATTTTTGCTTCTGTTTCTTGTGCTTCTGGTTTTATATCCAAAAAAAGATTTCCAAAATATTATTTCCAATGTCAAAGCAATTTTCCCAATGTTTTCTTCTAGTTCTACAGTTTAAGTCCTTGTTTTTGAGTTAATTTTTGTGATTGGTCCAAGATAGGGGTACAATTTCATTCTTTTGCATGTGGATATCTGGTTTTCCAGTACCATTTATTGAACAGACTTTTCTTTTCCTATTGAGTATTCTTAGCTCTCTCATCAAATACTAATTGGCCATATATGCATGGGTTTATTTCTGGTCTAGGTGTCTGTTTATATACAATTACCATACTCTTCTGATTACTATAGCTTTGTAATATGGTTTAAAATCAGGAAGCAAGATGCCTTCAGCTTTGTTCTTTCTCAAGATTACTTTAGCTATTAGGAGTCTTCTATGGTTCCATATGAATTTTAGGATTTTTTTCTATTTCATTGACAAATATCATGGGGATTTTGATAGGAATTGAATTAAATATATAGAAGGGACATTTTTAGCCAGATTAACTTGTCTGATATGGACACAGGACATCTTTCCATTTATTAGTGTCTTCTTTAATTTCTTTCATCAATATCTTACAGATTTTAGTGTATAGGTCTTTCACTTCCTTGATTAAATTTACTCCTTAGTATTTTATTTCTTTTGATGCTATTGTAAATGGGATTGTTTTCCTTAATTCTTTTTCAGATGATTCATTGTTAGTGTATAGAAGTGCAAAGAACTTTGAATTTGATCATAAAATAAACCTCATTTTTAAAAGTACAGAGTTGACCACAGTAATTAGCCCTCTCAGAGAGAATTTCTATGGAAAAGCACCAGTAAAATCTCTTGGAGCTTCAAATAGAAATGTTTTTTCAATTTAATAATATTTGCAAAGGGTGCCCTGACTACTGTGGCTCAGTGGGTTGGGCATTGTCCCACAGACCAAAAGGTCACCAGTTCAATTCCAAGTCAGGGCACATGCCAAGGTTGCAGGCCAGTTCTCCTACTGGGGACGTGCTAGAGGCAACCGATTAATGTCTCTCACACATCAATGTTTCTCTGCCTTTCTTTCTCCCTCCCTTCCCCTCTCTATAAATGAATAAATAAGATCTTTAAAAAATAATATTTATGAAAGGCACATCAGGTAACCAACTACTGCCCAATCTCAATAATAATAATAACAATTATTATTATTATTACATCACCAATAATAATTCCATGGGGTAGAATTTAAACACTGTTTTAGTACCTGTGTCAGGGACCATATTCTAAGCTATTGCTCTAAAGTATGTAGCTCAATTTGGTGCTTCATCTTGAATTCATATAACCTTTTTTTTTAACTGCATACATGCTTTACTTATCTTAATTTACTCGTGATACACTTAGGGATAAAGCTGGTCATACATTTGATTTCATAGAAAAGAAATGTGGACATAATATCAAATGGTATATAAATATCTCAGATATTTTATGGATAAAATAAAGGAAAGAAATCCTTCAAAAGCTTAATTTAAATTTCTGTGAATATAAGTCTACTGAGGCGTATATGTTCTTTGTTAAAGCTGCATTCAGTCACCGTCGATGGCAACACCTCAATACTTGTTTGAGACTTCCTGAAAAATTATTCCCTCCAAAAAAAATTCACTGACAGGCTATGAACACAAAAACACAGTCTTTGGAGGTTGAAGATAATTAAAAGATAGAAGAAATAAAGAAAAAATGCAGCTGAAGTGTTTAATTGTTCAGTCATACCTATTAAAATAATTCTTTATTGACTCTCACAAGTATTATCTGAAACCTCATGCTTCAGTCAAAAAAAGCATCTACTTCCTTGCTTTCTGAGAAGGTAAAATTATTCTTGGAGACTTTCCTGGAAAGCATTTCTTTAAAGAGCTGTTTAGATTTCTTTCCTTGTATATTTACTTAAGGTAGGGAGGGGTGGACAAGGAGAAAAGGGAGATCAAGTGTGATGAATCTCCGCATAACCTTGTTATATGTGGTGGAGGAAACGAGTCTCCATTGCACTTCCAGCTATCAATGACCGGGAGGCATTTCTCTGTCTAGTTGTCATCCTATAACAGCTCCTTTCTTGCCAGGTCATTAAGATCCTCTGTAAGCCTCTGTGACAAGCTCTGCTTCTCAGAAACTCAAGATTAATACTTTAGGGAGAATTTGGGAATTTCTTGTTATCAAAGTGATCTATGAGAGCTTTTCTCTTTCTACTGGTGTCAGGAATACAGGGTTGCCGTAGAGTGAGTCAAGCTAATATAAACATGTGTGTGGATACACATCTTAAATCCATTCTCTCTAGCCTTTCTCTTTGCTAGTTTATTTACCTGAATGGTTAATTATCTCTATATGAGATATGTTTGTGTTAAAGAAACATAACACAAAGTATTAGATTAGGGCTGATACTGTAGTTTGGAGTAATATTTCAACTTCATGTGGATAAAATTGGTGTTACCCTAAGGTGATTTTTCTATTAAATCTCTAGAAATCTTCCTAATTGACTGGAGTTGTCTTAAAATCACACATTTTCCTTGCCTACACCTCACCATTACTACTGGAGAAAGCGCTGGCAGACAGATCCTTGCAGAAGTCACTCCGCCTTTCTGGGTTGTGCTTCTCCATCTCTAAGGTATCAATTTGGATGAGGTGATTGCTCAGGTGATTGTTACTGTCTGTGCTTCATAAATCACTGTGAGCACCACACCTACGCTCATTATTAGGTTTTTCAACACGATGGATAGGTTGATCTTGCCCTTTATCCTAAATTGTCAGTTGCAACATGTTGAAATAAGTAAGGATGATCTCTGAGACATAAGAGTTTGGTAAGGCTCAGATGGTTTACCAACTGTGCTCAGGTTCCTCGGTGTCCTCTGCCCTCTGAGTGGCGTTGATATTGGCATTTGTGATGGCAGAGTGGGAGCAGGACAGCTGTCAAGGGGCTGGTTGCTCCACCCTGAGTGATGTTATGTTAAAATGGTAATGATTTTTATGATAGTCACGATCACACACCAAATGCCTGTTTGATTCTGGAACTGTCCTTGTTAAAAACAATGGGTAAGTCAAGGCCAGGATCGAGGGGACTTAGCCAGGATCTCAGTGGCTTCTATGCCAAATGGTGAGAAGGTGTGTCTCAGTGAAGAGAGCAGGAAACATGCCGTGTCAACCAAAATACAGATGGTACTGAGGACGATTTGGGAGGAAGAGGAAGATTTTTTAAAAGTCTAAAGAGAACAGACATTCTATGCATTTGAAACAAATCATCTTGACAATAAGAAAATAACACCAACTATAAACTGTCACAGATCATCATTGTTAGTTTGAGGTTGCTCCTGCCAATGAGTTAAGACCAAATATTCAAATATAAGCTAATTATTTCAATAGTACTTTCAGATCCCTCATAGTCTACTAAGTAAATTGAAGGAAGCACATCTATCTATCAATAGACTTGCAAGAAGGATGCAGTTATTCTCTACTAATAACAATAGACAGAAGCCTCATGTGGGAAGGGTGGGGGGTGGAGGATAAATTAGGCAACTTTTGGAGATGGAGTAACTCCTTTAGGCCCTTAGGGTGCCTTTCAGTTTATACATTTTTGCACTAATTAACACCCTTGGGTCCAAGCATTAATGCAGGCCAAGAGGAGAACGGTCTGTTCCCAGGCATCCGGAACATAAGGCCCATTATTATTGTTTATAATAAAATCCTGTACTTAGTCACACCTTTGATCAAAGATTTTTATTTCTTTTCTTTCCAAAACACTCTCATTAATCCTAGCACCATTACTGGGATTAAGTGGCTGAAACGCTGTATCATTATCTGTTTTTGAGAGGAAGGGACTAGCCCAGAGAGGCAGCAACTTGCTCAGGCCGCAGTGAGTCAGAAATAGAAAAGGGACAAGAAATCAGGATTCCTGGCTTTCTTTCTTGGGCTAAGAATAGCTCAGCTGATGAGATGTCAGGACCTGACTCCAGAAGTGAGCAAATACTTTTATTTCTCCCACTCTTCTTCTTACCTACTATACTTTCATGTGATAAAAGAGCCATGGAGAGTCTTCCTTTCCCCCCAAGATGATTGAAGAGGGTCATTGGTCCACTGGGTACAGCATTTAAAAAACAAAACAAAACATGGCAAGCCTAGTCCTTTATCACATTTAAAAACTTAAAAAATGATCTGACAATACATTCTATAGGAAAATCCATTTGTGAGAGGTAACATTAAAAAAGAATCTATCCTCTAAGTATTTAATAGGACAAGGGCCCGTCTCAGCAATGGGAGCGACAGAGATCATGAAGATCATTGAACACGGACATGTGAGCATTCAAGACTTGGGACTCCCACTGAGCAGGTGAATGACCTTTAACCTATGTCATTTTGTGCCTGTCCTCCCTATAGATTTTCTAGTTTTCTCCTCTAATTTCTAAACAAAGTTTTCATTCTTTCAAATTATGATATTTGTCTGGAAGCTGATTTGTGGTTTCAAAATAAAGGACTGTACCTTCCATGACAAATTGGCCTATAGCGGACTTTCCAGGGAAGTGGGGCTCACTGAGACAATTTTTGGGTTTCCTGAATTTACCAAAGCATTGTGACTTTAGGGAGTAGGGACTTGTTCATCAGAGCTTGGGTAATCTGGTATGACAGAAGAATCATTTTTTGGCCAGAAACATATTTTCCTTTATCTTTTTTCTATGTGTTTTTCTACTACAGGGCTACTACTGGACCTTCATTTAAACTTACAGTACTATCAGAGGGATTAAAAACATAGGCTTTGAAGTTCTCAAAACCTTGTGTAGCCTTGGATGTTTAACCTAAACCTCAGTTTGGTCTTCTGTAAATAGGCTGATGATTGTGCTTACCATACAGCAATAGATGAGATAATGCATTTGAAGAGCTTCATGTAGTACCTGTAGTGTAGTAAGAAGTCAACCAATGTTGGAAATTATCATTAATAACAGGCACTCCTGACTTATAAATGAAATAATTAAGGTTTAAGAACTTATTGAATAATGCCTGTTGGTGGCCATTAATGTCACTCTTCTACCCAATTCCTTTGTCCACATGGAAGAAACAAGAAGGGTTCCAGCAGGTCCATGAACTCCCTGCTTCTCTGATTTATCCTCAGGGGTTGTAAACTCTACAGCTTTCCTGCTCAGATTTTTCTTCTCGTGTAACATAATTCAGTCATACCTCAGACAGTTATTTGAACTATTTTATGTCCCAAATCCTTGGGTTGCCCCATATAATCAGAGAATCACTTCAATTTCCTAGCAGTGTTTGAAAATCATTTACAGAAATTTGCCTATTTGATCATAGCTATTTTATGATTATGTCTTTTTTTTTCTACCTGATGAGGAGGATATAGAGGAGGCTATTATTGGGAAGAGACTCAATTACAGTAATCCTTAACTTTGCCGGAACATTAAAATCACCCAGGGATGATCTTCAAAACTCCCAATGTCCAAGCTGCACCGCCACAATCCCACAGACTTTCTGGGTATGGGGTCAGGCTTTACTCTTTGAGTTCCCCAGGTGCTTCCCTAAGTAGTTCTGGTGTTAGCCCTGCACTTGGGCAAGCGGCAGGTTTATGGGGGACCTGGTGATTCTAGGGCCCCGCCCTCAAAGATTCTCTTTTCAGTAGGTCTAGGTGAAGGCTGGGGGATTTTCATTTTTAACAAGAACTCCCTAAAATTCCCCTCCCCTTGGTGATTCTGGCTAAGTTGTCTTAGGACATTGGGAAAAATCGATATTGACTAGCAATTTATTTATTGACTCTGTTTTAAATTCTCAAGGCTATAAACCAGAGTAAAGATCTCATCAACAATACCCATCATTCCATCTCCTCCAAGCCACCATATAAGGAACTTCAGTTTGCTTTCAGATGTGTGATAAAAATTTAAGTTAGCACCTCAGAGTTTTGGGGTTGGCTTTTTGTGAAGGACTGTGAAGCTGCCTTAAATCACCAGAGGCTGGCTTGTGGAGATGTGCCTGGGAAGGTTTCCAGAGACCCTGTCTGCTCACATCACTAGATTTGCCCCCAGGGTTCAGCCCCTTGTTTTCTCTAATTTTATTAAACTTTGAAAGTAGGCTTTCACAATAATTATCATTTAGGTTTTCAACCATCCACTGAGATTTCTATAACTTTACAATGGTTTCATTAAATGAAACCCTTTCTGATGAGCCTCACATGTAATGCTCTTAACATTTAACGTTGGACTTCCTGTTTGCTTTGTAATAAAATACAACTAAAATTTGCACATGTTTTATTTTTCTCAAGTCCCCTTTCAGCTTCTTGGGCTTGACATTCCTTGGAGACACACCATGCATTTCCCTGCTTGTGAAATCTGAGCTGCAAGAATACTCTGTGTTTAACCCCTGCAATCGACTCCAGTATAAATTGTTCTTGGGAAAGGCCAACAGGGTAAGACTTTTAAAATGTTTCTTTACTGAGTTTCAAGCCAAGTATGTTAAATACCCTCCCAAATACAGAAGAAAACAAAAAAAGGAACAGAAAACAAACACTATTAGAGGCCTTAGGTTTTTAGGGAAAAAAATATAATGTTCACTAAACAGCACCAAATATATAGTAATGTAATTGGCTTTTTAAAGAGTTAGGTTGTTCAGTAATTAACACGGCAATGTGATAGTATCACGGGCTCATTTTCAGAAGCCAGCCTTGTAATTTATGGCCTGTGGGACTAAGATTTTGTAATCTGTAAATGACACGGCAGATTTAGAATAGACATTTCAGCTTCTTATCCTTGATTCTGAGAGCTGGTAACTTAAACAGCTCTGCACATCTTTACTGTTCACCGTGTAAGAGTTGTGAACATTATACTTGTCTGGACCTTTACTCTCCGGGCCTATGGCAGAGATGTGTTGGGAAGAACCACCTTCTAGCACAGGGGTTATGTGTAACTCTGGAATAAAAGTCTTGCTGGTGACCCATGGGCCAAGGATCAAAGAAAAGTTGCCCTACTGAACTGAGGTGAAGATTAACGGAGGTATACATAGATACATTTTGCCTCCTCGCACAACCAAGAGAGGGACAACAACAAATTTAAAAACAAAAAAATCAACCAGAACTGCCAGAAAAATCGAATTTCACGAAAGTCCGACAACCAAGAAGTTAAAGAAGAAACATTCATCCAGACCAGTAGGAGGGGCGGAGATGGGCAGCTGGGGTAGAGAGGACTTGTGGCAAGCTGGTGCCTGGAGGACAGGTTTGGCGAGGTGGTGGCAGGCGGTCCCACATTTGCATGTGAATAAACAGGGAGGAACAACTGGGGGGCAACACAGACCACACAAGCCAGAGTTCCAGTTTGGGAAAAGAAAGCCTCAAAACCTCTGGCTATGAAAATCTGTGGGGGTTGCTATGGCAGGAGAAACTCCCATAGTTTGTAGGAGAGATCCATGGGGTCCTAGAATGTACATAAAACCACCCACCTGGGAATCAGCACCAGAAGGGCCCAATTTGCTTGTGGGTAGTGGGGGAAGTGACTAAAAGCCAGCAAGGGCTGAGCAAGTGGCATTGTTCCCTCTTGGACCCCTCCCCCATATACAGTGCCACAATGCAGCAAGGTAGATTGCCCTGCCCTGGTGAACACCTAAGGCTCCATCCCTTACTACATAACAGAAGCACTGAGACAAAGAAATATGGCTCAAATGAAAGAACAGATCAAAGCTCCAAAAATAGAACTAAGGGATGAAGAGATAGTCAACCTATCAGATGCAGAATTCAAAACACTGGTAATCAGGATGCTCACAGAAATGGTTGAGTATGGTTGCAAAACAGAGGAACAAGTGAAGGCTGTGCAAAGTGAAATAAAGGACAATGTACAGGGAACTAACAGAGAAGGGAAGAAAACTGGGGCTCAAATCAACAGTTTGGAGCAGAAGGGAAAAACAAACATTCAACCAGAACAGAATGAAGAAACAATTCAAAAAAGTGAGGAGAGTCTTCGGAACCTCCAGGACAACTTTAAATGTTCCAACATCTGAATCATAGGGATGCCAGAAGGAGAAGAACAAGAGCAAGAAATTGAAAACTTATTTGAAAACACAGTGGAGAACTTCCCTAATCTGGCAAAGGAAATAGACTTCCAGGAAGTCCAGGAAGCTCCTAGAATCCCAAAAAACTTGGACCTGAGGGAGCACCCACCAAGGCACATCATAATTTCATTACCCAAGATTAAAGAGAAGGAGAGAATCTTAAAAGCAGCAAGAGAAAAGGAGACAGTTACCTATAAAGGAGTTCCCATAATACTATTAACTGATTTCTCAAAAGAAACCTTGTGGGCAAGAAGGGGATGGAAAGAAGTATTTGAAGTCATGAAAGCCAACATCTACATCCAAGATTACTCTACCCAACAAAGCTATCAGTTAGAATGGAAGGGCAGATAAAGTGCTTCCCAGATAAGGTCAAGTTAAAGGAGTTCATCATCACCAAGGTCTCATTATATGAAATGTTAAAGGGACCTATCTAAGAAAAAGAAGATAAAAAACATGAACAGTAAAATGACAACAAACTCACAACTATCAACAATTGAACCTAAAAAACAAAAACAAAAATGAACTAAGCAAACAAGTAGAACAGGAACAGAATCACAGAAATGGAGATCACATGGAGGATTATCAGCAGGGAAGAGAAGAGGAGAGAATGGGGGGAAAGGTACAGGGAATAAGAAGCATAAATGATAGGTACAAAATACACAGGGGGAGGTTTAGAATAGTATAGGAAATGGAGAAGCCAAAGAACTTATATGTACAACCCATGGACATGAACTAAGGGAGTGGGATGCTGGTCGAAGGGGGTGTGCAGGGCAAAGGGGAATAAAGAGGAGAAAAAAATGGAACAACTGTAATAGTATAATCAATAAAATATACTTTAAAAAAGAGGAAAACCTAATTTTGCCCAGAACATATCAATTTACCAAATAGCTCTGCAGTGAGAGGCCTTAGGTGGAGGGACACTTACCTCCCAATGCAACCATGGATCCACTCATTCAACAGACATTTAGATCACTTACTGTATGCCGGGCACTGTGTGGGCACTGGGCATACAGCAGTGAGCAAAAATTCCTGTCCTCATGGACATTGCATTCTAGTGGGAGAAGGTGACAAAATATAAAATAAGAAAGTGCACTAGATAGTATGCAAAATGGTGGTAAGTGCAATGGAGAAAAACAAAGCAGCAAAGGAGAAAAGGAAGGATATGGGAGTAGGGAGTGTTACTGAAATTTTATTAATAGAAGCCAGAGAAGGTCTCACTAAGAAAATGACAGCTGAGTAAGGTCCAGAGGGAGGAGACAGAATTCTGTGGGCCCTGGGGCAGAGGGGTCCATGCAGAGAGAGGAGGATGTGCGGTGGTCCTGAGGCACAGAGCGCCTAGCCAGTCAGAGACAAGGGGCCGAGATCTTCAGGGCTAGGTGGAGTCTACCACGGGTTGGAGTTCACCGAGTGAGCATCACAATCTTAAAATGCTTATTAACTAGACTTGGAAATGGAGGCCCTCCTAACTTCCAACTTCTCCTCATCTTCCTCTGCTCGCCCCCCACTCCTTTTCCTCTTTCCCTGACTTGTTGGTGGAGCTATCCTGTGTTTAAGTGTTTCAAGTTTTCTTCTTACAGCTCTCACAGGAGGAGACTAAAGAGTCAGAATTAAATGGCCATGGCCTTATCCCCCAAGGGGACAAGCCGAAAGGTAACCGATACCTTAGAATCTTTCATGAAGATACTTCTAACCACGTGAGAAAACCACATGCAAGAGATAATTGCATTTGATAACCCAGCTGTAGAGTGAAAATTACAAATGTCAACGTGAACAGAAGACGGGCTTGTGTTCTGGCCTGGAGATGAAAGAGACCAAGCTGGTGTGCACGTCTCTCGGACGTGCCAGGGAGATGGTGTGGGAGCCACGCTTGGGCCTTGGCATCAGTCAGTGTGGAGTTTGAACTCTAGCAATAACATTTTCTAAGCCTCAGTCCTTACATTGTCATTCCAAGGGTGTGCGAGTGTTAAATATATGGCAAACACCTCATTCATAGTGGGAGACTAATAAATTGTCAGAGTACTCTTAGAAATGTTTAGGCAGAAACAGTATGAGAAGTTCATTGAAGGAAGACAAGAGAGAAGGAAATGGAGTAAAGAGATTTCTTTTAGGGAAACAGAGGGGAGCACATTCATAGGATAAAGGCAAGAAGCCAGTGAAGATTCAAAAGGTGAAAGGCCATGCCCTTTCCCTTTCACACATCCCTGCAGGGGAGGCTGTAGGTAGAACTCTGCCATCAACACTTCCTCATAAAGCTCCCTCGGGGGCCCGCAGCTGGGCCGTCGTGAATAGATGCGGAGTGGAGTGATGGGCCCCTGGCACCCTCTGTACCCATGTTTATCGGTAATTACCTTCTGGGTGTGGACTCAGGTGCGGATAACAACGGTAGGTTTCACTAGTGTGATTTATGGCCTGTGAACTCGATCTGTCTGTGAGAAAGCATTAGTGCAAGGAAACTTTGGTGGGTGATTTTTAGTTCGACCCCTTTGAACCTTGAAGACTGTGGAGAGGTGTCCCCAGATCCCTTTCAAAGAAGTGAAAGAATGAATATAAGGCACGTGGCATCATGCCTGGCACATCGGACTTGTTCAGTCAATGGCTGTTGGCTCTTACAATAATTTCAGCAACAGCATATACCTGTATTTAAAGTATTGTTGTTTTTTTTCAAAATGTACAATGTTAATACATTTAAGAATCGATCTAACAGTATCATATGAGGGTAAAGTTATCACAGTTAGAAAGAGGAAAATAGAAAATATTCATCTCAGCAGTTCTAGGTTTAGCGGAGAGAAGAGTGTACGAAATCAAAACACGCAAACTTTTGTCCAGATGAAAGAACATACTGGCATCAAAACCAGCTTGGGACTGGCTTTGATTCTAGTCTCTCAGAATAAAAATGTAACTTTTAATTTATCATCTGGTGTCTCTTACAAAAACAGAAACTGTTTTAAACTGTAGATCATCATCACTCATGTGAAATGAGAAGCTGTGGCTTCTTATAATAGATGAAATGATTCTGTAATCACGTACATGTGGGAAAAAAATGAAATCCAGAGAAAGAGATACAGCTTGATGCACTTGAGAACTGTGTGTCACTGAAAATCTGGTCAGGACATGCTGACTCCCCTCTCCTTGGCTGAGAAGATCATGCTGTGCACGTGGAAAAAAAGAAAGGACCTTTGGGAAATGACCCAAGCGTTTCCTTCCATACCCTGAAAAATGTGCACTTGTGCTCAAGGAACATGTTATTTATTGCTTCTTACTATGTGCTGGGTGCTGCGGTATATTTCCCACATTGAACACACGCAACAATCCTGTGAGAAAAGCATCATTATTTCCATGTATAGAGGAGAAAAGGGTTTAGAATATATTCGTACACCAAATAGCATCACTCAGCACCAGAGATGATGAGATTTGAACGTGAACGTATGTCCATGTGACTTAAGCCCACTTAAGAATAGGTGTTCTTTCCATTTTAACTACTTTGCTGTATGTGCCTGCCTGAGACGTTTTCTCTTCTCTTCCTACTTGGTTTCTATGCAACGTATCTTCTTTCCCACTTTGAGTTCTCTGCCTTTCTGTTTACTCTAGCCTACGTTTGCCACTGTCTTACCACCTCATCTACAAAGATGTCTAGGGATCAGGGCAATTGTTTGCAAAAAACAAAAACAAAAACAGTGTCATGCAGAAAGTCCCTCTAGGGTAATAAAGAGTGCGATCCTTGGAAGACCTGAACCTGGCAATGAGGGATTAATGGGTAAGTATCTCAGTTTAATGGGAAGCTCTGAGGTGACCCCATAAAATGAAAATCAGAAATTTTAAGGAAATGCATCAGGCCTTAGCTCTTTTCTATTTGCTCACCTAAAGATTCCCATCTCATATGCGTGAATTGGATATTTTTCAGTAGCTTATTTTGAAAGGAGATGCATTTTTCATCCATGAGTCATTCAAACACTGCAGGATGCTCAGCAGACTTGGAACTCCTTTCAGAGTGCATTCTCATGATGAACACTTAGAGAGATTTATTTGTGTGCAATAGGAATCTCCATGCTAATGTTGAAAATTATTGTCTAGCCTGGAGTGAGTATCACTGGAAGTGTTTTTACAGCCTAATGGTTGTGAAAGCTGCCCTCTGCAAAGCATCTTGCTGTGGGCGCTTCACTGTCCAATGCTTCAGGAAGGCGGGCTGTTAGTGGCCATTTCCTCATGCAGGGTGGAAAGGAGGCTGGCTATAGGCGGTCCCACTGTGTCATTGAAGATGGTGATTAACTGAGAAGTCTTCTCAGCTGCCTGACTGGCTCTCATTTATGGATGGTTGAAGCAAGTTTCCATACCTCTGTGGGCTGGGACTCCACACGAGTGCCTCCCGTTTTTTCTCGGCTCAGGCAGACGATAGAGAGACGTACCTGAGGACGGTGCACTTTGTTTCATTTCAAAGTTAGTTATGACAACTTAAATCCACTACCTGAAGATGCTCGAAAGTGTATGTTCTCCTGTGAGAGAACATGTTACCAAGTGGGGCAAAAGTAGGTTTACAGTTGTGAGTATGCAAAACACAGAGTTTATTCTTATTTTTCCATGCAAATAACTGTAAACCTACTTTTGCCCACTCCTATATTTGACTTCCATTTCTGGGAAAAAAAAGATGAAAAACCTTATTTCCATCTTCACTGTCTAATTACTTTGGGTCTAATTACTTTTAGCCTTCCCCTGTGCTTTTGGCCAATTTGGTAATCTACATTTATGAGCCATCTGAAAAACAAGTGGATGAGCAATTTGAAATGATTTGGAAAAACAAAGAATTGTGAAGTATTTGTTTCACACACATTTTGATTTTGGTTGTCAGCAGTCTCTTGGTTTGGAGTATTATCATATGTAAGAATGACCTGAAGTGTGAAATATTTTGTTTGTAATGATTATGTCTAATTCTCTGTGCTTGCTGCATTCTATAAGCATGTGGGTGTGGTAGTGAACGTTATGGAGAACTCCTCTATGCTCTGGAGTGATACTGGTTCCTATTTCTTTTTATGCGTGTTTTCCCATCTGCCCTATCAAAGTGAAATCACAGCAACGAAGCTGTGTGTGATGGAGTACAGTGCAGTGACTGGTCCAGCCAATGCAGATCCTTTTCATGCACAATTAATGTAATCTGTTCCAAAGAATGGAAATATTTACAGAAGGAGCTGGTTCTCACTTTTTTTGAGTGATAAAATAAAAATCTATTTGGCAGATTAAAAAAAGACTCCGAAAACATGATATGAAAAATCAGACTGGTGAAGCAGTGGATGAATTGGGGTCAAACCACAACCATCTGAGCAATGTGCTTTTTTCCCTGCAGCTGCAAATATTTCTGCTAGTGGGGTGAGATTGCAAACGAGATCTTCTGCTTTAGGCTTCGTTGCCTCTTCCCTTTTGTAGTCCTCAGAGACATGAATTTTGCAATTGGTTTATCCTAAAACTCTCTACCTCAGTTTTCTCTTTAATAGGTAACAAGTATCAACTAGCTATGAAGAAAAACCCAAGACAGTGTTCTGGATTAATAGTCAATGTGTACGGCAAGAGAGATTAGAGTTTTCTTAAATATCCATGTGTACGCAGAGAACGGAAGTGAAGGAAAGCCAGCTAACCAACAACCAGATCTTCGTTTGTTTGTTTTGTGCCCTGAATTACATTGTTTTGGTTGATGTTGTTTCAGACAGTCGCAAATAAGAATTTACTTTAAATGAGTAAATGAGAAGTGCGGATTAGGGTTTTTGCTAGATAATAAGAGCTAAAATCGATTGCTTGCTTACTACGGGCCAGGAGTTGCCCTAAACATATTAGATGCACTGTAAACAGCTGTGGGAGGCAGGTGGCGTCCCCTGCCTTTCACAGGTGCAGAAATCTTAAAGCAGCTGCTGACATAATAGTAGAGTAGAGTGGAGGCTTGGGCGCACACCATCTGCTCCCACGAGGCCACGTGTGTTTTGCTGCTTGCAAACGACAAAGCAGAGAACTTGAGGTTAAATTGTATCAAGAGAGCTGTCTTCTCCCCAACTACTACTTTGGGGCTTTGAGGCTTTGGTCTTCAAAACTGGAAGACCCTTCGATTTGTACCATACACCTTCTCGTTGGAGACTTATCACTGGGATGTGGTTAAAGTTGACTGATTAATGATAAATGTTTATCGTCTCTTCCTTCTGAGGCCCTGTGGAATGGTAAAGAAGTAAAAATTATATAGACCCAAATAGACGGGAAGCCACAGCGTACAAAGGAGAGTGCTAATGAGAAAAGGCCGGCTGTTCCTGGCAGAGCCTTTGCAGGCTGAGATTCTGGAAGAGGCCAGTGCTGGGAATAGGATTGCCCGCCAGGCAGCATTCTGAATCAAACAGCAGCCGCAGGGTGACTCACATTCAGACTGAGGACCGTGGTTTTCTTCTGTGGAGAGCTGGACTGCAGAGGCTGGGGAGTGGGAGACACCGCCTTCCCCTACTCTCCCCAGCGTGTCGCCCCCCTACAGCAGCATTTACCCTGAGATGGGGGTTCCGGAGTCACTTCTTTTTGGAGATTATAAATTGCCTCAGAAAAAAAATGGCAAACAGGCGTTTTATTTTTCAAATAGAAATATATATATGTACATATATGTATATATATATACTCTCACACACACATGAGGTGGGGGTATATGAAGATGCTAGGTTGTGCGGTCTCTGCACCCACCCCTTTAATCTGGGAAGGGGCTTGTCACTACTCCTACTAATCTGGCTAAAGTCACCGTCTGTGACTTCTGGGGCTAGACAGTAAAAGGATACAACCACATAGATTTTACTGGATCGCATGCTTTGGGAGCCCCGAGCCAACATGTAAAAAGTCCGGCTCCCCTGAAGCTGCTGGGCTGGAGCGATCACACACGGGATTGCCCAGAGGTAGAGCCAGGTGTCTAAGGGGCCCTGACTGCTGCGGCCACCAGCCCTGGGTCGCTCAGGGTGATACCAAGCAAAACTAAAGTTTGCTTCTGAGCCACGTTATTCCGGGTGCTTTCCATGCAGCACGAGACAACCGGCACAGCCACACAGCGACACTGGGGGCCCTTAGAGTGTTCTAAAGGGAAGTTCTACCCCAGAGCACCCTGAAGCGAAGCTTCTAATCAGTGGCCCTCGTTTGTAACGAGTGTCTGGTCATCTCCTCGGGGCCTTAGTGTCTCCTTGTTACATACGAATGGGTAGTCACAGACCACCATCTGAAGAAGGCTTCCCCCAGAAACAGAGAGACAAAAATAAACAGGTGAGATGAACCCAGAAGAAACAAAGAGAATTAAGCAACAGGAGCATTCTACTTTGCCTATTCAGAGATAAGCAAGAATTATTATACTCATCAAATGAGAAGAGAATGCTATGAAAAAGGAGAAACTAGGAGAAGAGAATGATGTTTTGCAAATTTGATATCACTGCTGAAATAAAGAATTAAGTAAAATGGCTGGTAATTAAGTAAAATTAAGATAAAGAAACCTACCAGGAAAAAAAAGGATAAAGAAACCTGCCCACCATTCCCATAGTACCAGCGGTTTCAAGGACGTAGCCTTGAGAGAGTAAGGTGTTACTGAGACCATTTGGATTGAACGCATGGCTGAACCTGGTTAAAGCCTGTATGTAAACTTTTAAAAATTCTCGTGGGCAGGTGTGGAGATCTATTCATCTTGCATCTGCCCAAAACAAGCCTCTTATGTAAGTTTTCTGGATTATTAAACCTGCCTCCTACCAGTCTGGGGTGTCGGCCTGTGTCATCAGCCTCTCCCCGCCCTCTGTGTCCAGGGGCCAGTGTGTGAAACGACAGCCAGTCGTTATTGTGAAGCTGAACCACTGTTAAAGGTTGTATTTATATCTACTCAGTATTGATCCAACAACTGCTTTGCTCTGATGATTGTATTTCCTTCTTAGGAACGCGTTTTGCATTGTGAGTGTGTGCCTGGCAGCAGGGAGCAGGTGTGGAGGCTGTGAAAGCTTTGCCGGGGGTTGGAGTCCTGGTGGTTGTGTGCGTGAGTTGCGCCGTCTGAAGGCTATGCATTCTCACCGTCTGACTTGCATCTGTGGTAACCTCTGTTTGGTAAAAGTCCACTTTTTAACTACCTCCAGGTCAATCTCCTTCACTTTTCTCTGAGCTGCTTATATTGGTATTGGAAGAGAGTCAGAGGGGATATTTAATAATTTCTGTGGAAAATCACATATTGTCACTAGTGTGTGCTTGACTTGAGTTTTTTGTGGTTGCCAAAGTTCTTTATGGGTTTGATTACTTGCTTCTTTCTCTCTGCTCAATGACTAATATTGGGATACACCTCTGTCTACTGGCAAACTTTACTGTTGACTAGGAGAGCCGAGATTTTATAAAGTGCAACTACTGCTAATTTGATATGTGAGGAGAATACAGCATTGGGCATGGGGTGAGATGGGGAGGTGATATAAATATATTTTTTATTACCTCTTCATGACAGAGTTAATAAATGCTCACTATGCAAAATTTGAAAAATTGGCAAAATAGAAGATAATATCACCAATAGATCAATAGAAAAGAATCGATGTTGTTATTTGGTTGTGTTTCCTTTTATCATTTTGTTGAGCATGTTTACATGACTATTGTCACACAAAATTAAATATATCAGTGTTTTCAAGAATATATTTTTTATTTAAAAAGTAATACATGCTCAGTATAGCAAATTTTGAAAATAAGACATTTTTCATAAAAAAGAAAATTAAAATTGTGGTGAGTCATAGCACCTGAAATAATCACTTTCAGTATTTAACTTATTTCTTTATAATATTTTTCATGTGAGAAATGTTATTCAAAAATGAGCATTTCTTGAAAGTTTTAATAATCCTTTGGATAGGAAATATCAACAACTTTATATGATAGCTTTCATTAAATTGAATTATCCATAATTTAACAAAAGTATATTTAATTTGTTTTATCCTCACTTATAAATATTAAGTTGTGAGAGCAAATAATTATAATCAGAATAATTTTTTGGAAAAAAAACTTATGTCTAATAACTCCATGATATTGACAGTATCAAGTGGGAGATCAGAATACTTGGCATTTACCAAAAGGAAAATGTATTATTTTAAAGTTGCCAAAGGAAAGATGAGGAGTTACTCTTGGACCCCATGTGATTGAAAGCTGAATTAATAATGCTGCAGTCAGGCTAGTTGATGTAAAACTAGAGATAGGAACACAGCTGCACCATAGGACAGACTGATGGACTCAGTGATAGACAGACACACTTATACATTCCTACACGGACTGAAGACAAAACCAGCTTAGGGTGACTGCATGGAAAATCTGTTAAGGTAGCTCTGGTCTGATGTGCACTTGAGTGTACAGGCTGGTCTTAAGCAAGCTGTTTTATTTTATTGTGCTGTTAGTTCCTTAAAAGACAATGTATTTGACTCTCTTCTTGCATTTCCTAGCAGGCATACAGGCTAGAGCAATAGTTTTCATTAATCCAAAGTTCTAAATCTTTAGTAACCGTGTTGCTGTTTCAGGCATTTGTAATCACACTTTTCACAAACAAAAGGGAGTCTAATTCCACCTTTTCATCTTGGTTAAGACCTTCCACCTAACATGATTGTGAGAACATAATGTGCCTCATGTGTGTTAATGTTAGTTACATGTTCGGTAGGAGTGTCTTTGCATACTTCAGATTTGGTTATAACGACAGGTTTATGAAGATACTTGGTAAATTAAACTTTTCTGTTTTAAGATAATTGTAGACTTACATGAAGTTATAGACATACTATGGAGAGATCCTATCACCTAATGCACCTTACCTGGATTCCCCCAATGGTCACATCTTGCAGTATTACAAGTAAGATACTGCCATGAATAAAATGCACCACTTTTATTCATATTTCTTCAGTTTTATGTGTACTCATTTGCATGTGTGTGTGCATATTTGGCTCTGGGCAGTATTATCGCATGTGTAGTCTTGTGCGCCAACTGCCATACAACAGTCAAGGGGAAAACAGGTGACCGCAAGGATGCCTCGCGTCGCCTTTTCTAACCGCGCACACCTCCTCCCACCCCCACTCCCGCATTTAATCCTGACAGTCACTAGTCTGTTCTTTATTTCCAAAATTTTGTAATGTCAAGGATGTTATGTGTAATTGTTATACATTTTGTGAGAAGTTGCAAAGACAGTACAGAACGGTCACATGCCCAGTTTCCTTGAACCGCCAGGTTGACAGTTTACAACTCAGTGTGCCCGGCTCTGTACTATTGTGTCGCGTGTGCAGATCTGTGCAGCCACTACTGCTCACTTTTTTCTCCATTCCATACGGACTGTTGAGTTTAGTAAAACAAAATTTGGAGTGTGAAATGTCTATGGAGAAAAATCCAATAAATATTTGAAATATTCTGGGTGGCTTTAAATACAGGTAGGTCCACACATTCTTTGATACTTTTCCCTTCAAGAGGTAGAGTCTGGAGTCTGATTCCCATCCTGTTGACTGGGGACTGTACTTAGAGACTCACTTCTATCAGAAAGAATGCAGTGGTAGCGATGATATGTAACTTCACACACGAGGTCCTAAAGCTCCACTTCCTCCCTTGGGATACTCACTCGCTCTGGTGGAGTTAGCTGCTCTGCGCCATTACCTTGTGAGCAGCCATGTGGAGATGCCACACGGTGTGGAACTTCGGCTCACCTGTACGTGGCCAAGCAACTAAGCCACCCTGGGGCTGACTCCTTCAGGCTCAGCGAAGCTTTTGAATATGGCTTTGGCTGGCATCTAGGCTGCAACCTCATGAGATACCTTGAGCCACAATTGCATAGCTAAGCTACTCCCAGGTTTCCCGAACACACTAAGTTTTGCAGTAAATTGTTGAGCAGCAATATATAACTAATCCAAATATCAATATATAGGGAAGGTATGTAAAATATATTAGAAAGTCAGGAGAAGATTTTTAACATCATTGAAAAATCCTACAGATTACCTTAGCTTTTATAGTTACGACAGTGGGTAGGCAAAAATAATTATTATCAGGCCAAGAGACAGATCACTAAAGTGCCTGAACTATGAAGGATGTTTGTTTTTGCTGTTTCTAATTGGGACAGAGGAGAACCTAGGTCATGGGATCTGTTAAGTTTCTCCATGGCCCCCTCCCACACACTTCTTTGCCTTTTTTCCCTCCCTGAGGCTGCTGGCTGTGTGATATCTTTTGTGAGGTTTGTTTGTCATTATCAACCTTGATCATGTATGGAGACATCCCAAAACCTTTGTGCTAGCATGTCACAAAATAGTTATGCAACGTCCAGTATCTGTAATGACTTATCATTATAATTTGAAGCCCAGACTGGCATGTCTTTTGACATATTATTTGTTCAGTGCTCCAGCTTAATTATAGGAAAAAAACAGAGAAGAGAGTCTAGTCACCCATTGTCAACGATCGTGTTTGGCCTCCACTGTGTTTGTGCTCCACCACCCTTTCCTTATTTTGTAGTTGTCTTTAACAATTATTTTCTGATTATAAATGTGATATCTTTGAATCTTACATTACAACTTATGCAATTGCTACAGCAACACTGGAGCAATTGCAGGCGCTTCATACTTTTTCACACCAGTGCTTATTGGAAGAGTGTGGCAATCTTGTGGGAACTGGGAGATGGGACATTTGTCTCGAAGCTACACTGGTAAAGTGACAAGAGGTTATGGGGGTGGTGGCAGCTAAACTTCCCTTCCTTCAAGCCAGTTGTCGACACTGTCATGTATTTTACTGTGGAAATTTTCTTTCTCCATCTCTCTTTTTTAAAATAAATTTTAATTTTAATTTTTTCAATTGCAGTTGATGTTCAATATTATTTTAGTTTCAGGTGTATGCACAGTGGTTAGACATTTATGTATCTTACAAAGTGATACTGCTGGTAAGCCTGGCACCAGAGAGAGTTATAGAGTATTATTGACTATTTTCCCTATGTTATTCTTTACATTCCTAGGATGATTTTGTAACCTTTTTCTTCCACCGGTCCCTTAACTGTTACTCCCTAAAGTGATGGTTCTCAAACTTTGGTATGCATCGCAACTACTTCACAGATATATATGTCAGACAGAGTTCTGGGCCCACCTCCAGAGTTTCTGGTGTAGTCGGTCTGGAGTGGGGTCTCTGCATGGGTGGAGTTGACGTCGGGAGGCCGTGTGAAGGTGGGAGCCAGTGTGAAGGTGGGAGCCAAGGCATAAAGGAGTTTGCCAAATGGCCTTGAAGAGGCAATAAAAGGAGTAAGTTTTGGTTCTTGAGAAAGAGGAAGTGAGAAGGGGAAATATCAGTAAGATGGCCTGAGGCTGATGGGTCAGATGAAAATCAAGGCAGCTACAGAAACATGCCTGGTCGGTGAGTTTTTAAAGACTTCCAAGGACATCTGTCTCTACCTGATCACTTTGCCATCTCAGGTGCGCTGTGTCTCTGCTGACCTGATCAACCAACTAGAGAAGCAGTGTCCACAGGTGAGGCATAACACGTTAGTCCCCTACATCACACCGCTGGATTTGTGGTCATCTTGGAGGAGAAGGATCTGGCTTGCACAGGACATGAACATGGGGCCTTGAATCTATCACATCTCGTTCTCTAGGGGCCAGTAGGCCTCCCCTAACATCTAGGTTACTTTCTCTTCTTGTTCTCATCTATTTTGTGTTTATTCTGAAGTCTTTCAGGTAAGCAGAGTGCAGTAACTTTTTCAAATCACAACCTCAAGAGGCTGCTGTTTATCTTTCCCTCCTGAACTGAGAGGATTCGTTGGGTGTCATAGGAAGGGAACAGCGGCTGAGCTCCAGGCAAATGATGGGTGTGCTGAGGTTCCGGGAAGGAGACACTGCCCCCTCAACCCAAGGCTGGAGGAAAGAGTTGGAGGACAGGACTTTTGCAGTCCCCTCCCAGCTGAGGAAAACAAGAGAGGCGTTGCAGGGGAGTATCATGAATATCATGCCCACAACTTCCGGTCACTATTCCTGTTCTGAGGAAGTTCAGGGAGCAGGGGTTTCCACCCTCCCTGCTACAATTCATCTTCATGAAACTCTGAGTGTGTGAGGGAAGGAAAGGCAGAAACAGCTACCTTGGGATGTGAGGCAAACAGCTCTGCTTCCTGCCCCCTCTTCCTTGCTTGCCCATGTGGTCTCCATGTGTTCTCATTATGCTAGGAATTTATCTATTGGTTTCAGAACTAGTTCAGAATGTTTTAAAGCCACAGAAGAAGAAACAGCTAGTGACAGGATCTCATGTGAGGCTAATGGTAGACCTCAGTGTGGTACCAATTAAGTGTAGAGAGTGTTGATTCTCAACAACTTGTTCACCTAGATGACACTCAGTTGTGAAATGTTGCAGAGATTCTGGTGGTGATGGTAGTCATGGTGAGTCAGACAGACCATTTTTGCCTTCAGAAGTCTGCATACGATCTCATGATCTCCCATAGAATAGCTCAATTATTATTTTTCTTTTTTTACTTTATCGAAGCATAATTGAAGTACGATCGAGGTATAATTGACCAAAATTACTTGTTTATGGTGTACAACTTGGGGTATGTACATATACATTGTGAAATGATTATTGCAATCAAGCTAGTTAACAGCATCTCACATAGTTACTTTTTTACTTCAATTATTGATACAGTTTCATCCCTGAACAGGGTGAAAAGTTATTTTTAAGCACCAAAACTCAATGGCAAACATGGAGTGTTGGCATATTCCACAAAGTGGAGAGTGCCTCATTCGAACTGCTGGAGCAAGGCATTACTATTCCTGCTCCAGACATGTGTCCCCCGCCCCGCCCTTTACTGCTGATTTCCACCCCACCCCTCCCTGCTGGAGTCCTTTTTCAGCATGTTTATGACCCTTCTCTACCCACAAAAGGAAAGGTGTGGGAGAGCTGGGTGCCCCCTTGACTGTCAGTTCTAGGCATTGTACCAACACCAACAGATTCCTTATCTGGGCTCTTCCCAGAGGGTATGCAGTCTGCACTCAACAGACAATAAACAATAGGGAACAGGGAGGATGGCCTTGGGGTTGTACAAGAGGTGACTGTTTTTATTATTTATGCTCTTTGGCTCTCACTCATGGATCCTTTATTCAGACGTGGGTAGAACAAAACCAAGAAAGGATTCACAGAGGAAATGGTTCTTTAAAAAAATCACGAATAAAAGCATTTCTGATAATTCTGCAAACTTGGGAAAAGAATAAATTATTAGAAGAATATTGGCAGCTCACAGGATTGATAGAGGGATTAAATAAATAATCAAGCCTGGGGAAAGACAGGAAATAGAGGAAGAATCCTCACTGAGATCTTCCAGTTCTTGCATGAGGGAATTTGACTGGGCCAGACAGAGTTTGTATCTCGTCCTTGGCTCCAGCCATCCACAGTGCCAGGGGACGGGACAGGGGCACAGCCGCTGTGACTGGGAGAATTCTCGTGAGCTGGGCAGTGCCCCCTCCCCACACCCCTACCGTGTATGTATTTTCATTGGTGAAATATATATTTTGTTGTTAGAAATTCTATCTATCTATCTATCTATCTATCATCAATCAATCACCTTAGACTTTTTTAAAGAGCAGTTTTAGGTTTATAGCAAAACTGAGAAGAAAGTAGAAATTTCCCATATACCATCTACCCCGCAAATGCCTAGCTTCTCCCGTTATCAACATCGCCAAAATGATACTTTTTAAAAAGAAAACAAGGGTGAACTTATATTGACACATCATAAATACCCAAAGTCCATTGTTTACCTTAGGATTCACTCCTGGTGTTGTACATTCTATGGGTTTGGACAAATGTATAATTATATATGTTCATCATGATACTATGGTATAGAGTATTTTCACTCCTCTAAAAATCATCCATGTTCTGCCTTTTGATCTCCTCTCCCCCCATCTCTGACAACCACTGGTCTTTTTTATTGTCTCCATAATTTTACCATTCCCAAGGTGACATATAATTGAAATAGTATTACAATATGTGGGCTTTCCAGATTGGCTTCTTTCACTTAGTAACCTGTACTTAACTCTCCCTGTGTCTTTACATAGCTTGTTAGCTCATTTCTTCTTAGCATCGAGTAATATTTTATTGTCTGGACATACCCTGGTTTATTTATCTATTCACCTACATTAGTAGCTTCCAGGTTTTGGGAATCATGAATAAAGCCGCTATAAACATCCATGTGCAGATTTTTCTGTGGCCATATGGTCAAATATAATTTTAATCATGTTAGGACTATTTGCCAAAACTCAGATTCTTGCCACTCATTATCATGCATGAAAAATGAGTAATCTGTTACCACACTAGGGGCAATGCACAGCATCCTCTGGTCCAGGGCAGAGGTTCTCAGAATGTGGTCTCCAGACCATCGACATGACTATCATTGAGGATTTGTTAGAAATACAGTTTGTTTGTTTTTTCCCCACTCCAGACCTCGTGAATCAAAAACTCAGGGAGGGAGCCAGGAATTGTGTTGTAATAAGTACTCTAGATGATTCTGACACATATGAAAATTTAACGTGCATGTGAGTCACTGGGGATGGTGTTAAAATACGTGTTCTTATTTAGTAGGCATGGGATAAGCCCGAGATCCTGCATTTCTAACCAGCTTCCCCGTGATCCCACTGATGCTGGTGCAGATACCAAACTTCTGAGGAGCAAGACTCTGGAGAGAAGGAAGGAGAAAACTTGTATACCACTGCTCAAAACTGCCAACATTCTATAGACAAAAGAGCCACAAACCCCAGAAATCCTTGTATGAAAAAGTTATCATTATTGCTGTTGGAGGATAATAATTTGCATAAATCTACAGACAGTTGCATTTTGTAGGGGGTGACTCATCTTCAACTGGCAGGTCTGAAAACGGGATTGGCTACACAGTTGATGTAGTAAGTCACCTTTAAGTCCTGCCTTAATTTCAACATGTAACAGCATGTAATGAGAGTGGTATTCTATATCTCTATGTATTCCTTATTTTGTCTTGTTCCTGATAAAAATACTATATTCCACATCACTTAAAATGATAACTCAAAGTTTAATGCTAATAATGATGCCAACTGTGACCTAAAAAAGAGAGTGAGCCTGCCACATGGCCCAAGTCACTGATAATAACTTCTTGAGTGTTTCTTTCTTGTCCCAGATTGATCACATCTAGTGGGTTTTTTTTGTTTGTTTCTATTTGGTGAATACACTTAAAAGCTTTTGGGAATCTGCTCTCATTTCCAATCATGCGTTATTAGTGTCACTCAAATCTGATTGCATTTGCTTGATAAATTTGACTTAATGGGAGTGGAGAGAGACTAACTCGGTTTATGAATGAATCTTCCTGGGTTAGGATTCTCTTAAATGATCTTGACCACCAGTATTTTCATGCCCAGTGTTATTGCTTTCATTATCAGATGACTGTGCTACTTTGAGTTTTTGCTTTGAAAAGGTTACAGATGGTTTCATTTCACATAATGAATTCAAGAACGTTTAAGAGGACCACTCCCACATCAAATCTCCCATGAGATTTAATCAGCATAATACATATGAAAAAAATTCACATCACAACCGAAAGTAAAGTAAAAACTAAGACTTTTCCACAGAGTAATTTCTATTAGAATTCTTTGAAGAGGCCAAAGAAGCATGAGAATGAAGATAAACCAGGAAGCATAGTTTATCTAATCTTTCAAAAATTATCATCAGCTTCAGTAAGAAAGAAGTGAAATCATCTGTGCTTGAGGGGTTCCTCCTCTTCGTAACATCTTTGTTTGCTCTGAAGAAATAAAAGGCAGAGACAAACCGCATTTTTCAGAAGAAAGAAAAATTAACAGTGTGCCTTCCCTAAATTATTTCTCACACATGTCTAACACATTATATTTAAACTATGGTCCTAAATTTAACAAAACTATGTGGAAGGGTTGATCTTTTAATGCCATTTCCGAAATCTACAAAGAAAACAGAGCTCCTTCATGGTCTCTAGCTGCTCTCATGCGGCTCCTGGGCCCCGGCAAGCTGTGCCCAACGAAGTGTGTGTTTGTGTTTTACTTATATTGCTCAATTAAATTTAATGTATTCTCTTCTAGTGAAAAAGAGGCTCTTTTGTTTTAAATGTCTTGGGCAAATCTTCAACCTGTCCCAGTTCTTGCCCCTCCACCTTCCCCTGGATATGGCTTCCAGGTGTACCCCACTAGATACACCTGGCTAGAGAGAAAAGGCTGCATGTTTGCAGGTCCCTGGGTGGTCCTCTAAGTTGCTTTCCCCCTGGTGTTGAGAGATACTATCCCACACGTCTTGGCACTGGCCTCTTTCTCATGAGCCTACCACTGCATCGCTTGATCCGAGCTGGTCCGTGGACCTTGATGCTCTCCGCTACTGTTGGTTATCAGTCTGTCCTTGCTTCTGCCTTGAAGTTCTGAACCTCAGACATATATGTTTTCTGATTCCAGGCCTTTGTTATGGCACCAGTCTCCCCCCTTGGGTAGGAGTATTAAATATTAAATGACAACATGTCATAGATCTGGGTGGCTTATAAACAACAAACATTTATTTCTCACAGTTTCGTAGCCCTTGACCAGGTTGCCAGTGGAGTCAAGTGAGGGTCCTTTTGTTTGCAGACTTCTGGCTTGCCGTGTCCTCGCATGGCAAATGGGGTGAGGGTGCTCTGTGGGGTCTCCTCCGTAAGAGCACTAATGCCATTCAGAAGGGCTCTGACCTTGTGATCTAGCTATCTCCCGAAGGCCCCCCTTCAATACCATCACCTTGGGGGTTTGGATTTCAACGTGTGAATTTGGTGGGGGGGTGGAACAAACATTTAGACCATAACACCACTTCTGTTGCATTTTCTCTTTATAGATTTGATTATTTGGGATATTTCATATAAATTAAATTTAAAAATGTGACTTTTAAGTCTGGCTTCTTTTACTTAGCATAATATTTTCAAGTTTCATTTGTGTTGTAGCCAGAATCAGTACTTTATTTCTTTTTATAGCATGATAATATTCCCCTGTATGAATTAATAAGGGTTTACCTTTGTCATTTTCTTATGTGCTTTATACCTATCTTTTGCCTTTTGTTTCTCTATTTCTCTATTACTGTCTTTTGTGTTAAACAAATAATTTCTGGTATATCATTAAAATTTCCTTGTCATTTATTTTACTATTTTTGAATTAGTTTCTTAGCTATTACTCTAGGAATAACATTTAACATCTTAATTTATAAGAGTAGAGGTTGGATTGATACCAATGAAATATAAAAGTATATAACAACATATAACAACTTTCTTTCTATGTAGTTCTGATGCCTCCCCCCATTTGTGCTGCTATTGTCACACAAATTGTATCTTTATACACTGTGTGTCCTGTAATATAGATTTATAATTATTGCTTTATGTAGCTTTCTTTTAAATCATATGTAGACAAAAAAGTGTTATAAGCAAACCATACATTTATACTGCCTTTTATATTTATCTATGTAACTGCCTTTACCAGTGTCCGTCCTTTCTTCCTGTGGATTTGAGTCATTCTCTAGTGGCGTTTCATTTCAGCCTGATGGACTCTCTTTAATATTTCTTATAGAACAGTTTTACAAGTGATGAATACTTTTAGGTTTTGTTCATTTGGAAATGTCTTAATTCCTCTTCCAATTCTGAAGGATAGTTTTGCTGGGTATAGAATTCTTGGTTGAGTCTATTTTAGCACTTTTAACTTGTCAAACCCACTGCCTTCTGATCTCCATGGTTTCTGATGAGAAAGTGGCTCTTAATCTTACTGGGATTACTTGTATATAATGAACCATTTCTCTCTTGCTGTTTTCAAGATTTCCTTTTTCTATTTATTTTTCAACAATTAGATTATGATACATCTAAGTGTGGATCTCTTTGGGTGTATCCTGTGTGAATTTCATTGGGCTTCTTGTATGTGTAGATTAAATTTTTAAATAAAATTTGGAAGGTTTTGGTCATTTTAACATAATCTTTCTGCCTGTTTTTTGTTCTCTTGTTCTTGGACCCCTCATATGCATATGTTGGTTCAGTTGCTATTGTCTCTGAGGCTCTGTTCATTTTTCCTTATTCTTTCTTCCTTTTCCGCACACTGAATAATCTCAATCAATCAGTCTTCAAGTTTGCTGATTCTTTCTTCCCATGGTCAAATTTGGTACTGGATTTTATTAGTAAATGTTAATTTCAGTTGTATTCTCAACCCCAAAATTTTCCTATGTATGTGTTTAAAATAACTTGTATCTCTTAATTGATTTCTGTATTTGGTGAGTTATTATTCTCATACTTTCCTTTTGTTTTTCAGTCATGGTTTCTATGAGTTGTTTGACTATATGTAGAATAGCTTCTTTAATGTTCTGGTTTAGTGAGTCCAATGTCTGGTCTTCCTCAGGAGCAATTTTTGTTGATAGCTTCTTTCCTTATGTATGGGCCATACTTTCTTATTTTTATGTTTAGTAATTTTTTATTGAAAGATGGACATTTTCAATAATATAATATTGATGTGGATTACCAGCCCACAGTGTCCACAGCATTATGGATGAGATGAGACAATTTCACACAGACTACAGAAATCCTGTGGAGAAAAAGGGATGACATGGCCACTCTCTCAGTGACAGAGAGGGCCGGCCCCGACCCTTGCTTGGACAGGCTTTTATTGGGTTTAATTTGCATAGGAACACAGGCTGTGTATGGAAAGCTTATCAATTGTTGTCAGGGAGTAATGATCAAATAGATGACATTCAAAGAACTCGAGGGCTTATACTAAGTCAGGGTCAGATAGTTAAAGGGCAGTAAGACTTTGGGGAAACAAAGTCATTTCATGCTTGGACCCTTATCATTTAAATTGGGGGTATTAGCAAAGTAGGTTTAATAGGATTTTACACATTCTTTCTTAGGCCTGATCGCCCCAGTGAACCCACCTTTTCTAGCACAGGGCCGTACCCACCTCCAGAATTGTTTCAGGCTTAAGTCAGGCAGGGGAAGTAAGGCAGCCAAGAGATTAGGGGACTTCTCACAGACAGAATGAGGACCCAGGCTATGTCAAAGCTGAGGGGCAAGGGTCCATCACCCCCTTTTTCTATAGCCCCCCAAGTCCCTCCCTGAGGGCCCCTTCATGACCATGCCTGTCTTAAGTCATCCCTCCTTTGAGGAATCTTACCCGTCATTGGCTAACCAGTCATCTGCCCAGGGCCAAGCAGGGTGAGGTGGAAGAGGGCAGAGGTGGTGCCCCTACAAGGAAGATAAGCTTTGTCTCCTAAATGGTTTATGGTCCCAAGGTCTTTTTACTCAGCCTTAACCACGAGGGGTTACAGTTTCTGAAACCAGGCAGGGCAGTTCTCAATATAATATGACAACTTTATAGATTAAATTCTCCTCTTTCCTGAGGGTTGTTATTGGTTTGCTAAGTATCCTTTCTGAACTGATTCTATAAAGTTTATCCTTTGTGTATTTGGTTTCTATTCAGTCAGTTTAGTAGTCAGCTAATGATTGAACAAAAATTTTCTTGAGTATCTGGATCAATGTCTCCCTGTATTGCTGAAGGAGACTATGGGTGTGCTGGGGAAAACCTTCAACACTCAGGCAGTTACTATTGTTTTCTTTCCTGTGCAGAGCCTTGACATCATCCCACAGTGTGAACTGAGGGCCGTCTCAGATTTTTCTTGGGCATGAGCACAGCCCTGGACGTGTGGATAGCCCTACACATCATGCGGGCCTCTAGGTTCCCAGGGATGTACTGGGGCTTTTTGGTGCCCCACAGCTGCCTCTCATTCCCCACACTTTCCTTTTTGGTATTTTGGTTAGCTTAATGTTTACTACAATTGTCATCCACTGCCTTATACATCTATGAAGTTAATCAATTGTCTCCAACTGTTTTTGACAAATGCTTCTGAAAAAGTAACTTTTGTGCTGTGTGAGCTCTGAGGCAGGTAAAAAACATTACCTTGAGGGTGGGATTTTTCATGGAACCATAAGATGGGTCAAATAACGACCACACCCCTGGGAATGAGCACCATCCCCATTTTCCCCTGTGTAGACTCTAGGGTGTTGGTTTACACCATAACTGCAGGCTGTGGGTTTACAGTGTGAAGGCAGACTGTTTGTTTTCACCATGATTGCAGGCTTTGGATTTCAAAGCTATCCCAGAGCTATAGAGTGGAAGATCGGGCTAGGACAAATGAAAATGCCACAAAGCTAGCGCTTTATACCAATATTCAGCCTTTTTTTTCTTGAAATACTCTTAGGCTTGCTACAAGCTTTTGGTTAATTGCCAGAGTTCCAAGAACGTTTATTCTGACTATTTTTATCCTTGTTTTATGGGGCAGAGAATTTGCTGAAGTTCTAACTGTCCCATTTTTATTGTTGTCATCCCTCCAAAGATCTTACCATATAGACTCTATACCTGTACAAGTTGTTCATTTGGAAACGTGTGTGTGTTTGTGTGTGTGTGTTACATTCCCTAAGATCAAATTTGTTTCAACTGATTATTTAAGTTAAGGGGTCAGGAAAATTTAGTTCTTGGGAGGTGTGTGCTACATCCATAATGACCAATAAGATGTAGAAGGCTACTGAAAAAAAATTGAACATTTTCATTGATTTCAAAAACAAAGTGAATGAATGTCTGGAATATTTCATAAAGTTTTGGTTTCTATATGTTAAGAAATCATAATTGCCATAGAGGTATACATATAATATAAAATTAGAGCTTTTAAAAAATAAAGACTGAAGAAAACTTATGTTTGATCAATGAATTTATAGAAACTATTTTCTCAAGAGTTGATAGAGGCTAAAAACATAAGTAAAAGTGAAAAATAAAAATTATATTAAAATTTTGCTTTTAAAAATTATCATTAAAATTTTGCTGTCCTTTGCTCTCATTTTTTAAGAAAACCAAACAGAACAGTAGAAATGAGTTAAAATGTAGAAAATCCTCCTTCAATGTAAAATATGACACACTTTAGACTTAGCAGAATTTGACCCAATTTAAGTCCTTATCTCTCATGCTGTAACAGATTTAGAAATTATACTTTGATACATTATTCCATTCAGAAGAGTATTACCAAATACTGGTTTAAAAGCATATTTTTCTATTAGGCCAGGGTTTTATAGGGTATAAATTAAATAAAAATTAGAAATTACTTTATTGCTAATTGAAAGGAGTCAGCATATGCTGGGGTCAAATTTTAGCAATAATCCTAAAGCCTCTGTCAAGATTTGACTTTCACAATAAATCCTATAGGAAATTGTCATTTGCAAGGTCTGACCCTAAAAAGCCTAAATTGATTTTAGTTGTTGAACATGAATTTTGGGCATTTTATTTAATTTTGGCCAGTTGACTTCCTGTGTTTTCTGTCATTGTGTGAATATATGTATATATGGATGGTTATGGATGCATTTTTAAAAGAAAAACCTGGACATACTTGTTAGTTTCTATTTTATTGTCCCAAAACAATTAGAACTCTCAACTTAGAGTTCTAAAATAAATTAATATCAGCATAAAGGATGAAAATGTAGGGCATGTGTACTTAGTTAAATTATATTATGGTTGAAATCTTGCATGAAAAAGTACAATTTAAGCAGACTGCACCACGCACGGGGCCTCCCACTTGGAGGGCTCGGCACAGCACCATGCCAGGGAGGATATGCTGGTGGCCTAGGCAAGGCTGGAAGCAGGGAGGGTGTGAAATGGACGGATGAGAGATGTTCAGGAGGTGAAATACCAATATTTGTAACCTCTTTTTTCCCCACTAATATAATTAATTTCAGGTAGGTCGTAAAATTTTATGGCTTTAAACATTTCATTATATTCCAATAAAATGAACTTTCTTTCATGTTGGTCTTCCTCAGAATAAATGCTGCTTATTTTATTATTTTTTGAAAATAACTCTAAAATATCTTAGGGAAAATATCTTAAAGTAGAGACCTCCAGACTAAAACTAGCACAAGATCATTTTCATTTGGCCTATCGAATGCTTTTTTTAAAAAAATGAACTAGTTGGCTATATTAAAGGGAGTTAATAACTCCCTTTAAATATAGGGAGTTTCTTCACCTCAAAACACAGATTCCAGCTTTCTTTGACCATGTGGCTGTCCTGGCATGACACAGCCAGTTGGGGCTGACCCGCTGCTCACAGACCATGTGCTCTCCAGACTCCCTCGGTCGCCACCTGACCAGTGTTACTCACGTACGAGACTCCTTTCCACTCTCTCTGAAGGCAGTGAAGTTTGAGACTTCTGCGCAAAGTAAAAAAAAATCTTCCCTTTAACTTTCCTCCCTCCCTCCCTCCCTCCCTCCCTCCCTCCCTCCCTCCCTTCCTTCCTTCCTTCCTTCCTTCCTTCCTTTTACCCCCATCCTCCCCTCCCTTTTTCTTTCTTTCAAAGGATTCATTGAGCACATGCTGTTCTAGTGATGGGCTCGCACATAACTGACTGTCCTCCAAGGCTATCTGTGTTTACTGCCGCGACACAGGTTGAGTGTACGGTAGGAGAGGAAGGAGGCTCCGCCAGGGAGGGTAGTGTGGTGTGACAAAGGAAAGGGGTTTAGAGTTAGATACATCTGGGTGACATTTTTTTTCATTCATGGTATAAAAGTATTTAATAAGAGCCACATCAGTATAGAACAACACATACCTTACTTATCCTGTGAAAACAGAGCAGCCAGGTGAAGTCTGTACAGGTGCTTCTTTTTACTAAAAAAAACCCTAACGTACACATTGGGAATTTGAACTACTATGTTTTTTCTTCTTTCTAAATATGTGACATTCATGTTTTCTGGTCACTAACGTTCGATCAAACATTGTACTAAACCAATGTACTAAATCAAAGCAGACAGATGACCAGGGAAGCTGTTTGCTGTCTCCTGCTCGCCCTGAACGACACCAGGGGAACACTACCTTGGGAGGAAGGTTTGGAGAGGAAGGATAGATAGCAGAGTCCCTACTCCACCAGAAAACCCGATGAACTGATTCCTAATGAAGGGGTTTAAGACCTGCTCAAACACTTAACATGCGGTTTTCTGAAAAGGGTACCTTCATTCTACTTCCAGCATAAACATACATTTGTTGGTGCCCAACAAAATAGGAATGCCAATATAGAAAGCATTTTTGCTTTCACAGAACAACTAAAAAGCACACAGTATATAATACTTGGATCTTTAAGTGGGATATTGTGGAAGTTCCAAGATTGTGTCCACCTGATTAGCCTGAGTATTTATCTGTAACTTTGGGACAATACTGTTAGCAGCTTGTAGAGAAAAATAATTGTAGGAAAGCCTATTTTTATTTTACTCAACAAATTAATTGCCTCTTTACACATGTAGTTCTGAATTGTTTAACCAATGTATGACATTCCTGAAATTTCATAAGCTCTCTAAATAGTATACTCTATTATCAGGCAGAGTTGAAGATCCCTGAAAATCAATCCCTGCTTATGAAAATAGATTCTCTAGTATGTATTTGCTGTAACTTAATGACTTTCTACATATGTGGGTAACTTAAGTAGAAGTCTAGTTCATATTATCGTCAATATGAACCCTAGTAAATAACAATTTTTCTAGTTTTATTTAATGGAATAGAAAGTTAGTATCATTTTTATGTGTGGGAATAAATATAAGTCAGTTTTCAAAAGCACAAACAATTTGGTTTATTTAAAGACATCTTTCACTAGAAAATTTGGAATCTTTAGAATGAAAGCTGCAGGACAATGAATATATTTCCCATTAATTTGGTGAAAGCTGGCTTTTAGAATGGAAATAGCTGATTTCTTTTAAATGAATTTGGGCCAGAAGATGGAGAAAATTTGCCAAAATGACAGTGATTAAGTACCAATATTAGAGTCAATACAATCCACTCTTAAAATGGAACGAAATTCTCAGAGCAGCAGAAGCATTGGAATGATGAAGCCAAGAACTGAAAACCATTGTGGTGTGAATTGTTGTTTATTTTTTGAGATTTAAATATTTTATTTCAACTGAGAGTTGAACTATTGTTTAGAACAAACAGTAGTTTGCTAAGATCACTCCTGCAGCATTTAATCAAAGAAGGGGTGGGAGGAGATATTGCTTTTGTGAAATATTCTGATGCACGGGTTACATGAAAAGTGACTCAGTAAGCATCCTGCCTTCTATACAGTGCATTTAGTGGGTCATGGGATTTGTAACCTGAAAAACAATCCCCTTGCTGGACTAAAGAGTGACTGTCTTCTATAAAATATATTTGAATGGTAGTCCCCTCCAAGAATGTATTTGGAATGTAGCTGAATTCTGTGTTAGGAAACATCTATTAGGACATTGCCCTCCTTGAAGAGACTGTAATTAAGGACCAATCCTACATCCACAAACTGCGTTTAACATTTGCTCCAATTCTGAGTGCAACTTGACTCTTGTGTAAGACTTGGGTTGTTGAGTTTGGGTAATGGCTTCCTCACATGTATGATGGTGCTGGTGGTTTCATGTTCCCAGAACATGGATGGATTTCCATCTGGAAGGAGAACACTGGGCCTGAATTAGGATCAGGCCAACTGAGAGGAGGGAGGCAAAGGGAGAGATCTAGCCAGCCAGCCAGCCGCTGCTGCTGCCGTGGGGCCCTTGCTTCTCATTACTCATGGCCTGAGGCCCAGCACCGGCATCCTCTATTGTTTTCTCTTTTAAACCACGAGGATCTCGATAAATTTAAGACATATGTAGTAATTCTTTGTAGTCTTTCAGAAACATCCAACAGAAAGTTTATAGTCAACCCTAGAAGTTTTAGAAAAGTTCTTGTGTAGTTTTCACATTGTGTGGATCAGCACACAGGACATCTGAATTTGAAGCATTTTGGTTGATGGGGAGGGGTTCCGGCACTAATACGAATGTTTTGTTTACCATTTAAATGCCTTTGATTCAGGAAGGACAACCCATAGGTATGCTCTGCTTAATAAAATCATGTATCAGAAGTCCCCTCAAAGGTATTTGATCTTCAGAGGTGCTGCCAGGTCCTTGTTCATTGCAGCCACACACTTGTGATGCATCCATTTACTGCGTAACTTATAGAATGACCGACATGTCGGCTAGGGGCATCTAGGTGGTGAGAGGAATGACGCAAATGCTGTGTCTCTACAAGGCCTGTGTTTAACCTTCCGGGAGACTGAGTGGGCCGACAGCAGTTGCCTCTCTCACGAAGCACACAGCTCGACTCTGCCATAACATCTTCCTATGGGTTCGTGGGAACAAGAGAATAATGTGGGATATATTTCCAATTAGGAAACTTACCCATGGAAACTCACCTTACTCTTCTTGGTGTGGCAAAGTTGGGAAGGTGCACTGGCGTGACCTTGACTCTCTGCCCTTCCCTTCTTTTTGTTGCTTTCTTCTTTGTTATTCTCTCAAAATGTCCTCTCCTATGAAGTAAAATACTTCCACCTTGGCATCCACTCATTCTCTGATGCTTTTTGACGTGTGCAAGCCTTGCTGTGAGGGACATTAGCATCTGGCATCACCCTGACTGATGGGCCTGTCCTTTCACTCCTTTAAATCTTAGCTTTCCTAGGTTGGCTAAGTACATTCTATGTGCATGATACAACAGACACAGAATGTGTTAATGCCTCTCCCTTGTTAGGTCTCTTAAGTCATTCAGAATAGTGCAATTCATAGGGTTTTTAAAACTCCAAAGGCCAGTGATGTGATAAATCCAAAATGCATTTGCTCGTGTTTCATTCAGATAGGAAGGAGAGGGAGTTTGTGGCCAGTGATATTTCTGTGCCCTGTCTGACGCGCTCATTACGGATGGGTACTGTCCCCACAATAAACACATGTGCTCTGAGCGCTTGAGAAGACATAAATAATTTCTAGACAGAGAGAATGCTGTTTCAGCTTTTATTGTACCTTTTTCCATAGCTAGCCTATTATTTTAAGACACAGAGAAGGCTAACAGGACTATTTTGAAAGACATTTTCACAAATGTTGCTCTTGGGAGTCTAAAATGCTACAAAATTTATGGAGGGCCATTTAGCAACATATTTTAAAACCCTTAAAAGGCTCACACTCTTTGAAATCAATAATTTCACTATTTTGAATTTATTCTAAAGAGAAAAAAATCACAGATAAATAGAAAGATTTATCGTCCCTGATTTTTCATGTCAGAATCAATAATAGTGAAACATTAGGTGCCCTCTATGTGCCCAACAATTGAGAATATTTAAATAAATCATGCTACACACACACACACACACACGTGATGAAATACATATACATTTCAAGTCTTATTTATGTATAAAAGCATAAAAGTAACAACGGACTCCTAATAATAGTTTTCCTTGGCAGTATGTGAGAAAATGTTATTTCCTTCATTATGTTTTCTTTATTTTACAACTTTGTCTGCCTTGAGTATTTATTGATTTTTCAATAATAAAAATAGTGTAAGAATTAAAATAAGAAAAAAAAACTTTGTTCTAACTAATCTTAAGTTGAAATTTTCAGGGATTTGATTGTTCATCTTTTTGATCATCTAAGAATTTCATTTCTTTTCTTCTTTTTACTCCTGAAGCTCAGCTTCTACTGATTTCACTTTTTATTTGCCCCATGGTTCAAAGTGAATAAACAGGGAGAAGAAAAAGCAGACTCATAGGACCTCCTTATGGCCTGGATTTGAATATAGCTTTTATTAATAACAAAGTCTTTATGTTAATAACAAATTATTTTTTAATAAGTTCTTCTTAGAGACTGCTTCAGTGTTGAGGTTACATGACAACCAGCAGCCAAATTTATAAATGGCTGTAGTTCTTTGTCCCTTGTCAAAGAAAAAGCAGGATCAGCATACGCGTGGTCAGAATGTCACACTTGCTTCCTCTCGGGTAGGTGTGGCCACCACAAGGTGTCTTCCCCAGCACAGCCCCGAGGGGACGGGCTGTTGACCTACACAAGGGTCCCAGGTTCATTTTCCTTGGCCTCTTTTTCCCCTAACCTAGTCTCTTCGGAAAGTTTCTCAGCCACATACCTGATGTGCTTGAATATTTAAAGCATTTCAACTATAGAGTACTGAGCAAGAAATTACTTCAACTGTCTGCTCCATGTAATGACTATGACAATGGCTTGGAAATCAAATCTGTATGAGAGAGTCATGTTCTTACACACATGCGTTCTCCTAGGTAGGCATATGGACAATTCTGTTTACATTATAGTAACATAGTCAAGAGCATGAGCCTTTTTGTGCTATGTCGTTGGTCCCGAACAAGGGCAAATGCAATATAAAGGGTTATGTGAGAGCACTTGCATCCCAATCTTGGCTTGCTATCTTTTGAAATGTCTGACAGTTAAAACTTTTTGTTTAATGACCTTTAAGGAGACTGAAATGAGCTGATTTACATCTAGTTGATTAGCCCCAGAGAAGTTGTCCTCAACTGCCGTAGTACTCAAAGCCCAAAACTGACTTATTACATTTGGAGTTAGAAATCAACACTTTATTCAGTTATGATTGTGTCCAATCTATGCTAGATGAATACACTTCTAGGCATTTATAGGAAAATAAAATTATTTTAGGAAAGGCACTCACACATTTAGACACCACGTCTTAAAAATGCATCAGCCATGACGTCAGACCCATAACGAGGCAAAGCTTGCACATTCAGGGTGGGCACTGAGTGAGTGTGCTGTGGTGAGGCATTTTTAAAAGTATTTAAATTGCTGATATTGAGTCGTCTATGTTCAGTTGATTTGCAAGAAACCTGTGGCATGTTGGGACTTTTTGATACATTCAAACAGAAACTCCAATGTTTCATTTTCTTTTTCTAACTATTAAAGTAAGTGATGGTCATTGTAGAAAAAGTGGAGAATTCATACCAGTTGAACAAAAGAAAATTAGAATTTTCTATAGAGGTAAATATTGTTACCATTCTGTTGTATTTCTTAAAATTTTCTTAAAAGGCAGCAAGAAAAGTAGCATTCTGCTACTACTTCTTTTTCCTTTCCATATTTATACATGTAGCAAAGTTGAGATCTTTAAGTATTGTATTTTACTGTTTTCACAAATGTTATATCATGATTTTTTCTCTTGGCATGAAAAATGATTCAGAAATATATTTTGGATTTATAAAACTTAAAGAATTTGAAGAGTTCCCTATTTTTTTGACATTTAGTTTGTTTGCAGTTGTTAATTATGATAAGTAATGATGTATCGAACATCTTGCATGTATATTTTTGCCCTACACATAACTAATTTAGGACAGATTCTTAGAAGTGGAATTTTTGAGACAAATGGTACATTTAACATTTTTAAAATTCGTATTGTCTAAGGTCCTTTAAAAATTAGATTTCTATAAAGTCAGATTTCTTCATTGAACAAAGATGAGGCTGAAAGTGGGAAGATTGTGGAGCAGGGACTGTCAACCTTTTTCATCTCATGGCACACGTGAACTAATTACTGAAATTCTGTGGCACACCAAAGATATTTTTTGCTGACTTGACAAAAAAGAGGTGTAATTTTGATGCATTCACACCGGACAGCTATTGTGGCGTTGGCTGTTGTCATTTTTTAATTGGACAGTCTAAGGGAAAAGAGGTCAGTGCTCTGACTAAACAGTCAGGCGTTGCAGGTTTTAAAATTCTTGCGGCGCAAACCGCCATTGTAGAGGGTTATAGCACAAGAACTGAGCCTTTGTTCTGCACTCCTGATTACCCACGATCGTCCCGACTCTTGGCAATGTCACCTCTCCCCGTTGTGCCTTAATTTCCCCATTTCGTACAAGAATTCAATGACACCGCCCCCGTTTTTTTGTTGCCTTTTAAGAAAATATTAAAGTAGGCTGAGGGATGAGAGTTTTTAAAGTACTTAAAAATCTAAAAAGTGCTGCGAAAGAACAAACGATGACAACCTGCCTATTTACTTTGTGTCAGCGAACCGGAATCAGATGTCCGGACCTCCAGTTGTTAGAGGTTTGGCTGGGGAAGCAGGCGGCAATGAGGCTGGGCAAAGCAGCACTTACTGCTCGGTGCGATTTCAAAGGTATGCTAAAAGAAAGGGAGCTCAGCCAAGAATTTATGACTCGGTCAGAGGCAAAGTTGAGAGCTATCACCTGCTTCAAGGAGGACAGCTTTGGATGAGTTCATATATATGCATGGCACACCGCTGCAGTCTAACTTTATGACTTTTAATGACTCCGACCACCTAATCACTTGTGAAAGGATGTGCTGGAGTTTGCCTTCACTCAGCTTGACAAGGTGATGGGAGGCATATATCTTCCTTACATGAAAACACTTGTCAGTTGCATCATATTTGGTAAGACAAGCACCAATGTCACCTTGGGGGGAAAGAAAAGGAACTCAGCTGACATCCAATGCATATGAGTTCCCAATATGCTGCAACATAGCCTAATTTCAAGTGAAATATGCAAATACGCCTATTTCGTCTGTAGTTTTTATTTTCCTGATGCTTTCTCTGAGTGCCACATCTTCTGCTGATGGAAACATTGTGTAACTTCTTCTGAGCTGATGCATATTTAAATACGCAAGCCGAAGAATTTTCAGCCTTTGAGTAGAAGCAACATGGCAAACCAAATGCAAATCCGTCCGTCACTTGTTCTTGTGTTTTAAATTTTATTTTCCAGGGTTGTCTTTATTTTATTTTGGGGCTTGGGATGCACTCATATAACCAATTTGCTGAATTTTAGACTTTTTGTGGTTAGTAGGTCAGTTGAGCTTAGTCAGGTTTATTACCGTTTTGGACTAAATTACGTGGGCTGGAGAGTGTGTTCTGTAATCCACAGGGTGGATTTGTGTATTTATTTAGTTTTGATTTCTAAATGACTTCTTCATTTAGGCAGTATACCCAGAGAAGTCTAGCTATAAATGCAAGAGACGAATATCATGGATCAAATGAACATCCCTATCAGAGCAGTTGGCTTTCAGCGGGGCAGGGGTTTGTTTCCTGGGACGAGGAAAAGGTTACGTTGGAAATGAGGCTGCTGTTGAAAAGGCTTCCGGGCAAGCTTTGTCCATAACAGAAGGAGAGAGTCATTGAGGTACTTACGTGTGACTGCACGTTGTGTCCGGTGGAAACAGCAGAGCCCCTTTGCAGACCGTCACAGCCTTCCTCATAAAATGTCCTTGTTTTACAACAAGATGGATGGATCTGATCAGCAAGAGTTTGAGGTTTCCAGGAACTGGCAAACACGTCAGTCCGAGTGTCTATAGTGTGCCTTTTCTGTGTGTATGGACCATGTATTCATTTATTGCAGTTGGCTTTCTCTTCTAACAAGTGGTCAGATGTTGCAAACACAGGGGCCAAAGGTTCCATTTTATTCCATGTACAGGTTTCAGTTGCTGTTGGCCACATATATGTGATCATTTCTGAGGGGACTCTTTCTCCAACTGAATTGGGCAGCAGAATTCTGCCTATTTTGGAAGCAAAAACTGCTGAGGATTGATGTGCTCATATGTGTAGAGCAAACACAATTTTTGTTCTCAATTTACTACAACTTTATTTAGATTTCACTGTTTCCCATCCCGGAGGAATGAGGCCAGGGGATGTGCTGAACCAATTTGTTTCCCCCACCCCCACAAAACAAAACAGCCCCGTTGTCAGAATCTGCTTCTTCATCTGCTAAGTCCATCCAGCTGTTAATGAAAACAGTTGATGATTACTTTATAATAGTTTTTAGAAGGTCAAGAAATGAAGAACCAGCTGCCTGTAATTGTCTTCAGAGCAGCCTAAGATAAACACATGGATTGCGATGTGACATAGTTTCACTGGACAGTGCTACACATGCAGAGAAAGAGTTTTCATGCACTCCAAAAAAAAAAACCAAAAAAAAAAGAAAACCCAAATCCCCAAACAAAAAACCACACATCTAGAGTTGGAAGGCCCACTGTTAAATACTGTCCTAGAAAATAGTGGAATGAAATAACATTTGGTTTTTCACCATAATTCAGTAAGGGACAAAATGTCAGGTTTGTTTGTGGTCATCCATGAAATACGTTTTTCTTAAAACTACTGATCAGAACATGTGCGAGAAAGCCATGCGGTTTTCCATGTGAGTGAAGACAGAGGTCTTCGGGGCTGGTAGGCCGTATGGAAATTTTTCATTTTAAGTTTCAAAGCTGTTGTTTCTTCCCCGAATTCAACATTCGTGGCTATGTGATTTTATTATTTCTTTTTCCAAAGTTGGTGCAAGTTGTATTCCAGTGATCAAATTGCAAGTTTGATTTTTTGAAAACTAGAAGTCATATGAAAATGAAATAAGAAAGCATCACAATTAACCCGAAATGAAATATATGTTAGGAAACAAACTTTCTCTCATCGTGCAATTGTCTCTTACAAGGTAGCTGGGGAAAGTGATCTACTTCAGCGTTAATTGTTGTGTAGCTCCTTCCACATTTGGTGCGTCAGTTGCAGGTTTCCTGCTCTTGCTATTGTTCAGCGGTGGAAGAGGCAAACAAAGGATACGCACTGAACTGTCACATGACTGTTTGGGGTAGTCGTGAGCAACATTCTCTTCTTGTATGAAACAATAACATTTAAATTTTGTGGTTATGTATCATGAGTGTCTGACAGCAGAAACCATCGTGATTGGCAGGCAGTAGATTAAATTTATGGGTTTTAGGCTTTTTTTTTTCTTAATAAGGATACCTTGAGAAAGTCCAAGGGAAATGAAAGTCAGTTTTGTCATATCGCACAGATTTCAAAGGCAGGGGGCTACACCAGGGCTTGAAAGGTCTATATTACACTGCTGCTGTCTAGCCATACTTGACAATGAGACACACTGTATTTGCTCACGGTGCTGGAGTTTATCATGCAAGAAGAGTAATTATATTTGAATTGTGTCAGCCAGCCACCCTAAAATGAAGGAACGTCAACGAATGTTGCTCCAAGGAGAAGGAGATGATTAGTTATAATTATACTCAGTGTCCAAGAAAATGCTTCATTCCCTCATTCTGTTGCAAAGGGGAGAGGGGAAAAAAAACCCAACAAAATTTTTCAGTACTTCTCAGTATTTAAAAAAAAAACTTTTAAGGTGGCCATTTATTGTAGAAAATTCAGTTAAGCTCTCTAGCATGACCATTTAACTATCTGAGGACTTGCCTCATCTATGCACGCTTTTATCATTTAAAAAAATAGAAAATATATAACACATTGTCTAGATTTTTGTTCTTCACCGTGTGTGGACAATCTTCTAACAGGGGAATAGTAGACAATAGGAAGCAAATTTCTCAATTCACCTAACTGTGATTTCGTCAACTTAGTGCCAAGCCATAAAATATGGCTTTATAGCCACTCATGAATATGGTGATTTGATTTATAATTTTTGCCAAACAAACTGTTTGAGATGATGGGATAAACACCTTGGAGTGTTGTTAGTGTGTGTGTGTGTGTGTGTGTGTGTGTGTGTGTATGTACGGTCAGTGAATGATTACCTAAACTTTGCTTTCATTTCTAAAAAAATACATACTTTGAAGTTCATGTGTCTTTGAGACTTTTTAGCCGGTACATTTTGCTGAGTGTTCTTTCTTTGATGTAGCTTCCCACAACTTGCCTAGAGTGAGAATTTTGGCAGTATTAATTTGTTGATTAACTCTCATAGTGGTTGATTTCTATAATTTCTTGTGTTTGGGGGTAAAATTCTCAGTTCAGTACATTTTTTATAATGCTGAGATGATATAGTTAATGGACTTGGATTGTTCCTCAAGTAATTTATTATCTTTATGTTATAAGAATAAGCTTCACTTATAATTATTGACATTTTGTGGTTTCAGTAACTTCCCAAGACATTCCCGTGAAACCAATGTTATAAGTAATGGTAAAATGCATAGAAATAATGGATTTAAAAAGGAATGATGTTCCCAAGATATATTTGCTGAAAAAACAAGCAAGTACTAGCCATTTTATGTATTATTTAATTCAACTTCCGTAGCAATGAAGACATGTCAATACATTTTAAATATTATTTCTGTTATCTAAGTAGTATACTGTATCAGTTATGTAACTATAATTGTATAATACATATGTATCTGTTTTCATTAGAAATTGAAATAATAAAGTATTTTCAAAGATACGACAATGATACAAGTCACAGACACTCTCTCTAGTGTCCGTAATAGTATCTGGCTGGATGACTGTTACGGATCGCTCAGAATAGTTTGATTGGTTGTCTTTAACAAGAGACAACTTTGACGGAATTTTGCAAACTCTTTTCAGACTGTGTAACTGTGCCTGGTCCCCATAAAGTGAACTGGGGACACGGCCACAGTCTTCCTGCAACCCCACTCTGCCATTTCCCCTCCGACAGCTAGGTCACCGAGACAGAGTTTCACACACACGTGTATTTCTGTTCTACTAGCTGCGCAACTCCCACAACACGTAGCAAAGCCGTGCAAGTGCTGCCTGGTGTCACTGTCTGCCCCAGGCGGTGGTGGCCCTGTCAGTGACAACCCCAGTTCCGCGAGTTCAGTACAGCTGTGCCGTGTGAGCGCCGTGGCCACAGCAAACTGTTCAGATGGTCTCTCCTTACTGTGACTCTCCTTTTAAATATGTTTAAGTACAGTCAGATCCATCGATAAATTTTATAACTTATAAGTTTCAGTATAAGCTTTTTAAGATTTCCAAACTGTACCTGACTATGAACATTATAGCTGAGGGTCATCTCTCATCTATATCTATACTTCGTGCGGTGTCTTCCACAATACCATTGTCTTGCCCTTCCGTGAGTTTTATTTTGACCTATGGCTGGTTGTTTAGATATGTTGGTCTATCCTAATGCCCATAACTATGGCTCCAAAGTCCTTTCTGTGTTTTTGCTTTGTTTGTTTTGGTCAAGCGTGCAGAACTGTCTATCACGGTTTCCATTCAGAGCCCACAATGTCAGAGACCAACTGTCCGTAGCTTTTCCATGTGGCCCCCATCTCCACTCCCATTCTCTTGCCCCATAGGCATCTCTGTGCTGTAATGCTCTTAATATATGTTCCTGCAATTACTGTTATATATACACGTATATATATATATGCCTAAAATTATATAATATACAAACATATATGTAGACAAATTTAACTATACTCCTGAAATATATAATATTTAGTATGTTTTAAAATGTATATAAATGATACTGTGCTATAAATCTCATTAAATGCATTACTTTAACAAAATTTAGTACTGTGTTTTTGCTGCCAGAGGTCTGACTCCTGAGGTCTGCGTCTGACGGGACTCCATGTGCACATTTGATATTTCCTTTTGATACCACCACTCCCTGGAGATGGATGTTGTGGCTCCTCCCTATTGGTAACCACAAGCAAAGCTTCTGTGAGTATCCCTACACATGTTCTTTTGTGGACCAGTGAGGTCACACATTCAGAAGAAGGACTGCTGGCTTGAGGGGCACGTGTCTATTTTCTTTTTATAAAGACTTTTCTAACTAGACTTTTATTGATGAATGAATGAGTGCTGGTTTATGTTTTTGGATCACCTGGAATATTTCCCCCCACTAGCTTGGGCTTCAAATAAGGTTAACAAATATCTTGAAAAGAAAAACGTGCCCCTATTTTTGCCTGTTTACATCAGCTAATCAGCTAGTAATATAAATATGCTTCTATGTATTGTCACCTATTTTAAACTTGGGAATAAAATTGTGCAAAATATTTATCCTAGCATTGAAATCAAGTTACTTTTACAAGTAAATGTTTTTTATGATTTCACATTTACATAGATGACTAATGAAATATAACTTTAATTATGTATTGGCCATTTGAACATGTTTTTTACTGTATTGCCCGTTCATATAGTAACTATGATCAGGAGTGTCCCGGGAGCACAACCGTGCACTGTGGGCTTGTGTGTGTGTGTGGCTTTGAGCAGCTGCCTGAGCTCTACTTTTCCTGGTTAGCTTGTCTTTATCAGAATTTCTTCCTTACTTTACATGTATGTTCTGTCACCCAGATGCAATAAGCAATGCAAAACAAGAGCTTCAGAAAGGAAGTCAAAGTGATATTTGATGAATAATAATATTATTTGCGGAATACGTTTATCAAGCCTCATTGCCCAAAGAGCCTCCCTTTCCCTGGGTCCTAGGCTGCCTTGCAGAGCATCTTTAGTTTTCTGAAAACATAGACCTTGTGCAAGTCACCTCTGCGCCCAGGTGGAGGGGTGTGTTTATGTGAGACATGCAGTGACTTGAATACTAAGCTGAGAATCTCTTATTAGTTTCTTACGGGCAACTGTGTAAACTCATGAAATTACTTCCAGTGCTGTTTTGTTTTCCTGTCTTTCCTACTGTATCTGTGTTTCATATGCCAAAAACTGCAACAAACGTGATTGTAAAGGAAAATGTGTTACCTAGTTTGGTCACAAGAAAGATGTTATATGGTTATTTATATAAAACCTAAATGACCATTTCTTAATTTAGGTCTGGTTGTAATTTTAAACAAAATCATTTGGTTTTTTTTTCATTACAGAAAAAAGAAAAAGAAAAAAGAACTCTTAGGTATTCTGCTATTCCACCTTTGTATTAATCACCCTCTACTAGCTTTACATATTGGATAGAAACAGTGATTTCTTTTTCTATTTCCATTGTAACCTTTCTTACTGTATTTAAAAATAACAACTGACATTAACACTGATTCATGTGAACAATTATTGAACCCCTCTCTTTCAAACCTAAATATTTTAACAGCTCTCACAACAATAACAATAAAAAAAATAGAAACCAAATTGTTTAACTTTTAATGTACATCTTTTAAAGATTCCGAACACTCTCTTTGGAATTGAAAAGTCCTTTCTGGCTTGCATTGGGGCTGGGGCTAGGGCTGGTTATTAATTCATTAGGGAATGGTGGATCCACTCCTAGGCTCTTCTGTCTTTCTTCAGTCCTGGGAGCCAAGGAGAGGGGGGCGGGCGGTGAAGACAGTGAAGGGAAGAGGGAGACAGGGAGACAAAGCCTGAGAGGGAGACGATGACATTAGAGGTGACACATAGCTATCAGGAGCTTCCCCAGTCTGAGGGGAAGAATAACGAAGGGTCTCCCCTGCCTTCCACAGCCCGAGGACAACCCGACGGCCACAGCACCTTTTCTAATCCCATTTTCTGTGTGCAGTGTGTCATAATCTGTAAGGCACTGGTTCCAAGTGAGAACACTGAATCCAAACAGTGCCTGCGTCTTGTATTTATTTGCACTTTAAAACTGCAGTATGTGGGAAAACTCTTAAAAAAAGAGAGAAAGAGAGAGAGTGGGACGGGGCAACAGCAAAACAATTCTACAAGTATGTTGACATTAAAGTGGAGTCACTAGTCCCAATAAGCCTTCAAATGTTAGGCCTCTAATTTACAGTAGCATCTTACCAATGAGGGAAAGGCATGTGGTCCTTTTATAAAACTTTTTATAAAAATCTCCCTCTTTGGACTACCTTTGCTTCTTGCAGTTTAGGGCCTTGAGAAACAGTTGGCAGTCGCCCTAGCGTCTGGCTGACCCTAAGCGCCCCGATGTCTGCAGGACACTGGGAGGCTACAGCAACAAATTCCGAGTGGGAATGAGGTGGGACGATTTCCCTAGACGCAGGGCCCCGGGAAGCAGCCTGTGCAGAGCAGCAGGGGCACATGCCGCGTGTTGTTTTGTCCACGACGTGGTCTTAACCAGTAAGAAGAACCTGTGCACGGGAGCACTTTGCAATAGCCATTTACCAACTTTCTGCAACCTGGTGAGTAGAACAGTGAGTGGATTAGATGATTTTATTCTGCAAGGGGAGAGTTGATGGTTTAAAGGTGTGGAACGTCTGTGTGTGGATTTTGAAGGCATGAGTAGTATCTGTGAATGTCCTGAGCTTTAGAGGCAAACAGGAGGGCCAGACAGAAGTGAAGTGGGGACGTGATTCAAGAGTAAGACGGTGGAAAGGGAGGGGGCCAAGCAGGGAGTTTGGAAAACAGGCAGAGGTGTCTAGGGATAGCATTCCTGTCTGCCTGTGCACTGAGCACTGTGCTAGCCAGACTTTAATCAAATAGTCATTGGAAAAAGCCGACTCTGGCCATTTTCAAATGCTGATTAATCATTATAGCTATAAATATCTCACTGATACAGGAAAATAATGTGATTGTAGTTGAAAAAAATCATAAGTGAGACCTTTAGCCATTTTATTTATTTTTTTTCTAGTTTTACACTTTATTTATTTTTTAATTTTAATCATTGTTCAAGTATAGTTTTCTGTCCTTTATTCCCATTCTAGCCCACCCACCCATCCCTCCCCTCCTCCCTCCCATTTCCATCCCCCCTAGTTTTTGTCCATGTGTCCTTTATATTTGTTCCTGTAAACCTTTCCCATTCTCCCCTGAAATTCCCTCCCCTCTCCCCTCTGGTCACTGTCAGCCCGTCCTCTATTTCAGTGTCTTTGGCTATATTTTGCTTGTTTCTTTGTTTTGTTGTTTAGGTTCCTGTTAAAGGCGAGATCATATATATTTGTCTTTCAATGCCTGGCTTATTTCACTTAGCATAATGCTTTCCAGCTCCATCCATGCTGTTGCAAAAGGTAGGAGCTCCTTCTTTCTTTCTGCTGCATAGAATTCCATTGTGTAAATGTACCATAGTTTTTTGATCCATTCATTTACTGATGGGCACCTAGGTTGCTTCCAGCACTTAGCTATTGTAAATTGTGCTGCTGTGAACATTGGGGTACATAGGTTCTTTTGGATTGGTGTTTCAGGGTTCTTAGGATATAATCCTAGCAGTGGAATTGTTGGGTCAAAAGGCAGATTCATTTTTAGTTTTCTGAGGAAGTCCCATACTGTTTTCCATAATGGTTGTACCAGTCTGCAGTCCCACCAACAGTGTACTAGGGTTCCCTTTTCTCTACAACCTCTCCAACACTTGTTGTTTGTTGCTTTATTTATGATGGCCATTCTGACTGGTATGAAGTGGTATCTCATTGTGGTTTTAATTTGCATCTCTCTGATAGCTAGTGATATTGAGCATCTTTTCATGTGTTTCTGGATCCTCTGTGTGTCCTCCTTGGAGAGGTGTATGTTCAAGTCCTTTGCCCATTTTTTAATTGGGTTGGTTGTCTTCTTAGAGTGGAGTCGTGTAAGTTCTTTAT